>OW569417.2:1202500-2402500 GCA_937662695.2 Halyzia sedecimguttata | reverse complement strand
TATATGGGCCAGGCACCAAATGCTCACTGTCACTATGCTCCTATCCGAGCATCTTTCAGGCAGAAGTACTTGCAATAGAAAGATGCGTGGAAATGAACCTAGAAAGAAACTATCAGAGATGTGATATAGCAAACCACTCTGACAGTCAAGCTGCTATTAAAGCTCTGACCTCCCATGTTATCGACTCCAAGGGAGTGCCGAAGAAAACTCAATGAAGGAGGCAAGAACAACAGGGTCTCCTTGGTCTGGGTTCCTGGTCACGCGGGAATCACAGGAAATGAGGAGGCCAATACACTTGCAAAGAAAGGAACCCTACTGTAGGGCTGGTAGATACACCTACAAAGGTGAATTCCGGATGAAAGAAGGAACTGAAAGAGGTATTTTCTGGAGATCTCTCCCCGGAATGTATCACTCCACAAAATTCCTCCGGAACTTTGATACTGTCAGAAATACTTGGACCTCAGTAAGAACATGCTGCACCTCCTCACTGGTTTCCTCACAGGGCACTGCGGCCTTATGAAGCATATTATGAGATTAATGTTGGGTTTCACGAATCTTCGATTAGCTTAATCGTGGATTTAATTCGATGGTTGTATGAAAAATGAACTGAAAATCGACATAGAATTGCACTAATTCGGCAATTAAGAGCTGTCAAAGCTTTGTGAAACCCAATGTAGGGCTAGTAGAAACTGACGAGTGCAGATTCTGTTGGGAGGAGGATGAAACTCCTGATCACCTGATAACGGAATGCCTCGCCATCTCAAATCAACGCAAGGAATGCTTTGGGCAAGAAATCTGCAGGAGCAAAGACGTACCCTCCTTGAAGCCATCCCAGGTACTGAAAAAAGATTGGGTCAAAGATGAAGGCTAGGAGGAGAAAATAATGAAAAGATTGCCATCCATCAGAGGTGAAAGATATTGGGTCATCTAACTGAATATGAAACGAAAATGAAGGAGATATGGTAACATAAAGAAACATCTGAAAGCCTAGGACGTGAAAATAAAGAAAGATGGGCGTCCGTAACGGAACCGGAAGTATTTGGGTCTTCTAACAAAATATGGAACGAATATGAAAATAGCAGGGGGAAAAGATTAGCACAAATTCAAAACCAAGGAGATAATAGGAACCAGGTCAAAAAATCAAGGATACTAATCAAAATACACCACTCACCCTGACGGCATTCTCAACCTGGGACACCACTTCCTCGACGTTCTGTTGGTCCAGTGCCGAGTTGTTGCTGTCTATCAGAACGTCGTCACAAAGCTTGATCAACCTAGCAACGCCCTGGTACATCCCCTGGGTGGCGGAGGTCACGCTAGAGCTGGAATCTGCGGCTACGGAGGACTTGACGGCCAGGTTGATGTGCCAGACGCTGTCTAGAATGAGTGTGCCATTGCCGGGTAGCATTAGGAATATCTGTTTCTTGAATACGTCCCTGGAAGACACAAAAAATGGTGATAATTTTACATTTTGTCTGTTTATCTGTTTCACTGATTCTAATTACAGATTAGGTGGTAGGGATTCTCCACAGTGTGCTACGGTAGGATTGATTGACTTGATTGATTAAATAACGGGAAGGTTCTCAGGAAACATCGGGAACGTTGCACTGCGACCTTAAGGTCTATTGTGCCCTCCGTTAGAGCTGTCGATGTCATCACCATCTACAGCTTGCCTTCCACTTCTAATTCTAATGAACTCCAGTATCTGGGATGGCTTCAAGGAGGCTAAGTCTTCGCTCCTGCAGATTTCTTGCCCAAAGCATTCCTTGCGTTGGTTTGAGATGGCGAGGCAACGGAATGCCTCGCCATCTCAGATGATCAGGAGTTTCTTCCTCCTCCCAACAGAATCTGCACTCGTCAGTTTCTGCTAGCTCTAATCTCATTATATGCTTCCTAAGGCTGCAGTGCTCTGCGAGGAAACCAGTGAGGAGGTGCAGCGTGTTCTTACTGAGGTCCATATATTTCTCGCATATGACAGTGTCAAAGTTCCAGAGGAACTTTTTGGAGTGATATATTCTTCGGTGAGATATCCAGAGTATACCTCTTTCAGTTTATTCTTTTATCCGAAATTCACTTTTGTAGGGTATCTACCTACCCCACAGCAGGGTTCCAGGGCAATAAACGGGATTTGTGCCCTTTCTTGGCAAGTGTGTTGACCTCCACATTTCTTTTAATTCCCGCGTGACCAGGAACCCAGACCAAGGAGACCCTGTTGTCATGCCTATTACATTAAGTTTCCTTCAGCACTCTCATATTAGCTTAGACTTGATAACATGGGAGCTCACAGCTTCAATAGCAGTTTGACTGTGATAATGGATTGCTATATCACACCTCTGATGGTTTCTTTCTAGGTTCATTTCCACGCATCTTTCGATTGCAAGTATTTCTGTCTGAAAAACGCTAGGATAGGAGCCTAGCGATAGTGAGCATTTGGTGCCTGCCCAATATACTCCAGCGCCAGTTTCTGTAGTGATTTTTGAACCGTCTGTGTACCATTTAATGGCATTTTTTTCAAGAACTTGGGTGGTGGATTCCCTGCCCCAGACTTTCTTAATCATTTCGTCACTAGGAAGATTGGCTGATGAAATGTACCTGGCAAGAGAGGAACAGGCTTTCTGGCTTTAAATACTCTCATTACCTGTCCAACCTGATCAATAGAGATTTCAAGGATCAGATCCTGCCCACCGACTTTTTTAAAAAGCAGAATGAATATTTCAAATCAAAAAAATTACAGTGTGTTTGGGACATAAAAAACTCAAGTTTTCACCAAATTTCATGAAAAAACAATTTTTGTAAAAGTTATTCAATCAACAAGCCTACATATTTCAACTTTATCTCAAGATAGTTATTCAATTTGTTGACCAAGTAGATTCCCATATCGCTTATTTTCCAGGAATTCCAAAGAGTCAGCCCTATTCTGTTTGCGTATTGATATTAACATTGCTACCAAGTAGCTCAAAATTCATTGACTTTAGAGCTGACAACACTGTATTTCATGACTTTTATGTGAAATAGAAGAAGAATTTAACCTTAATTGGTAAACATTCCGTCCGTTTTTCGGTGGTTATTCGTAATTCCTAACCAAATATGTAAAATGTCACGAAGGCGAAAAACTAACAATGTTATTTATGAACACCTTAACAAATATTAAATTTTAACTTTTTCCTGCCGTCAGTCAGACTTTTCTAATGCACACTTCTAAGTGAAATGGAACAGTATGTCTTCTAGTTTTCTCCTGGACAAATTCCCTCAGTTCAGAAGAAATCTTTGTATTAAGGCTGAATAAAGTTTATTTAATTTTTTTCATCCAGTCGTCAATCTTCGAATGCATATCTCTAACTTAAAAGAAGCAGTATCCATCCTAGTTTGCTCATGACCAAATAAATAAATGGATAAAATTCCCTCAGCTCTTAAATTAAATCAAAAGCATAAATCTTATTATCAAGGCTGAATAGTTTTTTTATTTCTGTCTTAGAAATTTTCTTAAAATTAAGTATTTTAAGGTACTTTCAACAAATATAAATCATTATGTCTACTTACATTTATTAAAGGACATATCTATTTTCAATATTTTCGAATTCTTGGAAGATAAAATTGGTTCAAGCCCTGTGGACAGGAGCTTTCTGGCGCTCTAGTTCAAACAAGCAAATTATATCTCCGAAAGTATTGGTTTCTCAGAGTTGGGAATTATATCAATGTAATCTTATGATAGAACTGCATCATAAAGGAAATTCAATTCAAATAATAGTTTATTTATCAAGATTAAATGAGCAATTGTAACGTTACAAAACGCTCCACCATTGATTACCGTTTCAATCGCAAAAAAACTGTCTACGGGTAGCCTCGATTCACACTCAAAAACGCCTTGCCTAGATTCTATGTATCGCCCAGCGCGTTGATAGAATTTATGTTTCGCATGCGCACGATCGGCTCCAATCTCAAGCGGACATCTTTTTCTTTCGAGCGCTGATACTCAAAGCGTTGACATCTCGCCAGATAGTTTGGCAAATTAGAGTACTACCGTAATCCATTATAATCGTGTGAATTGGATAATTATTTGTTTCTTACAAGACGTCTATTTAAAAGGCGGTAAGTACTACGTAGATTCGAACTGATATTTTCTGCTTTTGTAATGCCAAGTTGTTATTTCCGTTTTATTTCATTTTCTGCAGGTTACACAGGTTAACACGTTTCTTTGTATAATGCTTGATTTCTAGTCTTATTCTTGCGATCGAATAACGTGCTCTTATTCCTGGATTCTAGATATTTTATGTCATATTTATTGCTCTGTAAATAATTTCAAGTTCGTCTAGAGTTACTGGGAATGAGATCACGTCTTACATGCACTATCTTATGGGTCTAAATTTTTGCAGTCTTAGTTCCGGAGTCAACATTTGGAGATAACTTTCTTAGTTCCGGAGTGAACATTTGAAGATAACTTTCTTAGTTCCGGATTGCACATTCGAGACTACCTTAAAATCTGGAGAACTCTCTTGGTACCGGACGTAAACTGGTGGAATATCTCAACACAAATCTGGAGGAATATCTAATACCTGAGCATAAACTGGTGGAATATATTGATACCTGAGCACAAATTTGGTGGAATATCTAATACCTGAGCATATATCTGGTGGAACATCTAATAGGAACAACTCAGTCCTGGAATAACAGTTGAAGACAACTTCCTTACCACCGAAGTACCTTTGTTACGAAGAGAACGTACACCTACATGTGACATTTTGGACGGTCCTATCTCATCTACCGAACCCAGACTGCAAAGATAAGTGCCTCATCGATCTCAGACTTACCACTGGTCCTTGTATATATTACTGAAATATTTATTTGTAAAGTTGGAATATATAGATAGGGAATAAGAGGTTTTATCTTTGCCATCAGGTCAACGATTTGGGATACATTCAGGAGTAGTATACTTTTCACTTAGGCGCTCTATGAGGCATTTTACTTAGGTAAGGTGTTTCCTAGGCGGACGAACAAACTTGCTAGCATAAGTCACTGAGCTAGTAACGGGCAAGCTAGTAAGTTTGATTTCACAATCTGAGAATGAGAACTGTACCATGGAAGAAATCAAATTAAAATAGCTGAAATTGATTTGACTCTCTCTTATAGAACAGGATGACATGTACGAGTATGAACACAGATCATTTAATAAAGCTTAGACAGAATAATTATAGCATTCTGTGAAAACATAGAAGTACGCTTCATTATTGAAATTTAGAAAAATCATATCTCCGAAAGTATTAGCTTGTTGGAGTTGGAAATTATATCGATGGATTTTTATGGTGAAACTGAGCCTTGAATAAAAATTGAATTTGAAATTTGTCACTTAAAAAAAAACTGCATCATAAAGGAAATTCAATTCAAATAATAGTTTATTTATCAAGATTAAATGAGCAATCTGAGAATGAGAACTGCACCATGGAAGAAACCAAATTAAAATAGCTGAAATTAATTTGACTCTCTCTTATAGAACAGGATGACATGTACGAGTATGAACACAGAGCATATAATAAAGCTTAGATAGAATAATTATAGCATTCTGTGAAAACATAGAAGTACGATTCATTATTGAAATTTCGAAAAATCATATTTCCGAAAGTATTAGCTTGTTGGAGTTGAAAATGATATCAATGGATTTTTAGGGTGAAACTACATCTTAAAAAAAAATGCCAGAACACAACTGGTTCTCCTTACTCGCTCAAGCTCTTCGAGAGCTTATGAGGGGTCTCCTTGTGGAAGACCTAGGAGGATCAGTATAATAATATACAATACAACTTCATCTCAAGATAGTTATTCAATTTATTGGCCAAGTATAGGTTCCCATATCGCTTATTTTCCAGGAATTCCAAAGAAAATGTCTAATTAATTGAATTCGCTAATGTTTAAATTCATAATATACGATATCACGAGGTACCGCATTCGAGGAGTAGACCTCCAAGGTCAAATTATGTTCCAGGCTTCCTCCACAGATGGCTACGGTATAAAAAACGAAAAAAACTGACCCGATTAGAATTAATGTTCCTTCTTATCACCTGAAATGTTTCAGCGCCAGCTCGATCTGCCTCCAAAGGGTGTCCAGTTCCTCGATCGGCCCCTTGTTTTCGGGATACACGTGGTGGTCCGTCATGTCCATCTTCCCGGATCTTCCCTTGGGACTGTAGGAGCGCACCACCTGATGAACGCCCCCCGCAACTCCTCCCCCTCCACCCACCGGTCCTCGCATCTGAGAGATCTTACCCAGGAAGTCGTCCTTGAAGGACCGTGCTCTGCGCGCGAGCTTCGTGCTCCTGAAGGACGCCTTGTGGCCGCCGGGTCCTGAGCCGGCCAACGGCGAGGAATTTTCGTTTTCTGAAAGAAAAACAATCTAATTTTACTTGAAATTTTGTATCAAGTTGACTGAATCAGTCAAAGAAACATCATCAATTGATAGAGAATTCAGATTCATAACAACGAATTAATCGTTTACGTAGATACTATAGGGTTTTCCAATAAGAGGTGTTATTTTGAATAGGCCGCTATTTCGGTAGATGTCACTTTTGAAGCTGTCATTTTTTGACATTTGACAAGTAGAAACTACGCCATTAATTAAAATGGAACGATACACGCTTCAAGAACGCATTGAAATTATTAAAATTCACTATAAATATGGTGAAAATTTGGCAGAGACGGTTCGTAAAACTCGAACATTTTTGGGTCGTCGTGAAGCACCTTGTCGGACCGCAATAAAAAAATTGGTGGAAAAATTCGAGCTGTTGGGATAAGTTAGTTATGTGAAGAATAAAACCCGTGCACGTCGCTCGAGAACAGCCGACAATATTGCTGCTGTAGCCGAAAGTGTTGAAGAAAACCCAGGTTTGTCCATTCCTCGTCGTTCTTTGAAATTAGGCATTCCACAAACGTCATTACGCCGTATTTTGCATAAAGATTTGGGTCTTAAGGCTTATAAAGTTCAGTTAACACAAGAACTCGAGCCGGCCGATCATCAACAACGTCGTGTCTTTGCTGATTGGGTCGTTGAAATGCATGAAAATGATCAGGAATTCCATCGAAAAATCATCTTCAGTGATGAGGCCCATTTCCACCTCGGTGGCTTCGTCAACAAGCAAAATTGTCGCATCTGGGCCTCCGAAAACCCAAGAGTTATTGTTGAAAATCCTCTCTATCCTCAACTATCAAGATTAAATGAGCAATCTGAGAATGAGAACTGCACCATGGAAGTACATAATCAAATTAAAATAGCTGAAATGAATTTGACTCTCTCTTATAGAACAGGATGACATGTACGTGTATGAACACAGATCATATAATAAAGCATAGATAGAATAATTATAGCATTCTGTGAAAACATAGAAGTACGATTCATTACTGAAATTTCAGAAAATCAAATCTCCGAAAGTATTAGCTTGTTGGAGTTGAAAATGATATCAATGGATTTTTATGGTGAAACTGCATCTTGAATAAAAATTGAATTTGAAATTTGTTACTTAAAAAAAAAATTTTTTTTCGTTACTCCGAAACCATCTGGCCTTTTTTGCCCAATAACGAACTTAACCGAGTTATTCATCTACCTAACCTACTCTGAAAATTGCAACTGCCTAGGTCATTTCGTTCGAGAGTTATTGTAGAATTTTTTTTTTCATTTTCAAAACATTTTTTTGACACTTTGCGGTAACCTGATCAATACAAAACTCCACATGCGTATAAAGGTCATGATTCTACAATTTGATGCTAAATTTCAGATAGATCGAGTGATTGCTTTCGGAAATATTCATAAAAATTTTTTTTACTAAAAACGGCCATAACTCCGAAACCGCTTGATGGATTTCGCCCATTAACGAACTCGTCCGAGATATTTACGGTCCGAACTCACCTTGCAAATTTCAATCCTCTAACTCCTTCCGTTCGAGAGTTATCGTGCCTATGGCCGGACAGAATCGAAAATAAAATCTGGCTATATTAAAGGATTTTGTTCCATTTTAAGAAGGAAATAATTAATAGAACTGTGTGTAACAATCGCAGAGTTATTGTGTTAACGGACGGACGGCCGGACAGAATCGATTTCGACCTAGGATTCTTGATCAGTGAATCAAACCAAATCGTTTGAGACCATTTTCAGCCAAAAATTCTAAAATTACAGACATTTGGGCAAATTGATAAGCACTCTGTTCCGATGAACAAGAGCGCCAAAAAATCTACCTAAAGGTTTAGAATTTCGTGGGGATGTGAGGATCATTAAATTTCGCATAAAGCTTGAAGTCATCATTCTACATCCAAATATTAGACTTCAACTTGATCAGATCTGTAGTTCTCAATATGTAATACTTATTTGACATATTTCGAAAGCTTGACACATATATAATAGATTTGCAAATATCACATCACTTACTTACATATCAAAAATCTTGAAAGAACTCAAAAATGTCGTAAGTTTCGGTACCAGTTAAGCCCTGGTTTCTCTGAAAAGATCGGCCCGAAATATTTCGGTGAAATAGAACGAACAAACGCTCTAATTTCAGTCAATAAATTCTCCAAGAAATAAAAATGCACGGTCCAATACAAACAAGAAGTTCGCCGAACCTCGCCGTTTTAAGATCGTTCTAATCAAAGCCTTGCTGATTCCGACGAACTCCTGTCCGCACACTTCACCGAAATTTCGTTCCGATCTTTTATACAAACCGCTACACGTACTACACATACTACACTGGGTTTCACCGAAATCGTTGCCGAACTGTTCGTTCTATTTTACCGAAATATTTCGGGCCGATCTTTTCAGAGAAACCAGGGCTTTACATGCGTGATACTATAAGGACGTAGTTAAAAACTTTAAGAGACTTGCAGCCACATTAAAAGCCAATAATTGATAAATTAGCCTTGAAGCTACAGAATCTATGCGAATCATAATATGCAATTCGAATTAATGGTTGTGGACGATGATCATATACTGAATCATCGATTTTTTCGGCTGTGACCTTTGAAATAAGATATTTTTCACGCGTATGTTCTGGGGAACATCGCGTTATCATTTTGCCCAAATGTCTGTAACTTTCGAATTTTTTTACGAAAATGGTCTCAAACGATTAGGTTCGACTCCCCAATGAAGAATTCGAGGTCAAATTTCATTCTGTCCGGCCGGCCGTTGCCACGATAACTTGAGAACGGAAAGAGCTAGCGACTTGAAATTTTCAGGGTAGGTGGCGCATCTCAATACGAAGGACAAGTTCGTTAATGGGCATAATCGGCCCAATGGTTTCCTAGTAATAATTTTGTTTTCAACCAATATAGATCCGATCGAATTGAAACTTGGTGAGCAGTTGTAGAATATAAACCTTAGCACGTTTGTGAAATTTTGTGAGAATCGTATCGCTAGAAAATAATTAAAAAATATTTTTGATGTCACGATAACCTGAGAACGGAAAGAGATAGCGGCTTGAAGTTTTCAGGTTAGTTGGTGCATCTGAATGCGACATTTGAGTTTGTTTATAAGCATAATCGGCCAAATGGTTTTAGAGTTATAGCCATCTGAAATATGGTTGTTTTTTGTTCCTCATTAACTCGAAAAATACTAAACCGATTGAATTCAAATATGGTCATTAGTTGTAGAATGCCAACGCGAAAATTCCTGCAAAATTTCGTGAGGATAGTATTCGTAGAAAATTTTTAAAAAATCAGTGAAAATTAAAAAAAAAATTCTATATATCAGTAACTATTCGTCTGAAATTGCTGAAATTTTGCAAGAGCCTTTAGAACCTAACTCAAAAGCCAAGTTTCAAGTTTTAACACGATCGGTTAAATATTGTTGGAGATTCGAGCAGCCTTGTGTGAGTTCAGTAGATGGGTGATCGTTGCCTCGATAACTTTCGAACGAAAGGAGATAGGGACTTGCAATTTTCAGGGTAGGTTGCGTATCCGAATGGGTGGGTTGGGTTCGTTTTAAGGCATAATCGGTCTAACGGTTTTCGAGTTATACCCACCTGGAGTATTATTTCCTTGATAACTCAAAAAATAAATATTCGATTGAATTGAAGCTTGGTAACTAGTAGTAGAAAACCAACATAAAGACGTGTTTGAAATTTTGTAAGAACCATACCTCTAGAAAATTTGAAAAAAATCACGAAAAAAAAAATTTTAAGAACCGTACCCCTAGAAAATTTCAAAAAAATCACGAAAAAAAAAAATGGTTCAAGCACTGACGTGGAGTCAGGAGCTTTTGCGCGTATGTTCTATTGTCCATTCTTCTGTATTGGACACCCTTAAAAAAAAGCTTCTGACTTCACGTCAGTACTTGAATCAATTTTTGGGCGCATGTTCTAGGGGAACATCGTCCTATCATTTCGTCCAAATGTCTGTAATTTTCGAATTTCGAGCTGAAAATTGGCTAATAGACTAATTCGGACTCCCTGATCACGAATCCGGTGTCAGATTTTTGGGTGCCGTACGGCCGGCCGGCCGGCCGTACTTCCGGCCGTAGGCACGATAACAGGAGCACCGAAGGTCCTATCAACTTCAAACTTTCAGGGTAGGTTTCTGATCAAAATGCGACGGTTAAGTTCGTTAACGGGCAAAATCGGCCGGACGGTTTAGGAGTTATAGACATTTAAAATTTTGAGGTTATTTCCCTGATATTTCAGGAACTAAAGAAGATGTTGAATCGAAACTTGGTAGTCAGTTCGAGGATATAAACGCGCAACTTTTGGCAAAATTCTGTTATGATCGAAATGTTGGTAATTTTTAAAAAAATATTTCTTTTAATTTTTTCGAAAAAAAAATTTTTTTTTCGTGAACTATTCATCAGATTGCAACAAAAACTTGTACTAACGTCAATTGTAGTATTTTGCAACATTGTGCAAAATTTTGGCTCTATACGATATCAATTTCTGGAGATATAAGACAAAATGTGTCAAATTTCCTGGGTCTCTCTCAGTATTTTCATCGATTATTCTATGAACTCTTTGAATTCCACCGAAAACAAATTCAAAGACATAAACATAAAGAATCAAGTCATAGTTTAGACGTCGAAAGAAGGACGATGTTGATCGACTTGAAAAGGTACCTATTTCAAGAAATGCAATAATGAAATGCTTAATTTATGGATATAATATTATCTAAGTATTGTTGGGATCGGGCAGTTGGAAAATTTTTTAATAAAAAAATTTGTACCGACGTTAAATCAAGCATTCTACACGAGTGTGCAAAATTTCAGTTCGATACGATCTCAATTCCAGAAGATATTGCTTAAAATTCACATTCCAGCGTGTTTTGACGTTCTATGGTCACAGAAAATCGTCACAAAAATCTATTTACCTCATTTGACGGCTGTTTGTCAAATCAATTAATTCCAATAATTGATGTCAGATTTCCTACATACCAAGGTCAAACACATTTTATTATATGGAAAACACTTATTATGATCATGTTCTACAGGAATTGATACTAAATAGAAGCTAGATGAAGATTATTGTAATGGAAAATTTGTGTTCCAGAATAATATTAAGGTATTCAACATGATACTGCTTTTTTTCTTTACTGGTCAGTACGGGCCACAAGGAAGATGAACATGCGCCCAATAGCTCCTGTCCACAGGGCTTGAACCAATTTTTTTAATATGATATGATAGTCATTTGGCGCGAAATATGGAGTTTCCTCGAAAGTTTTCCGGCAATTTTGAAATTTCTTTCTTTTAACAATTTACCAATTGCAATTATTAATCCCGAACCCGAAGATCAAATGTAAACCTCCAGTTTCAACAGCAATTTCGAACAGAAAATGGGAATTTTAAAGAATTGATAAATACCTGTCAAAATATTCTATGGTTCCACAAAATATTTTCATTCGCCTGTGAATGAAGAAAAATTCAGAACAAAAACGTAAACTCACAATTATACGAGCAATTAACACTTCGCTATGCGTAATCAGTGAAGATTAAACTACCGCAGGAAATGACAAAATACGAATTCCCCAAATATCACGCAAACATTTATCGCCTATACACTATTAAACACACAATAACTCCTGCGTTTCTTATCCCATCACGAATTTCCACGAACTGCCCTACCCGTTTCTGTGTTCTCGATCCAAATAAACCACAGTTGAGGTAAACATCTATATCTGCACAGAGTCGACACTGGGGCACGTAGACTGTACCGTGTTAAAGAAGGTCGTCAATGTGTTAGACAACAGGATGACTAACACCGATACTGAATATTAAGAATTATTAGTCAATACAACAAAAGAGGAAGTTCAAGAAAACAATGAGCCTCATACCGCTTCCATCGATGGGGCTGTGAATAATTGGATGAATGCGAAATGTCCAAAAATGGTGTGTTGAGACAGTGTCGGACTGAGGATAAATGGAAGGGAGTCACAAGTTACAACATTGGGTTAACCTTGTCCGATTCTTGAGTCGTATACATCGTGGCTACATCGAGTTCAATGGAAATATACATTGTGCTCATTTCAGACACAGAAAACGACGTTTCGTTAACGAACATAGAGTAAGATGTCTATAAAAATGTTTTAGACATCTTACATAGAGGTATCGAGATCATATGGTTGTCAAAAAATTAAATCGTAATAATAAATATCCATAGAAAATCGAGATGCCAGAACGATATCGAGTACACCCCTGAATTGGAAGGCGCCAGGGTCTACGATCTCCTCTATAAATAAAACAAAGAACTTATAAGGAACCTGCACCATAGTTCGATTCAACTTTTTGTCGCAAGTCAGAGAGGACAAAGCCATTTATTCATTTATTTTTGGAGCATGTTCAACGACATAGAAAACGATCATATTCGATCATCTTCATTGCTCCTTTCAGATTTCAAAGGATGTACGGGGTACATACTGGTGATTATTTGTTATGTCAATACTTTTCTCGAATCTATCCGACCTACAAAGATTATAAATTAATGAATAATAGACCACATTAGTTAGGTTAGGTGGGAAATTTGAATTACGATCCATCCGTTGATCCGAGCACTGAATTCCCTATTTATTTCTTATGGACCAAAAATTTACGCGAATTTCTCGCCTGTTTTTAGATACTTTGTCTAATTTCATAAGGTTTATTTCGGTTGAAATAGATTCTGTGAACCTTTCACAACCATCTAGAATCAAGTTTTCATAACAAATTTGTATATTTCCAAAATAATTAGTAAATATAAAAGTGTTCACCAAATTCGATTGACGTATGTCTTAGCTCACTCGAAATCAGTCAAAAATAATAACATAACCTTAAATCGGCCTTGTAATGACGCACAACAGAAGTCATCTACGAAATACGGAAATCTTTCGAACTAGAATGGTTTCAATTTTGATTTAAGAATAAATAGAAGTAGATTAATTAATGTGGAAAGAATATGAAAACATGCAATAATGATGAAGGTACCCGATACTTGATGTCTCTGTACTAACATTCTCTTTCAAAAAGGGTGGTTTAATCTCAAAGATGAAATTCCTTGTTAAAAAATCTGAATATGGATCTCCAGCCAAGAGAATGATTCTAACCTAACTAATGAGGTCTATAGTGACCTTCTGGACGCTCACAGAAAAGAATTTCTTTAATCAGTTCGATTCTATGTAGAATTCTTATCATTTCGACGCAACCATAGAATCTATGATCAAGTTCATCGAAGTTTCGTGAAACTCAGATCTCGCCATAGACATAGAATATGTCTATGGATCTCGCCAAAAAAAACTGTAGTAACCTGACATGCCTACGCAAAATACTCTGTCAGAACGAAAAGTCAACATTTTTTTAACGAAGTTAAATTATTCAAGTGTTGAAGAAACGCTCACGGGGCATCAAATTCTCGATCGTCCGTAATTTTCCAGGTGGAAATGGGGGATAGCAAAGATATAAATACCGAAAAAGAACGGATTGTACCAAGCGGTGTAACAGACGAAATCGGAGTAAAAACAATCGCCCCCAAAGCCGAGGAATCAAAAAACGCCGATAAACACGGTCCTAAGCCGGATCCGATCGAAAGGCAAACGTATAATGTAACAAACGAGGCGGAGGTAACTGAAGATATCCAAGAGAATTTAGAGGAAAATAGGACCGAAACTATTATGTCGTCGCAGTCTTTGAAGTCCTCCAATCCTTCGATTACGATTCAGTGAGTGCACAACGTTTCAAATTTAATCCCTCGCCTCCAGATCGAAGCACGAAATTATTGTATGCAACTCAGTGAATTCGTCTATTGATTCAACGGAAAATAGTATATTAAACAACGGAAAATAGTATATTAAACAACGGAAAATAGTATATTAAACGATGTTTTCTTTTCCAAAATATGAATTTATATTAGACTAGCTGCCCGCCCCGGCTTCACACGTTTGAAATGCTGATACTAAATATACTACAGAATTTCTTCATATACAACGTTCGCAGCATTTTTGTCGTTAGACAATACAAAACATGTTTTCTTTAGAGGTTACTCTTGAAAGAGCGACATATAATTGGCCATGTGAAAAACACTCAACGCTCAAATACAGGGTGTCCCAAAAATACCACGCGAAAGTGACACTGGAGATAGATTGGCATTAGGTCTATCAGATAGCATCAACATGACTTCAGTAAAAGTCCGCTGGTTTTCGAGATATCACCACTTTTGTGTATTTTTTAAAAATCTCCAGTTTTCGGTCTTTTATCGCCTAGCATTGCTAGAAATTACTTCAAACTCATGTTTTTTTTTACCTAGGCTAACCTGAATAGTTGCTTTAAACAATGAAGTAATAACTTCACCGACAACTAGAACAAAATCCTTCAAAAAATGTCTAACTTGTTGTATTTTATGCCGAAGTTAAAACGTTAACTTAAGTTTGACTGACTGCTGTGAAAAAAAATGATATCAGACTGAATTGACAAATAATCGCAAAAACTGGTCTATTTCATGCCCTTTTCAAAATGATACAACACTACCAATTTTTTTTAATCAGAACCAGAATTGCTACTTATTAAAAAAAACCAAAACCCTTATCGGCTATCTCGCTCCCACATTCATTGTTTTGTAACATGGAAACCGGTCCGACTTTCACAGACTAGGGGTCTTCGAATAGTCTAGACCAGGGGTCACCAAATGGCGGACCGCGGTCCGGATGCGGATCGCGAACCTTTTTTTTGCGGAGCATTTTTCCAGAAAACATGTATTCTTGATTAAAAAAATTCAGATAACTTTTCGTTTTATTTACTAATTATAGATATTGGATTTAGATTAACTGCTAGTCAAATTCTTATGCCATCATAATGCTATCAACGACCCGCGACAGATATACAGATTTTGTGAACGGACCTCCAATGAAACTAATTGGTGACCCCTGGGTTAGATACTAGAGAAAACTTTTTGGCGTTTGACGGATTTACTCATTTCCTAATATTTTCCGAACGGATAGAGATACAGAGGAAATAGATACATAAATCTAAACGTCGTCCACCGACCAATCATCGGGGAAAATATCGAGATGTAAAAACATAGATTTCGGACGGGAAAGAAGAATTTTCCTTCGATTCCGGGTCAAAAATATTTCTAAGTGCCGACCCAAAAAATTTTTTTCATGTATATCGATACGGAGCTCGTGTCTAGTTAAATCGAGGTCGCTGATCACGAATATGCAATTAGTTTTTCCCTAAGTGGCATACTTTGGGAAAATTTTCACTTAGAGTGAAAAAATGGACGAAAATAGGTCAATTTTGGAAGTTCACACCGCCCAAAAAAATCGGAGTAGGGTGTTGCTGATTCTTTACGTCATATTTCGATCCTTTATCTATCGAATCATCCGAACACTAAATGTCCAGGTCGTACGCTTCGGAAATTATGATTTTTTTTCCCGAGGGTCTATTTTTCGGAAAATTCTTTCCGCGATATTTCCTCGGAAAATTTTTGTAATAAATATCTGATGGTAGATTCGGAATCTACGGCCCCGAATCTATAAGAATAAGTACCCGTTTTATAGTTTTGTGTCAACAAATTTTTCTCGAAAAATGGGATTTTTTCAAGGCTTAATGTATTAAAAAATTGCCAAAATTCGACCAGTCTCCGATTTCGATGCAAATTACGTCATTTACTAATTCGGGACCGTAGATTACGAATATATGATCGGATTTTTCATTAGAGAATTTTCCGCGGAAATACCGCGAAATGAATTTTCCGAAAAACAGACCCTTGGGAAAAAATCTTAATTTCCGAATAGTACGGCCTGGACATTTTCTGTTTGGATTATTCAGTAGATAAAGGATCCATATATGAGGGCAAAAATCAACAACACCTTACTCCGATATTTTTGGGCGGTGTGAACTTCCAAAATTGACCTATTTTCGTCCATTTTTTCACTCTAAGTAAAAATTGTCCCAAAGTACGCCACTTAGGGAAAAACTAATTGCATATTCGTGATCAGCGACCTCGATTTATTTAGACACGAGCTCCGAATCGATATACCATGAAAAAAATTTTTTGGGTCGGCACTTAGAAATATTTTTGACCCGGAATCGATGGAAAATTCTTCTTTCCCGTCCGAAATCTATGATTTTCACATCTCAATAACCAAATTTTCCCCGATTATTAGTCGGTGGACGACGTTTAGATTTATGTATCTATTTTTTCTGTATCTCTATCCGTTCGGAAAATATTAGGTAATGAGCGAATCCGTCAAACGCCAAAAAGTTTTCTCTAGTATCCAACACATACAAAAATCTACAATTTTCCGATTAGGTCGACGCGGCTTTGGTTATTCACTGAATCGGGTACGCAGATCATGAATCTGTAATTAGATTTTCCGTATCTCGATTAGTTTCGGAGCAATGACGAAAAAAGTCGCAATTTCTGGCTCTACCTCCGGAAAATGGACTAATCAGTCGGATTTTTCGCCATATGACCAAAATTAATCGAGATACAGAAAAACTAACTACAGATTCGGAATCTACGCCCTCGATTTAGTGAATAGCCAAAGCCGTGGCGATCTAATCGGAAATTTCTAGATTTTTGTAGGGGTTAGAATCTAGACAAAGGACTCACAGCTCTGGCAATGTGTTAGTTGTTGTATGCATTTTATCAATATTTCACAGGAAAAAGGTCATAAATACCTCTACAAGGGTTGAAGTATTACAAGATATTTTACTTGCAATTATCTTTTCGTGGAAAATATTAATTTCAAGGGCGAGACCACCCATGCAAAAATAAACCAGTTAACCCAAAACATTTAAGTTTTACAAGCGAGCTGCTTTGTTTAGAAATACAAATGAGCGCTTCCCAACATGTGAAGTCATGGGACGCAACAGTGGTGATATCTCGAAAACCAGCGGACTTTTACTGAGGTCATGTTGATGCTATCTGATAGACCTAATGCCAATCTATCTCCAGTGTCACTTTCGCGTGGTATTTTTGGGACACCCTGTATAAGCCTGTAGCGTTGAAAGTTGCACCCTGCGATTTATAAATGGTCATTGCAAAATATATCTTTACCGGAAATTATAGGCGTTTAAATTGGATCAGTAAATCCGATGGTATCAGAGGAATTTGGGGAATCAATACATCTATATATCCTGGCTGAGGCGAGCCTCACGCTCTACAGATGATTCTCTGGCTCTCTGTATTCGATTTCTATCCCTATCCTGGCTGTGCCGGCCCCCCGGTCGGTACCACGGCAACCGCTATATCCCTGCATTTTAAATCTGCAATTTCTTCGAATATGTTCATTTGAATTACATGCTGTAAAGGGCCATATTGATCAATATTAAATTCACAATGCACTCAAGGTACTTAATTGGATAGAGATCGTGCCTACGGCCGGCCGGCCGGACCGGTCGAACAGAATCGATTTCGACCTCGGATTCTTGATCAGTGAGTCGAACCAAATCGTTTGAGACCATTTTCATCGAAAAATTCGAAAATTACAGACATTTGGGCAAATTGATAAGCACGTGATAGACCTAAATCATGGTCAACCGGGAGACTTTACAAAAGTGAATGGAGTATAGATGAAAACATCGTTTCCAAAACATATGTCAGATGATAAAATTTGCAGTACACAAATGTTTAGTCACTCGTGCAGTGTAACAACGTAAACATAAGGCAAAGAGTATTAATTTTCCAACTACCCCCAAACCTCTGGAATGTCCCCTTGGACCAAAATCTCTGGAAGAAACACTATACCATGTTTTATGTCTGTTCCAGGAATGACAGGGTCATCGCAACATCCAAATCCACATCCCTCAAGCACGTCAAGGAGAAACACCTGAATCGGAACCAAAGCGACATATTGCCGTCACTACGGGAGATACCACGCGACGAGGACCCTTCCCTCATGATCTTCTCCAGCAAAGGTATACCCACCAAGAAGTGCTTCAGACGTAGGGACGTCAATTCCACCATCTTGCCCTTCGGCTTCAACGAAAAACGAAGCCCCGATATCCTCACCTCGCCTAGGATAAAGGTGGAGGCGGAACTTACGCCCAAGATCTCCCAGATCGTCCCCAATAACGCCAAACTAGGGGAAGATACGAAGAAGATCCCGTTGGGCGACAAGAATTCGAACATACAGAATCCCAGCGTTTCTAGGAACGTGCTTACCGGTTTCGGCGTCGATTCTCGGAACGAATTCAAGACGAAATCCATGAGACGTAAAGGTATGCTTGGATATAAGATTTACTGTGTATTTCAGGAAGTACCAATGTCATTATGTCTTTCCGTGATCGTACACAGATTAATATGTAGGGGTGAACAAAACACTATTCATATATCGTCAGTAAACTGTAATTCGATCTTTTCATTAATAGTATATTTTCATAGCCTTCACATTAGGATAGTGAAGGATTTGTAATAATTATTGTCAATGTTTGTCCTCAGCCTCAATTTGCCGATATTTACTCACCTACATTTACTATAAACACAACTTATCGAGATGGGTATTGGTACATACATATATATTGGGAGAAAAAACCACTGAGCAACCCTTTTTCTGAATTTTCCAGATGGAAATCCTGTATTAGGAGAAGGATACGAAGAGCCTGTAGTGGCGAACAACGTTGGTAGAGTACCACCGGGTGGATTTTCCAGTGGATTATGGTAAAAACATTGAGCAACCTGAAGGCTGTAAACATCCAAAACAAACACTCGACGTGTAGTGATTTTGTATTTTTTAGATGTGCATGTTCGACAATGTCCATTCGAAAATATCCTCAATCAATAAATTGTTCAATCAACGAAGCAACTTGAATTATATGGAAATCAAACAATGTAACAACAATCGTTTGAATATTTTCATTGATGACAGGCAAGCATTGAATAATAAATTATCATAGACAGAAGTATTACGTGCACAAAAATACATCTCACTATTTTGAAACATAATTCTGTGTTACTAATGTGGCGTTTTTTTGCGAATGTGCAAATAAAACTTTGTTTAGTAACCAACTTAAACTCACTTTTTCCATATTCCGGTTCTGGAGTAAGCCGGACCGATATCAGCACCGCAGGACACTTCACCTTAGATGATTTCCGTCCGTCCAAATGGTATTTCCTCCGAACTCTCTGCTTGAAATTCAATAACTCCTCGAAATCGGGCATTATGTACGCTTTCATTTGTTTTCGTTGAAACGGCAACAGTTCACAATGGACAGGACACTTATCGCATTAGACGAAGCATCGCTTTGTCGCCTGTATTGTTTTTGAATCGATTGTGATATCTTAGAATATCGGGTTCAAATAATTATTATTGATGTTTAGAAAGGGAAGGTGAGGTCAACGATTGACTTCAAGAATTTGAATAATTCATTGAACAAAAATATTCCTGAAGAAAGTGGAAGATAGAAATGTTTCATATACGGATAGCTCGGCTTTGTGTGCAATAATTCGCATGATGATTTTGAAAAATGTTTCTATGTTATATGTTCTAAAGATCTAAAGTATATATCTATTATTTCCAGGAAATGAATTATTTTAGCCGGAAACAATGTTTTTTTGAGTTCAAATATCGAACGAAAACGCTAGCAATGCCGGTGTCATGTCATCAGCATCACGTCACACCTATATATAAACATTAACAATGTCACAAGAAGCAAGTAACATATTTATTATTTTATGTGTTAAATATGAATTCCAGAGTGTAAGTGTTGTATGGTGCCTCAGTTCGTTATAACGTCATTGAAGACTATTAACAAATTATTTATTTACGTTCCAAACATAAACAAATCCAAATGAATGGATTAATCTTGCACAGCGATATCCAACTGTTGAACGTCTATATTGTCCAATGTTTTAACTTTATTCCGTGTATTCTAAAATTATGTGCGACTTAGTTTAACTTCCTATAATGAATTCCATCCATTTTGGGGCTGGATTTTGTGTCTTCGTTGCTCTTTATAATTGATTTTAAGGGTATTGAATTTTTAAATAATAATAATAATTTTCACTATGAGTAATTACATTGTAGTTTCGGCATTTCTAAATTTTGTTGTACACGACTCAATTTTTAATTGCAGAAACTCTCCAAACATCAGCAAATCAACTTTAGTAGTCAAATTAGAGTTATTTGCCTCTTTTTTTGCGAATACAAAATTGATCAAACAGATCGATAAAAATCACCAAATACTCTATACGCGCACGTAACAACATTTAAAAAGAGATCGACAACGTTCGAACCCAACAAAGGGAAGTTTATATAGGCATGACGTTATTCGTTTTGAAATTATCATGGCGGAATGCTGTCTTTTGTAGTTTTGATTTATTGAATAACTAATTAATCTCGCTGTTGAAAAACTAAATACATAAAATTGGCGACTCCTAACGGATTTTTCGCTGTCACAAAACCGGCGTTCAACTTTAAACCTCCTTGCGATTGTTGAACACAGACCGAGGATGATTTTTTCACCATAAATACCGAACTCATTCACTTTTTCACATCACAAACTCGCCGATCAAAATCGAACATGTATATAATGTCTCTCGTCATCAATTAGTGAAAATCGATATCTTGTCCGGTATTCTTATAAATCCCATTAAAATAATAGAGGAATTTCGCTCGTTTTCACGCGATGCAATGAATAAACACAATTTTTCGTAATGAAATACTGATTTTCGATACTTAGTCGTGTGCGATATGTATGAACACTGAAAAATAACGATGACTTTATCCCGGTTTTCTATAATTATTCGACTTATATTTAGAGCGCAACAGTTTAGTATACATAATAATAAAATTGTCTTACTGACCCAATCATTAATTTAAATTGGACACGCTCCTTTGTTTCCACGTGATCCGAGAATTTCATAGCAATTATGTTATTTTGATTTATTGCGGAAGCACGATATCCAATTGGAAACTAATCTATAATATTTCGTGACTAATAAGCGAAAAATTATTGAAACTTACATCTTTAATATATCTCATTAGATAAACGAAGACCAAATTATCAAGATTCTATGATCTATGATCATAGGGGTGGTCAAATGACCAGATTCGATTAGATATTACAGAATATATCCCTGACTCATAGAGATATATTAGCTATGATCATAGATTAATGAAAACAAATCCACAAGAGAATAAATATTTTCCAGAGTAAATTGATTAGCATCCAAGATGAAGAAACTTCCGGAAAATATATTAAAGGACTATTTGGAATTCATCATCTGATCTTAACCAAATGTACGAAGAATTATTTGAACAAGGTCTGTTTTTGTAATTGAAAGCTAAGCCTTTGAATGTATTAAACTTCTGCTGGATCTGTTAAAGCAATCAATTCAAGAACATCTGCCATACCAAAATTATATTGTATAAACTTTCTTTTGAAACATTCCATGTGAATTTTACAAGGAATTATATAATAAATTTACAATTTGTCTAGTCTAGCGAAAGTGAGGATGATCAGTCTGCAATCATCGCAAAATAAAGAAGTGGAATTTGTTGAGACCATTTTAAATCAAATATCAAGGTTAATTGGACAATAATCTTAAATTGGTCTACGTATTGTCGAATGAATCATTAATTTCGTCACTTTACTTTTTATCTCATGATTTAATAACCATCTGAACTGAAACATTTTGATACCTATATCAAATGGAACATTTTGTCTTACAATTGATTTTAGAATTGATACTACATTAAAAATTGGTATTTTTGGATTTTATGCATTCCTCAAATATATTGGACAATGTTCAAATGTTTATCCCTACTTATGAGATAATGTTGGGAGCATGGGGATTAAGATCTTGAAAAACCTCACATAACCAAAAATGTTATCGAAATTATTAATTCCTAATGCGTTCAATAGTAAGTTGTAATTTCGAGTTAAAAAACTCCGTGGCAAAACCTTACCTGTATTGGCAATACCCAAAATAAAATAGACTATACCAAATAAGATATAAGATGCTGGGATTACCAATCCTCCAAGTTGGACCAACTGTCAAAGACAACATTCATTCAGAGATCTTAGGTATCCAAATAAAAACGATACAGTTGCCACAGTACCAAGTACTAGCAAAAATCAAATAAATTACAATTGAGAATATGTATATCTTTTCCGGAGATAAGTATCTCAATCAAAATAAACATTTAAACTCACCTTGGACATGTTTCACAGATTTAGGTGTTGAAGTCATATTCAAGAGTATCCATTAAATGGCATCACTCATCCATTGCACGAAATCACTAAACTACATTTTACCTGAACTTAAAAAACAAAAATTTATCACTTTTAAGGAAATGCATGTTTCTTAAAAGTAATCGGCACTCAGGGATACAATTATTGAAAGAGTGCGTTTGCAGTGACATCTACATTACATGCACTACATTTCTTAGGCCGATTTCTATCGACCGTTCACCTTTAATTACTGCAGCGTTGCCGGTTCTTTCCATATTTGAAATAGTGGCAAGATGAGAAAATTCAACATAATATAAATACATAAAAAATTACTATTATAAAAATTGTGGTGGTAAGAACGCCCAGAACCCAACACGCCTTTAAGTGTCAGAAATTTCCACCTTTAGAAGACGTTGAATTGAAATCCTTTTTCAATTGACAGCACCTATATTATCAATCTCAAAAGTGATATATTTCTGAACAACTCAGGAACCATTGATCGTAATATGTATCATGTGAAAAATATTGAATTAAAAGTGAAAAAAATACAAAACGGATATATACCTCTGCACATACCAATAAAATCATATTTTTCTGGGTTCATTTTTATTCCTCAAACGTTTATGAACGAAACTTTGGAGACATCCAGACAGTGCCGTAGTGAAAGGAGGGGTTTTGGAAATTATAACCCTCAAGCCTTGGTAAAGCTTGAAAAAGGGCTTCAAAAAGTCGCCTTTAACAAAAACGTGTTATCATTTTTTTGAGGCTTAACGATTCAAAATTCTAGGGAGGCCTCAAAACTGACAATAAACCCAGCCCATTTCAAAATCCTGGCTACGCTACTGATTCCAGATGAAATTTTTTTTATCGCGCCTGGTTCGATCTTTCTACTAGTTAACTCAGAAAATCTAATAAGTTCGGCAACGTCCAATGTAAATGTCAAGAATTCGGGTATTTTCGTAAATGAAATCGTTACGAAAAACAAAACAGCCTGAATTCACCTGTCAAAATCAGTCGTCAATCATTGTCATTTAATGACACCAACAATAAATCATAAAAATACAGGGAATATGAGTTAAATTCAAAATGCTATAATTAAGTACATAACTCCAAATTACATACACACATTATAATCACATTTCCATTCAGTATTTAAACATTTGAAAGGTAAACATTCATGTTGAATGTGGAATAATTTTCTTCAACCCAATATATTTTAGACTATAAAACCATGGGAAATTCTAGTATGAAACAACATATCAACACTGCACAAAAAACTGGAGTGTTGAAAGTGTCCCAAGGAAAGTTATCAGAGTTCCCACCATCCTTTAGACAACTTGAAAACAATCTTAGGACATTAGATTTATCGGAAAACAAGTTTTTGATACTACCTGAAGAAATTAGCAGGTTCATGCAACTGAAACATTTGAACCTACAGAAGAATAAACTCGCCAAAATACCTGATTGCATCGGAGCCCTAACCAAACTAGAAACGTTCAATGCTTCTCACAACAATCTGAGTACATTGCCGAGAACGTTGTCAAATTTAATTCACCTAAAACAAGTTTATCTAGGCAGTAATCACCTAAAAGAATTTCCATTGATGTTTTGTGGACTCAAACACTTAGATTTATTAGATTTGTCAAAGAATGATATCGAATCGATCCCATCTGATATATCTGGGTTATGTGTAACCGAACTCAACCTAAACCAAAACCAAATTACGTTCATATCCCCCCAAATAGCCGAGTGTCCACGTTTAAAAACATTGAGATTAGAAGAAAACTGCCTACAGTTAACAGCGATAAATCCAAAAATATTGAGGGATTCAAAGATAGCAAATCTCTCTCTGGATGGAAATCTTTTCGAACCCAAGCAATTATCAGATATCGATGGATACGAAATATACATGGATAGGTTCACGGCAGTTAGAAAAAAGATGTTTTGACTCCTCTAATAGGTCATAAAGGTGGATATCTGGTCATAGAGTAAGAAATCTATAAGGTTAATAATTTATATCTACAAATGTCTATTATAAATCATCTCATTGCACAAACTGATAATCATGATTTCTGGTGACGTTTTCATTGGGTTAGTGACAATTAAGAAGCAACAAGTAACCCAGTGTAAACTACATGGAGATTCCCTAGCACCATACTTTCATCTTGCGGAAGGAATAGTTGACTGTGAACTGGTTGCGTGTCTAGATACTTACTGGTGGGGTACCAGTGACTGACCTATTTAAATTGGCATTACTATTTTTTTCTAAAAAAAATTGACCCATTAATAGATAAAAAAATGTATTATTATTTCAAATGGGACATCCTGTATATTGCTTGAATATTTGACATATGAGCATTTAAGATAATAAAAGCTCAAGTACTTCATTTGAATTTCGAAAATGGTCAGTTACCTAATTCAGTATCTTATAATGTACCTTCTCTTTCCTATGGCTATTTTATAATATTTTTGAGAACTTGAAGCTTGTTCATAAATAAAAGGATATACAGGGTGAGTCTTTGAACACTGCATTAATTTTAACCAAAGATTCCTCTCATCAAATGAAACACTTTTTTCATTTACCATTATTCCAGATTCGGCTCAGGTAAAAAGTTACAAGCGTTTAAAGATTTCACAATGTGCTAATACACTCCCGCATATAAATTATCTATGACATTGTTGGCGGACGAGAATAAGGCATGGTAACGTGGTTTACAGCTTGATTCGGGATTCCAACGCTCAGGGACGGATCCATAAAAGTAGTGAAATTTCTGGAGTTTTCCATTTTAAAACATTCAATGAAGAATATCTCGAAAACGGTGCATTTAAGGAGAAATGATGAAGAATAATATAATGTTCTAAAACGATGGAATATTCTTGAAATGACTCAAGAAAAACTTTATATGCTTTTTTATGCTGATTTCGTTTAGTTTTATGAATCCACGAGTCCATAACTATAAAACCAGTAGAAGTAGAAAATAACTAATATTTGGAAAATATGTATCACAGTTATAGGAAACTTTACGCCAACATTCATTTTATTCGAAACAAGGATGTCAAAGCTACAAAATAAAAACTGATTTTTTTTCAAAATTTCAACAGCCTGTATCTTTTTACCTGAGATGAATTTGGAAAAATGTTGAATGAAAAAAGTGTTTCATTTGATGAGAGGAATCTTTGGTTAAAATTAATGCAGTGGTCAATGACTCACCCTGTATATACTTCTTGATGCAGTTAAACCCAAAAATGAAAAATTGGAAAGCCCTGGATTCCTATACTGATGCTCCGTCCTTATACAAAAGTAATACATTCCAAATGAGTAGGTATTATATTCTCAATGTAAACAAAAAATACTCCCATCAAACAATTATAGATTTATGAAAATATCTAATATACCTAATTAAGAAAAACAATATTTCGAAATAAGTTTCAAAAATATCAAGGGAAAACGGACCTATGTTCATATGAAATTTGCCTTCTTAAATATTGCCATTCAATTAGAAAACACCCCGTATACTCTGCTGACAAAATGGTTCTTATAAATTAAGTCAAACTATTGGAGAAGTTCTCACAAAATATTTGACTTAGGAGTATCATTTCAGGCTTCGGTTTAAGCTTAAGCAATTTGAAAAAATAAATGTTTCATATGCAAATATCTTCGGTTAAATAAAAATGTAATTTAATACTTTTACCCCATGAATTTAGTGAAAGACGTATATTATATACTAAGATCGGAGCTTTTTCAGAAGCTTTTTTAAGTTGAGATTATGCCAAATGTAATGTATTTGAAGATGCAGAATAATTGACATAATACAAACAAATATGTGGAATTTTGAATAATCAACAGTAAAATTATATATTCATAAATTTTATTCATTAAAATGTATTTTATACGTATCATATTCTAAATCATTCCAAAAGTCCCATTTTTCAGAAAAACAAACTGTAATCATCCAAAATACTGTCACTCTTCCTTAGTAGCAAAGATAATATGAGGTTTTCGAATTTCAACATTCAACCTGGAAATTATAGAAATTTAAAGTTCTATTGAACATTCACAAAATCTATTTAATATGGGAAAAGTCTAATAGTCCTGAATATATACGGAAAACCACCTTATTTTTGAGGGGAGTATATCTAGAAAAGAATGTGTTTAGTATTTAATATTGTGATTATCCTTAAAACCACGCCATCCTTTCTGAAAGTTACTTCAAGTCATTCATATTGTGATTTTCATATCCTAGTATTAAGAATTTAATATGTAATTATGTGAGCTTTTTTGAGGAATACTCTGAAAAACTATCTAAGTGGACCAAATTGATAACGTACTTCTTTTATCTTGCAAACTTATTACTTCGCGTAAAAAATTGTAAAAAGGTAGATCATAAAGTATTTTGTCCTTGCTAATCGTTCTAATCATTTTATATAGATTAATCTATATACAATGGGTCTATTCTCCATATATCACTTTGATATGATTCTATTATTGTATTTATAGATTGAGTGGCGCTAAACAGCTATATATTTTTTACTTGTAGTGTTGAATCTTTACATATTTTATACTGTATGGCTAGCTGGATCTACGATTCTTGATTTAATCTTTGTACACTGAAATCTATTTTCCTAATATTATATTATACCTAAGAAGTATATATGATAATAAGTGGGTAAAACAATAAATAAATGTGGTTGTTATGGAATCAATTTTCATTCATTCGCATTTTGTTAGTGCTTAGTGATAACCTTTCTAAAGTTTATCATGTTTCAAATTATTCATATGAATTTTCAGGTATTTATTCTAGGTCCGAATTGCAGTTGTTCCAATCATGTTTTAAACACTATTATATTTATAGAAACATTCTAACAATAGTATACTTGTAAAATATATATTTAGTTTTTTCCTGGAAGCGAAATTAACTTGTAAATTTGGTATATTAGAAGGATAGTCCAACATAACAAAAAAAATTATAGGAGCACTGACGTGGGTCATGAACTATAGCGCGCTCGTTCGTTGGAGTTTATTTTTGGCGCTCTTGTTCCTCGGAACAGAGAGTGCTTATCAATTTGCCCAAATGTCTGTAATTTTCGAATTTTTGGCTGAAAATGGTTTCAAACGTTTTGGTTCGACCCACACTGATCAAGAATCCGTGGTCAAAATCGATTCTGTCCGGCCGGCCGTAACCACGATAACCCTCGAACGGAATGAGCTAGCCAGTTGACATTTTCAGAGTAGGTTTGGGAGATAAATATCTCTGATAAGTTCGTTATTGGTTTCGGAGTAACGAAAAAAAATATTTTTTTTACATTATAAACTTCAAATTCAATTTTTTTGAAGATGCAGTTTTATCATAAGAATCCATTGACATCATTCTTAACTCTTACAGACTAATACTTTTGGGAGATATGATTTTTAATTATAATTTTATTGAATTTCTTTTATGATGCAGTGTGTATCATAAGAATCCTTCATATCATTCCCCAGTCTGAGAAATCAATACTTTCGGAGATATGATTTGTCAAAGTTTGAACAATAGCGCCAATTCAATAAAGCTCCTGTCTACATTTTAACTCAATTCTTTTACCCAATATTTTTCTTAGGAGCAGTACTGTAATATATATTAAAAAAAATTCCAGTATTTCCCGCTTCAATAAACGATTGATGTAAAATACGAATAACAAACAAAGCAAAATTCTAAAAAAATTGAACTTTCGCGATATTTTTTGAAGAAACAGATATCTATATACAGATGGTTGCATCTCATTCTCAAAATATAAAATCTGGCTATATTAAAGGATTTTGTTCCATTTTAAGAAGGAAATAATTAATAGAACTGTGTGTAACAATCGCAGAGTTTTAAATTGTAGATATCTTAATCTGGTAAACCAATCGCTTATTTTCTTCTCTCCATAAATTATGTTTACTAAGAAAAACATTTGGGAGATTCCAATTAAAGAAACAATATTAAATTTTCAATACATAGTTGCAAATTACAGATGGAAATATTTTATTTTATCTGTATAAGAGCCATCCTTATCGAAAACATATACAATAACGTGTTATTCAACGTAAATAAAATTTCATCATAGGAAAAGAAAGGATTTAAATCGAAAAACATATTTTTATTAAAGTTTCGATATGAGTTTACTCTCAGCTACAATACAGCAAATACCTAGGACGGGTCATTTATGACGCGAAGTTTATTATTAAATAATATAAATAATAAAACTATCAACTCAAAATTATAATAACTAGACTGGTATTACTTCGACGTTGTAGAGTAAAATTAATTAGGAATACGAAGGACACACTGCTCTATTCACGATACTGACGTAAATAATGCATCTCATAACCTTTTACCATATTATCAAGTATTTCAAGTTACATTTTCCGAATATCTCAATCGCATTATCAACTTAATTACCATTCTAATAATGTTCGACACCAATTTCAATGTTTGTTTACTCCGTTTTATCTGCGTTTAAAAATAAATTCACAGAAAGGAACAGCTGTTTGAGAGCGAAGGAGACGGAAAGCGAATACGTGCATGCAAACAGCTAGACTTGCTACAGGACAAGCTGGTAGCTCAGGCTCAAAGCGTTGTTTACAAGGTTTGTTTCATGGTGGACAGAGGATATTTTGTTGCGCAAAAAACCCCTTCGATAGCCGAGGCATTGTTGCTGCTAAATTGTTTGCTATTAATTCGGCGGAAAGAAGATTAAAAGGTATGCTTATGTGTTACACAACGTCGGAGACATCGCATTTCTATATTTTCGTCATTATGCGATGTTTCTCTTTGTGATTGTTTTTGTTTACTGAACATTCCAGAATTTCCGGAAAATTCCTCACGAAATATTTGTGTAGAAACAACGTGTGAAGCTTATATTAATCGATTATCCGGCGATTTGTTTTTCTCCAAATGTTTGGACTCCGAAAGGAAGAAGTGTCATTGAAATCCGATAATAATCATAACCCTTTTTTGTCACGTAGGCGTTTTTTTAATAACATGCTTTACATTACTGCCGGTAACATTGAATTCGCCTGATTGAATCTTTATTGTTACAGATTGTTGGACTGAAAATTTGTGTTTTTAAAGTACGAAACCCCTTAGATCGTGCCGATCAGCTGTTCTCGTTGTTGGTGTTTCCATTTCACCGAGCATAATGGCTCATGAACAGAACGAAGTCGATATTGATGTGGAGGTAGATGGTGAAGATGATACCGACATCGACGATGAAGTTAAGAAGGAACTGGAGACCAAATCTGTAGCAGGATCCAGCGACGTCCAGTCTAAACATAAGTCTAAAAAGATGTTTGGTAAACAAGTTGTTGCTTCGGGACATATTCACTCCCCGAGACTGTGGAAGAACAGTAGACGTTCGAGGAATGGATATGGCAGGGGCTTGCCCAAGAAGAAGGGCGCAGGAGGTAAAGGAGTCTGGGGTTTACCTGGTTCAGAATTACTGGAAGCTTACGAAGACGTTAACGACCCGAACTATGACAATGAAAACATGAACAACGGTGCATACTTACTGGCGATCAATCCCGATCAACCCAACATAGAAATCAAGAAAAAACTCGAACCGGTCATTCTGGAATATTTCGAGAACGGTAAGACTGAAGAAGTAGCAGTAATGGTTGAAAGGATCGTTCCTAATAACAGAAGGAACGTAATTGTCGAACAGTCTATAGAAATAGCAATGGATCACAAATCTTCCCACAGGGAACTGGCATCAATACTCATCGCCGACCTATCCAACGACTGTATTGCTGTTCCAGATATAACTAAGGCTTTTGAAAACATTCTTGCCGACATAGACGATCTTGTCTTGGACATTCCTGACGCTCCTACTCTGATTGGTAACTTCATAGCGAGAGCGATCGCTGACGAATGCATTCCTCCTAAGTTTATCGAACAAACAAGGGAAAAGAGTGACGGTGAAAAATTCCTAGTGGCTTTAGACCGGGCAAAAGTTCTAATCAACATGGACCACGGTTTGAGCAGACTTCACAACGTATGGGGTTTCGGAGGGGCCCTGAGACCCGTCAAGTACATTACAAAACGAATGATAACAGATCTTCAGGAGTTTGTGTATTCCAGAGATATCAAAGAAGCTTCCCGTTGCCTCAAGAACCTCGAGGTGCCCCATTTCCATCATGAATTCGTGTACGAAACTATTATAATGGCGCTTGAAGCTAACAAAGAGGATACCGAGGAAGCCCTGTGTGAACTGTTGAATTCTTTCGCTCGCGAAGTTCTGATTACCGTGGATCAGATGGAGAGGGGATTTATGCGTGTCTATAATGACCTTTCGGACATAGAGAAAGATGTTCCTCGTGCCTATTTTATCTTAAATCGATTTGTGGATCGATGCCGTAAAGCTGGGTTCCTTAACGAATATATACTTACAAATATGCCCTCAAGAGGGCGTAAACGATTTGTCTCCGAAGGAGATCAATATACTAAAAGTACTCCTCCTCCTCCGGTTAAGGAAAAGGAGAAATAATTTTCTATTTGTGCTTGTCTATTTTTGCCATTTTCGTACAGGGTGATTTTTGAGTCATAATAAAATTATATTTTAGGATTTACAATAAGCGGAATACTGTCAATTTTAGTATTAGTTGACGAGAAGTTTTGAAAGAAATTCAGTTTTTACTTTTATTATTTGATTGTTTTCTATTTGCGGCAATATATTTACTCGTACTATTTTACCTTAAACTAAGTCACGATACTCAAAAATCACCAATACTCTTGACATTTTGCATTTGCATTAATATTTTTTCACGTAGCACTAAGTGCTGTAGGTACACATTCAAATGTTACTTTTATTTGTATTTGTTCATCTATGAAATAAATATTATTTCGAGTTAAACCTTTGTATGATTGCTTCAGTGAATAACAAGGAAATGTTAATGACTTTGAATTGCATTAACATAAATAAATATGGTAATATGTTGTTGATAAAGGAGGTTGTTTTGATGCAGTGAAAGTTTCGAAATATTTTGTCCTTCGTTAACTATGGGAATTCTGTATTTTAATCATTACTGTTACGAAGGAATTGATTATTTAGTTTCATGTATTTTCATAAAATTCTATTTGGATTCTCCTCTCCAAAGATGAGCTAAACAGTTTAACTTTCAAATGAAGAAACAGACTTGAAAATTACAGTAAAAGATTTCTTGCAAAATGAGGAGATATTTATATTCATTAGAAATTTTATTTTCACATTATTTCATAAGCGAAAGATCTAACAGAGTTAAATATTGGTAGTTGAGTGTAGAAAAACCAGGTTGAAGCTGAATTTCATGAGAATTGTAACACTGGAAGCGAAAAAAATTCAATAACTCGGAAACTTACCTGCACCACATTAGTTTGGTTAGGACCTAAAATTTACGCGAATTTCTCGCCTGTTTTTAGATACTTTGGCTAATTTCTCAAGGCTTATTTCAGTTAAAATAGATTCAGTGAACCTTTCTCAACAATATAGAATCAAGTTTTCATAACAAAATTGTATTTTTCCAAAATAATTAATAAATATAAAAGTGTTCACTAAATTCGATTGACGTATGTCTTAGCTCACTCGAAATCAGTCAAAAATAATAACGTAACCCTAAATCGGCCTTCTAATGACGCACAACAGAAGTCATCTACGACATACGGAAATCTTTCAACTACACTGGTTTCAATGTTGATTTAAGGATAAATAGAAGTAGATTTTAATGTGGAAAAAACATGAAAACATGCACTAATGATGAAGGTACCCAATACTTGATGTCTCTGTACTAACATTCTCTTTTAAATAGGGTGGTTTCATCTTAAAGTTGAAATTCCATGTTAAAAAATTGAATATGGATCTCCCGCCAAGAGAATGATGCCTTATAGCTATTCTAGGTGAAAATAAATGAAAGCTTTCCTGATTCTACAAATTGTATTGTAGTTTTAGACTAAAGTTTAACAGTGTCTTTATTTTTATGAACTCTATAACAGTTCGGTTTATTTCCATGAAATATAGACATTAGTTCGCGATATAGGACTATAAAATAATAAGAAAAGAGCGTAAGCTCAAATTTCGTTGTTTAAAAGTTACAGAATGTTGAAATTAATTTTTTTATTTTTTTACCTCTGTATCAATCAGATAATTAATCTTCTATCGTTACATAATATTCTTATGGAACATATTTGACCCCTACTACGTACAACATAAATTAAGAAAACATTTTTGAGGATTTTTTTTTAGTTATACGATCCTCATAAAATTTGGTAGAAATTTTCGCGCCGGCATTCTACAACTACTTACCAAGATTCAATTCGATCGGATCTGTATTTTTTGAGTAAACAATATTTCAGAAGGGTAACTCATCGCTTGCCCGATTATGTCCATTAACGAACTTAACCGTCACATTCGGAAGTGCAACCTACCCTGAAAATTGCAAGTCCCTATCTCCTTTCGTTGGAAAGTTATCGAGGAATCGGTCACCCATCCAGCTACTGAACTCACACAAAGCTGCTAGGATCTCCAACAATATAGATTCGATCGTGTTCAGACTTGAAACTTGGCAGTAGAGTTAGGTTCTGAAGGCTCTCGCAAAATTTCAGCGATGTCGGACGAATAGTTTCTGATATATAGAATTTTTTTCAATGATTCTTTAAAAATTTTCTAGTGATACGATCCTCACGAAATTCCGCAAGGATTTTAGTGTTGGCATTCTAAATCTGTTAACCATTTTTGAAATGGTTCGGTTTTGTATTTTTCGAGTTATTAAGGAAATAAGAACCAAATTTCAGATGGGTATAACTCCAAAACCGTTTGGCGGATTATGCCAATAAACATCGTGACAAATAATATTTTTTTAAATTCTCTAGTACTACGATCCTCACAAAATTTCACAAACGTCCTTAGGTTTGTATTCTACAACTACTCGCCAAGTTTCAATTTGATCGGATTTGTATTGGTTGAAAACAAAATTATTACTCGAAGACCACTTGGCCGATTATGCCCGTTAACGAACTTGTCCGTCGTAAAGACCACATTAGTAAGGTTAGAATCATTCTCTTGGCGGGGAGATCCATATTCAAATTTTTTAACATAGAATTTCAACTTTAAGATGAAACCACCCTATTTAAAAGAGAATGTTAGTACAGAGACATCGAGTATTGGGTACCTTCATCATTATTGCATGTTTTCAAGTTCTTTCCACATTAAAATCTACTTCTATTTATCCTTAAATCAAATTTGAAACCGGTGTAGTTCGAAAGATTTCCGTATGTCGTAGATGACTTCTGTTGTGCGCCATTACAAGGCCGATTTAGGGTTATGTTATTATTTTTGACTGATTTCGAGTGAGCTAAGACATACGTCAATCAAATTTGCTGAACACTTTTATATTTATTAATTATTTTGGAAATATACATTTTTTTATGAAAACTTGATTCTAGATCGTTGAGGAAGGTTCACTGAATCTATTTCAACCGAAATAAACCTTAAGAAATTAGACAAAGTATCTAAAATCAGGCGAGAAATTCGCGTAAATTTTAGGTCCATAAGAAATGCATGGGGAATTCAGTGCTCGGATCCACGGATGGATCGTAATTCAAATTTCCCGCCTAACCTAACTAATGTGGTTTATTGGGATGCGCCACCTATTATACTCTGAAAATTTCAAGTCGCTATCTCTTTCTGTTCTCAAGTTATCGTGGCAACGGACGGCGGCCGGACAATCAAATTTGACCTCGAATTTTTCATTAGGTTCAAAAACATTATATCTTCAAGGGAGCACTGTAGGAGTTGCAAGATAAAAGAGATACATTTTCCCAGTTTGATACAATTTTGATTCCCAATCAATAATCAAGCGTCCGGTCCATACTTTATACGAGTCAACTTTCCAGTTGAACAATATTTAGTTAATCGACAGAATTGCGAAAGTAAACAGAAAAGGAACAATAATGTGAACGAAGAAATACCTTTGTATTTTTTTAATATTTTCAACTGGAAACCAATAGTAAAAAAGATAAAATTAGTATGTCTTTAGTGACAAATATTTCAATTGTACATACATAAAAAGTGTAAAATTATATCTTCTTAAAAACTGATAATACTAAACAATCTTATCACTACCAATAATATAACATTTTACTTAATATGCCTACCTACAGAAAAATTTGGAGATAACACAGCTGAATACAATAAATCAAGGAACTAGGGCCGATAAATACAAATTCACTGAAATTCAACCTGCAGTGAGAAATGATCATAAAATGTTTACCCTGGAAATTACACTTAGTTTATATAATCTTTTCTTCGTGCACCTCTCGTGGCTTTCAGGAATTAATTTTTTTTCTGTAGAAAGGCATTGGGATGTGTCTATTCAGTGTCCATCAGTGACAGTGTTCAGTAACATCGACTATAACAGATTTCTTCCATCCAAACAGGAAATAACCTATACCTGCGCCTATAACTACAGCTATGCACAGCCAAATGTTGTAAGTCATAAATATCAACATCAGGAAGTACGAAAGCACCATCTGTATCATATGCAGGCATGTTTGAAAAGAATGCATTTTGCTCCACATCGTAGGCCTGCAAAAATCGAGAATAAAATTAAGATTAATTTAGTTTCGAAAGATTCGCATAAACTTTACCATAATAACCGCCTACACAGGGTGTTTCACGAATCATTGTACAGGCTTTCAGTGCAGATGCAGGACATTTTGGTGAGTCTAAATCACTGTTCGAAATATGCTCTAACTATAATCGTGAGAGATACAGGATGTTTTATGTATTTTATCTAAAACTTTCAATCGGCATAAATCTTGAACGCCTGCATGGATGTGCATGAAAATTTCAGGGAATGAGTATAGACCTATGCCTAATAGACCACATTAATTAGGTTAGAATCAGTCGCTTGGCGGGAGATCCATATTCAAATTTTTTAAAAAGGAATTTCAACTTTGAGATGAAACCACCCTATTTAAAAGAGAATGTTAGTACAGAGACATCAAGTATTGGGTACCTTCATCATTAGTGCATGTTTTCATGTTATTTCCACATTAAAATCTACTTCTTTTTATTCTTAAATCAAAATTGAAACCATTCTAGTTCGAAAGATTTCCGTATGTCGTAGATGACTTCTGTTGTGCGTCATTACAAGGCCGATTTGGGGTTATGTTATTATTTTTGACTGATTTCGAGTGAGCTAAGGCATACGTCAATCGAATTTGGTGAACACTTTTATATTTATTAATTACTTTGGAAATATACAATTTTGTTATGTAAACTTGATTCTAGATGGTTTAGAAAGGTTCACAGAATCTATTTCAACCAAAATAAACCTTAAGAAATTAGCCAAAGTATCTAAAAACAGGCGAGAAATTGGCGTAAATTTTAGGTCCATACTAAATGCATGGGGAATTCAATGCTCGGATCCACGGATGGATCGTAATTCAAATTTCCCGCCTAACCTAACTAATGTGGTCTATAGGCCTATGCCTAATATTCGCTCATAATGACTTGTTGATAGCGCTGTTCCGGACTGAGAAAATTATTTTCTTCATTCCACATCTTGTAAAACACCCTGTACAACAAATTTTCGAGAAGTGAAATTTTTCTCAGAATCTTCAATAAATACTCTTTCAAAGAAGCCTCCTGGCAATAATGACACAATAATGACACATCCATGCAGGCGTTCAAGAGTTATGCTGATTGAAATTTTATGACAGAATACATAAAACATCCTGTATCTCTTAGACAAATACAGTTAGGACATATTTCGAACACTGATTTAGACTCACCAAAATGTCCTGCTATTGCACTGAAAGCCCGTACAATCATTCGTGAAACACCCTGTAGACATTACGAATAGTGTGGTTTAATTTTATTCAATAGGAACTTAACATAAACCACATCATCCCTAACATCAATATGGGTTTATTATTGTAACGTTTACCAAGATCGAATTAGTAAGGATTAGGGAGAAGTGTTAAGTTTGCAGAATTTAGGCGAAAACTAAGCAAGATGATCGACAACTCCAGTTATATTCAATCGTTTATCAAATTTATGAATATTCGCGGCATTGTTCAACAAATTCGAACGAACGCAAAACCGAAAAGTTTCCGTGTATGATCAATTGAGATCGAATGTTCATCTGGTCTAACCTAATAGCAGAATTTATTATCCATAAGGAACAATCAAATTGAAGTCCATTGAAAATTAAACTATAAATGATTCAACATTCACTGTTGGGTCAAAAATTAACAGTGCTACGCCTAAGGTGGCTTATGGACAACAAACCCTACACAGAACAAAACCGATTCTCCTATATCGCTGAAGCTCTTGAAAGGGACAGAACTATACTCCATTCACTTTTATAAAGTCTTCCGTTTGGCCATCATTTAGGTCTATCACGTTTTTGTAACTAAAACTAAGGCAGGTTGGCACTCCTGAAATATCGTCAATGTCGAAACGATTCTCTGAGACGTTGCCAATTTCTACTCTCAACAATCAACATAATGTTCCATCTAAGACGAGATATTATCACAGATCATTATCTTCGAATAATAAAGAAATCTTCGCTTTGGAATTGAAAATGCCGCAAGCAGTTTTGAAGAAGCAGAGACAAAGTATAAGGAAGTGCTATACATAACTAAAATCTGCAATAGGAAAACTTCATTCTTTGTTAGCACATGTTGAACTCTCGAATGAAATTACTTAGTTTCCTATGCTTTCACTATATTTTATTAAGGTTCAACAGTGACTCGGGTTTCGTAGTACTACTACATTTTAAAACTGGTATAATTCAAGTTGTGCGACAAGGTATTTAAATGTCTTCTGTACGCTTATTTCTTGAGAATTTCGAAAAGTGGAGAATTCCATAGGTACGTCTGTTTGTTTAGAAGTTTTCCTGCCGGGTTATTCATGTACTTTTGTTCATTTTTCAAATGAACTATCACAAAATAACGGACTACTGTATTCATTAAAATTTCAACACTTGATTCTTGATTTCCGTACAAGAAAATAGCACAACTGAATCTTCCAACCAGTTTATACAGGGTGTCCCAAAAATACCACGCGAAAGTGACACTGGAGATAGATTGGCATTAGGTCTATCAGATAGCATCAACATGACCTCTGTAAAAGTCCACTGGTTTTCGAGATATCACCACTTTTGTGTATTTTTTAAAAATCTCCAGTTTTCATGGTATATCGATACGGAGCTCGTGTCTAATTAAATCGAGGTCGCTGATCACGAATATGCAATTAGTTTTTCCCTAAGTGGCGTACTTTATGAAAATTTTCACTTAGGGTGAAAAAATGGACGAAAATAGGTCAATTTTGGAAGTTCACACCGCCCAAAAAAATCGGAGTAAGGTGTTGTTGATTTTTGCCGTCATATATGGATCCTTTATCTACTGAATAATCCAAACAGAAAATGTCCAGGCCGTACTATTCGGAAATTATGATTTTTCTCCCAAGGGTCTGTTTTTCGGAAAACTCATTTCGCGGTATTTCCGCGGAAAATTCTCTAATGAAAAATCCGATCATATATTCGTAATCTACGGCCCCGAATTAGTAAATGACGTAATTTGCATCGAAATCGGAGACCGGTCGAATTTTGGCAATTTTTTAATACATTAGCCTTAAAAAAATCCCATTTTTCGAGAAAAATTTTTTGACGCAAAACTATGAAATGGGTACTTATTCCTATAGATTCGGGGCCGTAGATTCCGAATCTACCATCAGATATTTATTACAAAAATTTTCCGAGAAAATATCGCGGAAAGAATTTTCCGAAAAATAGACCCTCGGGAAAAAAATCATAATTTCCGAAGCGTACGACCTGGACATTTATTGTTCGGATGATTCGATAGATTAAGGATCCAAATATGACGTAAAAAATCAGCAACACCCTACTCCGATTTTTTTGGGTGGTGGAAAGTTCGAAAATTGACCTATTTTCGTCAATTTTATCACTTTAAGTGAAAATTTTCCCAAAGTACGCCACTTAGGGAAAAACTAATTGCATATTCGTGATCAGCGACCTCGATTTAATTAGACACGAGCTCCGTATCGATATACCATGAAAAAATTTTTTTGGGTCGGCACTTAGAAATATTTTTGACCCTGAATCGGAGGAAAATTCTTCTTTCCCGTCCCAAATCTATGATTTTCACATCTCAATAACCAAATTTTCCCCGATTATTGGTCGGTAGACGACGTTTAGATTTATGTATCTATTTTTTCTGTATCTCTATCCGTTCGGAAAATATTAGGTAATGAGCGAATCCGTCAAATGCCAAAAAGTTTTCTCTAGTATCCAACACATACAAAAATCTACAATTTTCCGATTAGGTCGACGCGGCTTTGGTTGTTGTTCACTAAATCGGGCACGCAGATCACGAATCTGTAATTAGATTTTCCGTATCTCGATTAGTTTCGGAGCAATGACGAAAAAAGTCGCAATTTCTGGCTCTACCTCCGGAAAATGGACTAATCAGTCGGATTTTTCGCCATATTACCAAAATTAATCGATATACGGAAAAACTAATTACAGATTCGGAATCTACGCCCTCGATTTAGTGAATTGCCAAAGCCGTGGCGATCTAATCGGAAAATTCTAGATTTTTGTATGGGTTAGAATCTAGACAAAGGACTCACAGCTCTGGCAATGTGTTAGTTGTTGTATGCATTTTATCAATATTTCACAGGAAATAGGTCATAAATACTTCTACAATGGTTGAAGTATTACAAGATATTTTACTTGCAATTATCTTTTCGTGGAAAATATTAATTTCAAGGGTGAGACCACCCATGCAAAAATAAACCAGTTAACCCAAAACTTTTAAGTTTTACAAGCGAGCTGCTTTGTTTAGAAATACAAATGAGCGCTTCCCAACATGTGAAGTCATGGGACGCAACAGTGGTGATATCTCGAAAACCAGCGGACTTTTACTGAGGTCATGTTGATGCTATCTGATAGACCTAATGCCAATCTATCTCCAGTGTCACTTTCGCGTGGTATTTTTGGGACACCCTGTATACGCGAAATATTTCCATATTAACAAACGATGGAAATTTTCCTTCAACAGTCGCCAGGTCTTTGGAATTGTTGACTTCACATAATATCTTCTCAAATTCATTATTTTTACCAAGAAAATTCACATTGTGAAAAATACGTAATTACTACGACTTCTATGTAGAGAGGACAACGTTGCGTAGTTATCTGACAGGAAAATGAGCATAACCTAACATTTTCAAAATTTACACGGTGAAATGTGTCAAAATTTCATGGCCAACCGGGAGACTTTAAAGTGAATGGAGTATAAGAGGATCAGTATTACAATGTCAATATCAACTAATTACGACAGAGGTGCAGCATGCAAATAATATTAGTGCATTAAATGGTTGGAAATGAACTTACGGCTGTTTATGGATGACTTCCCCCACCATACTTTTTGAATAAATAGAAATGGTTAGAAACACATCAAAAAAATTGTTTAGTGTACGTGTGTGAACAGTTTCACATATCTGACTTTAAAGTGAAAATATTTGAGAACCACATGATGATCAGGTAAAAGAAACCAGAATTGAATGATTCATTATTTGCCTTTTTTGGCCTCTTGTTCCTCGGAACAGAGTGTTTATCAATTTGCCCAAATGTCTGTAATTTTCGAATTTTTTGCTGAAAATGCTCTTAAACGATTTGGTTCGGCTCACCGATCAAGAATCCGTGTTCGAAATCAATTATGTCCGGCCGTCCGTTAACTCGATAACTCTCGAACGGATTGAGCTAGACATTTGAAATTTTCAGAGTAGGTTTGGGTCCTAAATATCTCGGTTAAGTTCGTTATTGGGCAAAATCGGCCGGACGGTTTCGAAGTAACAAAAACATTTTTTTTTACGTTACAAATTTCGGATTATTTTTTTTTAAGATTCAGTTTCATCATAAGAACCCATTGATATTATTCTCAACTCTAACAAGCTAATACTTTCGGAGATATGATTATTCAAAATATCAATAATACATCGAACTTCTATGTTTTCATAGAATGCGAAATCTATATTTCTGTGATCTATCTGTTTGCGGTAGCTGTCGTTTGGACCAGTTTGAATGATAAACGTCATTAATGTCAAAAGAAAAGTGTATTATCTGGAGAGTTTGGTTGATGTAAGCATGTAAACAATTGGAAATTTGGATTCGCTAAGTTCATAGGCAGAGTTTTTTTATTGGTGAGTCGAAAATGAATGATTCAAGGAAGTCGAGCATAATTTACGAGTCATTCTCTAATTATGGAAGACTTAAAACAGGATTTCCAACTAATGTACAGGTAGCTATACCTTAGTAACACTATTTAAGATCTCCTACATAAGTATTCTGGTTTGAGTTCTCACTGGACTGATTATATAAGATTTGTTTCATAAATAAAACTGACTATTTCATTAACTCAATTTTTCAGAATGACTCCTGATAGTTTTGAAACACTTGTAGCCAAAATAGGACTCATATAAAGATAAGATGCAAAGGGCTTTTAATTTCTTTCATTATGTAGTTCTATCGAAAGAATCCATTTATATAATTTCCAACTCTGAGAAACCAATACTTTCGGAGATATGATTTGTCAAAGTTTGAACAAGAGCGCCAAAGCCCCTGTCTACAGGGCTTTCCCACATTTTTTGATAATGTTCATATCTTACACAAATTCCAAACCATAGACCTAAATAATAAAAATAAAGGGTTTTCCAATAAGAGGTGTTATTTTGATATTCAAAGAAAAATGCCATTTTTCAATATAAATGATCGGATGTTTATTTCATTATAAAGAAGAAGCTATGCCGTTAATAGTGGAAAATAACATCAGGCAAATGACCACCACGACCACGCTTACAGGACCATATCCTTTTAATGAAATTTTCCATAACCAAATCGCAAAGTGGCTGCCCTATGTCCTCGATAGCCTCACGAATTCCATCTTTGAGGTCTTGAATCGACGCTGGGCTATTGGCGTAGACCTTCTCTTTCACGTGGCCCCAAAGGAAGAAGTCGCAAGGTGTTAAATCACAAGATCTCGGTGGCCAATTGTGATCACCTCTTCGGGAGATAACACGGTCCGGAAACTTTTCCCGCAAAAGATCAATGGTTTCGTTGCTTGTGTGGCACGTAGCGCCGTCTTGTTGAAAGTAAACGTTGTCCAGATTAATACCATCCAATTCCGGTCATTAAAAATCATTAATCATATCTCGATAGCGCAATCCATTCACCGTAACTGTTGCTCCAGCATCATTTTCGAAAAAGGTCCAATGATTCCGCCGGACCATAAACCGCACCAAACAGTCACACGTTGAGGATAGAGAGGCTTTTCAACAATAACTCTTGGGTTTTCTGAGCCCCAGATGCGACAATTTTGCTTGTTGACGAAGCCACCGAGGTGGAAATGGGCCTCATCACTCAAGATGATTTTTCGATGGAATTCCGGATCATTTTCATGCATTTCAACGACCCAATCAGCAAAGACACGACGTTGTTGGTGATCGACCGGCTTGAGTTCTTGTGTTAACTGAACTTTATAAGCCTTAAGACCCAAATCTTTATGCAAAATACGTTTAATGACGTTTGTGGAATGCCTAATTCCAAAGAACGACGAGGAATGGACAAACCTGGGTTTTCTTCAACACTTTCGGCTACAGCAGCAATATTCTCGGCTGTTCTTGAGCGACGTGCACGGGTTTTATTCTTCACATAACTAACTTGTCCCAACAGCTCGAATTTTTCCACCAATTTCTTTATTGCGGTCCGACAAGGTGCTTCACGACGACCCAAAAATGTTCGAGTTTTACGAACCGTCTCTGCCAAATTTTCACCATTTTTATAAGGAATTTTAATAATTTCAATGCGTTCTTGAAGCGTGTATCGTTCCATTTTTATTAATGGCGTAGTTTCTACTTGTCAAATGTCAAAAAATGACAGCTTCAAAAGTGACATCTACCGAAATAGCGGGCTATTCAAAATAACACCTCTTATTGGAAAACCCTTTATATGTAATTAATATCTATGCAACTTTCTGAAAATACGCTGTTCCAATTCCGCATGGTCTGCTCGGTACATAAACAAAATATACTCATCTCGAACTACACGTAAGCGTAGTTGCCAAGTTACTATCGATATAGCGAGTTTAGTTTTATGCAATGTAGCATAAATAGCAATGAAAGTAATTAGTTTAAACTTGATGAATTTCTGGTAGATTTGTACTCAAATAATGATAGATATTGCCATGGTACTTTCTTGACAGTATGTATACTCAAACACATCCTTGTGTTGCCATTTTCAAGTCACCGATCATGGATATGACATGATCCCTGATGTTCAAATAGTCTCAAATATTTGTAACTTATCAACTCTCAAAACTGAACATGAATTATCTTCATGAGATACTATGTAATCTATTGATGGATGAGAAAAGTGTTCACATTGATGAAAAAGTGTGAGTGAGGGTTATGAATCAGTGTGGTAAACTTACTGGACTATTTGGTTTTCATCATTGACCACCCCTTTTTCTGGTATTGACACTGCTCGGTACTGCAATGCGTTGTATGTTTTCCAGAAGAGGTATTCCCTGTGAATATAAATAAATAATGAGTTTATTTCACAATGTTACATCATACAAGGTCCATAGAATCGAAAAATACTCTAGGGTTGTGTTCGAAAATTAACTCCACGGAGTAGAGTAAAGTTTTTGAAGGTTTGACAGATTTACTCTGGAGTTTACTCTGACACTGACAGTGACAGAAGTTGCCAATATCGGAAAATAGGTTATGTTGGTTTAAGAAAGAACCTATTATTAGTGTTTTCTTCACATATATGAAACTCTAATCATAAATATATATTGTGAGCAGTATTAAAACTATTAAATTACCTCACAGAACATTCATAAAACAGTGAGACAAAGATACTAGATTTTCCGTCCCATGAGTTATGTCAATTTTGACAGGAGTAAAATGAACTTGGAGTCGAATACTCTGACATTTCGAACGACAGTCATGGAGTAAAATTTACCCAACCTTTCAGTTTTCGAACGCAATGGAGTAAATATTACTCTATGGAGTTAATATTCGAACACAACCTAGGTATTCAATGATTGATAACTGTGTATAGCTATCAAATGAAAATTCTGATCTTAGGACAAAACAATCAGACCTGTTTGCGCTTAGCAATATTGCTAAGAAAAAATATTGCTTCCACAGCAAGATTCGAAATATTGCTATTCTGATCATCGATTTTGAGCAATATGATCTGTCATTTTTAGAAACATATTGCTATCCACATTGCTATCTCAGCAACCTCATAATAGTACTTGCTAAGAGGATAACAAGATTTGGAATATGGCAGAGAACCACTTTTTTCTTCCAAGAATTCGAAAATATTGAAAATAGGTAGGTCCTTTAATAAATATAGGCATACATAATTTACTCTGTGACTGTCGTCCGAGAATTCCACTCGGAGTTAATTTTACTCCTTTCAAAATTGACATAACTCATGGGACGGAAAATCAAGTATCTTTGTCTCACTGCTTTATGAATGTTTTGTGAGGTAATTTAATAGTTTCAATACTGCTCACAATATATATTTATGATTAGAGTTACATATATGTGAAGAAAACAATAATAATAGGATCTTTCTTAAACCAACATAACCTATTTTCCGATATTGGCACCTTCTGTCACTGTCAGTGTCAGTGTCAGAGTTAACTCCAGAGTAAATCTGTCAAACCTTCAAAAATTCTACTCTACTCCGTGGAGTTAATTTTCGAACACAACGCAGCCTTGATAATAAGATTGATGCTTTTGATTTAATTTAAGAGATGAGGGACTTTTATTCATTTATTTATTTGTTCATGAAGAAACTAGGTGAGATACTGTTTCTTTCAAGTTAGAGATATGCATTCGAAGACTGACTGACTCACTGACTGGATGAAAAAAATTAAATAAACTATTAATTCAGCCTTAGTACAAAGATGACTTCTTTTGATTTAATTGAAGTCCGTTTCACTTAGAAGTGTGCATTCGAAGTTTGACTGACGGCAGAAAAAAATTAAATAATATTTGTTTTGGTGTTTGCAAGTCTTCAATTTTTCTGTCATGGTAGCAGTTATCAATATTTGGTGTGTTTCCTGAAAATTGATCAGTAACTCCATCTTGTTAGTTTCATAATTAAGACAGTTAGTTTTTCGCCTATTTACCTATAATATTTAAGTCCTTCATACAATGCTGCCATTATCAGGATGCCAATCATCGAACCAATCAAACCTCCAACTGTAGTGAATTTCCATTGTTCGAAGAGTACTGTTTCACTGGTGCCAAAATGAAACTGTAAATATGTAATCAAAGTATTAGAATTAAGTAAGTATAACGCCGACTATACTCCATTCACTTTTATAAAGTCTCCTGGTTGGCCATGATTTAGGTCTATCATGTTTTTGTAACTAAAACTAAGGCAGGTTGGCACTCCTGAAATATCGTCAATGTGAAAACAATTCTCTGAGACGTTGCCAATTTCTACTCTCAACAATCAACATAAAGTTCCATCTTAGACAAGATATTATCACAGATCATTATCTTCTAATAATAAAGAACTCTTCGCTTTGAAATAAAAAAATGCCGAAAGTAGTTTTGAAGAAGCAGAGACAAAGTATACATCAGGAAGTGCTATACAGAACTGAAATCTGCAATAGGAAAACTTCATTCTGACTTAGGACATGTTGAACTGTCGAATGAAATTACTTATTTATTTAAATTAAAGTGTCTCGGCTACTGGGCCATTGACACAGGCAAGATGCATAGAATAACAAGGTGTGGACACTCCCTACTAATTCCTGCTAAAATTTTCGGCCGAAAAACGGACCAAGAACTGTCAAATCACGTACTTTATGTACTACTTCACTTTATTAACGATGGTGCCGCTACAGTCGATTTCGAAGATTCTGACAAGCGAATAAATGAAAACTGACAAGCGACAAAGTTCACTTTTCACCGTTGCTAGTTCGTAAATTCAAATTAAAAGAATATAATGAAGCAGTTTATTGAAAAATCAATCCATTTTTTGATTAATCAGATATCTGTTCGGAGATAATATGTAAACCACATTGGTTTGGAACAGAAATTTCATCTTGCCAAGACATAATGAGGTCAAATAAGGGATTTATCAGTAAAGGAGTTTCTTTGGAACATTTTGAATGGAACTGTAAATGAAGAAATTGTGAAATCATTATTTTTCCATTACGAAAGATCCCATCCAACGTCATTAGAGTACAAGCATTTAATTTATGTATTTTGAAATACATTGAATGATACAGAATTTTCTGTAATACCTCTACATACAATATCTTTCGATATCATATTATTATTCAAATGTAGTAATTCCTTTATCATGTAAGGCTCTTTTAAATTGAGCATTTTACTTATTATATTATATGTATAATTTGAAATTTCATCAAAACATTCTCATGTATACAGCATTTTTTCAGTCACCCAATACCCCTTGACAACTTTTCATGTTCTCAGCAATTAGATTAATTGCTGAATATAGATATTTAATTCGATAGCTATTATTCAGAACTAAGTATATACTGATGAAATATCGAAAAATGATTCATTAAATTGATAAACTAACCAAATAGAGGGTAGTGTACTACGTTTCAATCTTTTATTCAATATATACATATATTCGCTAGAAAAATATTTTGAACAAACAAATGTTCTAATTTTCGATACCCTACCTCTAGCACAAGCCAGTTGCCATTCTTGTCGTTTAACAATATCCTTGAAACCAATAATATTATAGTATAAGAGCGCCAAAAAGAATGACGCCTTAGGAAAGCTATTCAAATTGATGAAATCACACTGTGTGGTTGCTCTGAACTTTGTTCTCTGCTAGTCCTTTCATCGTTCACAAATAATATTGTTAGTTTTCATAACATGGCATTTCATTCCTTCTCAATATATAACTGAATTGTATAATGAATATAATTATTAATCAATAGAGTTATATCTTAATTTCAACTGTTAAAACAGTTTATGTTCATCAACCGGCAAGATTATAGTAAATCAACAAGTCTTACGTTCTCCTATGTTGATTTATTAACAATTAACGGTATCAGCGATCTTTTAATATTATTAATATTAAAATTAATAACTATCTTGATACTAGAAATCTGCCCCTGATCCGGTAAGAATATACAATTGTTAAAAAAATATATTCGCATAAAAACGAAGTATTTTCGAAATGAAAATAGTATTTGATTAAAATGGTTCTGGATACTCGTTCAGAGTTCACACAGCAAACATTTGACTTACTTTCGGCGCGGCAAACGACTTTCCACAAGAAACTGGAATAAGCAAAGATTCAAATTTAATTTGACATGTCGGTAATTTTGTCCATAAAATTTCTACTGCCGGCATCTATCGGCGAAAATTGAAGTAAAACAAAATCCTTGTATTTTGACAGTATTTGGACCGCAAATCGGCCGAAAATATGTCAAAGAGTGTCTTCACCATGTATTCTATGCATCTATGACACAGGGTACCAAAATTACTTTGTTTCCTATCCTATTACTATATTTTATTAAGGTTCTACAGCGACTCTGGTTTCGTAGTACCTACTACTACATTTTGAGACTAGTGTATTTCAAGTTGTGCAACAAGGTATTTAAATGTCTTCTGTAGGCTTATTACCTCAGAATTTCGAAAAGTGGGGAATTCCATAGGTACGTCTGTTCGTTTAGAAGTTTTACTGTCGTATTATTCAGGTACTTTTATACTTTTTTCAAATGAACTATTATAAAGTAACTCACTACTGTATCCATTATATTTCATTAAAATTTCAACTCTTGATTCTTGATTTCCATACAAGAAAAAAGCATAACTGAATCTTTCAACCAGTTTATATACCTGAAATATTTCCATAGTAACAACATATGAAAAATTTTCTTCAACAGTCACCAGGTCTTTGGAATTGTTGATTCACATAATATCTTCTGAAATTAATTATTTTTCCCAAGAAAATTCACATTGTGAAAAATACGTGATTACTACGACTTCTAAGCAGAGAGGACAACGTTGCGTAGTTATCTGACAGGAAAATGAACATAACCTATCATTTTCAAAATTTACACGGTGAAATGTGTCAAAATTTCATGGCCAACCGGGAGATTTCATAAAAGTGAATAGAGTATATAATGTATAAGCCCCGAATTGGTGCTGATTTGGCAACAGCGCTCAATTGGAATAAACCTAGTTGTCATCTAGACATCACTGTCTATTAATTGTTGTTTACATTGAATCGAAAAACAGTTGCAAGAGGTGAACAAAAGCTCTTTTACATTAAAAATAATAAAAAAAAATCTTATGCGGTTCACCATAAAAAAAAATAGATATCTGGATCGTTTATATATGATTTCAATAGCACATAAGGTTTACGACATTATAAATTTACCGGACGTTATTATAGATTTTGCAGGACAAAAAATGCGAAAGAAATTAATTAATTTACTAGATAGGTACGGTTAAATATTGTCTTAAACATTTGTTTAGATAAAATTTGTATATTTTTTGAGGTTGATGAATTCGTTTTGTGTCTTTATATAATCACTGTGTTCTCTTATATTAACATGAAATATCTTTATGAAAATCATTTCTTGTGTTTTTTCATTCATCTAAACTAAAGTGATCGTTTGTTTAAAATTTCTTATAATACGCTTATAACACTTAATTTTTTTGTGTTATTTATACAGTAAATAAAGAGTTTCGATATAGTTTCTGATAACTACTTTCGATGTTAACTGATAATAATAATAAATTGCCTGAATTCTGATATGAAGAACGCTGGGCAACTACATACAAACATTTTCATGCCCATGTCCATGTCCATACCATCCATATTGTGGCCCATTCCGCCCATAGCCTTTTGGCTCATGTCCATTTTCGGCATCGCAGAGTGATTGTGCGAGTGCATGCTGTGGTGCATATCATGGCCATGGTGATCCATTTCTGCAAATAAATATATCTGTTGGCTTGTATCATACACAACCTACTATATAGAAAGACGGGAAAGTGATTAAAAGGCAACATGGTCTAGAGAAGTACGCTATACGATGGTCCGCGAAGTTTCTCGGTTTGTTTACTTTAATACCGCTCGAATAATTGTATTTTTTAGAATTTACTGTGAAGTATTCGTGAATGAGTGCAATACGAGAATACATATGATATCTAATCTGTGATTAAATAACTATTGTTTGTGACTTAAATGTGTAGTGAATTTTTCCGTGTATTAGTTTCTACTGTTGCACCATTTCGCATATTTTTTGTTCTAAGCCCTTTGACATTATAAAAATTTGAATGATAATAGTATATTCTGAAACAAGTTGCAGAATGGGCATTCAAACACGAATGCGAAATTCTAAAACGAGCGAGTGTTCGAACGCATGAGTGTTGGAATTGTCTTCTGCAACGAGTATTAGATGATATTTTTTCTATTTCAGGCAAGTTTTGTAAAATACTGTAGAAATTTAATAAAAAAATCGGATTATACTTCCTAGTGACTTTTGTATTGTATCTTGGCAGTTGGTGTGACTGTTACGAAAGTTGACAGATCACGATTCGAATTTGAATCGTACGTAGGGCATGGAGATCAGATTTAAAACAGTTTCCTAATAGCATGAATGATTCAAAATTACCAAGAAGGAAATCTCTAGTGCCTTATTTTTTAATGAAAATTTTCATAACAAAATTGTATATTTCCAAAATAATTAACAAATATAAAAGTGTTCACTAAATTCGATTGACGTACGTCTTAGCTCACTCGAAATCCGTCAAAAATAATAACATAACCCTAAATCGGCCTTGTAATGACGCACAACAGAAGTCATCTACGACATACGGAAATCTTTCGAACTAGAATGGTTTCAATTTTGATTTAAGAATAAATAGAAGTATATTTTAATGTGGAAATAACATGAAAACATGCACTAATGATGAAGGTATCCAATACTTGTTGTCTCTGTACTAACATTCTCTTTTAAATAGGGTGGTTTCGTCTCAAAGTTGAAATTCCTTGTTAAAAAATTTGAATATGGATCTCCCGCCAAGCGAATGATTCTAACCTAACTAATGTGGTCTATTGACAATTAACGTGTGTTGAAATTTGATAGTATCAAATGTCAGTCCTGACTACCATACAACGAAAAATATAACTAGAAACAATGCGGAAATGAGTTCATTACAGCACTGATTTTAGTGTTGTAATGAACTCATTAAGATACTGAAATAGTGAAAAATATTTAATATTAAGACTTTGATTGACAGCACCCTACTTGACATTAGCTAATATGACGACACCTGACAGCAGCCTTCTTAATTTTTCATAATAAAAACGTCTTTGAATTGATGTGGAGAGTCCTAAATATTATATTTTTGGCGCTCTAGTTCCTCGGAACTGAGTGCTTATCAATTTGCCCAAATGTCTGTAATTTTGGAATATTTCGATGAAAATGGTCTTAAACGATTTGGTTCGACTCACTGATCAAGAATCCGTGGTCGGAATTTATTCTGTCCGGCCGGTCCGGCCGGCCGGCCGGCCGGCCGGCCGGTCCGGCCGGCCGTAGGCACGATAGCTCTCGAACGGAATGAGCTAGAGAGTTGAAATTTTCAGAGTAGGTTTGGGGGATGAATATCTCGGCTAAGTTCGTTATTGGGCAAAATCGGACAGACGGTTTCGGAGTAACAAAAAAAAAAAAATTTTTTTACGAAACAAATTCCAAATCAAATTTTTTTTAATAAGCAGTTTTATCATAAGAATCCATTCATATCATTTTCAACTCTAACAAGCTAATACTTTCGGAGATATGATTTTTTAAAATTTCAATGTAGATCGTATTTCACAGATTGATATAATTATTATTCTATGTATGAATTCTCATAATGTCAACTAAATCGATACAAGTTCTCGAAGTTCCGACCTCGGGAATTTTCCTTGCTAAAAGTCTGTCTGAGAAACGTCAAAATGAATCCGTTAGACGGGGTGCGGGAAATTTTTCGCAACGAAATGGCCGTTCTAGGCAGTTTTCGGGACTGAACGTTGACGAGAAGCGAAGATAAGGGTAAAAAACGGTCAAATAAACCTCCATGTGGCGATTTTATGTCGAAAAGTGAAAATTAAGAATATCTATCCGCGGTTAGTACCGACGTTTTATTCTAATACCGGAGATCGAGAGGATCCTTCGAGGAGTCCGATAGTGTAGATGTATAGATAGTGGATATCTCGGTTTCGGACGAGGGAAGGCGGGTTCGAAGCCCATCAAGGGAATTATACTTTTTCGTGTTTTTTTTTCAATTTTTATCGCAATATTAACTTCGAATAACGGTATATCTGCCGACTTTAAGTAAGGGTGTTTTCCTTTTTTTTTTTCTGAGCATATATCGCTGAAAATAAACCATTACTATACGGGGTGTTCTTTTTTTCACGGCACAATTTGCCACGATTGAATTGATTCGTGCCACAAACAAACCGTTATCTAAATAGGAACCTTGGATGGATTCTTATAATGTATTTTTCGGAAATCTCTATACAGGGTGTTTTTCTTTTAATGTCAATTGCAGATTGCTGTTTTTAACGCTATGAACATACCCTTTCATTTTTTCGTGTTGGAAAATATACTTTCGAGGCATACATCGTTGGAAATAAACCATTACTATACAGGGTGTTCATTTCCTCGCGGCATCGATTATTTTCAAATGCAAGCGTTTTAAGTAAAATGTCACTTCGAGATTTCTATCGCGAGGAGAATTCTCAACTTTGTAAAACCGTTGCGAAATGATAACCGCTGCTATACAGGGTGTCTTAAGAAATATGTCAACTCCGAAACTTTACGTGTATGTATTTCAGTGGAACCCAAGGCGGCTCAGATTCACAATTGGACCCTGTAGGGGGCGCTAAAATCGATGTATAGGAACTCGGAAACAGGCGGATCGATTTTGATGAAACTCTGTGATTTTCTTTCGGCGTATCTCTGATTCACAATAGCATCCTGTAGGGGCGCCCCGATCGATCTATAGGAAACGGCTCGAACGATTTCGATTAAACTTTGTGTGCGTATTTGAATGGGCCTCAGAGTCACAATAGGAACTCGGTAGATAGCACTGTGTTCGGTTTATAGACTCTCGAGAACGACCGGACCGATTTCGTTGAAACTTTCTGTGTGTGTGTGTCTGAGGAAGTCTCGGAAAAATGTAGATCTACCGGAAAATGTAGATCTATCGGAAAAATGTAAATCTACCGGAAAAATGTAGATCTGCCGGAAAAATGTAGATCTACCGGAAAAATGTAGGTCTACTGGCTAGGTAGATCTGCGGGCCCACTAGTTATTATTCTATCTATGAATTCTCATAATGTCAACTTGACAGAAGGGAATATTGTAACTTCAAAAATATTGGGGTTGAAATACTCGTATTTTAGCGATGCAACGGGGACCTCAACCGAAAATGTTTGAAAATATTACGTAAATATTGAAAGCATAATTCTGTAGTTTGGTGAACGTAGATCAGGAAATTTTTGATCGACTACAAGGTAATTTATTATTACTTATCTAATAAACCATTATTTGAATTGAATTTCCTTTATGATGCAGTGATATCATATGAATACATTGATATAATTCACAACTCTGAGAAACCAATACCAGATATAATTTGTCTGTTTGAACTAGAGCGCCAGAAAGCTCCTGTCTACAGGGCTTGAACCCATTTTTTTAAATTAAACTAACAATTTACGAAAAAAAGTCAAGACACAAATAAGTTGCATATTGAATTAGTCTTTTCAAACCAAATTTTCAATTAGCGAAATGTTCAAGCGTCAAAGAGTTCTGATGCAAAATATTGCAGGGGTTGATTTTACCGCCTCTTTGTGATAACATTTAGGAATTACAAGAACTGTCACAAAGTGAGATCAAATTAGCGTTAGCGATCTGCCAAATTACATTCCAATTTATTCAATAGAGGAGAATTCAATAGAAACAAATAATTTCCAACAATTTCAAAGGGGGGTAGACTCTTGGAACAAAAATCCTCATTAATGTTTGAGGGAAGAAAGGAAGGAACACCTTTTTCGTATCAATTTAGAACCACCCCGTATATTGGAATTTTTAAAATAGTCCACGACTGTTTACTAACTTCATTCAAATTACCTCACTGGAAAAAAGCTATGATTTCACACTTCGCGATAGTGAATAATGCTAGGATGGAAAGCCCGTATAAAACTGGAAACAATTCCCAAACAAGATGTTGCAACGCAAGAACCGCCTACGGCGCGTCAGTCAGATAATCATTTAATTCAAAATTGTTGACCTTGAAACGATCATCCAGCATGCCATTTAATCAGTTGTCCATAATTTTCTAATTTTGGGGCGAAAATGGTCTCAAACTGAAACTATTCCGTTTTACTGATTAATAATAATCCGTATTCAAATCCAATTGTGTTCTAGTCTAGTCAAGTGCTTTTTAGGTCAAATTTTTTGCGTATTCTCCGAAAATTATGATTGCGGTGTCATTCGATTCGGAATGGCATGTAGCTAGTTATTGAGAAAATGCTAAGGCCGCTCGAAAAAATTGCAATAGTTATAAACAATTAAGTGAAAAAAATGAAGAGGATTTGGTTTTTGGCCAATGTCTTAAAAATTATCTGAGATAATTCAAATTTGAAAAAAGATTCAAGAAGAGGAAGAAATTTCCTAAAAAAATGGGTTCAAGCCCTGTGGACAGGAGCTTTCTGGCGCTCTAGTTCAAACAGACAAATTATATCTCCGAAAGTATTGGTTTTTCAGAGTTGGGAATTATATCAATGTATTCTTATGATAGATAGGCATCATAAAGGAAATTCAATTCAAATAAGAGTTTATTTATCGAGATTAAATGACAATATGAGAATGAGAACTGCACCATGGAAGAAATCAAATTAAAATAGCTGAAATGAATTTGACTCTTTCTTATAGAACAGGATGAAATGTACGAGTATGAACACAGATCATATAATAAAGCTTAGATAGAATAATTATAGCATTCTGTGAAAACATAGAAGTACGTACGATTCATTATTGAAATTTCGAAAAATCATATCTCCGAAAGTATTAGCTTGTTGGAGTTGAAAATGATATCGATGGATTTTAATGGTGAAACTGCATCTTAAATAAAAATTACAGACATTTGGGCAAATTGATAAGCACTCAGTTCCGAGGAACTAGAGCGCCAAAAAGTATAATTTCCTTTCCGGGATTTGAGCCCGCCTTCTCTCGTTCCGAAACCGAAAACCCGACGGCGTAGACCGACCGGCTATCGGGCTCCTCGTACGATCTTGTCGATCTCCGGTATTAGAATAAAACGTCGGTACTTACCTGGGATATATATTCTTAATTTTCACTTTTCGACATAAAATCGCCACATGGAGGTTTATTTGACGGTTTTTTACCCTTGTCTCTAAGTCGATTTTAACGTTTCTCGAACCAACTATTAGCAAGGAATTAGACAATGTCATGTCTCAGGAAAATAAGTTGACATTATGACAATTCATATATAGAATAATTATATAATTCAGTGAAAACGTGAAAATACGATTTATTATTGAACTTTTGAAAAATCATATCTCCGAAAGTATTAGCTTGTTAGAGTTAAAAATGATATCATTGGATTCTCATGATAAAACTGCTTATTGAAAAAAAATTAATTTGGAATTTGTTTTGTAAAAAAAAAAATTTTTTGTTTGTTACTCCGAAACCATCTGTCTGATTTTGCCCAATAACGAACTTAGCCGAGATATTTATCTCCCAAACCTACTCTGAAAATTTCAACTGTCTAGCTCATTCCATTCGAGAGTTATCGTGGCTACGGCTACGAAAATTACTTACATTTGGGCAAATTGATAAGCACTCAGTTCCGAGGAACCGAGGTACCGAGGGTTGAAAATATTCCCGAAAACTGGTACTCCGGCTTTCGTAAGCCTCGCGCCGTTCGGTCCTTTCATGAATAAATATTATTTAAACTAATTAAATATGAAAATAAAACTTTGAAAAAATGCAGGCACCTGGAGCATAGATCAATGAACAATAATCCGTGGTACAAAAATGTTTATCGCGACTTTTCAATTAGTTATCCATTAGTTAATTAACAATTTTTTGTAGCACGAACATTAACATTGCAAGTGTGATCATTGTTAAACTATCAATCTAAGAATTTTTTCTTTTCGAGGAGCTATTTTTCAAAGGTCTTGGAATAGATTTGCGTTGGAAAATTTGAAAAATTATTAACAATTTACTTAGGTGAAAAATTATAAGCTTCAAATATGTTTTCAAAAGAAAATTTGAATTATCTCATAAACAACGCATTGGTTTATAAGAATTTTTTAAACAATAGGAGATAATAATTATTAAAAATCATTTTTAAGTAGTTTCTGATCATAAGAAAACGGCCCAATAGTAATATTATAAATAGAAACTTTATAATTTTTCACTTAACTAAATGGTTCATAACAAAACAATAATTAATAATTTTTGAAATTTTCCAATAGGAATCTATTCAAAGACCTTTGAAGAATAGCTCAACGAAAGGAGAACATTTTCAGATTAATAGTTTAACAATTATTGAAATTGATTGAGATTGATTAAGATTGATTAAAAACAATTCTGTATCTCGGAAACTATTCGTCAGATATCGCTGACATTTTGCAAGAGCCTACAGAACATATTGTACCAGGTGTCAATATGAAAACTTGCCAGGCCAATTATATCACGACAGGGTTGTTCGAGAGAAAATACCGGAAAAGGTCAATTTTTATTCGGAGGTGGACATACATACACATACAATATTTGAGAACAGACTGTTTTATTTAATCATTAAAGGATATTGTGGGAGGTATACTCATTATTGAAAGGTTTTTTTCTGGGTTTTCTCTCCCAAACTCTGAAAAATATCTATTGGGAACTTCCAAAACTCTGGTGGCGAGATTCGGCAACTAACCAAGCTAGTAATGAGCCACGTGCTCGAGTTTAATTGTTCAGTATTCGTCAATAAACTTTTGTTTGAAAGAAAAATTCAAGTTGAAATAGTGAATATTATCCTGCCTAATATGTCTTCGACCAGAAACGACTATTGTTGTGTGCCTCAATGCAATTCATGGGCGAAAAAAATGCCAAAATGCATAGGTTTGAGTTTTCACTTCTTACCTCCGGAAAACCAAATATAAATATTGGAAATGCGTTAGAAGGATAACTAATAGACCGAAGAGTACTGAACCTGGAACTACATCCAGATAATCTTTATTATACCTCAAACATTACACTTATTGTTAATAATTCTTTTCACATAATATATGTATCATATTTTGAAAAAATCATTTCAATTATTGGTAACTGTTTTACAAAAGCTTTATCTGGTTCAATTTGACACTATATTCTCATAAATAAACTAGAACATCATGCACCTGAACTTTAATTAATACATCAGTAATATGTTTACACCTCCTCCGTGCTCCGACTTTACAAGAATATACCATACCTTCTATTTTAAGTTTACCATTCTACACATAATTGGGCCATCAATTTTATGTGGTACTGAATTAAGGGCAATACTTTGTAAACATAAAGAACAAATGTCTATAAAACTGGGACCACAATTTGTTTTGTCACACACGATTATATGATCCACATTTAGAACCTCTTCTCCTTCTACAAGGACTCTAGAATTAGAAGTTGAAGCTCCTATGTACTCCAGAAATTCAAATCAACTGAGTCCCTTCCTAATCATTCGCAAATAGTAACTGAAAGAACTTTTAAATATAATGTAAGTTTGACAAACATATATGAATATACTTACTGGTTGTAGTCTTTATATCAATCAAGTGCCATAAAATTAGTTATTTAATGATCAATATTTGAATCTATATCACAAAGTAATCCAACAATGATCTCAAGTCAATTATAATTTAAATTTTCCATGAAAATTTCGGTCAAACTTCGTCGACTGACCTGTCCAACACGACATTGTTTACATTTATTACTAGCGTGGTTAGTTGCCGAATCCCGCCACCAGAGTTTTGGAAGTTCCCAATAAAATAAAAATTAATTATTTTGTGATTTGCTTCTGCGTAAGAAACACAAGATATTTGTCAGAAGCAATCAATTGAACAATGTTGCCTAACAAACAACAACGAAACAACATCAACGAAGAAACAACTATATCGTAACGTTTCGGATTCTATATCAGACTCCTTCGTCAGACGCTTAATGAAAATCTTTAGAATTATTTTGTTGAAGTTGTTTCGTTGTTGTTTGTTAGGCAACATTGTTCAATTGATTGCTTCTGACAAATATCTTGTGTTTCTTACGCAGAAGCAAATCACAAAATAATTAATTTTTATTTTATAGATATTTTTCAGAGTTTGGGAGAGAAAACCCAGAAAAAAAACCTTTCAATAGACTATTTTATTGTTTGGCTGGAAATCATTTCGAGCATCTCATTTGATTAGTACCCTAAGTATGAACAACCTGTAACTACTTCAAGGACTCAATAAAAAAGTGAAAGCCTTGCGGTCAGGAGCTTTGGCGCTCTTATTCAAACTTTGACAAATCATCTCCAAAATTATTGGTTTCTCATATTTGGGAATGATATCAATGGATTCTTATAATAGAATTATATCATGAAGAAACTGAATTGAAATGAAATAACGAACTCATCCGAGATATCCATTCCTCAAATCTAATCTGAAAATTATATTATATCAATTGAAACTTAGCCAATATTCTAGTTTTGTTTTCACTGAAGATATTCTGAACCCAATTTCATAAACTTACCAAAATATATATTTACATCATCATATGGATTATCCAAGGGCATATAGGGTAGGGGTTATTATAATATCCTATAATTGGTCATTTTGCATTCAATCATACTTTGTTTGTTAGAACAGAAATACATTTGACCACACTGTTATAGGTAGATAAGATGACATGCATGAGCAACGAACACAGGTAGAACACAGACAGATAGAATTCGCATTCTGTGAAAACATAGAAGTACGATGTATTAATGAAACTTTAAAAAATCATATCTCCGAAAATATTGGCTTGTTAGAGTTGAAAATTATATCAATGGATATGTGGATATGATGAAACTGCATCTTGAAAAAAATTGAATTTGTAATTAAAATTTTTTTCTTTACTCCGAAACCAACAGAACCGAGATATTTATTTCTAGAACCTACTCTGGAAATTTCAACTGTCTAACTTATTCCTTTCGAGAGTTATCATCGAACCAAATCGTTTAAGACCATTTTCATCAAAAAATTCGAGAATTACAGACATTTGGGCAAATTGATAAGCACTCTGTTCCGAGGAACAAGAGCGCCGAAATTGCAAACTGAAGTATTCATGTAGATGGACAAGTTATCTTTCAATTGAGGTATATAGCTCACCCTCTGTAGGGGTTGTCACTCCTCAACTTCTTAATAAGGAATTAAGAATTTGAGGAGTGACAATCCTTACACCTAGGCTTCAGAACATTTCGGCTTACAATTGTGCTCAAAATATGTCCCCCTCCGAATAAAAATTGACCTGTTTCGGCATTTTCTCTCAAAACATCCCTGTCGTGAAATAATTGGCCTGGCAAGTTTTCAAATTGACACCTTGTATAGTCCAAGTTCGAGAAGTTTAAAGATTTAGAATTGGATAATGTAGTTTATGAAGCCAATAGGAAAGAAGAACATAATGGAATCATCAAAAGAAATTACTGTTCGTTGACCACTGAGGTTAATATTACCTTTTACTTCCTTAAGTAGTGAGACATGTTCCTATATACAGTATTTTCATAATGTTGTTGGCAAAACAAATGCTGAATAATTGATCTAGATGTCTGTATCAAATATTCTTTCTTGAGGATTTAAGGTTCATAATATAGAATAAATGTGTTAGATGTAACTATTAAATTATGAAAAGAGTATTGTATTTTATTAGTATATATTGAACTATTAAAATAATTTGTTCGTCAGTCTACACCTATTCAAATATCAGGAATAAATGTGCAATCTGCTATGATTGTCTCCAACCTTGCTCTAGACATTCCGATGATACTTTCCTTAGGTATTTCGAGTTGTGAAAACAATGCACCGAGTGTAAGTTCCAACAACCCATTCCTCGAGGTTAAATCAATGCAGATTGCTCATTTAATCTTGATAAATAAATTTAATGTTGATTTTTGAAGCATCAAGGCATTTAAGCATTGCAGATTGCTTTTTTTCATAAGATAATTTTTGAAGCATGTTTTTTAAACGACACTTTTTTTAAATTTAATTTCTTTCATGATGCATTTCCATCATAAGAATCCATTGGTATAATTCCCAACTCTGAGAAACGAATACTTTCGGATAATTTGTTTGTTTAAACAAGAGCGCCAAAAAGCTCCTGTCCACAGAGCTTGAACCAATTTTTATTCAATTTTTGAAATCTACACACATTCGAAGTGGAAACTTTGAAAATCTCAAGGAGTTTCAGCATTCTTGAATTGTTCAATTCTTCAATTCATTCATTGGTTATGTTTTCAACTTACCTAAAGAACACCTCAGTTACACCTCACCGCGAACGCGCAAACACTGAGAAAATATAGCCAAGTCAACGAGCGAACGCGCATAACGAAAGGTATCTCTGGGTAGATTGAATTATCGCACTTTTGTCATTGGAAAACATGACTGCGGTTACGGAAGCGATATTACAGACGAAAAATACCAAGATATTGAAAACAGGAGCAATCGTATCTATTGATTAATTATTTTCGCCAAAAATTACTGTTGGATTTGTGCAAAAACATATTTTCAAGCTGCCCCGCATTCTTCCCACGTTACGTTTTTGGCGCTCTTGTTCCTCGGAACAGAGTGCTTATCAATTTGCCCAAATGTCTGTAATTTTCGAATTTTTGGCTGGAAATGGCCCGATTTAGTTCGTCTCACTGATCAAAAATACGTGGTCGAAATCGATTCTGTCCGGCCGGCCGTTAACACGATAACTCTCGAACGGAATGAGCTAGACAGTTGAAATTTTCAGAATAGTTTGGGAGATACATATCTCGGCTAAATTCGTTATTGGGCAAAATCAGTCAAATGGTTTCGGAGTAACAAAATTTTTTTTTTTTACATCACAAATTTCAAAATATGTTTTTCTCAAGATGCAGTTTCGCCATAGGAATCCATTTATGTCATTTTTAACTCTAACAAGCGAATACTTTCGGAGATATGATTTTTCAAAATTTCAATAATAAATCGTACTTCTGCGTTTTCACAGAATGCGATAATTATTCTATCTATGAATTATTATAATAAGATCTGTGTTGATACATGTCAACTTATTTTCCTGAGACATGATATATCAAATTTTGATATTTAATGTTCATGGTTAATCCATATGATGATGGGAATGGTAATGGTAAGTTAATAATATTGAGTTTAGAATATCTCCAGCAAAACTGAAATATTGGCTAAAGTTTCAATTGATATAATATCAATATAATTTTCAGAGTGGATTTGAGGAAAAAATATATCGTTCATCATAGAATTGAGCAACGAATATCTCGGATGAGTTAGTTGTTGGGTAGAATTGGTCTATTGGTTTTGGACTAATAATTTTTGGCACTCTTGTTGAATTTAAATTCTTTTATGATGTTTGAATTTAATTCCTGCTATTATGAAGTTCTATCATGATAGTTAACTGATTAGTGGAACTCCTAGAACAGTTCTATGTTCCAGATTGAATTAAATACTATCCTGTACCATTCATAGAAGATTCACAATTTCAATGTTTCCATAGAATTTTCTTGATATTTGTTGACTTGTATCACAGTATCACTGAAATTTTGCAACAGCCTTCAAAACCCTATTTTACAGCCAAAGACTAGATTTAAACTCGATCGGATTTATATTGTTGGATGAATTGTGAAAATATAAGTTTTTTCCTGCAAGCCAAGTTTAGGGCGAGCTTAGTACCTGGATGGGTGACCGCCAAATCAGACCGATCCCACGTCAGTACTTTCCCAACTTTTTTTTTTCATGATTCAATTCATCTCACCTTTAGATATTTTTCTTGGAATTCTGAAGTAAGGCGTTTCACTTCGAGAATTTTTTATAATTAATTTATATTTCCCATGGAAAGTCTCCCGGTTGGCCATGAAATTTTGACACATTTCACTGTGTATATTTTGAAAATGTTAGGTTATGCTCATTTTCCTGTCAGAAAACTACGCAATGTTGACCTCTCTACATAGAAGTCGTAGTAATTACGTATTTTCGCAATGTGAATTTTCTTGGGAAAAATAATTAATTTGAGAAGATATTATGTGAACTCTACAATTCCAAAGACCTGGCGACTGTCCAAGAAATTTTTTCCTCTGTTGTTACTATGGAAATATTTCACGTATATAAAATGGTTGGAAGATTCTGTTAACCTATATTCTATTACGGAAATCAAGAATCAAGTGTTAAAATTTTAATGAAAAATAACGGATAGAGTAGTCCGTTACTTTGTGATAGTTCACTTGACGAAACAATGAAAGTACCTGAATAACCCGGTAGGAAAACTTCTAAACGAACAGACTTACCTATGGAATTCCCTACTTTTCGAAATTCTCAAGAAATACGCCTACAGAAGACATTTAAATACCTTGTTGCACAACTTGAAATACACCAGTTTCAAAATGTAGTAGTACTACTACGAAACCCGAGTAACTGTAAAACCTTAATAAAATAGAGTGATAGGATAGGAAACTGAGATATTTAATTTGAGAGTTCAACATGTCCTAAGACAGAATGAAGTTTTCCTATTGCAGATTTCAGTTCTGTATAGCACTTCCTGATACTTTGTCTCTGCTTCTTCAAAACTGCTTTCAGCATTTTGAATTTCAAAGCGAAGAGTTCTTTATTATTCGAAGATAATCATCCGAGATAATATCTTGTTTAAGATGGAACATTATGTTGATTGTTGCGAGTAGAAATTGGCAACGTCTCAGAGGATTGTTTTGACATTGACGATATTTCAGGAGTGCCAACCTCCCTTCGTTTTAGTAACAAAAACGTGATAGACCTAAATCATGGCCAACCGGGAGACTTCATAAAAGTGAATGGAGTATAAATATGTAGTTGATCCAACGCTACATTATATCTAGGCGTGACTACGACATGCGAAAATAATTAACATTCGAATAATATTATCAAATTTCCATTGCACAATATCGGATTCCTTTGAAAATTGTTTTTATGTATGTCAGCACATGAAAAAATGCAAAATTCAATAATTATAATATTCAGTAGGCAATTATTTCTAATCATTCGTTTCGAAATATATTATTTTGTTAAAAATACAAAAGCACTGGCTTCAGAAACTAAATTGCGCTCGTTCATTGAACGATACGTACATATTATACAGGGTGTCCCAAAAATACCACGCGAAAGTGACACTGGAGATAGATTGGCATTAGGTCTATCAGATAGCATCAACATGACCTCAGTAAAAGTCCGCTGGTTTTCGAGATATCACCACTGTTGCGTACCATGACTTTACATGTTGGGAAGCGCTCATTTGTATTTCTAAACAAAGCAGCTCGCTTGTAAAACTTAAAAGTTTTGGGTTAACTGGTTTATTTTTGCATGGGTGGTCTCACCCTTGAAATTAATATTTTCCACGAAAAGATAATTGCAAGTAAAATATCTTGTAATACTTCAACCCTTGTAGAACTATTTATGACCTATTTCCTGTGAAATATTGATAAAATGCATACAACAACTAACACATTGCCAGAGCTGTGAGTCCTTTGTCTAGATTCTAACCCATACAAAAATCTAGAATTTTCCGATTAGATCGCCACGGCTTTGGCTATTCACTAAATCGAGGGCGTAGATTCCGAATCTGTAATTAGTTTTTCCGTATCTCGATTAATTTTGGTAATATGGCGAAAAATCCGACTGATTAGTCCATTTTCCGGAGGTAGAGCCAGAAATTGCGACTTTTTTCGTCATTGCTCCGAAACTAATCGAGATACGGAAAATCTAATTACAGATTCGTGATCTGCGTGCCCGATTTAGTGAATAACCAAAGCCGCGTCGACCTAATCGGAAAATTGTAGATTTTTGTATGTGTTGGATACTAGAGAAAACTTTTTGGCGTTTGACGGATTCGCTCATTACCTAATATTTTCCGAACGGATAGAGATACAGAAAAAATAGATACATAAATCTAAACGTCGTCCGCCGACCAATAATCGGGGAAAATTTGGTTATTGAGATGTGAAAATCATAGATTTGGGACGGGAAAGAATAATTTTCCTCCGATTCCGGGTCAAAAATATTTCTAAGTGCCGACCCAAAAAATTATTTTCATGGTATATCGATACGGAGCTCGTGTCTAATTAAATCGAGGTCGCTGATCACGAATATGCAATTAGTTTTTCTCTAAGTGGCGTACTTTGGGAAAATTTTCACTTAAAGTGACAAAATTGACGAAAATAGGTCAATTTTCGAACTTTCCACCACCCAAAAAAATCGGAGTAGGGTGTTGCTGATTTTTTACGTCATATTTGGATCCTTTATCTATCGAATCATCCGAACAATAAATGTCCAGGTCGTACGCTTCGGAAATTATGATTTTTTTCCCGAGGGTCTATTTTTCGGAAAATTCTTTCCGCGATATTTTCTCGGAAAATGTTTGTAATAAATATCTGATGGTAGATTCGGAATCTACGGCCCCGAATCTAAAAGAATAAGTACCCGTTTCATAGTTTTGCGTCAAAAAATTTTTCTCGAAAAATGGGATTTTTTTTAAGGCTAATGTATTAAAAAATTGCCAAAATTCGACCGGTCTCCGATTTCGATGCAAATTACGTCATTTACTAATTCGGGGCCGTAGATTACGAATATATGATCGGATTTTTCATTAGAGAATTTTCCGCGGAAATACCGCGAAATGAGTTTTCCGAAAAACAGACCCTTGGGAAAAAAACTCATTATTTCCGAATAGTACGGCCTGGACATTTTCTGTTTGGATTATTCAGTAGATAAAGGATCCATATATGACGGCAAAAATCAACAACACCTTACTCCGATTTTTTTGGGCGGTGTGAACTTCCAAAATTGACCTATTTTCGTCCATTTTTTCACTCTAAGTGAAAATTTTCATAAAGTACGCCACTTAGGGAAAAACTAATTGCATATTCGTGATCAGCGACCTCGATTTAATTAGACACGAGCTCCGTATCGATATACCATGAAAACTGGAGATTTTTAAAAAATACACAAAAGTGGTGATATCTCGAAAACCAGCGGACTTTTACTGAGGTAAAACAAACTGAAATGTCGCGTTCTGGTGCTCATTCTAACCTGAAAATTTCAAGCTGCTATCTCATTCCGTTCTCAAATTATCATGACAACAAAAATATTTTTTAATAATTTTTTTAAAATTTTCTAGCCATATGATTCGCACAAAATTTCACAAACGTGCTTAGGTTCATATTCTACAACTACTCACCAAGTTTCAATTCGATCGGATTTATATTGGATTAAAACAAAATTATTACTCGGAAACCGCTGGGCCGATTATGCCCATTAACGAACTTGTCCGTCGTATTGGGATGCGCCACCTACCCTGAACGTCCAATGGCGTAGTGTACTTTTCACAGATGAATCCAGATACGGTCGATTTTCAGATTCTAGAAGAATAAGGGTATGGACTATGCCGCGTATACCCCGAAATCGCCGTCATGTGCAAGAGGTTCATCCATTTCGAGGAGGCTCTGTTATGGTATGGGCTGGGATATGTTTCAACGGGGGCACAGACCTTCACATTTGTCCTGGCAATATGACTGCTTTACACTATAGGGAACATGTCATTGGCAACGAAGCGCTAAATTTTCATGCTGCCATTGATGAAGCTTTCCAATTTCTTGACGATAACGCAAGACCACATCGTGCAGCAATAGTAGAAAATACGCGAGACGAGCATGGTATTCCACATTTACCAATACCTCCGCATTCGCCAGACTTAAACTGCATAGAACATGCATGGGATATGCTACAAAGAAGACTAGATGATCACCAACCTCCACCAGAAACATTGAATGACCTCAAAGCACTACTGCCTCGTTTATGGAATGAAATTCCTCAAGATATGCTCAACACCCTCGTTGACAATATGCAACGAAGATTTCAGGCGGTCATTGATGCCCGTGGTGGCCATACCTTGTTTTGAAGGCATAAAAAGACAAAAAAACAATAAAATGTTCGGAAATAAAAGTAGTTAAATTTGACCCTATTATGTTAATCACCCTGTATATGTTGCAGACCAAAAAACCTACGTGCATTTATAGTTTTGAACCTAAAACTATATTAAATTACGTTTTCAGCGCAAACAAAGGTTTCAGAATGACAGTTATTTTAGTTAAAACGATTATCCCTAACTCTTGTGGAGCAGTTTATTTTCCATAGTAACAACAGTCGCCGGGTCTTTGGAATTGTTGAATTCACATAATATCTTCTCAAATCAATTATTTTTCCCAAGAAAATTCACATTGTGAAAAAGACGTAATTACTACGACTCTTATGTAGAGAGGACAACGTTGCGTAGTTATCATAGACAAGAGATATATGGTAGTTATCTGACAGGAAAATGAGCATAACCTAAAATTTTCTATTATACACGGTGAAATGTGTCAAAGTTTCATGGCCAACCGGGAGACTTTATAAAAGTGAATGGAGTATACCGACACCTGAACAGAGTGTTGCACACAGATTCTGACAACATTCTTAGAAACGAATTTCGTAATGACGGCAATTAATCCAAAATCTAATGCACGAGTGGGTACTTCATCGCAATTCGATATCGACAAAAATTTGCGTGAACGCATGTTTTCACCCGATATCTAGAAAATTCGATACTTTCCTGAGAAAGGACTCCGCATGATTACTCAAGGAGTTTTTTCATTTTATCGCAACGTTATCACTTCGCCATTGTTCTTCCATAAACTCACGTGAAATTACTGGTATTACTCACTTCCTACCTAAACATATTTTCTTGAACAATTGCGTTTAGTAACTATCGTATCACACGGAACGTAGCTGGTGATGAAGTTAATCTGCCAATTTTGAATGTTCAAGGATAATTGCAATTGACAGATTACAAGTAATTAATAATTGGAACGAATCATGGATGATAAAAACCGTGGAAATCTCTGTCTGGACTCTGGAGACGCATGGAGATAAAAATTATACTAAACAGTTTTTTTTTTTGCGCGTATGTTCTGGGGAACATCGCGTTATCATTTTGCCCAAATGTCTGTAACTTTCGAATTTTTTGACGAAAATGGTCTCAAACGATTTATTTCGACTTCCCAATGAAGAATTCGAGGTCAAATATGACTCTGTCCGGCCGGCCGTTGCCACGATAACTTGAGAACGGAAAGAGCTAGCGACTTAAAATTTTCAGGGTAGGTGGCGCATCGCAATACGACGGACAAGTTCGTTAATGGGCATAATCGGCCCAATGGTTTCCGAGTAATAATTTTTTTTTCAACCAATATAAATTCGATCGAATTGAAACTTGGTGAGTAGTTGTAGAATATGAACCTTAGCACGTTTGTGAAATTTTGTGCGAATCGTATGGCTAGAAAATTATTAAAAAAAATTTTTGTTGTCACGATAACTTGAGAACGGAAAGAGATAGCGGCTTGAAGTTTTCAGGTTAGGATGTGCATCAGAACGCGACATTTGAGTTTGTTTATAAGCATAATCGGCCAATCGGTTTTAGAGTTATAGCCATCTGAAATTTGGTTACTTTTTCCTCCTCTTTAACTCGAAAAATACTAAACCGATTGAATTCAAACATGGTAATTAGTTGTAGAATGCCAACACGAAAATTCTTGCAAAATTTCGTGAGGGATAGTGTTTGTAGAAAATTTTTAAGAAATCATTGAAAATTAAAAAAAAAAATTCTATATATCAGTAACTATTCGTCTGAAATTGCTGAAATTTTGCAAGAGCCTTTAGAACCCAACTCTACTGCCAAGTTTTAAGTTTTAACACGATCGGTTGAATATTGTTGGAGATTCGAGCAGCCTTGTGTGAGTTCAGTAGATGGGTAACCGTTGCCTCGATAACTTTCGAAGGAAAAGAGATAGAGACTTGCAATTTTCAGGGTAGGTTGCGTATCCGAATGGGAGAGTTAAGATCGTTTTTGGGCATAATCGGTTTAACGGTTTCCGAGTTATACCCACCTGGAATATTATTTCCTCGATAACTCAAAAAATTAAGATTCGATCGAATTGAAGCTTGGTAACTATTAGTAGAAAATCAACCTAAAGACGTGTTTAAAATTTTTTAAGAACCGTACCCATAGAAAATTTGAAAAAAATTACGAAAAAAAATTTTTGTAAGAACCGTACCACTAGAAACTTTCGAAATAATTAAAAAAAAATTGCTTCAAGCACTGACGTGAAGTCAGGAGCTTTTGCGCGTATGTTCTATTGTCCATCCTTCTGTATTGGACACCCTTAATCGAATTGACCAAGGTAAATTTTGTTGTCCATTCTCCTGTATTGGACACTGTAGTGTCCTATTTATCCCCATAACTCCGAAACCGCTTGATGGATTTCGCCCGTTAACGAACTCGTCCGAGATATTTACGCTCCAAACCTACCCTGCAAATTTCAATCCTCTAGCTCCTTTCGTTCGAGAGTTATCGTGTTAACGGACGGCCGGCCGGACAGAATCGATTTCGACCACGGATTCTTGATCAGTGAGTCGAACCAAATCGTTTGAGACCATTTTCAGCCAAAAATTCGAAAATTATAGACATTTTGGCAAATTGATAACTATGATGAACTATAATATTATATCCGGAAAATATATGATGTTAAAGGTTAGTTTGAAAAAAATTGATGTATTAATTGTTGGGAAACATCTGAAGATTTTCTGATGAAATTTTGTAGGCATTATTTCTCACTCAGGTATGTAGCATGTTTGGCCATGGAAAATATTATTTTGATATTGCATTGCCAGTGCATGACGTCCGTACTAGCACCTTACTGGATATTTTAAAATAAAAATAGATTTACAATTCCTCATTCATAACTCCTGTATTTTCTTAACGATTTACCAGATATACTTCATAGAGCAAACTGTTATTATTATTCGAATTCTTAGCGATTCCTCAATTTTCAGCATCGAAAACTGGTTCGTCCTGTACAAAGAAATAGTTAAATACCAAATTTTTGCAGATTATTCAGTACCTGATCTTTTCGAAGGAAAGGGGAATAAAATCATAATTTTGTACTTAGAAAATGGGGTTGATTTTCTGGAGAACCTGTGCCGAAGAAATGTATACTTTAGTATGGGTTCAAAATTCAATCTAGCCAAAAACAAACTTTGATTTCACTTGATACAATGATGGGTAATTAATATACAAACTTGAATAAAGAAAAGCCTAAATTCGAAAGTAATCAAATGAAAGATCCATATAATATGCAACATTCGTAATTATTGCACTCACTAATAGTGAATGTCAGCTAACACTTTGCCATTCAAGATCAAAGTTATGATATCTCAAAGATAATGACTGACATATTTAAATTTATTATATAATTCCTGAACTACATATCCAAGAGTATGTCAAGATCACAAACATATGGATGAACTGTTATATTATATCTCCTGATAAAATATAATAAAAGCAGCGACACAAACTTCACCTGATTGGAACAGGAATACTAGTTAGTAATATATGAAATAATCAAATGAAACAATCCAAAAACTCACCCAATTCTATCTCCTTACACTTCTGAGACAATGAAGAGAAACTGGAGCAACTTCTATTAACAAACTATATTAAATCAATTGAAGTGGAGCTTGATTGTGATCTTATGAATTGATCAATCGAAAGTCCTCTTACTTTGTTCGTAAATTCGTTCACCTCTCACTTTTAAATTCATTATAGGTTAGATCATTTGACAGCTAGCTGTGAGGTCAGTTCATAGATTAGTCTATGGGTCAGTTATATGAATTTTCAATCTCTTTACCTGTATTAATCAGGATATTATTAATGAGGGGTGTTGCAAAACACACCCGGAATATGATCCAATTCGAAAGAATTAAGAATTTAATTAAATAATAACAACATATTTCATAACATTACTAGAATGACTTAAGCACAGAATAAAGACCATAAAACTCTATGTTTCTTGATTCAATAACCAATTAATCCATGAACGTGTATTTTAATTTTCATTATTCCGTATGATTAAACACACGGTGATCGAGGCAAATTTCCAAATTTTAATTCCACATATTATTTCGTATTGGTACAGAAATGTTAGGCTGTCTATGCATCAGATCAGAACATAGAAAATCTTTTTTGCTACAAAAAGTGCAAGAAGCTCACCAAAAAACAATATATTTGAATTGAATACATTTCATTATTTCCTACATATTCTGATATCTCATAAGTGATAACTAAAGAAGTTTTTTGATTTTCTGATAAAAACATTCTTCATAACAATAGTTTATTGAAAATTCCTAGATCAATCAAGTTTAAATATTCAGATCTACATCAAATAACTCAAAATAAATCCTTACAAGTACAGGCAGCAGAAAATAGGATAAAAGAAGTGCATTACAATATTTTCCAAATAATATTTCACAAGCAATAAACTGGTAAATTTACAGATAATCACATGGTAATACAAATATTCATGAAATACAATTTACACTTATCGTACAGCATGTGCAAGTCCTCCTCCACTAATAATAGGAGAAGAATTTAGGTCTTGTGATGGATCCAAATCAATTACATCTTCGTCATCCTCATCATGACTCTCAGACTCTTCTTCATCATCGTTGTCGTCTTCATCATCTTCCTCTTCGTCTTCTTCATTTGCCTTGAAATTTATTCAATAAATTTGAGGATATACCCATTGTATACAACCAGATTTTTAAGGGTTCGATCGGCTGCAAATGCCTTTCTGCACTTTAACCAAAAAGATCAGAGTGTAGACCCGGATAGTAAAATTGGAATACTCACCTCCATTGAAATATTGCCTATTGGAACTAATTCTACTAATCGTGTATTGTTACTTAGCTGTAAAAGTTAAGGTAGTTTTCAGAAAGCAATATGCGAGATCTCTTAGGACCTTAGGTAAATTGGCCGTTTCTTACCCATGCCCTGTGTTCTTTCTCTAATCTATTCACTTCCTCCTCCTCGTTACAAGGTACATCGGCTTGAAACCATAAAGAATCTATTAATTTGGGTTTAAGCGTTGGAAATAGAGGAATATTCATGTTTATAATTTCCAGAATAGTACTCGAAATGTTGAAAACAGATTTGAAGTAGGTGATATCTGTCAAAACAAAAATTAACCTAATTTTCTACTTTTGACATTGATGATAAACAATGAGCCGTTTTTTAGTCATCAACTTTTTTGGAATCCGTGACGTCATGATGGAAACTTCTATTTGATTTGTAAAATTACAAAGATGTTTAGGAGTGACATTTGAGTTCGTTAATAGACCACATTAGTTAGGTTATAGCGAATTGCATTGGTAGGACTCGTGCACACTGAATGCATGAATCGTATTCCATTGGAGAATTTCGTCGAGCATTCTGACACATTTTGACGTCCAGTGCAACATTTATTTATCCACTTTGAGATGAAACCACCCTATTTAAAAGAGAATGTTAGTACAGAGACAACATATATTGGGTACCTTCATCATTAGTGCATGTTTTCATGTTATTTCGACATTAAATTCTACTTCTATTTATTCTTAAATCAAAATTGAAACCAGTGTAGTTCGAAAGATTTCCGTATGTCGTAGATGACTTCTGTTGTGCGTCATTACAAGGCCGATTTAGGGTTTATTATTAATTTTGACTGATTTCGAGTGAGCTAAGACATACGTCAATCGAATTTGTTGAACACTTTTATATTTATTAATTATTTTGGAACTATACAATTTTGTTATGAAAACTTGATTCTAGATGGTTGAGAAAGGTTCACAGAATCTATTTCAACCGAAATAAACCTTAAGAAATTAGCCAAAGTATCTAAAAACAGGCGAGAAATTCGCGTAAATTTTAGGTCCATAAGAAATGCATGGGGAATTCAGTGCTCGGATCCACGGATGGATCGTAATTCAAATTTTCCGCCCAACTTAACTAATGTGGTTTGAAAATATTAATTAATAACATATTTAGTACTGAAACAAGCATTCATATAAAGTATATTTAATTGATTTTCTCAAAAATCAAATACATATAGTATAAAACTATCGATTACATTAAATAAGATTGTAGAGGGATTCTCCATTACATCATGAAAGAACATTGCAATTTGCAATCAGAAAAAGCTCTATATAGTGTTCGATAAAAGTAAGATTATGCCGTAATGTCAACATATTTATATCATACGTGAAAATTAAAGTGAAATAAAAGTCTATACGTTCAGTTAGTATCTTAATCAGGCTCATCAGAAGTCTTAAGTTTATTTTATTCGATTTATCATTCGAATTAATACTACTTGGACTACAGCACCTAATATTTTTAATAATATTAATTATCATACCAAGTATCTTTTCCTTATTTAAAAACGAGATCCATAATAAATTATATAAATTAATTGTCACACACAGGAAAGTCTAAAAAAAGTCAGAAAATGCGTTATAAAAACTTAATATGGATTATATAGATATTCCTCGGCAACATAGTGGGGGGGACAATTAAAAAAATAAATTAGATAAAAAAAGAACTTGGTTTAACAAGAAACAGGTTAATTAAATATTTTTTCAGTCTTTATCCAAAGATTGAAAATGGCACAAAGATTACTGCATTCTGTAAATAAAACATTCAACAATATTTTCCCTATTTCTCATTGTCGCTTCTTTTTTAAAACACTGCGTAAACCTTGAGATATTGGAGTATTTGTTTGATAAATATTTGTTTCAATATTCTAAGCACTTAGGTTGACACTTTTCGAATGAATTGAACATATGCGGGGGTATTCTAGACTAGAAAAAATCTCTTTCTTTCAAGAACAGGATGTTAATCAAATATGTAGAACTTCAAGAGATACAGGCTCTGTTAAATTGGAGAAAATTTGTTCATTCTCTGGCAGCGTAAATATGGTATTTATTTTAAAATAAGATGGTAAAAAAATTAAACCATTTTGCAAAATTTGGATTATTCCAGATACCTCTGGAGCTATGTGATTTCGAAACTTACTAAATGGCATATCGGTAGGTATGAAAAAGCACAACCTTACTCCAATTCAACCAACATCTCATTTCGTTTCCTAGATACTATCTTATCTTGGGCACACTATATGCTTGATTAACACCCTGTATAGAACCTTGAGAATATCTGAAAGAGGAACATGATAATCTGTGAGCACTGCACTTGATGAAATTAAGTTATAATGATAGAGGATTATAATAAATTTAAATTTCCGTATAATTGTTCTGAATTTAAAAATTCAACATGTGTAAATTTGAATAATTTAATATTAATATAGTCATCTCTTGAAACATTATTTTTCGTTCTTAAATCACAAATGAGAAGACTAAAGAATGGATATTATAAATAGTTCAGCATTTCATTCCTTCCAATCTGAGAATATGTTGAAAATTAGACTCAACGTCCACACTAGAATAAACTCTTAAATTGGAAATATCCAATTTCAAATCGTGTTGTTCAGAATTGCTCCAGCCAAACTAGGCCGCCTATCAAACAACCGGTCGGTAGATTTATGATTGTTTTTTATGTGCGAGTTTAAATTACCCGATTGTACGAAAGCTTTGTCGCAAAAATGGCACTTGAAAGGTTTCTCATTTGTATGTAGCCGTATGTGGTTGTTTAAATTGCCCGATTGAGTGAAGGCCTTATCGCAATGGGGGCATTTGAACGGTTTCTCTCCACTGTGTATCCTCATATGATTCACTAGATTACAGGACTGGGAAAAAGCCTTCTCGCAAATCTCACATATATACGGCTTTTGGCCTGTGTGTGTCCGTAGGTGAATCAAAAGATTACTGTGTGTATTAAAAGTTCTACTGCAGAAATTACAGATTAAAGCATGGTTCTGAGAAGATGGATCTACGTATTCGTGTTTCAATAAGTGGGTGGCCATTCTTCTGAAAAATTTCTTACATACGGGGCATTTTTCCAACGGGAGAGATCTGCGTTTTTGATATGCTTCAGAATGATCGTCCGCTTCTTCTTTGGTTATGATTCTAACATTATTTCTTGGACCTCTGGGAATTCTTGATACTGGGTGCTGACCATCTTCACAGTCGGAATATGAATGTTTTCTTTGTAATGTTCGTTTTTTATCGAAAAGTTTTATTTTGAAAAGGGGTTGTTTTCTTTTTATCGGTATGATGGATATATCTGGGCCTATAAATAGTGGGTCCAAGCTACTTCTATCTAATGTTTCATCTAATTTGGTCTCATCTTCCTATAAATAAAGAAGTTATTGAAATGGCATGTTCTTGTCATGTTTCTGAATTGTTGATGTCATTTGTGGAATAGATAATAGGAAAATCTTCCACTGGCTTTTCGTGAAAATATCCACAGCTGTAAATACAGAGAAAAAGCAGGAAAATAACTACTATAAAGGGGGGAGTATCATCAATTTTTTCACATGATTTGTTTATGAAACCGCTTGACTACAATTTACCAAACCAAGAATGAATATCAAATATAAAAAATTTGTATACTTGTATCTAACTGCACTTACCTCTTCTCCATCATTTATTAAAATCATGGGTTCTAAGGGCATATCATAGGAATCATCAGAATTATAATCCATTTTACATAATACATTCATTTAGGTAGAGACAATAAGGCCTCTGATATGAAGCCTATTTGGCTATTGCAGTATCAAAGCCAAGCTTCCAATTTGAAAAAAAAATAAATATTTACGTTGCTGTCAAAACTTGAAAATCATATTATTTGAAGCATTCATTTTCATACTGAAATCAGGGTAAAATCACACTACCAAATTAGTTGTAGAATAATTATGAAAATGCATACTTTCTGTTGTAGTACGGGGGTGATATTAAAAAAAATTTAATTCATAATAAAAAAATACGGCCCTTTATATCCCTACTTCTGTCAAATATTCGCTGTCTTTATCAAAAAATCAATAGGTTATATTTTATAGACTATAAAAATAATCATGCACAGAAAACTAAATTTTGAAAATATTTTAACACAAGTACATGATGTCGCTAAACAATCCTTTTCAATTTTTAGATCTTACATTACTTCAACGATCTCACACATGATCATTTAAACATTATCGTTTTGGAAAGGATCGTACGAACAAATTTTTACCGTCGTCGGGGCCATCATCCGGGAAGAAAATATTGTATTAATATTCCATGGTGTCTGTGGTGCGAAAAGTCAATATCCCAAACATTTTCTGCTCATGCCTGATCGATCCTTTTCGTGTTGTGATCTGAAATTTCAAGATGGGTAAGTCGGTGTCTTGAAAAAGTCGTAATAAGTAGCTGTAAATTTGTAACTAAAATATCTATCTCTTTACAGAGATGCAATTTCGTTGTTTTCGAATTCCTTTCATACCTTTTGGCACTTGAAAATTTTCATTCATCACCCACTTGATGTTTGTCGGGGGTGTGGATCGTTTTGTTTTCCCGATTATATCTTGGTAATCTTCATATATATTTAGAAAACGATAATTTAATTTGGTTCGATTTGATGAAATTGTTAATGAATATAACGTATTTGCCGGTGCTTTTCTCTATATAATTTCAATTTGCAGGTAAACCCCGTGGTTTGAAAACTGCCAGGAAGCACGTCAACCACCGTCGGGAACAACGATGGGCTGATAAAGATTACAAAAAGGCCCATTTGGGAACTAGGTGGAAGGCTAATCCTTTCGGTGGTGCCTCCCATGCCAAAGGAATAGTTCTTGAAAAAGTGTAAGTATAATTATTTTTAGGTTATGCGAACTGTTATAATTATTTTAATATATAATATATTATGTGCACTGTGAGACCACAAATTGTATAAATTTACCTTCTGTGTTATAAACTTAACAGTGCAACATTAATTTGGGACCTGAACCATTGGGAAGTCTATACGATGGATTTCACGCTCTGATATGGTCCCTACAGCATTCCTCGTCATTTATTTCTACAATTTCGTTTTTACATCTCATAGAATGTTGCCTGTGAATGGTGTTTTCGATCCAATCACAGGAACATTCCATGTGATGTGGAAATCGATTTCCTCCAGAAAGTTGGTAAGTAGCTGCTCCAATAATTCAGAGAACCGACTGTATATGACAGATTTGATATCATTCATCTTTGCCTTTCAGTGGTGTAGAAGCTAAACAGCCAAATTCTGCCATCCGTAAGTGTGTGAGGGTACAACTAATCAAGAATGGCAAGAAGATCACAGCATTCGTACCTAGGGACGGTTGTTTAAATCACATTGAAGAAAATGACGAAGTTCTAGTCGCAGGTTTCGGTAGGAAAGGTCATGCTGTAGGAGATATTCCCGGAGTAAGATTTAAGGTAAGTTTTATCTTCATCGATTGAACAGTAACAAGTTCAAATTTAATGTGACGTTACCTTGCATCGGAGTGAAGCTTCTACTACTACACTTTCAGATAGTTTTTTCATGTCACTCAACAGAATTCCTTGTTAGGTTGTATTTTGTAAACAAATGTATGTACGACAATACTAGGTTTTTATCCTAGATATGGGCTATAGAACTGTTTGAAATAGTAAATAGGTATAAGAAGAAAATAATTTCAAGAGCTGTGGGTTGTATGATGTAATTATTTTTCTCTTTTACAGGTAGTGAAGGTAGCCAATGTTTCACTGCTAGCTTTATATAGGGAAAAGAAAGAACGACCAAGATCATAAATTAAGTTTTTAATATTTGACTTGTATTTTAATAAAATGCAGGTAAAGTTTGTATTTTGTTATACACTTTTTTACTGCCCTTGTTCCCTACAATCCTTAATATTTAGATTTTAATTTCGATAAAATTGAAATGCAATAGATCACTCATTCAAAGATAATGTAGCTTGCAATTTCTGCTACATAATCTGGGATAGAGCTGCTGGTTTTGCAGTTAATAATAATTTGATTGAAATTTAAACGGTACAATATAATAAATATACATTGGATTATATGCATTAACAAGGTGTCAAAATATGCACTAAAAAAATTGGTACAAGCCCTGTGAACTGGAGCTTCTGGCGCTCTAGTTCAAACAGACAAATCATATCTCCTAAAGTATTGGTTTCTCAGAGTTGAGAATTATATAAATGTATTCTTATGATAGAACTGCATCATAAAGGAAAATCGATTCAAATTAAAGTTTATTTATCAAGATTAAATGAGCAATCTGAGAATGACCATGGAAGAAATAAAATTAAAATAGCTGAAATAAATTTGACTGTCTCTTATAGAACAGGATGACATGTAGGAGTATGAACACAGCATATAATAAAGCTTAGATAGAATAATTATAGCATTCTGTGAAAACAGAAGTACGATTCATTATTGAAATTTCGAAAAATCATATCTCCGAAAGTATTAGCTTGTTGGAGTTAAAAATGACATCAATGGATTTTTATGGTGAAACTGCATCTTAAATGAAAATTGAATTTTAAATTTGTTACTTAAAACAAATTTTTTTTTTTGGTTACTCCGAAACCATCTGGCCTATTTTGCCAAATAACGAACTTAACCGAGATATTTATCTCCCTAACCTACTCTGAAGATTTCAACTGCCTAGCTCATTCCGTTCGAGAGTTATTGTAGAATTTTTTTTTTTTAATTTTCAAAATTTTTCTTTTACACTTTGCGATAACCTGGTCAATGCAAAACTTCACATGCGTATAAAGGTCATGATTCTACAATAGGGTGTCCCTTATTTTTCAAAGTTTTAATTTCACAACGCATAGGCTCTTGTTTTGTTCATTTGGACCCAAAACAGTCGAAAACCATTTTTTACCTTATTTGGAAGAGAATAAACTGTGCCGACTTGCGCGTAAAGAAGTTCATACAAGTTGTTGTGGCGCATGCTTTCTGTTATTCTCAGTTTATTTCGGCTTTTCTAGTAATAAGCCCACATTATTTTGAATTTTGAGAATGTCAGTAATATTAAGAAGCTTTAAGAAAGTATTTTCTTGATTGGTGAAGTAAATTTTTATTTCTCAACATACGCGAAGTTAAGTTAAGACATTTGCTGGATCAAGACTGGCATGAGCTTCAAAAGAATAGTAAAAATATACAGAATGTTTATAGGCACCACTGGGAAAACTTTCAATTTGAATTGGATGATTTATTCGATATTGCTTATGCTCTCGAAAGAATAAAAATTGCAGAAGATATTCTTGCAAAAACAAAGAGGACCAGGTCGTTCGGGATGCTTAGCGGGTGTTGACAAAAAGTTGGCTGAAATTGAACAAAGGGCAGGGCTGAGGAAACTAGCAGAAGAGAAAAATGAATTAATGCGAATGACTTCCGAGAGATTATCGATACTTACCACAGCTTTGAAACACATGGAGAAATAGAGGAACAATCTACAGGCTCTGAAGAAAGTTCGAAAGAACCTCAGGCTGCCACACCGCAATTTGTAAGTCCGCCAAGAAGAAAAATAAGAGAATTTGGGACCTCAAAATTAGCTGCAACTTTCGACAGATGCCAAGTAAGCATCAGAGATTCAGTCTGTAGGTAATAGAAGCACTTAGTCTTAGTTGAGACGATTACCCAATCAGCAAATCTTCTATTCAACGTTTTCGAACACAAATGATGAAAGATAAGGCAGAGTCCATTAAATGTGATTTTCAGAATAACGTGCCTGAAGTAGATGCTATTCACTGGGATGGAATGTTAGTACCTGGTCTGAATGTAAGATGTTCACGCCTGCCAATTATCATTTCATATGACGACAAAAAGCAACTACTTGCATTGCCAAAGTTAGACAGTTCTTTCGGCAAAGATCAAGCAAATGCAGTAATGAATGCACTTAATGATTGGAACCTGAATGATAAGGAGCAAATAATGTGCTGTGATATCACAGCATCTAACACAGGACGCTTGAATGGAGCCTATGTGCTGTTAGAGCGAATACTAGACAGAGAATTGTTACTGTTTGCTGTGGTGCTACTTACTCTTCAAAAATATGTTTGTGCAATCTCGGTTTGAGATGTGTGCCAAGGAGGATCAAGGTTTGCGAGGAGTTTGTTTATGTGAAATCCTGGCTGGGATGCAGTTTGGCGGAAAAAGCACGTTACAAAACTTTTGTTTTTTAAAATCCTTAAAAAGATTATGAAAGGGTTGATAAATAAATTTCTAAAGCGACTCAAAACAAGTTCTGTCAACACTTGTGGTACTTAGCAGAGGAAATAGTCGTCATTACAATTTTTGATGATGAAGTTGATGAGCAGGCCAAAACGAACATTGTAGAAAATTTTCAACAGGAAAGCTTTGAGAAGCTTCTGGAAAGAGATATGTTCTATCCATGGAAACAATATCGGCTCCCTTGTTTAGTAACAAGTAGCGTTCATCAGTTCATTGAAACTCACTTTTTTATTCATTCTACTCTTACTAGTTTTTTTTTAACTTTTTTAGGGAAATCTTTGATTGATTTGATTTCAGTGACGAGCAAAAATTTATTCCTGTGACTGAGACTTAACAGTAGTTTTCTGCAAGAGGTTGTGTCATTGGGGACTGAAAATGCGGCGTATATTAAAGCTAAAAAGGGGATTTTTAGCCTAAAAACAGTGAATGACACAGCTGAACGAGCGTTAAATCAATGCAGGAATTTCGATGTTTGATTACCGCGGATGAAGATCAGAAGCAATTCATATTACGAATTAAATCCGAATTAATAGTTATATATATTATACTATTTTAATAGTTGCAGAAAGTTTATCATACAAATTTGTGTTTTCGTCATTATTAATCTAATAGACTGCATTTAAGCGATGATCTACAGGTATAGTAAGAAAATTGTTTACACACCTATTTTCGAAAACTTTGAAGCTCAGTCGGCACGGGATAACTTTAACGTAGGAGGTTGAAATTTTGTACTTGGGTAACTAATAGACTAATAAACATAATAATAGGGTATGCGTTTCGATAACTAAAAAAAAAATTTTTTTCAACATATAAGGGACACCCTATTCTACAATTTGATGCTAAATGTCAGATAGATCGAGTGATCGGTTTCGGAAATATTCATAAAAAATGTTTTTACTAAAATCGGCCATAACTCCGAAACCGCTTTATGGATTTCGCCCATTAACGAACTCGTCCGAGATATTCACGCCCCAAACCCACCTTGCAAATTTCAATCTTCTGACTCCTTTCGTTCGAGAGTTATCGAGCCTACGGCCGGCTGGACAGAATCGATTTCGACCTCGGATTCTTGATCAGTGAGTCGAACCAAATCGTTTGAGACCATTTTCAGCCAAAAATTCGAAAGTTACAGACATTTTGGCAAATTGATAAGCACTCAGTTCCGAGGAACTATAGCGCCAAAAACAAATTGTTAGCTACACTGCAGCTGAGTAGTCAATAAATAATTTTTAGGTATTTTGCAAAACATCTGTGAAAGCTGAAATTCAAGAACGATCCAAAAATATAATTTCAAATTTTTTCTTACGCCCAATTTTGGCAATGAAATGCGGTAAAACATGTATTCAATCAACCAATTCCATGTTTGCGTTGAAAATTTGTAAATGAAAGTTCTGTTTGAAAAAACTTTCTGTCATAAGATAGATGTATTGCAATAATTTAGTTGCATATTTTGCCTTATTAAGGAAATTAAAACGAAATTTAAGATGGGTATATCTCCGAAACCGTTTGGCTGATTATGCCCAACAACGAACTGTCCCATTCGAGTGCGGAACCTACCCTTAAAATTACAAGTCGCCAACTCTTTCCGTTCGAAGGTTATCGTGGCAACGATCACCAATCCAGGTACTGAACTCACCCAAGCTCGGATCTCCAATATAATATAGATCGGATCATGGAGCTTGGCTGTAGAGTTAGGTTCTGAAGACTCGCAAAATTTCAGCGATATCGGACGGATAGTTTCTGAGATTCAATGATTTTTTTTAAATTTTCTAGTTAAAAAATCCTCAAGAAAATTTGCGCCTCGGCATTGTAGAACTAATTACCATGTTTGAGTTGGATCGGATTCGTATTTTTTGAGTCATCGAGGAAATAAAAACAACATTTCAAATGGGTATAATTCTCAAACCGTTTGGTTGATTATGCCTATTAACAAACTTAACCGTCGCATTTGGATGCGCCACCTATCCTGAAAATATCAAGTCGCTATCTCTTTCCGTTCGAAAGGTATCTTGGCAACGGCCGGCCGGACATAATCAAATTTGACCTTGGATCATCCATCAGTGAGTCGAACCTAATCGTTTGAGACCATTTTCGGCGAAAAATTCGAAAATTACAGGTATTTGAGCGAAATGGTAGCACGCTGTTCCGCAGAACATGCGCGCAGAAAAGAATTCAAATTAGTCCAAACCCAGATAACACAGGATATCCTATGGACGTCCATTTCATGTCCAATTCAAGTCGGAATATCCGTGGATTTGAATTGGACATCCATAGGATATCCATCGAAGGATTAGGAATGGATATCCTATGTATATCCACTGAGGGATATCCGATTCAAATCCTCCAATGGACATCCATGAGATATCCATCGGAGGATTTGAAATGGATATCCTTCAGTGAATATCTTTATGGATATTCATAAGATATCCGTTGAAGGATATCCAATTCAAATCCTCCGATGGACATCCATGAGATATCCATCGAAGGATTTGAAATGGATATCCTTCAGAGAATATCCTATGGATATCCATAAGATATCCGTTGAAGGATATCCAATTCAAATCCTCCGATGGACATCCATGAGATATCCATCGAAGGATGTGAAATGGATATCCTTCAGTAAATATCCTATGGATATCCATAAGAAATCCGTTGAAGGATATCTGATTCGAATCCTCCGATGGACATCCATAAGATATCCATCAAAGGATTTGAAATGGATATCCTTCAGTGAATATCCTATGGATATTCATAAGATATCCATTGAAAGATATCCACTTCAAATCCTTCGATGGATATCTCATGGATGTCCATTAATATTACCTTTTACTTACTTAAGTAGTGAGACATGTTCCTATATACAGATATTCTAGCAAAAAAATGGGTTCAAGCCCTGTGGACAGGAGCTTTCTGGCGCTCTAGTTCAAACAGACAAATTATATCTAGTATTAGTTTCTCAGAGTTGGGAATTATATCAATGTATTCATATGATATCACTGCATCATAAAGGAAATTCAATTGAAATAATAGTTTATTAGATAAGTAATTATAAATTACCTTGTAATCGATCAAAAATTTCCTGATCTACGTTCACCAAACTACAGAATTATGCTTTCAATATTTACGTAATATTTTCAAACATTTTCGGGTGAGGTCCCCGTTGCATCGCTAAAATACGAGTATTTCAACCCCAATATTTTTGAAGTTACAATATTCCCTTCTGTCAAGTTGACATTATGAGAATTCATACATAGAATAATAATTATATCAATCTGTGAAATACGATTTACATTGAAATTTTAAAAAATCATATCTCCGAAAGTATTAGCTTGTTAGAGTTGAAAATGATATGAATGGATTCTTATGATAAAACTGCTTATTAAAAAAAATTTGATTTGGAATTTGTTTCGTAAAAAAAAATTTTTTTTTTGTTACTCCGAAACCATCTGTCCGATTTTGCCCAATAACGAACTCAGCCGAGATATTCATCCCTCAAACCTACTCTGAAAATTTCAACTCTCTAGCTCATTCCGTTCGAGAGTTATCGTGCTTACGGACGGCCGGCCGGACCGGCCGGACAGAATGAATTCCGACCACGGATTCTTGATCAGTGAGTCGAACCAAATCGTTTAAGACCATTCTCATCGAAATATTCGAAAATTACAGACATTTGGGCAAATTGATAAGCACTCAGTTCCGAGGAACTAGAGCGCCAAAAATGCTAAAATATGGATCTAGATTTGTGTATCAAATATTCATTCTTGAGTTAAGGTTAAGGTCCATTATACAGAAAAGAATGTGTAAGTGGTATGAACTATTAAATTTTAAATTATGAAAAGAGGATAGTATTTTATTAATATATTTTGAACTATTAAAATAATTTGTTCGTAATCCACTACCTACTCAAATATCAGGAATAAATGGACAATCTGCTATTATTGTCTCCAGCCTTGCTCTAGACATGTCGATGATACTTTCCTTAGGTATTTCGAGTTGTGAAAACTATGCACCGAGTGTAAGTTGCAACAACCCATTCCACGAGGTTAAATCATTGCAGTTTGCTCATTTGATCTTGATAAATAAACTAGGAAAACACAATCATTCCCACATACTACTCTATCCCGATGTTGTTTTCCAGGAAAACGGTCGATAAATGATTATAAACTTTTCCACTTATTTCTCGGAATATCCCTTTCTCCGATATTTGCCCATCGCATTCCATGGATTCCGGCTCGTATCTCGCGAAAAGTGTGAAAATATCGACTGAACAAGCGCATGCACAGCAGCGGCCTGGAAAGAAGCCACGGGGAATGGACCATCGCAGGAATGGCAGAGTGCCTCGTGTACCTTCCGATTACAGACATGTCCCCCTCGGGACTTGCAGCCTCCTCGTTCAATCTTTTCTGACAACCAAAATAATAAAAAATTCCTTTCTTCTCGAACACTATCCATGGATCTTCTGAGGGGTTTCTCTTGAAGTGCCGCGTTTCTTCCAAGTGGGTGAAATGGTGATCTGAATTCTGCTAGGGGTGACTCCAGATAATGTTTGGAAAGATGAGTGGTTCCTTCTAGTGCGAATGCAAGATGTGAAGAACGCACTTATTGAATTTGACAAAGCAGGTACCTTTAGCTGTTTCTTCGAAACAACGGTGAGTACTCCTGTAGAATGTCATATTCTTTTGAACTTGAGCATTACAATTTGTTTTTTATCTATCAATAAAGCATGTGTATGAAAAAAGTGTTAGCTGAGGTTAGTGTAACGGGGTACCATATTATTTGTTATATGATACTAGAGCTTAGGGAAAAAACCCCAGCAAAAAAATCCTATCTCCCTGTTAGTGTTGTAATTTATGAGAATTGAAATTGTTAACAAAACATGCTGAAATATTAAATATTGAAGGGCATCTTTTTCTTCATTATCGCTTCTTCCTTCAACAAACAGAGAAGTTTCTCCAAGGTACCCGAAACCCAATCTGGAAAAGGGAAAGACAAAGGGAGAAAACGAAAAAATTAAAAATGGAATATTCTATATTTTAGCAAATACATTTTAAACTCGCTACCCATTCTAAAAAAGATTCAGAAACATTATGAATAGCCCTAAAACCATCTTCGAATCTATATATGCGACAATTATTAACTAAATGATCTATGGTTTCCTCTGCTTCCCCGCATTCACAACTAGGGTTCTCAACTGAGTTCCACCTGAAAAGCATGCTGTTGCAACGACCATGACCGGTTCTTAGACGATTCAGAATCGACCATATTCTCCTTGGAAGATCAAACCCCGGAACTCTATTTGAAGGATCAGAAATTAAATCTTTGTTGAATAAATTGCAAGAAATCCATTCAGACCGCCAAACTTCCTTGTCACTTTTATTCGAATTAAGAAAACAGTTGGACCATAAAGGGTTTCGTGACTTCAATCTGGGAATCATTATTGCCTGGAATGTAGGAGATAATCGGAAATGAATTCGGAAAAGAATGAAATTTATTCCAAGAATTTGAAACAGCAGTCTGCCTGCGAATGTGGGACGGGACAATGTTTGAAAGAACTGGCAACCAATGAATAGGTGTAGATCTAATAGTTCCAGTGATGATTCGCATACATGAATTCAACTGTGCATAAATTTTTTGAGTATGAGCACTATTAAACCAGACGGGGCAACAATATTCAGCGGCAGAAAAAACCAAGGCTAAGGCTGCCGTTCGAAGAGTAGCTGCATCAGCACCCCATGAAGTACCAGCTAATTTCTGCAGAATATTATTTCTCGTTTTCAACTTCAGACGCAAGTCATCCAAATGAGCTTTGAAATTCAAAGATGAATCTAGTTTCACTCCTAGATATTTAGGATAAAAATTATGTCTCAAGAAAGAATGTCATAATCTCCTGAGATGAAAGATTTGCCCGAATGTCTGTAATTTTAGATTTTTTTGATGAAAATGGTCTTAAACGATTTGGTTCGACTCACTGATCAAGAATCCGTGGTCAAAATTAGTGCTTCACACGAGAGCGAGATTTTTCCCGTCTCGTCTCGTTCTCGTCTTCGTTCTCGTTTTGAAAAATATTATAGACGATACCGAGACCAGCGCAACCCGATAGTCTCGTTTTTGTTCTCGTTAAATATTTTTTATGAAGTTTTTAATCGAAGATTTAGAAAATGTCTACATTGAGATCAATATATTTTACAAAATATCAACTCAATGATCTACCCCCTGGGAAGGTATTTATTGAGAACGATCATCTGGATGCCATATATTATGATAGACGACAGAAAATCATTCGAATGAATTCACTCACATTTTTCAGAACATCTCGAGATGTTTCAATAATCGAAATGTTCGATTATTTTCACTCGAGAGGTCCCATCACTAGTTGTTATGATTAATCTGTGGTCAGTCTGTGGTTCAATACTAAATGTTCTCAATATTTGTGTTCTTAGCTCTCAGTGAAAGTATATTCGTACCTATTGTTATATTTATTATTATTAATCATCTCATTTTTTCTTCCTACAGATCCAAATGACAATCTGTCAACAATCGAATACATGCCCGAGATAATCAGTAACATTTTCCTCTTTCTCCTTCACGATGTGATCCCGTACAATGGAAATTCCGAGAATCACATCGCAAGCTTCCATCTGTCCTCCAGCTATACACGTGACGCCATGCAAGTCAAAGACGACAACGTTTAGTCAACGCCTTCTTCAGAACCAACAACAACAACAACAGCAGCAGCCCACTCCGCAAAATAATTATGAACCTACTTTTGCCCTTTTGCCGACTACGCCAAACTATCAGCCCAGCAGGAAGAGGGAGGAAGCTGCGGCCTTGCAGAACCTCAGGAGGAAGCTGAGGGCTGTGAAGATCGTGGAGGCCAACAGACCCGAACCTCCGATTGCCTCGTTTTCGAACAATAATCTGTCTTCTACTGATGTTGACGATAGGCCTAATCTTCTGCAGAAAGTAAGTCATCGACGGAAATCACGGTATCAAACATATCGGACATGTTCTATCATTTAAGAGGGTTACACCGTGGACCAGCAGACATATTTTTCTAAATCAGATGAATGAAAGTTAGTTCTATGACGACCTAAACAAATATGTCCACAGAAATGTTTCTAAACAATTAGAAAACACCTGCTTTTCTTGGGTTCGAACGCGATCTTCATGAATTTCTCAGCGCGCTGCAAAACAGAGCACCCCAACCCGTTCCCACCCCAACAACCTCAACAAATCTCCCCCTCAGATAGTTAGATATTTATCTTGTTGGAAAATTGCTGCCAGAGTCGAAAGGCAAAACGCGCTACATCTTATTTATGGTATAATAAACCTCCCTCACCCACCGCAAAGGCCAAGGGCACGATTCGAATTTGTACCTTTTAGCCAAATGAAAAGGAGCTTCATGAATATAGAGCGGAAGTCGCAGTGGCGTAGGGAGGTTGTCGCGTGAGAAGGGGCCAGAGGCAAAGCTATCTTCCTCTAGTTCGTCCGATTTGATTTTATCGCATTTATTTTTTCTTCCATTCAATCTCTATGCGTCATGATATAGAATATTCTATGTACAATATACGTGGTTTTAAGAATATAAATATGAGATTCTGTGGTCTTATAAGTCGAAATAATATCCCACGAATTTACTCATATATCCCATTCCAAAAACCGTCAGATTTCCCTGCTGGATCCTGCATATAAAAAAATTGGTTCAAACCCTGTGGACAGGAGCTTTTTGGTGCTCTTGTTCAAACAGACAAATTATATCTCCGAAAGTAGGTATTGGTTTCTCAGAGTTGGGAATTATATCAATGGATTCCTATGATAGAAATGCATCATGAAAGAAATTAAATTTAAAAAAAGTGTCGTTTGAAAAAAATGCTTCAAAAATTATCTTATAAAAAAAGAGCAATCTGCAATGCTTCAATGCCTCAATGCTTCAAAAATTGTAGTTAAATTTAATTATCAAGATTAAATGAGCAATCTGCAATGATTCAACCTTGTGGAATGGGTTGTTGCAACTTACACTCGGTGCATAGTTTTAACAACTCAAAATACCTAAGGAAAGTATCATCGAAATGTCTAGAGCAAGGCTGGAGACAATCATAGCAGATTGTCCATTTATTCCTGATATTTGAGTAGGTAAAGGCTTACGAACAAATAATTTTAATAGTTCAAAATATATTAACTAGCAACATTATGAAAATACTGTACCTATATAGGAACATATCTTACTACTTAAGGAAGTAAAATGAAATATTAACATTAACCTCAGTGGTCGACGAACAGTAATTCGTTTTGATAATTCCATTGTGTTCTACTTTCCTTCATAAACTACATAATTAAAATGATCCAATTCTAAATCTTCTGAAACACCATCCTGAATTTATACGTAAATTATTCAATATGCAACCAGTCAATATTATTTTCGGTTTCAAAACAGTCTTGTATATATTCACAAATTCAAGAATCGGATACTTGTTTTCAAACTACGAATTGACATGACTCAAATAGCTAGATAAGGTGACGTTTATGAACAGTGAACACAGACAGTGAATACATAGAACTACGATGTATTATTGAAATTTAAAAAAATCTCCGAGAGTATTAGCTTGTTAGGGTTGAAAATGATATCATTGGATTCTTATGATAAAATTGCATCTTAAAAAAAATTTAATTCAAAAGTTTTAATGTAAAAAAAAATGTTTTTTCGTTACTCCGAAACCAATAACGAACTTAGCCGAGATATTTATCCCTCGAACCTACTCTGAAAATTTCAATTGTCTAGCTCATTCCGTTCGAGAGTTATCGTGTTAACGGCCGGATAGAATCGATTTCGACCACGGATTCTTGATCAGTGAGTCGAACCAAATAGTTTAAGACCATTTTCATCAAAAAATTCGAAGATTACAGACATTTGGGCAAATTGCGCCAAAAACAAATGGTCGAATTGAGTAATTTCCTGATTTCTCCGGCCTCGTTGAAAAAAGTCCATGGATTTGACGGCGTAATAATGGGATTTAATATCAATGAACCTGGCAAAAAACCATGTTTCACGATAGAGCCTTGTTAGCGTTAGCTGCTTCTTATCTACATACGGAATTGTTGATTGTGAAATGGCGTGTTAAGAAAGGGTTGTTTTCAAATTCAGGGTGCATAATGAATGGTGGAACATTGAAATAAATGAAATAATTTATTGGGCTGTTTCATTGTCGCTTTTTATGGCTTATGGGAAGGCATTCTCAATTTAATCAAGGTATGTTTGTTTTGTAAACGATTTTGTTTATGCCTTAGCAAGAGAATATACAGGGTGAGTTTTTGACCACTGCATTAATTTTAACCAAAGATTCCTCTCATCAAATCAAACACTTTTTTCATTTAACATTTTTCCAAATTCAGCTCAGGTAAAAAGATACAGGCTGTTGAAATTTTGAAAAAAAATCAGTTTTCATTTTGTAGCTTTGACATCCTTTTTTCGAATGAAATGAATGTTGGCGGAAAGTTTGATATAGCTATGATACATATTTTCCGAATATTAGTTATTTTCTACTTCTACTGGTTTTCTAGTTGTGGACTCGTGGATTCATAAAACTAAACGAAATTAGCATAAAGAAAGCATATAAAGTATTTCTTGAGTCATTTTAGGAATATTCCATCGTTTTAGAACATTATATTATTCTTCATCATTTCTCCTTAAACGCACCGTTTTCGAGATATTCTTCATTGAATGTTTTAAAATGGAATACTCCAGAAATTTCACTACTTTTATGGATCCGTCCTTGAGCGTTGGAATCCCGAATCAAGCTGTAAACCACGTTACTATGCCTTATTCTCGTCCGCCAACAATGTCATAGATAATTTATATGCGGGAGTGTATTAGCATATTGTGAAATCTTTAAACGCTTGTAACTTTTTACCTGAGCCGAATCTGGAAAAATGGTAAATGAAAAAAGTGTTTCATTTGATGAGAAGAATCTTTGGTTAAAATTAACACGGAAAGATAATTGCAAGTAAAATATCTTGTAATACTTCAACCCTTGTAGAAGTATTTATGACCTATTTCCTGTGAAATATTGATAAAATGCATACAACAACTAACACATTGCCAGAGCTGTGAGTCCTTTGTCTAGATTCTAACCCATACAAAAATCTAGAATTTTCCGATTAGATCGCCACGGCTTTGGCTATTCTCTACATTGAGGGCGTAGATTCCGAATCTGTAATTAGTTTTTCCGTATCTCGATTAATTTTGGTAATATGGCGAAAAATCCGACTGATTAGTCCATTTTCCGGAGGTAGAGCCAGAAATTGCGACTTTCTTCGTCATTGCTCCGAAACTAATCGAGATACGGAAAATCTAATTACAGATTCGTGATCTGCGTACCCGATTTAGTGAATAACCAAAGCCGCGTCGACCTAATCAGAAAATTGTAGATTTTTGTATGTGTTGGATACTAGAGAAAACTTTTTGGCGTTTGACGGATTCGCTCATTACCTAATATTTTCCGAACGGATAGAGATACAGAAAAAAAAAATACATAAATCTAAACGTCGTCCACCGACCAATCATCGGGGATATCGAGATGTAAAAATCATAGATTTCGGACAGGAAAGAAGAATTTTCCTTCGATTCCGACCCAAAAAATTTTTTTCATGGTATATCGATACGGAGCTCGTGTCTAATTAAATCGAGGTCGCTAATCACGAATATGTAATTAGTTTTTCCCTAAGTGGCGTACTTTGGGAAAATTTTCACTTAAAGTGAAAAAATTGACGAAAATAGGTCAATTTTGGAACTTTCCACCGCCCAAAAAAATCGGAGTAGGGTGTTGCTGATTTTTTACGTCATATTTGGATCCTTTATCTATCGAATCATCCGAACAATAAATGTCCAGGTCGTACGCTTCGGAAATTATGATTTTTTTTCCCGAGGGTCTATTTTTCGGAAAATTCTTTCCGCGATATTTCCTCGGAAAATTTTTGTAATAAATATCTGATGGTAGATTCGGAATCTACGGCCCCTAATCTATAAGAATAAGTACCCGTTTCATAGTTTTGCGTCAAAAAATTTTTTACGAAAAATGGGATTTTTTTAAGGCTAATGTATTAAAAAATTGCCAAAATTCGACCGGTCTCTGATTTCGATGCAAATTACGTCATTTACTAATTCGGGACCGTAGATTACGAATATATGATCGGATTTTTCATTAGAGAATTTTCCGCGGAAATACCGCGAAATGAATTTTCCGAAAAACAGACCCTTGGGAAAAAAATCATAATATCTGAATAGTACGGCCTGGACATTTTCTGTTTGGATTATTCAGTAGATAAAGGATCCATATATGAGGGCAAAAATCAACAACACCTTACTCCGATTTTTTTGGGCGGTGTGAACTTCCAAAATTGACCTATTTTCGTCCATTTTTTCACTCTAAGTGAAAATTTTCCCAAAGTACGCCACTTAGGGAAAAACTAATTACATATTCGTGATTAGCGACCTCGATTTAATTAGACACGAGCTCCGTATCGATATACCATGAAAAAAATTTTTTGGGTCGGCACTTAGAAATATTTTTGACTCGGAATCGAAGGAAAATTCTTCTTTCCCGTCCGAAATCTATGATTTTCACATCTCGATATCCCCGATGATTGGCCGGTGGACGACGTTTAGATTTATGTATCTATTTCCTCTGTATCTCTATCCGTTCGGAAAATATTAGGAAATGAGTAAATCCGTCAAACGCCAAAAAGTTTTCTCTAGTATCTAACCCAGGGGTCACCAATTAGATTCATTGGAGGTCCGTTCACAAAATCTGTATATCTGTCGCGGGTCGTTGATAGCATTATGATGGCATAAGAATTTGACTAGCAGTTAATCTAAATCCAATATTCATAATTAGTAAATAAAACGAAAAGTTATCTGAATTCTTTTAATCAAGAATACATGTTTTCTGGAAAAGTGGTCCGCAAAAAAAAGGTTCGCGATCCGCATCCGGACCGCGGTCCGCCATTTGGTGACCCCTGGTCTAGACTATTCGAAGACCCCTAGTCTGTGAAAGTCGGACCGGTTTCCATGTTACAAAACAATGAATGTGGGAGCGAGATAGCCGATAAGGGTTTTGGTTTTTTTTAATAAGTAGCAATTCTGGTTCTGATTAAAAAAAATTGGTAGTGTTGTATCATTTTGAAAAGGGCATGAAATGGACCAGTTTTTGCGATTATTTGTCAATTCAGTCTGATATAATTTTTTTTCACAGCAGTCAGTCAAACTTAAGTTAACGTTTTAACTTCGGCATAAAATACAACAAGTTAGACATTTTTTGAAGGATTTTGTTCTAGTTGTCGGTGAAGTTATTACTTCATTGTTTAAAGCAACTATTCAGGATAGCCTAGGTAAAAAAAAACATGAGTTTGAAGTAATTTCTAGCAATGCTAGGCGATAAAAGACCGAAAACTGGAGATTTTTAAAAAATACACAAAAGTGGTGATATCTCGAAAACCAGCGGACTTTTACTGAGGTCATGTTGATGCTATCTGATAGACCTAATGCCAATCTATCTCCAGTGTCACTTTCACGTGGTATTTTTGGGACACCCTGTATACAACGTTCACAGCATTTTTGTCGTTAGACAATACAAACATGTTTTCTTTAGAGGTTACTCTTGAAAGAGCGACATATAATTGGCCATGTGAAAAACACTCAACGCTCAAATATAAATTAAATGCACAATGCATTTAAGGTACTTAATTGGATAAGGATCAATGCTGTATTGCTTAAAATCGCTTCGTAATCAAGCCATTATTTTTCGTAGAATGTAAAGGATTAAAAATGGATATTGTGGGTTATCCTTAAGAGATAGACATATACCATCGCAGACTTTTTTGTAGACCATTTTAAGGTGTACCATACTGTAATACATTATTTTGATCTATCTCGTAGGGTTCAGCCAGCGTTTGCATATAAGCGCAAACATTTTTTTAAATTTACGACATCACATTAGAAACCTCCAAAATTATCAGTGTTTCTCTAATATATTATGCATGTATTATACATATAAACCTTCCTATTGAATCACTCTATCTATTAAAAAAAACCGCATCAAAATCCTTCACGTAGTTTTAAAGATCCACTTTGTTTTATACTATATAAGGATTATTATCAATGCGATTCCCTGTAATGAATTGATATTTTTTCCAGATACTACACAACAGGCCTATGAGCATGGTTTTAGACATATCAGACCTGAGGACAGCATGGCAGGATAGTGATTTTATCAGTGAATGCTTATGTTGGCACAATGTATATAGACAGAGACATAACTCACCTACCCTTACAATGTCAGCTCAGGTGGGTTCACAAAATTTCCAGTTAAAGTCTCAAAATTTCATACTTATTCTTAAAACGCATTGTTCCTTAAGCTCTGCAATGTTCTGTTGATCATTGGCATACATAATATTCCTTCCAGAAAACCCCATAGAAGAAATTCTAATTATTAACTTCGATATTTTCTGATAACAGGGGCCAAAGAGTCGTAAGAACTCTATCGATCACATTAGTTAGGTTAGGCGGAAAATTTGAATTACGATCCATTCGTGGATCCGAGCACTGAATTCCCCATGCATTTCTTATGGACCTAAAATTTACGCGAATTTTTCGCCTGTTTTTAGATACTTTGGCTTATTTCTTAAGGTTTATTTGGGTTGAAATAGATTCTGTGAACCTTTCTCAACCATCTAGAATCAAGTTTTCATAACAAAATTGTATATTTCCAAAATAATTAATAAATATAAAAGTGTTCACCAAATTCGATTGACGTATGTCTTAGCTCACTCGAAATCAGTCAAAAATAATAACATAACCCTAAATCGGCCTTGTAATGACGCCCAACAGAAGTCATCTACGACATACGGTAATCTTTCGAACTACACTGGTTTCAATTTTGATTTAAGAATAAATTGAAGTAGATTTTAATGTGGAAATAACATGAAACCATGTACTAATGATGAAGGTACCCAATACTTGATGTCTTTGTACTAACATTCTCTTTTAAAAAGGGTGGTTTCATCTCAAAGTTGAAAATCCTTGTTGAAAAATTTGAATATGGATCTCCCGCCAAGAGAATGTGTCTAACCTAACTAATGTGGTCTATTTTCACCGCGAAAAAAATGTCGCGTAATTCAAAATTTCACTTGCTTATTAATTTTTATTCAACTTTAGGTTGGTTATAGTTTTGAGAATTTTTTAATTTTTGCAGTTGTGCCACTTGGCCCAAACATGGGCTAATCATCTGGCCCATACCAACAGATTCTACTATAGGAACGACAAAGATATAGGACAAAATCTTTTCTGCAAATTATCCAACGGAGTGGACAATACGGATATTTCTGGTAAGTTTGAATTATGCAAATAAAGATTTGTTATATGTATTCCGTTTTTACAACAATAATTCAACTAATTTAATTTTTAAGGCCAAGAAGTTGCCAATTATTGGTACTGCGCAGTGAAGCAATATGACTATGGGAAAGAACCAGACGTTTTGCATACGAATGTGAATTCTGGTGAGTCCAGTGAAACTGAATTGTTCTTCAATCGTGTCCATGTTTTTTAGCGCCTTGATTCCAGCTCCAATTAGACAAATTGGTGCCCCATGTTGGGAGCCATGTTGCATATATTTCACCTTGAAATGCTAAATCACTAATTGGATCACGATCTATTTCACAGGACACTTCACGCAGTTGGTCTGGGCTGGTTCCAGGAGATTCGGGATAGGTAAAGCCAGATCTAGAACCGGTAAAGTGGTTGTTGTTGCCCACTACTATCCTCCCGGTAATACCTCAGGATATTACTTACAGAACGTATTTCCACCATGTATGGAATTCCCAAACATAACCGGAAGTAGGCTGTTGCGTAATAGGTTTAAGATGGCCAGTGATAGTACAGGGTCCCGCTCAACGACAAGCGAGGCTTCGGAAGCATCATGATGTGATTGAAGGGCCGTCCAATGAGAATACGAAGGAGAGGATGAACTTCGGTGATACCACGAGATGTCAGGTTGTTGCGCTGTTGTTTTATTTCATGTGCTGGGTTTTGATTTTGTGTTTTTCTATGGAAGCATTCGCATTAAATGTAGAGGGAAAAGAGATGGATAACAATCTATAGTCTTATTAAAGGTATACGAGAAATGCTTGGAACTTGGTACTTCGCATGGTGAAAGAATACATTCCTCCAATATGCTAGTTCATGAGCACTAAACCATGGAACAATATGAATTGAACAAATTCGTTCATATCATATTAACCTTTATAACGATACTAGCTGACCCACGCAACTTCGCCCGCACCCCGCACCTAGTCGGTTATTGCGGTTGCAATTTTATTTCCAAATGCGCAAAATCTTAAAAAAACCTAGAACCCGATTGCAACGCCTCCTACCGGGACAATTGAATTTCCAAGTTATCCAGGGACCCACTCAAACACGTAATTCTAAAAAATACCTACAACCCGATTGCGGCGCCACCTACCGGGTTCAATTGCGAATAAGAACTACCCACTCAAACGTATCTGGTTAAGAGAAGTGAGAAAAGGTGAGAAAGACAGTAGACCGGCTTCGTTCTCATCCCTACTCCGTGCTGTTTACTGGGACGTGACACCGGTATAGTCTGGCAAATGAGTGTTGATCCAGAAAGACGCGGAAATTTTAAACAATCTAGCACTAAGTATAGCAGGAATAAACTGCCTTGATACTTTAATAAAAATAAATATAAAAATTTTAGCTTTGCCATAAGCTCAGGGAAATTTTATTCGAAATAGAGTGAAAATCATTCACATAAAATACGGCGACTTGGTTTTAATTAGCTTTTTCTCTGGGATAACTTACCAAGTGATAATTGATCAGTTATCGAGCGGGATGAAAAATGATTAATTACTAAAATGACTTTTAAAAAATAGGAGTTGGTGATAGAAGAGTGAAAATTTAGGGAGGTTTGTATTTTGTAATGCCACATTATAAAAAAATAAAAACAAAAAATTTCGTCCAAAATTAAAAAAAAAATTTTTAAGGGTGAATAACCCTTATCGCTTAGGGGTATGAAAAATAGATAGTAGCCGATTCTCAGACCTACTGAATACGCATATAAAATTTGGTATAAATTGGTAGAGCCGTTTCGGAGGAGTACGGTAACGAACATTGTGACATGGAAATTTTATATATTAGATATTCTGTGATTTTAATCCTGAAACGAGTGAACTAATAACCACTATTTTATTGTTGTGGAAAGTTGTGTGCTAGATAAAGTGGTTATTGGTTGTTAGAGTTTAAATAAAACAGAATATATCGTTATTTAAGGTTAAAATTACATGATCGACTTTATCCAGTTTATTTTGTTCTATGATTGAGTCTTTCTACATAATCTACAAGCGGGATATATACAGGATCCAGGATCTGTATAAATGATTGTAACATCGCAGTTTGCTTTGAAATTTTCTTTGCCGCTCTTCGCTAAGGATCCTGACTATTTCACAGGCCTTGGAAATTGACAGTCTTGATAATTGTATTGTCAGAAAATAAATTCTGTGGATGGAATCGCGAATTTGAACAGTATATACAGGCTGTGCCACGGTCGATGGTACCCTGGACTTTTACTGAGAACGGGACGTACGATTTTTTTGAAAATTTGGTTTCTTGGTTAGGAACGACTGCTCTGGCGGTCTAGAATATTTTCAGCGCTGCGGTGTTGCCACTTATATCAAAAAGTACCAACAACTTTGATATTTCAAAAGGAACACTATACAGGGTGTCCCAAGTTCGAGTGCCTATTAGACGTTTCTGGAGAACTGGACATATTTGAAATCTGCAAATTTGGATTATGATATTGCTTGAAATTCTCTACAGAGCTAAAATATTTTCGAAGCCCAAGCACTTTCGGTTGTACAGGGAGTGAAAATAAATTTGATGAAAAATTTTTTCTTCAAGTTTTGCATTCCTGGTATGATCAAGTATTCAATGCTGAATACAATTCTTTTAAAACCATTGTATTCATTAGACAAGTTTTAAAAATATCGAAAGAAAACCGAAAAAAAGTCAAATATGTTTAGTCAGTATTAAGTTCATTATTCTTATTTTAAACATCCTGAGTGTGAACCGTTTTTACAAAATCGAAGAGGAAGAATGTGGAAAGGTCCTGCATCTTTTGAATTTCAGAAATATCATCACAGGGTGTTTCAAATTTTGTGTCGAAAATTGTGATCACAAATTGGCCATAACTTCTGTTTTTCAAATTAGAACCCTATAGTTTTATGATTGCGTTGGATTCTGCGGTGAAAAATAATGATAGTTTTCTAAACATGATTATGCTTGAGGTGTTCCATTTGCAATATCAAAGTTGGTAGTACTTTCTGATATAAGCGGCAACACCGCAACGCTGAAAATATTCTAGATCGATGGAGCAGTGGTTCCTAGTTAAGGAACCAAAAAAGTCCAGGGTACCATCGATCGTGGCCCAGCCTGTATATGAAGCGGTAAAATAAGAATATTTCAAAGTCAACTGAATTTTTGCATACGTATGCGAATTCAGGTGAGTTCTGTATCAAGTGAATCTGAATTGTTGTTCTTCAATAGTATCCATGTGTTTTAGCGCCTTCATACAAACTTCACATTAGTTAGGTTAGAATCATTCTCTTGGCGGGAGATCCATATTCAAATTTTTTAACATGGAATTTCAACTTTAAGATGAAACCACCCTATTTAAAAGAGAATGTTAGTACAGAGACATCAAGCATTGGGTACCTTCATCATTATTGCATGTTTTCATGTTCTTTCCACATTAAAATCTACTTCTATTTATCCTTAAATCAAAATTGAAACCAGTGTAGTTCGAAAGATTTCCGTATGTCGTAGGTGACTTCTGTTGTGCGTCATTACATGGCCAATTTAGGGTTAAGTTACTATTTTTGACTTTCGAGTGACCTAAGACATACGTCGATCGAATTTGGTGAACACTTTTATATTTATTAATTATTTTGGAAATATACAATTGATACAATAGATTGTTGAGAAAGGTTCACTGAATCTATTTCAACCAAAATAAACCCTAAGAAATTAGCCAAAGTATCTAAAACCAGGCGAGAAATTCGCGTAAACCTAACTAATGTGGTCTGTAGGGGCACCACGATTTCAATTAATCAAAAATTGATTTTCCTTATTCAAGGAATATCTTAATCGCTCTTATATGATTATTAGAGATCTATCATATCAAGAAAAAATTCAAATGGCCCATTGAAAATTCAAAGAACGTGACTATTCGATGCAAATCGATTTTCCTTGCGGTTCCCTAAATTTCAATAAGTTTAATTTCTTTTACATATATGAAGGAGGTAATATAATGAACGAAAGAAAATCTTTTATGATAAGATAAACATTATCAAACAAATCTTTTCTGTTTACTTTTCTTCCTATACGTTCACCATATAAGCACTTCGGAGTTCTTTCGTTAAAAAAAAAACGATTAGTTCTGTCAAATAATTCGCTGAAATCACTGAATAAAGGCGACAATTCATGCGACGATGCTGTCGTTAAAAAGCAACGACACTGTCGTTAAAAATTTCCCTTCCTATCCTTTTCATGGAACGACGAAATCGGACAATAGCTTTGAACTGATTTAAAAACATAACCTAATTGAGTGTTAATATTACAACTGAATATAAACAAAATGAGTGATTATAATCATTATTTAAATTTGTGGTATAGAAACTGTTATTTAAAATATTATCAGTAGTACATGCAAATTAATACAGTTATCTCTAATAATTAAATAAATGCATTAAATGGCAAAAGAGAAACAATAACAGCAGCTCCAATTATGATTGCTAACAAAAAAAGAAAATATAATAAAAAGAAAATTTTGGGTTGCGTGTTTTAATAATATACTTGCGGGCTGAAATTCTAGATAGGATTCCATTGCTTGAAAAAAACCTGCATGCTTTGCAGCATGCCCTCTATATAGAAATAGCCCTGGACACAGTCTGACAACGCTGCAATTTATCCTCTCTTAGATGCCAACTTTCTTCAATGCGGTAGCGCGAGGTATCGTATATTTCGAATTTAAAACTCTAATTAAAACATTGAATAGGTTTCCTTGCTTGGAATCCCTGGATGAATAAACAATTTGGGACCCTACTGGGCCTATAAATTGAATAACTACATTTCATTCTGCACAATATTATTGAGATCAAGTTGAAATAGAAACCTAGGTAGTTCGGTAGTTGTATTCAATTTATGGTTCAGCAAGAACCACCAGAAGTAGTAGGGTCAACACTATTGCCAAAAAAAATTATAAACTTAAATAAAATTCTCAGAATGAATATACATATATTCCCTAACATAACAATTATAAGACTAATGAGGTAAGCTTATGAAAATTGTGGTAATCATATTAGAGTTTGTCATTTATTGGTTCTTACCATAATGGTAAAGTTTATGCTATCTCCAAATGTTTCTGTTTATTTTCCATTCGGTCGACATTAACATTGTTATTCGTATTTTGTACAAAAATAAAGTGAATTTAGAATGATTTTCAAATGTTATCAACAACTACAAGTCTCTGTGAATTCTGAATAACAGTTCAATGTGACGAAAAGTAAATTCACATAAAATTATTTTTTGATCTTGGACTATGCAAAAATATTGATAAATTCTGAATCGGAATCCCCATTAATTATATTTCTATAGCGAGAAATCTGATTAGTAAGATGAGACTATCTGCTCAGGGTTAGACTAAAAGGAAGAATCAATTTCAAATGACTGCAGGAAATCAGAACATTCTTAATGATCAATTTAAGATGAATAATGTCCTTATTGATTTCAACTGAAGCATCTACAGATGAAGACTTTTTATATAAAAATAAATAGATTCTATGAGATTCTTGATGTACCATCCAGACGTATCATTTTTGTTGCAAAATTATTAGAAAGGTCATCAAAATCTTCTATAAAATCGGAAGAATGAAAGTTCTATTTCACTCATATTTCTAATCCAACTTGTTGTCTATAGTCTCAACTGAAATGTACTCATCTCCAAGTAGAAATAATCCGAAGGAAATTTCACTATTTATACACACTGCACTTCAATCACAGAACATAATAATATCACTGCATTGCACTAATTCACACCGTTATACACAAAAATACTACGAAATACCCGCGAAAAACAATACTGGTTAATTCCAGAGAATAAGAAGTAATCGTCCATTTACAATAACAAAACATTCGACTGAATCGCCTGGCGTACGACTCATAGCGGTGTTGCCATTTTATCATCTTCCGGGCTTGTTAGATAGTCGACTGTGCTTTGCACATCCTACTTTCTGAGCGCATGTTCTAGGGGATACATATCTCGCATTATCATTTTGCTGAGCTGAGCGGGGCGTATATGAATCGGCCTTAAGAGTGTCCAATAGAGATGAATGGACAATAGAATATGCGTTCAAAAGCTCCTGACTTCACGTTAGTACTTGACCCAATAATTTTTGCGGCTGTCAGAGGTAAGTTAATATTATATATGGTCTCATGAATTTTCGCCTTAAGATGTAAAATGTATTTATAAAATAAAATGATGAAAACTAATTTTTAAAGCCATATATAGTACCTTCTTTATATTTTGAGCAAAATAAAAATAGCAGGTTTGTAGAGATGAAACTTATATGCAAATTATTTTGCAAAAGTTGTAAATTAAACGATAATATATTATGACAGGTAATATTTCTATTCTGTATAATTTACTAACATAATTTAAATTTTTTTTTAACTGGAAATATCCTATAGTTGCTCAAAATTTTGCTATAATATTCAAATCAAACAGCGCATGTCATGAAAAATTGAAACTATAGGTAAGGAAGAATTATGAGTCGTTGAAGCGCATTTAACAATCATATTTGAATAGTAAAAAATATAATAAGTATTTCATTGAAATATTTCATTTTCTCAATCCTCATTCGTTCATTAAAATTTCGTATATCAAATTAAAAAAAAATTCAACTTATTATTGTTACCCAGACTAAAAATATAGAGTAGTTAGGTACCTAGTTTATGATCTTTAATTCGTATATTGAATGCTGGTTCAAATAACGCCTAAATATAATGAATCTTCCAAATAGACGGCTTCCTAGAATTTCTCAATGAATAAGCTGAATAAAGTTATAGAGAGAAATAACAATATTGGAGCTTTACATTGTGGAAATTCATTTTGACTGATGTACATTTCTCAATAAAAAAATGCGTTGTATAGTTTATTTAGTTATTGTTATTTGAGCAAGAGACAGAAGGAGAATATTTTTTTATTTAGATCCGCAAAGTGTGCTACATAGGTACCTACGTGTATATTCTGTCAAACATTGAAATATAAAAAAAAAAATTTATAAAATTTGAACTGGATATATAATTAATATTTTATTTTTCTAGTGAAGTCATGGATTTTAAATAATCGAAATAGGAAAATGATTCCACATTTTTATTTCGAGTTGTTTTTATTCTTGATGCTCTTTTTGTCTCCAGTCTCCAATTAGAATTTAATAATTGGTAGATTTGCCATGTTCAACAATCATAAAATAATAACATAAATAGGTTAAATAAGTTTATAAATTGAAGAATACAAAAAGTGAGTTGTTACAAATTTTTGTGATATCTTATGATGTAGTAGTACATTAGAATTATATTAATATCAAAGCACTCCTTTTCTTATATCATTGCACTCAAGCTATATGTTATCTGTCTAATTATAGAGGAGCTGTGGCCTGAATATTTTATAATTGTGATAACTATATGTTATATTTCGGTTTGTGTGAATGAAGTAAAAATCAATCGTGCACATGAGACTGCTGGTTTTTTATAAACAATTCCTCCTTAGGTAGTTTAGGGAATAAATAGAAAAATTCTGTATATTAGTTTTATTCTATACAAAATCTTTTTGTATGCAAATGAAAATTTGTAAAATTCAATAGGCAAGGAGTGAGAAAAAAATCGTATAACAGAAGTAATACTCGTTATGATTAATCTTCGGATTTATTGTCAGCTTAATTAATTTAACGATTCTATCCTTATTGTTAGGCTGTGATTTCACCCATTAAGCTTTGAGTGTTGGTAACACTGGAAATGTAATCTTGTGCTTTGAGAAATGGCAATCAATAAAATGTTTCCCTCATCATATCATATTTTTATAAAATGGATGTTCTATACAAAATAATACACTTAAGTAGCAGCATCAGTTTTGTACAGAACAGCCACTTCATGTTGAAAGATTGCTGCTTTGTTGATATTACGTTTATTTAAATATTGTAGGATATCAATTTGAAATAATATTGTTATTGTTAAAACAGACGGAAATTTATATACATACTGTGTTGTGAAGTGAAATAAAATGCTTGAATAGAAAATTGTTTTTATTACATTACTAACTGATAGGTCGAAATACTATTCGTCTATCAACATTTCTTGCACACTTTTACTATAACCTGCAGGTAGTGTCTCGTATAATTCATTTCTGTCCAACCACTTAAACTGTGTATTTTCATTTTCGATTTTTCCTTTCAGATGTCGAGCGAAGTAGATGAAAATCTAAAAATAAAATGGAAATAGCACGAATGGAACATTTCGGGGAAACAAACTTTCAAGATAATCAGAGATATCGATATATGGGTTCATAGATTCGGTTTTAAAACATGTGTACGGGTTAATTTAGGTATAAAATTTCACCTTGGCTCCTTCTATTCCCTTTTCCCTAATTTCTTTAGGATATTTGTACTTATAGAAGCCTGCAGGTGCATTACTGTAAATTTGACTTTTGATTCCTTCTCCACAACTGTCTTTTAGAATCCTTTCAGCTGTCTGGAATTGGATAATTCAAATTATTGCTAGTTATTACAAAAATCGATTTTTACAAAACTTGATATATTCAAATTCTGTTCACCTGTCTTAATGTTTCTCCTTCTTGCCATTTGCCTTGGGGGAACATATAAAAACTTTTGTCGCCAATTTTCTGATCAACTAGTAACACTAAATGTTTATCTAGGAGTCTATTCATTGATTTTGTATTGCTTTTGGCGTCATCATCTGAAAAATATAACTTGTGCCTTTCAAAAATAAATAAACAATTTCGTGTCTTTATAATACCTGTCGTTCTACTGGCATATTTGAACTTAGATGCTTCATCTGTTGAGGAATCGATAAAGTCTTGGACAGTTTGTTTCAATGTTACATCACTGTCAATATCTCCACCACCAGCTTTTAGAAGTTGTTCTTGTTTTCTATAATAATATTCTAATGAGAAATAAATTTAAAATTAAATCGCATTTGCGAGTCCTTACATTTCAGCTTCATTTCTTAATTCAAAATCATTCTTCAAGCTATTACTAAATTCTAAATCTGCCAGATATTCTTGATATTCTTTCTCCAATTTGTTCAGATATGGAATAATGACTGGTTTTCGTTCTAGGCATACTGCTGCTAGTATATCCCATTTTTCCTTACGTATACTTGTTGATGAGCTCATCCTCACTGCAAAGGGTAATGTTGTTTCAAATATTCAATTGGTTTTTTGTATGCATAGCTCACCGGTATTGGATATTCTAATGATACTTCGCAATGATTTCGTCGATATTGAAAATATCATATTCATATACCTAGAGTATATTATTTTGGATCTACTTAAGAAAATTCAAACCTTTTAAAAATTCAGGATGAGGTTATGTTATCTAAGTTATGGGTTACGTGCAGTTCTGACAGTTGACACGACATTGGAGGACCAACAAAACAGGAATTAGCACTGTTATTTGTTGTTTTGCTCATATTTCTCCTAATTTTTGAATGTTATATCAAGTTATATGCTGTTTACGAATTTTATGTAGTGTAATGAATATCTCATAAACGTTATTTGATCCATAAAAGGGGTAAATATTGCGAAAAAAATAGTATTTCATAGGTAAGAATGCTAATATCTTCCTTATCTGAACAGTTTGCTCATTTCCATGTTTTCAGGTACCTTGTAATCCAATTTATATTTGTAAATAATCATGATGGATTATAGTGATTACTCTGAAAAACATTCTGAGAGTGACAAAGAGGTCTATATCGATCAAATTTCCATCATTGGTGGTTCGTTTAGATCCCTTATACTATCAGGAAGCAGAAGTGTTCAACAAAAGTTGATGACTTTACGAAAATACTGTACCCGGACATTTTTATGCACCTTGTGGTTACCAAGGACAAATATACTTCAGATTATATGAGTTCTAATAAAAGTTTGGAGGCTTATAATCAGACAGCATGTGGATGGGTGTGGAATATCTCCATAATAAAGACTGGCAATCATAGTTTGATAATTGCAAAGGTATAGGTTGAACAATCATCTTCAAATTCATATATTTCACTATAACTATGATGGATTTATTTGAAGAAAAGTATTTGAATATATCATCGAAGGAATTGCAGGATATCGGTAAGCCCCAATCTATCAAACTTTTAGTTCTTAAAATTTGATACTTGTTGGTGATTTTTATCTTATGTGTGCTGTTGAATTTATTAGTGGCAGTAATGAATGATTCTTCAAGGATATTATATGAATGCAGCTTCTATCAACGTTAGTAAAATGATTTATTTATCAATATTTTTCAGGCAGAAGCATCAATTTGACAGTGGTTGAATCTAAATCTATTGTAATAGAAAGCAGGGAGCAGTTGAATATCAAGAATTGGTTTTAAGCATGTGTAGGATTAAGAAGTATTTCACAGTGACAATGGGTTATTCATGCTCGTCATTACAATGATTTTTGGTAATAGTTTAAACTGAAGCAATCATATTTAAAAAAATTTACACTAATATTAATAGAGTAAAAAACACATTGTATTCTTTATAATTTATTTACAACATTCATCATGTCTAAGCAGTTCTGTTTAAATAAATTAATCTACAATATATTATACATTTTGCTTTGTAACAGCCTTATTCTCGTTTTTGTTCGCTTGGTTTGGACCTAGCATCAAAGTTGGGAAAATTAAATTTATTCATCACGAATTAACTACATTAGATTATAAAAAATAACAGATAAATTACATACACAATCATATTCTATAATGGAATCCAATCAGGATGATTTTTATCGGACAAATCTGCTGGCTTACCTAGTGAAAACATGGTGTACAATTTTCTATATTCTAACATGAGAAACAAATCAAAATTTTATTTCCTTTCATATTTGAAAGAAAACGTGTCAAATACATCATACCAAATTTGAGTTTCGAAGCTGTTAAGTCGAATCTCTTCAGCGGAGGAATCCATAAATCTCTGGTTTTTACTGAGGTAACAAATTTTGCGAACTTTATCAAAAACTGATGAAATCCTTTCAATAAAGAAATCAAATTAATTGAGAAATTCATAAAATTTATAATGAAATATTATAGATTCATACATTACTATTCATGCAGCTAACTAAGTGAAACATTTTTATATGTACCTATAATTATACAGAATTGACAAGCTGGAAAGTGTTATTTGTCTTCTAAATTTTCCACAGTTTCCAATCGTAGTGACATACTAATGCAATAGAATTCTTGCCTTTGAAAACAATATACCTAGTTCTTTCTTATAATCTCTCAAGGTGATCGGTTAAGTTCAGCTCTACATCATAGACCTTTAAATTAGGTCTATGCTCTACATTCATACAAGATTCAAATTGAAACCAAGATATTAAAATAGATCTATACCTTACTCACTTACTTACGCACTTTCTGCATATAAATTTACGTGAAAAATGTGATATTTGTACGTTTTTTAGTTCGCCCTTGCTACTGCAGCTCATGAACTTGCAAAAATTTGGCATTTTATTACTAAAAATTAATGTTTATGGAACAAATAAAGATAGCAAAATATTCACTTCACTTCATAAACAGCAATTCAATTGATATAACACTCACAAATATCTAAAAATCCAGGAAAATAAGAGCAAAACAAACAATAACAGTACTAATTCCCGCTTTGTTGGTCCTCCAATGTCGGTCAACTGTCAGAACTGCACGTAACCCATTTATGATTGAGGTTAGATTGGATCACAACGGGTTACGTGCAGTTCTGACAGTTGACCGACATTGGAGGACCAACAAAGCGGGAATTAGTACTGTTATTGTTTGTTTTGCTCTTATTTTCCTGGATTTTTAGATATTTGTGAGTGTTATATCAATTGAATTGCTGTTTATGAAGTGAAGTGAATATTTTGCTATCTTTATTTGTTCCATAAACATTAATTTTTAGTAATAAAATGCCAAATTTTTGCAAGTTCATGAGCTGCAGTAGCAAGGGCGAACTAAAAAACGTACAAATATCACATTTTTCACGTAAATTTATATGCAGAAAGTGCGTAAGTAAGTGAGTAAGGTATAGATCTATTTTAATATCTTGGTTTCAATTTGAATCTTGTATGAATGTAGAGCATAGACCTAATTTAAAGGTCTATGATGTAGAGCTGAACTTAACCGATCACCTTGAGAGATTATAAGAAAGAACTAGGTATATTGTTTTCAAAGGCAAGAATTCTATTGCATTAGTATGTCACTACGATTGGAAACTGTGGAAAATTTAGAAGACAAATAACACTTTCCAGCTTGTCAATTCTGTATAATTATAGGTACATATAAAAATGTTTCACTTAGTTAGCTGCATGAATAGTAATGTATGAATCTATAATATTTCATTATAAATTTTATGAATTTCTCAATTAATTTGATTTCTTTATTGAAAGGATTTCATCAGTTTTTGATAAAGTTCGCAAAATTTGTTACCTCGGTAAAAACCAGAGATTTATGGATTCCTCCGCTGAAGAGATTCGACTTAACAGCTTCGAAACTCAAATTTGGTATGATGTATTTGACACGTTTTCTTTCAAATATGAAAGGAAATAAAATTTTGATTTGTTTCTCATGTTAGAATATAGAAAATTGTACACCATGTTTTCACTAGGTAAGCCAGCAGATTTGTCCGATAAAAATCATCCTGATTGGATTCCATTATAGAATATGATTGTGTATGTAATTTATCTGTTATTTTTTATAATCTAATGTAGTTAATTCGTGATGAATAAATTTAATTTTCCCAACTTTGATGCTAGGTCCAAACCAAGCAAACAAAAACGAGAATAAGGCTGTTACAAAGCAAAATGTATAATATATTGTAGATTAATTTATTTAAACAGAACTGCTTAGACATGATGAATGTTGTAAATAAATTATAAAGAATACAATGTGTTTTTTACTCTATTAATATTAGTGTAAATTTTTTTAAATATGATTGCTTCAGTTTAAACTATTACCAAAAATCATTGTAATGACGAGCATGAATAACCCATTGTCACTGTGAAATACTTCTTAATCCTACACATGCTTAAAACCAATTCTTGATATTCAACTGCTCCCTGCTTTCTATTTCAATAGATTTAGATTCAACCACTGTCAAATTGATGCTTCTGCCTGAAAAATATTGATAAATAAATCATTTTACTAACGTTGATAGAAGCTGCATTCATATAATATCCTTGAAGAATCATTCATTACTGCCACTAATAAATTCAACAGCACACATAAGATAAAAATCACCAACAAGTATCAAATTTTAAGAACTAAAAGTTTGATAGATTGGGGCTTACCGATATCCTGCAATTCCTTCGATGATATATTCAAATACTTTTCTTCAAATAAATCCATCATAGTTATAGTGAAATATATGAATTTGAAGATGATTGTTCAACCTATACCTTTGCAATTATCAAACTATGATTGCCAGTCTTTATTATGGAGATATTCCACACCCATCCACATGCTGTCTGATTATAAGCCTCCAAACTTTTATTAGAACTCATATCATCTGAAGTATATTTGTCCTTGGTAACCACAAGGTGCATAAAAATGTCCGGGTACAGTATTTTCGTAAAGTCATCAAGTTTTGTTGAACACTTCTGCTTCCTGATAGTATAAGGGATCTAAACGAACCACCAATGATGGAAATTTGATCGATATAGACCTCTTTGTCACTCTCAGAATGTTTTTCAGAGTAATCACTATAATCCATCATGATTATTTACAAATATAAATTGGATTACAAGGTACCTGAAAACATGGAAATGAGCAAACTGTTCAGATAAGGAAGATATTAGCATTCTTACCTATGAAATACTATTTTTTTCGCAATATTTACCCCTTTTATGGTTCAAATAACGTTTATGAGATATTCATTACACTACATAAAATTCGTAAACAGCATATAACTTGATATAACATTCAAAAATTAGGAGAAATATGAGCAAAACAACAAATAACAGTGCTAATTCCTGTTTTGTTGGTCCTCCAATGTCGTGTCAACTGTCAGAACTGCACGTAACCCACTGTGACAACTGTCAAGGAATTTTCTTTTTCTTTTGAGGTAGACCAGGTCTGTATACAAATTTTTTGTTGGTAAGTAATAACACAGATTAATCTGTGGTAATAAGCATATGGAAATCATATTTTTCATTGATTCGAGATAATGCATTATAGATACATTCAGAGAATTTATTTACTTACTATGTATTTATGAAATAACTATTTATATCGAAATGGCTACACCAAACACGATCAAATCTGCAGCATTTTCTTTTGTGAAAAATAGTCTATCACCAAGAAACCCAACTTATTTAGAGAAAACTTCGCCCAAATTTTTAGGCTCCTCACGGAATCATATAAGGTGAAAATTCTTGAGTTAATTTTAAATTATTCTTCAGTCCTTTATTAACTTTACAGATCGCCGGTGTCACGAAAATGTTTGAATTTTTCACAAAAGCAAAAGAGTCAAAATTGTAATTATTTGAATGTTTTCGATATAAAGAATCCTGGTGTATTTTTCGACGAAAAACCTTCTAAAATTGAGAAAAAAGAAAGTATAGTCATTAATACGCCCACTAAATTAGATTTGTTGCAAAATGGGCTATCAGACAGTCGAAGACTACTGGATATTATTGGAAGAGGATCATTTGGTACTGTAGTGAAAGGTTTTTATGGAGGTAAGTTACTACCACAGAACAATAATTAATTAGTACGTATATTTATTATACCTTTTAGGCAGTTTGAATGGAAGGTTTGTACTGTGTTTTCTGTAACCCATGTAATGCTGTTTTTTGTGGTTTATATAATTTCGTAAAGTAAAATAGGTATGCAACGTGAAATTAATAATACAAAATTTGTTTAATTACAGAATACTGATTGTCCTCAGAATAGGGAATATTATCATTCTTTAGTCTATCCATAGAATAATACTTGGTGTGGACATCCCTAACTGAAATTTCGACCGAACAACGCATTCAAAACGTCGAGTAATTTTTCTTCAATCTGGTTTTAGCTCAGAGTCCTCAGATCTTACAGAAAGCTTACTGGAACTAGCAATATAGAACTATTACTTATCGTCATATTATGATGTCCATACCAGGTATTATTTTGCATTTTATACATGAATTAGGTGATCACTTCTATGGTTCATTGTGACCAACTGTAGATGAATTAATATGATGAAAAGTTTGGATTTTACTCCATTCCACAATAACAATATCGGCGTTTATACCCTAATCGCTCTTTTCCACAGATGCTCTGGTAGCAGTAAAAATAGCTAAAGGCAACGAAGAAAAGGTTGAACCCTCCGATATACACTGCCGAGGACTACTACATGAAAATATAGTCCGAGTTTTGGAAATAATTATGAAACCCGAAGCTGAATACGCCATCATAATAATGGAATATTTAGAGGGTGCCAAAAACCTTCAATCTATTCTAGAAACGGGTTCCGTTTTGAACTACACAACAAAGAAAAGATATATCGAGCAAATTTGTTCGGGACTACAATATTGTCATGAAAGCGGAATATTGCATTTGGATGTGAAGCCAAAAAATATAGTGGTTCTTCCGAATCAACAGTGCAAAATATGCGATTTTGGAAATTCCTGTAGAATTGAAAACAGGAAAAATTATGTGTATCAGGTACAACTATTATTGACGACTCTAAGCACCTTTATTAATAACTAGTTGGAAAAGAACTGTGGCCAGGAGCTTTGGCGCGCTTGTTCAAATTTATAGATCATGTTACATATTATACGACGGTTTTTATCCTTCATCTTCACTTTTTGCCATGTTCGAAAACGGTCTCAATCGGCATATTTCGCGATCTACGCAAACACGTCATGATTCTTTAAATTATGTCCAGGCATGTGAAAAATCAAAAAGTATTGACAACTTTGTTTGTCGAGCGTAAAACAAATGGACCAGTACACCTTGACCGTTGAAATATTTCGATAATTCGGCAATATCTTCACCAATATAGATCCGATCGAGTTCGAATCTAGAACTTTACTCTAAAATAAGGTTTTGAAGGTTCTCGCAGGGTTCAATGATATCTGACGGATAGTTTTTGAGGTACTTAATTTTTTTTAAATACATTTTTTTGAATTTTCTAGTCATGTGATCCTCATAAAATTCTGCATAAGTGTTCGTGTCGGTATTTTTCACCTAACTACCGCGCTTTAATTCGATCAGATCAGTATTTTTCGAGATATTGAATCAGAGATCTGAAAATATATCTTTCATTAAAAAAAATGGTTCAAGCCCTGTGGACAGGAGCTTTGGCGCTCTCATTCAAACTTTGACAAATTATATCTCCGAAAGTATTGGTGTCTCAGAGTTGGGAATGATATAAATGGAATCGTTTGATAGAACTGCATCATAAAATAAATTAAATAAGAATTCATTGATATCATTCCCAACTCGGAGAAACCAAGACTTTCGGAGTTATGATTTGTCAAAGTTTGAACAAGAGCACCAAAGCTCCTGTCCACAGGGCTTTCCCTCTTTTTCAATTTGGATTCTGTGCGTCAATTCTCAAGAATTCTCGTAATTAAATTGAAAACGTAGGCCTATGACTCATCTCATGTTGGATTTATATACATCAGAGAATTATAATTGGGTTATTCTATGAAATCATATAGAATTGAGAATAATAATTGAAATTTTGTAAAATCATATCCCTTAAAGTATTAGTTTGTTAGAGTTGAGAATGACATGAATGGATTCTTATGGTGAAATTGCATCTTAAAAAAAACTGAATTCAAAATTTGTAATGTAAAAAATTTTTTTTTGTTACTCCGAAACCACCTGTCCGATTTTGCCAGTAATGAACTTAACCGAGATATTTATCTCCTTAACCTACTCTGAAAATTTCAACTGCCTAGCTCATTCCGTTCGAGAGTTATCGTGTTAACGGACGAATCGATTTTGACCATGGATTCTTGATCAGTGAGTCGAACCAAATCGTTTAAGAGAATTTTCAGCCAAAAATTCGAAAATTACAGACATTTGGGCAAATTGATAAGCACTCTGTTCCGAGGAACAAGAGCGCCAAAAATGTTTTTACTAAAATCGGCCATAACTCTGAAACCGCTTTATGGATTTCGCCCATTAACGAACTTGTCCGAGATATTTACGCTCCAAACCCACCTTGCAAATTTCAATCCTCTAACTCCTTTCGTTCGAGAGTTATCGTGCCATACGGATATAATTATTCTATGTATGAATTTTCATAATGTCAACTTATTTTCCTGAGACATGACAATATCTAATCAATCGAAGAATTATGAGAATAAAGTGTATTCCGAAATGTGCGCGATGTGAGAAAAGTCTCAGTTGTTTGCTCCGAAATTAGTTTTCTCAGAAAAGTCTTACATTTCGGAACGGAACATGAAGTAAGAGATCTGAGAGAAGTGAGACTGCTTTTCATCCATAGACATAGAATGCTCAGTTCTCTCCCTTAATGACGTGACTGACAGAAGGGAATATAATAACTTCAAAAATATTATGTTGGTGTTGAAATACTCGTATTTTGGCGATGCAACGGGGACCTCACCCAAAAATGTTTGAAAATATTACGTAAATATTGAAAGCATAATTCTGTAGTTCGAGAGAGGAGAAAATTTGGTGAACGTAGATCAGGAAATTTTTGATCGATTACCAGGTAATTTTTCATTATTACTTCTCTTCTTTCATACATGTTTTATGGAATATCTACTATTTGTAGGTACTTTAAACCTGTTTTGGGCAATTGTCATACGAAACAGGTTTTTTGGCGCTCTAGTTCCTCGGAACAGAGTGCTTATCAATATTTGAATATCTCGGTTAAGTTCGTTATTGGGCAAAATTGGCCAGATTTAATTTGATTTCTTCCATGGTGCAGTTCTCATTCTCAGATTGCTCATTTAATCTGGATAAATAAACTATTATTTGAATTGAATTTCCTTTATGATGCAGTTCTATTATAAGAATACATTGATATAATTCCCAACTCTGAGAAACCAATACTTTCGGAGATATAATTTGTCTGTTTGAACTAGAGCGCCAGAAAGCTCAGGTCCACAGGGTTTGAACCCATTTTTAATTGCATAGGACCTTTTTATAAGAATGTTTAATAAGTTGAGTACAATGAGTATACATATACAGGGTGATCCGGATAAGATGGGAAACATGGGAGACAGAAAACACTTAGAGGATCCCGAAAAACCCCCATTTGTAGTATCTAGGAGTTCTAGATTCTGATTTACAGGGTGTTTTTTAAATTTAAATGGAAATTAACCACTGTATCTCCTGAACGCAATCACCGATTTATCCGAAATTTGGAATGAAGATAGCTTTCATGAGGTTCCAGAAAACTGCAATCAAATATCATTCGATTTGCAGGACCGTATTACATAAATTTGGACAGTTCTAAAAGTGCGTGAAATCACCATGTACAATGAGTTTCATGATTTCTTCGATATCTGCGTAAACCCTAACATTAATTCGTTCATTTCGCCAAATAATATTGTATGGCACCATCCAGATTGCTGAGGACTGATTTTTTTTATAGTGAAAATAATTGTTTCTCTCGTCTCGATATTTAACATCCTATTCATCTTGAAACAATGTGAATTTCGAATCTTTATGAATTTAATCAATTGAATATACATCATTGAATGTTAATTTCAGTTTTCATTTGATGGAATACTACAATTTTTAAAGCATAATTCAAGGATGGTTCTTTAACAATGATTTATTTTTAAATGATTTAATTAGGAAGAATGAACTATAATGATCTAGTAGGTATGTAATTGTCAGAATAATAAATAATTGTTACAGACCCATCCTTGAATTAGGCTTCAAACAAGTATGATTTATTCCATCAAATTGAAACTGAAATTAACATTCAATAATGTTTATTCAATTAATTCAATTCATAAATATTCAAAATTCCCTTCGTTAGGAGATGAATAGGATGTTACTAAAAAGAAAAAAATCAGTCCTCGGCAACCTGGATGGTGCCATACAATATTATTTGGCAAATTGAATAAATGAGTGTTACCGTTTACGCAGATATTGAAGAAATCATGAAATTCCTTGTACAGGGTGATTTCGCAAACTTTTTAGAACTGTTCAAATTTATGTGATACGGTCCTGCAAATCCAATGATATTTGATGTCATATTTCTGGAACCTCATGAAAGGTATCTTCACTCCAAATTTCGGATAAATCGGTTATTCCGTTCAGGAGAATCAGTGGTTTTAATTTCCAATCAAATTGGAACAACACCCTGTAAATTAGAATCTAGAACTCCTAGATACTTCAAATGGGGTTTTTTTGGGATCCTCTAGGTGTTTTCTGACTCTCATTAAAATGTTTCCCATCTTATCCGGGTCACCCTGTATATTGTTGACAATCCCGCATTCTTGCGGATCCGCAGGATAGATATCTTTAATCCCGCGCGTTTGCGGGATTGAAATTTTGGTGCCGGATTGGATTCCCTACTCGGAAACCATTGGGCCAATTATGCCCATTAACGAACTTTTCTGTCGTATTGGGACGTGCCACCTACCTTGTAAATTTCAAGTCGTTATCTATTTCCGTTCTCAAGTTATTGTGGCAACGGACGGCCGGCCGGCCGGACAGAATCAAATCAGTCCTCGAATTCTTCATCAGGCAGTCGAACTCAATCGCTTGAGACCATTTTCGGAAAAGAATTCGAAAATCACAGACATTTTGGCAAAATGATAACGCGATGTTCCCCAGAACATGCGCGTAAAAAAAATATATTTAAACAACACTCTTAATTCGAATTTACCATGGTAAATTCGAATTAAGTGTCCAATACAGGAGAATGGACAACATAATTTACCATGGTAAATTCGATTAAGGGTGTCCAATACAGAAGAATGGACAATAGAACATACGCGCAAAAGCTTCTGACTTCACGTCATTTCTTGAACCAATTTTTTTTTTCGTGATTTTTTTGAAATTTTCTAGGGGTACGGTTTTTAAAATTTTTTTTTTCGTCATTTTTTTCATATTTTCTAGGGGTACGTTTCTTACAAAATTTTAAACACGTCTTTATGATGATTTTCTACTACTAGTTACCAAGCTTCGATTCGATCGAATATTATTTTTTGAGTTATCAAGGAAATAATATTCCAGGTGGGTATAACTCGGAAACCGTTTAACTGATTATGCCCAAAAACGAACTCAACTCTCCCTTTCGGATACGCAACACACCCTGAAAATTGCAAGTCCCTATCTCCTTTCGTTCGAAAGTTATCGAGGCAACGGTCACCCATCTACTGAACTCACACAAGAATGCTCGAATCTCCAACAATATTTCACCGATCGTGTTAAAACTTGAAACTTGGCAGTAGAGTTAGGTTATGAAGGCTCTTGAAAAATTTCATTAATTTCAAACGAATAGTTACTGATATATATAATTTTTTTTTTCAATTTTCAATGATTTTAAATAATTTTTTACAAACACTATCCTCACGAAATATCGCAAGAATTTTCGCGTTGGCATTCTACAACTAATTACCATGTTTGAATTCAATCAGTTTAGTATTTTTCGAGTTAATGAGGAACAAAAAACAACCAAATTTCAGATGGCTATATCTCTAAAACCGTTTGGCCGATTATGCTCATAAACAAACTGAAATGTCGCGTTCTGGTGCACATCCTAACCTGAAAACTTCAAGCCGCTATCTCTTTCCGTTCTCAAGTTATCGTGACAACAAAAATATTTTTTAATAATTTTTTTGAAATTTTTTAGCCATACGATTCGCACAAAATAACCATGTTTGAATTATGTCGGTTTCGTATTTTTCGAGTTATTGAGGAAATAACAACCAATTTTCAGATGGATATAATTCCAAAACCGTTTGGCCGATTTTGACCGATTTGACCTATAGACAAATTCAAATGTCACATTCAGATGCACAACCTAACCTGAAAATTTCAAGCCGCTATCTCCTTCCGTTCTCAGGTTATCGTGTCATAAATAATATTTTTTTTAAATTTTTTTAAAATTTTTTAGTGATACGATTCTCACAAAATTTCACAAACATGCTTAGGTTTATATTCTACAACTACTCACCAAGTTTCAATTCGATTGGATTTATATTGGTTGAAAACAAAATTATTACTCAGAAACCACTGGGCCGATTATGCCCATTAACGAACTTGTCCGTCGTATTGAGATGCGCCACTCACCCTGAACATTTCAAGTCGCTAGCTATTTTCGTTCTCAAGTTATCGTGGCAACGGCCGGACGGCCGGCCGGACAGAATCAAATTTGACCTCGAATTCTTCATCGGGGAGTCGAATCAAATCGTTCGAGACCATTTTCGTCAAAAAATTCGAAAGTTACAGACATTTGGGCAAACCTATAACGCGATGTTCCCCAGAACATACGCGCAAAAAAATATTTATCTCAGAAACTAGCCGTCAGATATTTTTGAAATTTTGCGAGAGCCATCAAAATCTTACTTTACAGCCAAGTTTCAGATATTAACTCGATAGAAATATTGGGAAAAGGTTTTTTTTTCCGCAAGACAAGCAGACTTAGGTGAGTTCAGTACCTGGATGGGTGACTGGTCTAGCTGTTAATTTAACCGAGCGCGCCAAATCAGACTGACCTCACGTCAGTGTTTTTCAATTTTTTATTGTGAAAAAGGTTGGGTAAATAATAATAACTAAAATTTTTAGGGAACCGTTGCATATGCCGCTCCAGAACTACTGAAGGGTATAGAACCTACAGAAAAATCTGATATATACTCCCTTGGTATAACTATTTGGCAAATTGAGTATAGAAAAAATCCATACGAGAGTTGGGGTAGTTCAAAATGTTTAGTATACAACGTAAGTAATTTTTTCTAACAGCCACTTTTCCATATTCGAATTAATTTGGATATGGAAAAATTGCATTGGAAAATTGAGGAAATCTTCATATCTCCGAAAGTATTAGCTTGTTAGAGTTGAAAATGATATCAATGGATTTTTATGATGAAATTGCATCTTAAAAAAAATTGAATTTGAAATTTGTAATGTAAAAAAAAAATTTTTTTTTCGTTACTCTGAAACCACTAGGCCGATTTGGCTCAATAACGAACTTAACCAAGATACTTATCTCCCGAACGTACACTGAATATTTCAACTGCCTAGCTCATTCTGTTCGAGAGTAATTTTAGAAATAAAATTTTTAAATTTTTTTTTGACACTTTATAGCAACCCGATCAATACAAAACTCCACATGTATATAGAAGTCATGATTCTACAATTTGATGCTAAATTTCAGATAGATCGGTTCCGTAAATATTCATAAAAAATGTTTTTACTAAAAACGCCCATAACTCCGAAACCGCTCGGTTGATTTCGTCCGTTAACGAACCTGTCCGAGACATTTACGCTCCAAACATAACCTGCAAATTTCAATCCTTAAACTCCATTCGTTCGAGGGTTATCGTGTTAACGGCCGGACAGAATTGATTTCGACCACGGATTCTTGATCAGTGAGTCTAACCAAATCGTTGAAGACCATTTTCAGCCAAAACTCGAAAATTACAGACACTTGGGCAAATTGTTAAGCACTCTGTTCCAAGGAACAAGAGTGCCAAAAATGAGAGGAAACATTTTTTACGGGCATTCTGAGGTCGAGAAATTAAGGGGGTGAGTTTTTAAGGGTACAAAATGGTTTATCTCGATTTCCAGCAAAACTACAAGTCCTATGGAAAAAAGTTGGCAAAGTTGTAGTTGTTTTTCTAAAATTTTTCTTTTTTGACGCTCTTGTTCCTCGGAACAAAGTGCTTATCAATTTGCCGAAATGTCTGTAATTTTCGAATTTTTGGCTGAAAATGGTCTCAAACGATTTGGTTCGACTCACTGATCAATAATCCGTGGTCGAAATCGATTCTGTCCGACCGGCCAGCCGTCCGTCCGTTAACACGATAACTCTCGAACAAAAGGAGTTAGAGGATTGAAATTTGCAGGGTAGGTTTGGAGCGTAAATATCTCGGACGAGTTCGTTAACGGGCGAAATCCACCAAGCAGTTTCGGAGTTATGGCCATTTTTAGTAAAAACATTTTTTCGAAAAAACCTTTCCTTGATCTCCGTCGGTGGACGGTCCTTATGTCAAGATTTCTTTTAGTATTATTAATTATTAATTAACGATAATTATTTAAGGTTGTGAAAAACAACGTGAGACCACAGTACGAAAGGAGAAACGATGGAATAACAAACATTTTTGTGAGCTGTTGGGATCAAAATCCCATGTATAGGCCAGACTTAGGAAAAATTTACCTGATGCTGTGACTGCCATTTTTCCATATTCGTTAATTGTAATTTCGAGATAATTGTTTTATTATTGTTGATGAATAAAATCCAGAATAAATTATCTTATGCATATTATTTACAGTAATTACAATACATGAATAGTTAACATTTTTTCCCCCACTATGTTTTGTTTGATGTCAAACGATAGTGAATATAGGTTGATATGGAAACATTAAGAAGTTTTAATTTTAGTCTTCTCATGTTGAGCAATTTTATTAGATCCAAATCCTTTCAAGTCCCTTTCTTCAATTATAATTTCCCAAATGGTTGAGCAAATCGAACATATAATTGAAATTAGATAGAGTCCAAAAGCTAGTATAGGAAGCGTTGAATATGGCAGAAACATAATCAGTTGTCCTAACATCATGCATAATCCATATCGGTCATATGTCGACAACTGAAACAAATATAGAAACAATCATTGCTACGGATTAAGCATAATACATATTTTTTGGGCGCATGTTCTAGGGGAACATCGTCCTATCATTTCGTCCAAATGTCTGTAATTTTCGAATTTCGAGCTGAAAATTGGCTAATAGACTAATTCGGACTCCCTGATCACGAATCCGGTGTCAGATTTTTGGGTGCCGTCCGGCCGGCCGGCCGGCCGGCCGGTTTTCCGGCCGTAGGCACGATAACAGGAGCACCGAAGGTCCTATCGACTTCAAACTTTCAGGGTAGGTTTCTGATCAAAATGCGACGGTTAAGTTCGTTAACGGGCAAAATCGGCCGGACGGTTTAGGAGTTATAGACATTTAAAATTTTGAGGTTATTTCCCTGATATTTCAGGAACTAAAGAAGATGTTGAATCGAAACTTGGTAGTCAGTTCGAGGATATAAACGCACAACTTTTGGCAAAATTTTGTAATGATCGAAATGTTGGTAATTTTTAAAAAAATATTTCTTTTAATTTTTTCGAAAAAAAAATTTTTTTTTCGTGAACTATTCATCAGATTGCAACAAAAACTTGTACTAACGTCAATTGTAGTATTTTGCAACATTGTGCAAAATTTTGGCTCTATACGATTTCAATTTCTGGAGATATAAGACAAAATGTGTCAAATTTCCTGGGTCTCTCTCAGTATTTTCATCGATTATTATATAATAATCAATAATATTAAGGTATTCAACATGATACTGCTTTTTTTCTTTACTGGTCAGTACGGGCCACAAGGAAGATGAACATGCGCCCAATAGCTCCTGTCCACAGGGCTTGAACCAATTTTATGGATACTCTGCATTTATCCTCCATTGCACTTTTATGAAGTCTCCCGGTAGGCCATGATTTAGGTCTATCACGTTTTTGTAACTAAAACAGAGGCAGGTTATTGGCACTGCTGAAATATCATCAAGGTCTAAACAATCCGCCGAGACGTTGCCAATTTCTACTCTCAAACTTAACATAATCATAACATCAAAATCTGCAATAGGAAAACTTCAAAATTTTCCAACTGTGCATGAAGGGTTACATTAAAAAAAAAGATTATGGCGGGGAAGGGGGCTTTGGGATAACGCGAAATTATTATGATAAATATAATTTTTTTTTCCTGCAACACAAATTGTCAAATTTTTCCAACTCCTTCGAAATTTTTCCAACTGCTTCGATTTTTTTTCCAAATTCTTCGAAATTTCTTCCAACTCTATCGAAATTTTTCCAACTGCTTCGAATTTTTTTCCAAATCCTTCGAAATTTTTCCAACTGCTTGAATTTTTTTCCAAATCCATCGAAATTTCTTCCAACTCCATCGAAATTTTTCCAACTGCTCCGAATTTTTTCCAAATCCTTCGAAATTTTTTCCAGCTCCATCGAAATTTTTCCAACTGCTTCGAATTTTTTTCCAATTCCTTCGAAATTTTTCCAACTGCTTCGAATTTTTTTCCAAATCCTTCGAAATTTCTTCCAACTCCATCGAAATTTTTCCAACTGCTTCGATTTTTTTTCCGAATCCTTCGAAATTTTTCCAACTGCTTCGGATTTTTTTCCAAATCCTTCGAAATTTCTTCCAACTGCATCGAAATTTTTCCAACTGCTTCGAATTTTTTTCCAAATCCTTCGAAATTTTTCCAACTGTTTCGAAATTTTTCCAACTGCTTCGAAATTTTTCCAACTGTTTCAAAATTTTTCCAACTGCTTCGAATTTTTTTCCAAATCCTTACAAATTTTTCCAACTGCTTCGATTTTTTTTCCAAATCCTTCGAAATTTCTTCCAACTCCATCGAAATTTTTCCAACTGCTTCGAATATTTTTCCAAATCCTTCGAAATTTTTCCAACTGCTTCGATTTTTTTTCCGAATCCTTCGAAATTTCTTCCAACTCCATCGAAATTTTTCCAACTGCTTCGAAATTTTTCCAACTCCTTCGAAATTTTTCTAACTGCTTCGATTTTTTTTCCGAATCCTTCGAAATTTTTTCAACTGCTTCGAATTTTTTTCCAAATCCTTCGAAATTTCTTCCAACTCCATCGAAATTTTTCCAACTGCTTCGAAATTTTTTCCAACTCCATCGAAATTTATCCAACTGCTTCGAATTTTTTTCCGAATCCGTCGAAATTTTTCCAACTGCTTCGAATTTTTTTCCAAATCCTTCGAAATTTTTCCAACTGTTTCGAAATTTTTCCTACTGCTTCGAAATTTTTCCAACTGCTTCGAAATTTTTCCAACTGCTTCGAATTTTTTTCCAAATCCTTACAAATTTTTCCAACTGCTTCGATTTTTTTTCCAAATCCTTCGAAATTTCTTCCAACTGGAAGAATTCTTGAAATAGCAACTTTAACTGTGTTCCATTAATTGTATTATTGTATAATTGTATATTGTATTTATTATTGTTGTACTTATGATCGTGTTTATTATTGTGGTGCTATAGTTTATATTGTAACTAACTCTTACATCTTACAAACCGTGTAATTAATTGACGGGAAATATTTATGATGTACATTCTTTTAGTGCATTTATAAATAAATATTATAAACTCCATCGAAATTTTTCCAACTGCTTCGATTTTTTTTCCGAATCCTTCGAAATTTCTTTCAACTCCATCGAAATTTGTCCAACTGCTTCGAAATTTTTCCAACTCCTTCGAAATTTTTCCAACTGCTTGAATTTTTTTCCAAATCCTTCGAAATTTCTTCCAACTCCATCGAAATTTTTCCAACTGCTCCGAATGTTTTCCAAATCCTTCGAAATTTTTCCAACTGCTTCGAATTTTTTTCCAAATCCTTACAAATTTTTCCAACTGCTCCGAATTTTTTCCAAATCCTTCGAAATTTTTTCCAGCTCCATCGAAATTTTTCCAACTGCTTCCAATTTTTATCCAAATCCTTCGAAATTTTTCCAACTGTGTTGAAAATTTGCCACCTCCGTTCTACATAGGGGGGACCATCCTTGCATACTTTCGATCAGATTGTTGAAGTAGCCTTGATCAATTTCTCTCCTGAGTTGCGGTAAAAGTAGTCTGAGTTCTTGATGTGTATGCGGAGATTGTCGATCAGAATCCCAAGCTCTTCGTAGCTGATCCCAAGCGTGTTCAATGATAAAGTTAAAAAATAAGAAATTGGACCCAATAGCAGCAGGAAACAAATGATTAATATTGTCAATGACTTGCTCTATGGAAATATGCGCATTCATGGTAGCATCAAGTACCAACAATTATGTACGTCCATTGAAACAAATGCCTCCCCAAACAGTAACTGTACCACCTCTGAACGGATGAACTTCCTGCACCGATCTGCGAATTCTGGGCACCACGATGGGTCCATACCCAAACACGCCGACTATCCGAAAACCGTCCATATCTCGACTCATCTTTGAAAAATATAGACCTCCATGGATCGTTCCAATACACGTGGTCATTGGCCCAATTCCAATCGAAGTTGTATATGATTTTGAGTTAGTGGAATCCTTCTCAAAAGTCCTCGAGAATGTAGAATACGTCTCGAAGTCTTAGACGAACTAATTCAATCGAAACCAAAACACCAGTCGCGTTTAAAAGGCGCTGTTGTATGATTCCACAAGTACTCAAAGGCTCTCTACGAGTAGACACAGTCAGAAACCGATCTTGTGCAGGAGTGTTAGATCTTCTTGGTCTTTCGGTCACTTTTCCAGTTTCTCGATGTCGATGGGAGAGCCGGGAAACTGCGCTTTCACATAATTGAAAGAAAACCATCTCTCTAATTACGTCCCGCCTTGATCATACCTATAGCCCTATTGGCTTCATCCTCACCAAGTTTACGTCTAGGCATTATTGCAAAACAAATTTCCAGATTTTGAATCAAAGTTGATTGTAAGAACGTAAAACAAAAAGTGATCAACAATTCTCAGAAATGCAAACGACAAGAACTTGCCGGTTATCAAACGAAGAGCAAAAAAAAACCATAAGACATAAGACAGTAAAAATTTGACTTCTCATAAATGAACATTTGGTGGACAAGGCCACAGCCCCCTATATCTACTAGCCTGGAAGATGATAAAATGGCAACACCGCTCTGAGTCGTACGCCAGGCGATTCAGTCGAACGTTTGTTATTGTAAATAGACAATTACTTCTGATTCTGGAGTTAACCATTATTGTTTTTCGCGGGCATTTCGTGGTATTTTTGTGTATAACGGTGCCAAATGTGAATTAATGCAATGCAGTGATAAATATGGTCGGATATTTGATATTTATATGTTCTGTTATTAAACTGCAGTGTTAAATAGTGAAATTTCCTGTGGATTATTTCTACTTCGAGATGAATACATTTCAGTTTACACTATAGACAACAAGATGGACTAGAAATATGAGTGAAATAGAGCTTTCATTTCTTCCGATTTTATAAACGATTTTGATGACCTTTCTAATAATTTTTGAACAAAAATTGATACATCTGGATGGGAGATCAAGAAGCTCAAAGAATCTATTTATTTTTATGTATGTATTCAATTTCCAAAAGTCTGCATCTGTAGATGCTTCGGTTGAAATCAATAAGGACCTTATTCACCTCAAATTATTCATTAAGAATGTTCAGATTTCCTGCAGTGATTTGAAATGGATTCTTCCTTTCGATCTTACCCCGAGCAGATGGTCTCAACTTACTAATCTGATTTCCCGCTACAGAAATATAATTAATGGGGATTCAGATTCGGAATTTATCAATTTGTTTTATCAACATTTTTACACAGTTCAGATAAAAAAATTATTTTATGTGAAATTACTCTTTGTAGCATTGAATTGATGTACAGAATTCACAGTGACTTGTAGATGTGGTTTACATTTGTAAATCATTCTAAATTCACTTTTGAAAAATTTTGTAGAAAATACGAATTACAATGTTATTGTCCACCGAATGGAGAATAAACAGAAATATTTGTAGATAGCAGAAACTCACCATTATATTAAGAACCAAAACAAGACAAACTCTAAGATGATTATCATAATTTTCATTAGCCTACCTTTTATTAGTCTTATATAATAGTTATGTTTGGGAATATATTTTTATTTTGAGAATTTCATTCAAGTTTATAATTTTTTTGCCAATAGTTAACCCTACACCTTCTCGTGGTTCTTGCTGAACAATGAATTGAATAACAACTACCTAGGTTGCTATTTCAACTTGATCTCAATAATATTGTGCAGAATGAAATGTAGTTATTCAATTTATTGAAAAAGTAGAGTCTCATATTGTTTATTCATCCAGGGATTCCAAGCAAGAAAACCTATTCAATGAGTTCACTAGAATTTTAAATTGGAAATATACGATATCCAGTGCTACCGCATTGAAGAAGTATGCCTCTAAGAGACTATAAATTGCAGCGTTGTCAGACTGTGTTCCAGGCTATCTCTATAATGGTATGTGACAAGGCTCGGCTTTTGGAAAAACAGAAAATTTTTGAACTACCCTAACTTTTGTGGAGCAGAATACAATATGATTTACACTTATTTATTTAAAATTGTGTCGCGTTGTAAATCTATATTAACTCAAATGAAAGATTACGATTCACACTTATTTATGTCAAAGTCACAACAAGGAAGATGATGGGGCAATTGATTTTTTCCATTGAACAATAACCTGCAACTATAATAAATATGATTTTTTAAATAACAATTATGATTATTCAATATTTGTTAAGAATTCAGTATTATGTAGTCGGAAGAAATTGCTGTTTCTACGAAATAACAATTTTAATTAAATATGAGTAAATCATATGATATTTTATTTCATATAAATTCTTCAGAGTTTGAGGGAGAAATCCCTGTAACATGAAGAACAACAGAATGATTGAAACTTTGTGTTGAATTTACATCGCTTCTGTAAAATTAAGTATACAGGATGAATAATAATAATAATAAAGTCATTACATTTTTTTAGTTTTTTGTTGTTCTTCTTTTTTGAAGACTATCAAATGTTACCCCTTGTTTTGTGATGGTTTGTTAAAAAAATTTGATGATATATCTTGCAGTAAAATGTATATAAATGTAGTTGATTGTCTAAAAAAAATATTACTTACGAAATAATCAATACCAGCGAAAATTTTCCTTAGCATGTTAGATCGACTAGAGACGAAATGTTACTAATATTGTAAACAATGAATCTGCATAATGAGGCGCGGATTATTTATTGTCAAATTTCAGACAAAGGAGTATCTATTCAATAGTTTATGAATAATTCATCTGTCGCTCTTTAAAATATTCTTTTTTTTTTTTTTTTAGAATCACTGAATTTTGATTGGTGACGTAAGTAGTCTAGACAACACGTGCCTTAGGTCGAAATTTTTAGAGTTCTCCGAAAATTTAGATTGAGGTTTCATTCGATTTGTAATGGCATGTAGATATTTTTTGAGACAATTCAAGAGCTGCTCGCAAAAGTTGTAAAAGTTATAAACAATATAGTGAAAAAAAAGCAATATAGTGAAAAATATCTATAAAATAAGATATTTTTCAGAGTAAGGGAGAGAAAACCCAGAAAGAAACCTTTTAATAGTTATCCATTAGTTAATTAACAATTTTTTGTAGCACGAACATTTACATTGCACGTGCGATAATTGTTAAACTATTAATTTAATAATATTTTTCTTTCGTGGAGCTATTTTTCAAAGGCTTTAGAATAGAGTCCTGTTGGAAAAACTTTTAGTTCATTTTCGCGTTGTTATTAACAATTTTTTTAGGTGAAAATTTATAAAGCTTAATTAAATATTGGAAAAACATTTTTTTATAATTTTACTATTGATCCGTTTTCTCATGATCAGAAGCTACTTAAAAATGATTTTTAATAATTTTATCTCTTATTAATTAAAAACTAATTATAAACAAATGCGTTGTTTATGAGATAAGTCCATTTTTTTTTCGAAGCATAATCATTGATGAAAATTAAGATTAAAATAAAACCGTTTACTAAAAAAATTTTTTCATTCCTCAAAAATGGATTTGTTAATTAACAATTTCTATCTACCACTTGTAATTAATATTAAGGAATCATTTTTAACTTGGTCTTTGATATAAAAAAAATTATTTATTATTTAAATGTTCATTGTTTATTCAATAAACAATTTGTAGTAAACAAATGAATTGTCTCTCAAACAAAAATAGTTATGTATTATTTAAAAAAAAATATATACATTATTAAATTTTTCTGTTTTCTTTCATTTCTTTATTCTCACCTAGTTTTTTGTGTTTAATTTTACTATAACTCTTAAACTAATGGAATTTATGTCATCAAAATATTCATGTACTTGAAGGCCTATACATTATATAGATGAAAACATTGTACAGATAAAATACATATAATAAACATTGCCAGTGCACCTAGTAGGTAGACATACAAACATTTGAGAACAGACTGCATTATTGTTTTCTAGTAATAGACATCATTCAAGCATTTGATTAGTACACTAAGTATGAACACCCTGTAACTACTTCAAGGACTCAATAAAAATTTGCAAACTGTAGTATTCATGTAGAGGGACAAGTTGTCTTTCAATTGAGGTATAGCTCACCCTCTATTCCCTGTTAAGACTTTAGGGGTGGCAACCCCTACACATAAGGTTGAGAAGATTTTGGCTTACAATTGTGCTCAAAAAATTTTTTTCCAAAAGTGTTGAAAATTTGCCAACTCCGTACAACATTGGGGGGGGAATCATCCCCCCCCCCATACTCCCCCTTAGGCCCGTGCCTACCAGAAATATGTCTAAGATTTTACTATTGGTTCGAAAATAGACAGTGCTGTGTTGTGGTGCGGAGCGTAGGTGGTGAGAAATATAAAATTAAAAAAATTGGTTCAAGCCCTGTGGACAGGAGCTTTGGCGCTTTTGTTCAAATTTTGACACCTTATACATCCGAAAGTATTGGATTCTCATAGTTGGGAATGATATCAATGTATTCTTGTGATAGAACAGCATCATAAAGGCAATTCAATTCAAATAATAGTTTATTTATCAAGATTAAATGAGCAATCTGAGAATGAGAACTGCACCATGAAAGAAATCAAATTAACATAGCTGAAATGAATTTGAGTCTCTCTTATAGAACAGGATGACATTTACGAGTATGAACACAGATCATATAATAATTCATAGATAGAATAATTATAGCATTCTGTGAAAACATAGAAGTACGATTCATTATTGAAATTCCGAAAAATCATATCTCCGAAATAATTAGCTAGAGTTGAAAATAATATCAATGGATTTTTATGGTAAAATTGCATCTTAAAAAAAATTTAATTTGAAATTTGTAAATTAAAAAAAAATCTTTTTTTCGTTACTCCGAAACCATCTGGCCATTTTGCCCAATAACGAACTCAACAAAGATATTTATCTCACAAACCTACTCTAAAAATTTCAACTGCCTAGCTCATTCTGTTCGACAGTTATTGTAGAAACAAAATGAAAAAAAAAATTTTTTTTGACACTTTACGGCAACCAAATCAATACGAAACTTCGTATGCGTATAAAGGTCATTATTCTACAATTTGATGCTAAATTTCAGATAGATCGAGTGATCGGTTTAGGAAATATTCACTAAAAACGCCCATAACTCCATAACCCCGTTGGATTTCGCCCTTTAACGAACTCTTCCGAGATATTCACGCTCCAAACCTACCCTGCAAATTTCACCCCTCTAACTCCTTTCGTTCGAGAGTTATCGTATTAACGGACGGACAGCCGGACGGCCGGGCAGAATTGATTTCCACCACGTATTCTTGATCAGTGAGTCGAACCAAATCGTTTGAGACCATTTTCAGCCAAATATTCCAAAATTACAGACATTTGGGCAAATTGATAAGCACTCTGTTCCGAGGAACAAGAGCGCCAAAAATATAACATTGTGAAATTAAAATAAGAAATATGAGGACCGAAAATTCAATCTGATATATTCTAGAGTCTTTGATATTTTACAGTAAATGCCACCTGTATGCTATTACGGGAGTAATTAATAATTATCACTAAGAATATCACGTTCATAAATAGAATATTATAATATATAATACATACAGAATAAAAGTTTAACAACATCAGAAACATAATTAAGTCAAACAAATTAAAAATTTGAAGGAACAATATTTAAATATTTACCTACACTGAATGCCATTATAGCTATATAATAGCATACTACATTTATTTATAAAAATATCACAGTCAATAATATAACAATAGAAGTGAATATAATATAGAGTATATAAGATTAACGACATTATAAACATAACTGAGTCGAATACATTTAAAACTCGCAAATAGAATAATATTCACATTATTTCGTATCTCTGTCTTAAAATAAGTAATGTACTGCAAAGAAATTTTTGCAAAAGAAGTGCTCATATTCCATTACTACAAGACATGTTAGCAGTGCTACAACGACAAGTGGTGTTAATAAATAGCATAAAACGAGTATAATCGTGAGTCCTTTAATTACCAATCCAAAACATATCAAAAGGGCACATATAGAACATGGATCTAGTCCTCTCTGTAACCAAAAATATATAATCGTTATCTACCATACCAATTCGTTAATTGGCATGATTATACATTATACAAGTTTACTATTGGGATATTTATTTTTTGAGTTATCAAGGAAATAATATTCCAGGTGGGTATAACTCGGAAACCGTTAGTCCGATTATGCCCAACAACGAACTCAACCCTGAAAATTGCAAGTCCCTATCACCTTTCGTTCGAAAGTTATCGAGGCAACGGTCAGCCATCTACTGAACTCACACAAGGCTGCTCGAATCTCCAACAATATTTAACCGATCGTGTTAAAACTTGAACCTTGGCAGTAGAGTTAGGTTATAAAGGCTGTTGCAAAATTTCAGCAATTTCAAACGAATAGATATATAGAATTTTTTTTTTCAATTTTCAATGATTTATTAAAAATTTTCTACAAATACTATCCTCAGATGTCTACCAACATCAAGTGTGCTCTAAATAAAACAAAATTCTCTAAAATTCAAACTACTAACAAAGTTTTTAAATAATTCGTTTGAACGATATCATAGTCATTATGAGATGACTGCCTCAGATGAGATTACAGAATTAACAGATAACTGTTTGGGATATGAAACAAATAATTAAAAAATTTCTTTTTCGTATGAAATGAATAAACAATAAGTGATGATGAGTTTTTGAATATATTCATCCTTTTGAATCAAATGTCATGTAACTCCAGTTTGATGAATATTCAGTGATGGAAAATAGGAATCTAAAGTAGTCAAATATTGTTAGTAAGCTACTTAATACATTATACATTGTCTCGTTAAAAGTTTCAAGAAATCAAAAAAAAAAGTTCTTACGAGGCTATCCATTGAATGAAAACTTCGGTACCTTTCGTTTCTTTCTTGATAAAATTGATTTTATTTTTCAGAGCTGGAGTCAATTTATGGTTAGGATTTCTTGAGAGTACTTGAGAGATTGTTTGAAGTGTAGTTTGTATTTCTATCTGATACATGATTCTGTGGAGCATGTGTTGAAAAGTCAACAATCACGAATCTGGTAGATCTGGAAGCATTTTCAAAATGCATTCCGTTTTCCATATAAAGGGGTTTCATTTTAATTTATAGACAAAACGGGTTTTTCGGTGGAAAATATTAAAATTTTTACTTTATTCAATAGAATAGAGGAAGCTTTGCCAACTCATATTATTAATATTATTAAGGTGATGCCCAACATTTAGAACGGAACTTTTTGTTGTCGTGAGATAGCCTTATCCTATAAATTCTTCAGCTCTACACTTCTTTGATAATCGAAAGATTAAACATAATTCTCATCTTTTGAATATGAATAATTGTCAAATTGCCGTTGCCATAGTGCTGAAAATTTAGTTTACAGGATGAATAATAATAATTTAATGCTTGTGGCTTTTACTAGATGCAAATCCATATTAACTCAATGAAAAATTATATACGATTTACACTTATTTATTCAATATTGTGACGCGTTTCGTCAACACAGCGACTTCATCAGACTACATCATACTAAATTCTTCAAGAATTAGTACCATTCACGAAATAAGCACTAGTTGAAAAAATTGGTTCAAGCCCTGTGGACAGGAGCTATTGGGCGCATGTTCATCTTCCTTGTGGCTCGTACTGACCAGTAAAGAAAAAAAGCAGTATCATGTTGAATACCTTAATATTATTGATTATTATATAATAATCGATGAAAATACTGAGAGAGACCCAGGAAATTTTACACATTTTGTCTTATATCTCCAGAAATTGAAATCGTATAGAGCCAAAATTTTGCACAATGTTGCAAAATACTACAATTGACGTTAGTACAAGTTTTTGTTGCAATCTGATGAATAGTTCACGAAAAAAAAATTTTTTTTTCGAAAAAATTAAAAGAAATATTTTTTTAAAAATTACCAACATTTCGATCATAACAGAATTTTGCCAAAAGTTGCGCGTTTATATCCTCGAACTGACTACCAAGTTTCGATTCAACATCTTCTTTAGTTCCTGAAATATCAGGGAAATAACCTCAAAATTTTAAATGTCTATAACTCCTAAACCGTCCGGCCGATTTTGCCCGTTAACGAACTTAACCGTCGCATTTTGATCAGAAACCTACCCTGAAAGTTTGAAGTCGATAGGACCTTCGGTGCTCCTGTTATCGTGCCTACGGCCGGAAAACCGGCCGGCCTGCCGGCCGGCCGGACGGCACCCAAAAATCTGACACCGGATTCGTGATCAGGGAGTCCGAATTAGTCTATTAGCCAATTTTCAGCTCGAAATTCGAAAATTACAGACATTTGGACGAAATGATAGGACGATGTTCCCCTAGAACATGCGCCCAAAAAAAACGTTAGATGGCGGACCCGTTATAATAAGGATGCCTATGACACAACCTATAGTAACCCATAAACGAATTTCCATTGTTTAAACGGAGGCATTTTCCGAATTTCCCAAACTTTAAATTCACCGCATACTTCCCAATCCGCTGAAGTATCCACCAACAAAACTGCAGCAATTTTAACGAGACGAGATCAAAAAAAGAGCCTTTTCATTTTCCGCTGAAATAAACACGTGAATTTTATGCGAGAGAGCTTTTCCGAATGGAAAACCGCGGCTCGGTATTTCCCGACTTTCGTGGCCGGCGAAGCGTGAGAAAACGTGGGTTTTTCCGAGGTAAAAGCATTGAAAGGACCTCCAATTAAATTTATATTTTAGTGGTATAATTGGAGCTGAGGTTACTGTAAGTTCTTTCATTTTTCCATTGGGGAGGATGAATGCCAGGCAACATTATTCCTGACACTTCAGATAACCAGACTGGGCTCCTGTCAGATTTGAAACACTCCAGGGATGGTCGTGTAAAGGTTCGCAATTCACGGGAAAATCGACGAAAATCTAGACGCCAGTCAGGGTTGAACTGATTCAATGGTTTCATCCAGGCGTGAGTTGAGAGAAAGACGTTTTGTCCGCGAACTCAAGAATTATTTATGGTTTTTTCTTACTGAGATTTACCGGGTGTACCGGAAGTAACTGTTCTGAGATGGTATGTGAAATTGGGGGCCAATTAATTTTTGAATTTCAACAGAAAACAATTTTATTGTTTGGCGCCCCATGTTGGGCGCCAATTGATCTTCTTGATATCTTTTAAATATGAATCTCTTTCTCAGGGTGAATTCTATTGAATGAATATAATGTGTATTCAATAGTTTCGTTAATTTTTATTCAAAAAACAATAATCTACTAACTTATACTATAATTAACCTAATAACAGTAATACTACTACCTCTGGCTAGAGTATGTACAGTTACTCCGAGGACACCTGTATATTAAATATAGGCTACACTGTAACATGATATTTGATAAATTTGTTGGTTAGATTATTATTACAAATAAACATGGTTCATTTTATGGAAAATGAAAAGGAGGAGAAATATATTCAATGCATTTCGGTAGAAAGGTGCTAGAAACGTTGTGTAAATTCAGCATATGGGCCAAGAGACATAATTTTTGGCGCTCTTGTTCCAGTGAACAGAGTGCTTATCAATTTGCCCAAATGTCCATAATTTTCGTTTTTTTTCATGAAAAGGGCCTTAAACGATTTGGTTCGACTCACCGATCAAGAATCCGTGGTCGAAATCAATCCTGTCTGGCTGGTCCGGTACGGCACGTGCCAAAGGCACGATAACTCTCGAACGAAAGGAGTTAGAGGATTGAAATTTGCAAGGTGGGTTTGGAGCGTAAATATCTCGAACGAGTTGGTTAACGGGCGAAATCCACCAAGCGGATTCGGAGTTATGGCCGTTTTTAATAAAAACATTTTTTATTAATATTTCCAGAACCGATCACTCAATTGATCTGAAATTTGGCATCAAATTGTAGAATCATGACCTTTATATGCATGCGAAGTTTAGTATTGATCGGATTGCCGTAAAGTGGCAACAAAAATCCAACAATTTTTAAATTTGGTTTCTAAATAACTCTCGAATAGAATGAGCTAGGCAGTTGAAATTATCAGAATAGGTTTGAGAGATAAATATCTCGGTTGAGTTCGTTATAAAGCAAAATCGGCACAATGGTTTCGAAGTAAAAAAAAATTATTTTTTTTACATTACAAATTTCAAATTCAATTTTTCTAAGATGCAGTTTCACCATAAAAATCCATTGATATCAACTCTAACAAGCTAATATTTTCGGAGATATGATTTTTCGAAATTTCAATAATGAATCGTACTTCTATGTTTTCACAGAATGCTATAATTATTCTATCTATGAATTATTATATGATCTGTGTTCATACTCGTACATGTCATCCTGTTCTATAAGAAAGAGTCGAATTCATTTGAGCTATTTTATTTTGATTTCTTCCATTGTGTAGTTCTCATTCTCAGATTGCTCATTTAATCTCTATAAATAAACTATTATTCGAATTGAATTTCCTTTGTGATGCATTTCTATCATAAGAATACATTGTACTCATTACCAACTCTGAGAAACCAATACTTTTTCGTTTTTCGGAGATATGATGTGTCAAAGTTTGAACAAGAGCGCCAAAGCTCCTGCCCACAGGGCTTGAACCAATTTTTGAATATTTCTATCTCTTTTTCCCACGTAAAACCAAAGGAAACAATAATTATGGACGGTCCTGCGTTTCGTAGTTTGTCATTTTCAATCGCATATCGAGGGATAATTGGGATAATCTATCCCAACATGTTGACAAATAAATTCATTCAAACACCCTATATAATCATCCGTCGAACGTCGACAAAGGGACGTGATTTCGATTTGATAACCTCAACAGACGGGAGCCTTTAATTTTTCGTTTTCAGCGGGAACGAGCGTCAATCTGTGATATAAAAGACTCATCAAGATTCAGAGATCTGAGGTCTAAATATAACTTCCCTAATTTGGGTTGTATTATATAATTGAAACGGATCAGAATGCTTGCTATCAAAATAAACAGTATTCAGGCGATTTACCGCTTCCAGCCTGATGAAGACCGTTTGGACTAGAAACGTTGTGGCGGTCGTTTGCGACTCCCCCATATATTCATCAGCATCACAGTCATTCGCTAAAGATCTGTATGAAGGCACTGCGCGGATCACCACATTTCAAATGGTTTCCCTGGGCTCAATTTTAGAGCTAGGAGATTGAAATAAATCGAATTTTGTATCATCAACAAAATGGAAGTTTATTGGAAATAAGTCAAATTTGCAATTGTGGAAAATAATATCTGATAAATGACAAAATTATAATATTAAAATGTAATTAATGTGTAAAAGGTTTTGAAATGTAATACAAAATTGAATATTATAGACCACATTAGTTAGGTTAGGCGGCAAATATGAATTACGATCCATCCGTAGATCCGAGCACTGAATTCCCCATACATTTCTTATGTATATATATGTATACATATTCTTATGTTTTTAGATACTTTGGCTAATTTCTTAAGGTTTATTTGGGTTGAAATAGATTCTGTGATCCTTTCTCAACCATCTAGAATCAAGGTTTCATAACAAAATTGTATATTTCCAAAATAATTAATAAATATAAAAGTGTTCACCAAATTCGATTGACGTATGTCTTAGCTCACTCGAAATCAGTCAAAAATAATAACATAACCCTAAATCGGCCTTGTAATGACGCACAACAGAAGTCATCTACGACATACGGAAATCTTTCGAATTACACTGTTTTCAATTTTGATTTAACAATAAATAGAAATAGATTTCAATGTGGAAATAACATGAAAACATGCACTAATGATGAAGGTAAGGGCGTAGCCAGGGGGGGGTTTTGGGGGTTCAAACCCCCCCCGAAATGTTATTTTTTCTCTTAAAAAAAATTTTTCCTGCAGAAAGTGACCCTTACACCCGGCTATCTCGGCTAAGTTCGTTATTGGGCGAAATCGGACAGATGGTTTCGGAGTAACAAAGAAAAATTTTTATGTATTTCTATGTTTTCACAGAATGATATAATTATTCTGTGGGTATTCTATGAATTGTTATAATGTCAACTTATTTTCCTGAGACATGACGTTGTCTAATTCATTCATTCCAGCAATCGTAGAAATATGAGAATTATAATATAATATCATACTTTTTGTTGGTTGATATTTTCATGCCGATGGTCAATCCATATGATGATGGGAATGGTAATGGTAAGTTAATAATATTGAGTTCAGAATATCTCCACTAAAAACAAAACTGGAATATTGGTGAATTGGAGTGCATTTGAGGAAAGATATAATATTATCGTTCATAATAGAATTGAGGAATGAATATCTCGGATGAGTTCGTCGTTGGGTAGAATTCGTCTATTGGTTTTGGATTGATAATTTTTGGCACTCTTGTTGAATTTAAATTCTTCTATGATGTTTGAATTCAATTTCTGCTAAGATGAAGTTCTTTCATAAGAATCCATTGATATAATTCCCAACTCTGAGAAACCAATACTGTCGGAGATATAATTTGTCTGTTTTTAACTCCAACAAGCTTATACTTTCGGAGATATGATTTTTCGAAATTTCAATAATGAATCGTACTTCTATGTTTTCACAGAATGCTATTATTATTCTATCTAAGCTTTATTATATGCTCTATGTTCATACTCGTACATGTCATCCTGTTCTATAAGAGAGAGTCAGATTCATTTCAGCTATTTTAATTTGATTTCTTCCATGGTGCAGTTCTCATTCTCAGATTGCTCATTTAATCTTGATAAATAAACTATTATTTGAATTGAATTTCCTTTATGATGCAGTTGATTTAATTCTCAACTCTGAGAAACCAATATTTTCGGAGATATAATTTGTCTGTTTGAACTAGAGCGCCAGAAAGCTCCTGTCCACAGGGCTTGAACCCATTTTTTTAAGTAAATTCAATGGCATTTACGATTTGAAAAGTTTTATGGTATTTGACCACTGTGACTAATCGATATGGAGTGCATCCAATCAGCTAAATTTTCGTCCACTTTTTCCAATAATTGTTGCCTTATTTCATCGATGGCTTTCTCAATATCGTTCCCCAATGCGTCTAGAGTTGTTGACTCGTCGATATAAACCATTGATTCAACATAACCCCATCGAAAATAATCAAGAGGTGTTTTATCACACGATCTTGGGGGCCAATTGACAAAAACCAAATTCTCCGTTTAATAAATCGATGATATTGCGACTCCTTTCCGTGGTTACGCATAGAGTTTCACCAAATCTTCTACTCGCGGATAGCCTCGTCTTTCAAATAACTATTTTGTGAAACTTGATGCATCTTTTCGCGGGTTGTACTTAATTCCAGGATATTTCGGTGGAAACAACCCTTACCCTCGAGGGCGGTTTCGATGAACCTTTAGATGCCAATCAGAGAGTATTATGAAGTTGAGGGAGAGAGAACGGAGCACTCGAAAAGCCAGCGGGGCTCCAGTAACGAGCAAAACATCGAAATGATATGTTAATTGGCTCATACCCAGAGCATGAATCTCTAACCAGCCCTCCGCGTATTCGACTTGCAAAAGCACGTTTCGGAATACAATGAATTTTAAACAGGCCCATTTACATCTTGATCGACGACTTGATGGCCACGTCTTTTAAGCTGTGGCACGACCCAGAAGATCGCATTATTTTTTTACCATCAATTAAAAATCTCAACGTGGAACCTAGTAAAAACGATGCTAATTTTATCCATTCTCTCGATTTTAAAAAATGTACAGAAGATCATATTATTTGGTCCTTCGAGCCGGATTTTCAATATATTCAGTCAAACTTAATTATATCCATCTGTCTGGCCGCCGTCAGTGCAATTACTGTCGAACGCAATGAGTTAGAGAGTTGGAATCTCAGGGTAGGTTTGGAGTTCAAATGCGCTGGTAGAGTTCGTTAATGGGCAACATCCGTCGTGTGGTTTCGGAGTTATGTCCATCTGAAATTTTGTTTTCCCGATAAATCGAAAAATACTGATCACGGGGAGGAAGCCCTGTGGGCTGGGGCTTTGGCGCTCTTGTTCAATGAGAAATCATATCTCCGAAAGTATTGGTTTCTCAGAATTGGGATTGATATCAATAGATTATTATGATATTAATGCATCATGAAAGAAAATCAATTCAAGAAGTTGTTCAAAAAAAAACAAGAGTGCCAAAAATTATCAATCCGAAACCACCAGACCGATTGTACCAAATAACGAACTTAACCGAGATATTCTCACATCAAATCTACTTTGAAAATGATATTATATCAATTGAAACTTAGCCAATATTCCAGTTTTGTTTTTACTGGAGATATTCTGAACCCAATTTGTTTAACTTTCTAAAGTATGTATTTCCATCATGATATGGATTATCCAAGGGCATTATATTATCACCCAAAAATTTCAATATCCTATAATCCTCATAATTCTTCGATAGCTGGGTTATTTTATTGATCACTTTGCATTCAATCATACTCCTTCATCTAGAACAGGACGTATTTTTTATCGTGAGTAACGAATTTTGAATACAATCAGAAATAAATATGACATGTAGAACCATGTTGGTGAAGCCTGTTTGTAAATTATTTCTGTTAGGCAGAAAATAATTCAAATATTCATATTATACTCAATTTCTTTAGTTTGACAGTTCATTTTTGATACCATTTTACATTTCTCTCAATAATCAGTATTTTCCTGATTTGATTCTAGCAATCTGTTGGAAACTCTCTCATTGTGTCTGTAATAATATAAGTAATTGCATTATTTCATACACGCTAAACACAAGTTGCCAAATATACGTTGTCTATGGTCTTCGATTTATCCTAAAATCAAAATTGAAACCAGTTCGAAAGATTTCCGTATGTCTTAGATGACTTCTGTTGTGCATCATAACCATAAACATAGAATAACATGGACTTGTTTTAAGAAAGATACCATTGATATCAGCCATAGACATAAAATAATTATTCTATGTCTATGATATCAGCACTGAAAATGACAGAACGATTGTTTTTGTGCTTTTCAAGATTATCAACAATTTATCCAGTGTTTTTGCGTCTTTTGGGAACATATTGACAATTTAATAATAGGTGAGTAATTGAGTATGCATGTAGACATTTATCGATTATTTTCTTGCACATTTTCACAGATTTCCGAGGACTGAGACGTGAATGGGTGATCGTAATTAGGAGGAAAAACTACAAACTCTCTGCTACATCAGGTAATTTGTTTCTGAATAAACTGATACTTTTAATATGAAAATATGCCATATTGAGTTCCTCACTGTGATTTACTTAGCTTTTTCGATACTCATCGCATACAAATTATTTTGAAAATATACAAATTTATTATAGACACGAATTATTCTAGATTGATGAGAAAGTTCCACTGAATCTCTTTCAGTAGAAATAAATCTTAAGAAATATACCACAGCAAATATTACGAATATGAAATTTTGTTGCAGTTGTGGTCGTGATCTTTGGTCAAATATAGAGATAGACCGCCGTATTCACAAAGCATTGTTTGAATCTCCTTCCTAACCGAGGTCCTAAGTTAAGGATAAATATGAATCGCAACCTCAGTTAACGTATTTAACGGTGGTGAAACAGGCCTGTTTTACCACCTTTACCCCTTATTGTTCCTTATCATCGCCAATTTATCCTTAACTGAAAACCTCAGTTAGGACTTAACGGAGATTGAATGCTTTGTGAATACGGCGGAGAGACTTTGAATTTTTTGGTTCCCTTCAACTAGAACTAGACATAAGAATGTATAACCTGCTACTTGATTATGTAATTGAACAGACTTGAACTGGTACTGAAACAAAATTCTTCCTGATTATACAACAAAAATATTAGCAAAATATTTCGATATTTCCGTGAATCTAAGAAATCTTAATAATATCAGGAAAAATGTTCACTTGATATCTACAAAGTTCATGAATAACTGGAACACTTCGATCATTTCCGAAAATTGTCGAACTCTGCTGGGTTATAGAAAAAGGCTCATTTAGATTATGAACATATAAGAATTCAAATATCTCTATGGTTATGAAGACAGTTTCGAAGTTCAGATTATTATTATTATTGTTTTTTTTACCGCTCGAGAGGCAAAACCTTCTATAGACTCACCCTGAGAGGGTCTGCTTCTCTCAGGAATCTGAGATTCCAGTCGTTGATTCACATTATTCTCAGCGGGGGAGGAGAATTCGACGACAAACAATTCCTTGAGATATTTGTCCAGCAGGACTATATCTGGCTTTATGGCGTGGATCTGCCGAGTTGTTGGAATCGCATAGTTCCAGTAGATGTGAGCTCTGTTATTTTCAACAACTGCTTCAATTTCCAGAGGCACATATGGTAGGACTGGTTTGTTGTCTATACAATAAACCTCTCTCAGGTGGAAGTAGAGAATTCGGAGTGCCGCATTGTGTCTTTCCACATATCCTGATGGAGCATGGACTCTGAAAGCAGACAGAATATGCATAACAGTTTTCTGCTGGCTGTGGCATACTCTGCACGCTGTTGAGGTGTCCACTTTCATGATGTTCTTTTCATACCATCTTGTATTTATCACCCCATCTTGAGAAGCCATAACGAATCCCTCCGTTTCCGACTTGAGCCCAGCGGACTTTAAAAAGGCGAAGGATGATTCTTCTGACAGGCCCTGATCTTTAAAACTCCTGAAGTATATGGAGTGCAGGTGTTTGCTCATGTGATCTTCGAGTAGTTTCTTCAGTTGTGCCTGCCTTATCTCTCAGCCAACTCTTCTTTGGTCTGTTGGCGTGATAGGTGTTCCTGCTAGCTCATGATCGATGGATATTCCAGTCATACAGAGCTTCTCCAAAGCTCTCTGAACAGCCCTGAATAGGAAAGCTCCTTGGTTCCCTATTTCATGATGAGCCATCTTTTTCAGAAGCGGGTATTCACTTCTCAATATCCTCATTGCCATTTCCAACGTTTGTTGATGGTGTTGGTATTCCAAACTTTGCGAACCTCTGCCTCCCTGCGTTCGTGGAAGGTATATCCATCGAATCGAGTAGTTGGGATGCAGGCTACGATTCATGTTCACGAGTGGTTCTGTCTAGCTCAAGAATTTCATTCACTGTCCAGTTAACTATCCCGAATGAGTAGGTGATTATCGGTACTGCCAAGCTGTTCGTAGCAGATGCTTAATTTTTCCCGGACAGCTGTGATTTCCATATATCTCGGATCTTCTTTTTATAGCTAGCTGATGAGGCATCCTTGATTTGGGTTGTCTCCAGTGCACCTCGTTGTTTCATCCCAAGGAATTTGTATGTTTCTTCCTCTTCGAGGTGTCGAATGCTTATTCCCCCTTCTAGGTCGATGTCTTCTCCTGTTTCTTCAGTTCTTCCTATGCTTAGATGAAAAACAGCACATTTGTTCAAACCGAATGACATTCCTATTGCTGAGGTGTATTCGGCAACGATATTCAGTAGTTGTTGTAGTGCTGCCTTGGAAGAAGCGTACATTTTTAAGACGTCCATGTTGAGGAGATGTGAGATCAGATGTTCTCTTCTGCTTGTCCTCAACTCAGTTGTTAATGGTAGAAGTGTTATGTAGAACAATAAGGAGCTTAGCGAGTCTCCATTAGCGAGTTATCATTATTATTATTATACTGATCCTCTTAGGTCTTTCCCAAGGAGACCTCTCATAAGTTCTTGAAAGCTTGAGCTTGTAAGGAGAATCAGTTGTGTATGCTTTGCTACTGTATCCTTACGCCACCTTAAACTCAGCACTGTTAATTTTTGACCCAACAGTGAATGGTGGCGATTACCGTAACTAGAAAATTCATTTCTTCTGCTGGGGATATGTATAAATAATAATAAATTGTATAGAAATTGCCGTGCTAGATGCATATTTTCGAATTAACAAATGCCAACGCCAAAAAAGTGCTTAAATTTGTGTCTTCATAAGTCATTGATGGTCCCAATCGATGTTCAATGCCGCTCCATTAACGACAACTTAAACACTTCCTATATCCAGGCGATGGACACCCCAGGGATACAGCACACTCAAACCTTCATCCCCATCAATTAATCTCGCAACGGAAAGCGTCCTATACATTTTTCAGTGGCCTCGCAGCGACACAGAGGGATGCGTTCCACGCGACGTCGTGCGGTGCGCTAACGAGATGCGACAAGACGACACAATGGCCGGGCGGGGCGCATAGAAACGAAACATAGGACCATAGAAAGTCAAGTGTCCGCACGGGGTCATTAGAAGGGCTCGGCCACGGGGCTTTACAGACCGTATACGAGATAACAGGGGGGTTGGAGGACCATTATGTGTGGAGATCGAACGTTTGCCGGCACTTAACCGAAAAATTTCGTTCGACGTCGATTCGTTTTCTTTGTGAGTTTTATGGTTTCGAAAATGACGGGGGATTGGATTTGATGTCGAGGGTCCGAGTGGGCGTGTTTTCAATATTAATATACTCTATGGTGATAATAATAATTATTGATAATACGGCTGGAAGTTTAGGTTTTCACCAATATCTCAAAAACTTTTTGAGATAATTCTAATTTAAAAAATGGGTTCAAGCCCTGTGGACAGGAGCTTTCTGGCGCTCTAGTTCAAACAGACAAATTATATCTCCGAAAGTATTGGTTTCTCAGAGTTGAGAATTATATCAATGTATTCTTATGATAGAACTGCATCATAAAGGAAATTCAATTCAAATAATAGTTTATTTATCAAGATTAAATGAGCAATCTGAGAACTGCACCATGGAAGAAACCAAATTAAAATAGCTGAAATGAATTTGACTCTCTCTTAAAGAACAGGATGAAATGTACGAGTATGAACACAGATCATATAATAAAGCTTAGATAGAATAATTATAGCATTCTGTGAAAACAGAGGTACGATTCATTATTGGAATTTAGAACTTCATCTTAGCAGAAATTGAATTCAAACATCATAGAAGAATTTAAATTCAACAAGAGTGCCAAAAATTATCAATCCAAAACCAATAGACGAATTCTACCCAACAACGAACTCATCCGAGATATTCATTCCTCAATTCCAGTTTTGTTTTTAGTGGAGATATTCTGAACTCAATATTATTAACTTACCATTACCATTCCCATCATCATATGGATTGACCATCGGCATGAAAATATCAACCAACAAAAGTATGATAATATTCTAATTCTCATATTGATACCATTACTGGAATGAATTACAATGAGACAACGTCAAAGTTGACATTATAACAATTCATAGAATAGCCACAGAATAATTCTATCATTGAAATTTTGAAAAATCATATCTCCGAAAGTATTAGTTTGTTAGAGTTAAAAATGATATGAATGGATTCTTATGGTAAAACTGCTTATTGAAAAAAATTTAATTTGGAATTTGTTCTGTAAAAAAAAAATTTTTTTTTTGTTACTCTGAAACCATCTGTCCGATTTTGCTCAATAACGAACTTAGCCGAGATATTTATCCCCCAAACATACTCTGAAAATTTCAACTGTCTAGCTCATTCCGTTCGAGAGTTATCGTGCCTACGGCCGGACCGGCCAGCCGGACCGGCCGGCCGGACGGCCGGACAGAATGAATTTCGACCACGGATTCTTGATCAGTGAGTCGAACCAAATCGTTTAAGACCATTTTCATCGAAAAATTCGAAAATTACAGACATTTGGGCAAATTGATAAGCACTCAGTTCCGAGGAACTAGAGCGCCAAAAAAGATTCAAATAGAAGAAGAAATTTCCAAGAAAATCCCAAATGGTGGAACTGTAGGACCAATATTTATAATTTTCCTAGAGGGTTGAAAATACACCCGAAGTTTGGTACTCCAGCTCGCGCAAGCCTCGCCTCCTTTGATGAATAAATATTATTTAAACTTATTAAATATGAAAATAAAATATTGAAAAAATTCAAGCGTCTGTAGAATAGATCAATGAACAATAATCCGTGGTCCAAAAATGTTTATCGCGATTTTTGTATTAGTTATCCATTAATTAATTAACAATTTTTTGTAGCACGAACATTAACATTGCAAGTAGGCTAATTGTTAAACTATTAATCTGAGAATGTTTTCCTTTCGTGGAGCTATTTTTCAAAGGTCTTAGAATAGATTCCAATTGGAAAATTTCAAAAATTGTTAATTTTCGTTTTGTTATGAACAATTTACTTAAGTGAAAAATTATAAAGCTTCAATTCATAATATTACTTTTGATCCATTTTCTTATGATCAGAAAATACTCAATAATGTAATTAATATTTATAATCTCCTATTGTTAAAAAAATTGTTATAAACCAATGCGTTGTTTATGAGATAATTTGAAATTTTCTTTTGAAACATAATCGAAACTTTATAATTTTTCACTTGAGTAAATTGTTAATAACAAAACGAAAATTAATAATTTTTCAAATTTTCCAACGGGAATCTATTTCAAGAACTTTGGAAAAAAGAAAGGAAAAAATTCTCAGATTAATAGTATAACAATTATCGCACTTGCAATGTTAATGTTCGTGCTAAAATTAATTGTTAATTAACTAATGGATAACTAATTGTAAAGTAGCAATAAAAATATTTGGACCACGGATTATTGTTCATTGATCTATCATTTCATATTCAATAAGTTTAAATGATATTTATTCATGAAAGGTACGAAGGGGTGGAGGCTTACGCAAGCCGGAGTACCCGTTTTCGGGAGTATTTTCAACCCTCTGGGAAAATTATAAATATCGGTCCTAGTTCCGGGAGTTGGGACTTTTTTTGGGAAATTTTCTCCTGTTCTTCAATCTTTTATCAAATTTGAATTATCTCCGATAGTTTTTGAGATATTGGCAAAAAACCAAAGCCCCTTCTTTTTTTCACTTAATTGTTTATAACCATTGCCATTTTCGCGAACGGCCTTTTCATTTTCTCAAAAAGTATCTACAAGCCATTCCGAATCGATTGACACCTCAATCATAATTTTCGTACAACACGCAAAAATTTTGACCTAAAATCTCGTTGACTAGACTATACGCTTATAATACAAGAATAATTAATGATTTTAAAAATCCTGAAAATTGCTCGATGAACAGATCTGCCAAATCAACTGGAATAATCCTCACTTTGTCGCCCAAATCAACGGAGTCGTCTAATGGCCCCATCGGGGGTCTAATTTATACCAATTTGCGCAGTACACCCCCTGCGTTTGCAGGGGCATATTGAAGCGTCATCCCTCTTCAAATTAGTGCCAATCAGTGTCCTATTTGTATAGTAAATCACGGGCATTATGCTGTCTTTGTATCCTTGCTGTCCGTATTCAAGTGAGAATTTAAACGATGTGATGTCGATGTCCTATTTACAGGGGATGTTTATATTATTATTATACTGGCAAGGGCGTAGCCAGGGGGAGGGGGGTTGTCATTTTTGTCCTAAAAACAAAAAAATACTTGCTACAGAAAGCACCTGCCCTCATAAAGTCACTTACAAAAATTTCAAAACACCCCCCCACCCCCCTCGGAAATTAATTCCTATTTCAAAACCCCCCCGGAAATTAATTCCTGGCTACGCCCTTGATACTGATACTGGGTGTTTATAAATTGATGCGGAAATATTTAGGAGGTGGTTCTTTAGCTAAAATTGATGGGGTTCTTTAATATATTTTTTGGCGCTCTAGTTCCTCGGAACTGAGTGCTTATCAATTTGCTCAAATGTCTGTAATTTTGGAATATTTCGATGAAAATGGTCTCAAACGATTTGGTTCGACTCACTGATCAAGAATCCGAGGTCGAATCGATTATGTCCGGCCGGTCTGGCCGGCCGTAGGCACGATAACTCTCGAACGAACGGAGTTAGAGGATTGAAATTTGCAAGGTGGGTTTGCAGCGTAAATATCTCGGACAAGTTCGTTAATGGGCGAAATCCATCAAGCGGTTTCAGAGTTATGGCCGAGTTTAGTAAAACACATTTTTTATGAATATTTCCGAAACCGATCACTCGATCTATCTGAAATTTAGCATCAAATTGTAGAACCGTGACCTTTATACGCATGTGAAGTTTTGTATTGACCAGGTTAACGCAAAGTGTAAAAAACTTTTTCAAAATAAAAAAAAAAAAAATTCTACAATAACTCTCGAACAGAATGAGCTAGGCAGTTGAAATTTTCAGAGTAGGTTAGGGAGATGAATATCTCGGTTATATTAGTTATTGGGCAAAATAGGCCAGATGGTTTCGGAGTAACGAGAAAAAAATTTTTTTTTGAGCAACAAATTTCAAATTCAATTTTTATTTAAGATGCAGTTTCACCATTAAAATCCATCGATATCATTTTCAACTCCAACAAGCTAATACTTTCGGAGATATGATCTTTCTAAATTTCAATAATGAATCGAACTTCTATGTTTTCACAGAATGCTATAATTATTCTATCTAAGCTTTATTATATGATCTGTGTTCATACTCGTACATGCCATCCTGTTCTATAAGAGACATTCAAATTCATTTCAGCTATTTGAATTTGATTTCTTCCATGGTGCAGTTCTCATTCTCAGATTGCTCATTTAATCTTGATAAATAAACTATTATTTTAATTGAATTTCCTTTATGATGCAGTTCTATCATAAGAATACATTGATATAATTCCCAACTCTGAGAAACCAATACTTTCGGAGATATAATTTGTCTGTTTGAACTAGAGCGCCAGAAAGCTCCTGTCCACAGGGCTTGAACCTATTTTTGGGTTTTTTTTAATTCTAAAATCTTCTCCCCTACTACCCTTTGAAATGTAAAATTGAACAATGAAAATCATTAAGACTTTATTCGACACCAACCTACTTGATATTAGTTAATATACCTATATTTGACAGCAGCTCACTTAATTTGTTGGCGTTCTTGTTCTTAGGAACAGAGTGCTTATCAATTTGCTGAAATGTCTGTAATTTCCGAATTTTTGGCTGATAATGGTCTTCAACGATTTGGTTCGACTCACTGATCAAGAATCCGTGGTCGAAATCGATTTTGTCCGGCCGATAACTCTCGAACATGCATGAAAATGTTCCTACACTTTCCAAGATGGCCGATGATTAATGGCTTCATCCATACCTGTTGAAAGATTATTTTCCACAGCAGGTATGATCATGGAAAAACACGTACATCATTGAAAAATGATGTGATGCAAGCTTCATTATGTTTGAATTCTTTGTCATCGAGTAATTTAAAAGATGAAATTAACAGTGTTCAAAATTAAAGAAATTACGTATGTACATGTTCGAGCATTTTTGTATAAGAGCGTAATAAATATAGCTTAACTAAATTACTCATTGTTATCTACAATTTCGTTTATATATTATAATATTTAATTCAGAATAAAGTCTGACGAGACGAGACAACTGATAAAGAGACGAGACGGAGACTTAAACGAGACTTAATTTTTTGGGAATTGGCAAGGCCGAGACGTGATTTTTCAAATATTACCTTCTCTCGTCTCATGTATAAAATTTTGACAGTTACCCTTTGAAGGTTGGAACTTATTAAAGAAAACATTATTTCTTTTTTAGTGGCGCCACCTTTGTGTCAGATTGAGCACTCATCTGCACCACATAATGATATTTCATTATGTGGTGCACAGAAAATGTAAGTTTTCGGTTCCAATAAATTTACCTTCGTTGCTATATTGACCGAATTCACCCCTGAAAATTCTATTCGAGAGTCTCGAAGAGCCCTTGGTAATAATAGATTCGCCACGTGTTGCAAATAGGGATTAGGGATTATACCACCCCTGTCGGGCTACATTAACTACAGTTGTGGTTCTATGAATGGAAAGAAGTTGAGAATTAGCAATTAACGGTGTAGCTGAATATGTAGTTAACTGGGTAGAAACATTTGTTCATTATATTCTGAGTGCTTACTTTCATTCTGAGCGTTCGGTCGATTCTATTTATTTCACCCTCAATCGACTGCTTTGCAGCTATAGACCATATTAGTTTGGTTTGAATCATTCTCTTGGCGGGAGATAAATATTCAAATTTTTTAAGAAGGAATTTCAACTTTGAGATGAAACCACCCTATTTAAAAGAGTATGTTAGTACAGAGACATCAAGTATAGGGTACCTTCATCATTAGTGCTTGTTTTCATGTTCTTTCCACATTAAAATCTACTTCTATTTATTCTTAAATCAAAATTGAAACCAGTGTAGTTCGAAAGATTTCCGTATGTCGTAGATGACTTCTGTTGTGCGTCATTACAAGGCCGATTTAGGGTTATGTTATTATTTTTGACTGATTTCGAGTGAGCTGAGACATACGCCAATCGAATTTGGTGAACACTTTTATATTTATTGATTATTTTGGAAATATACAATTTTGTTATGAAAATTTGATTCTATATTATTGAGAAAGGTTCACTGAATCTATTTCAACCGAAATAAACCTTAGAAATTAGCTAAAGTATCTAAAAACAGGCGAGAAATTCGCGTAAATTTTAGGTCCATAAGAAGTGCATGGGGAATTCAGTGCTCGGATCCACGGATGGATCGTAATTCAAATTTCCCGCCTAACCTAACTAATGTGGTCTATATACGTTGCTTTGAGGTTAGCTATAACGGTGTCTTTCGAGTTTACAATTTTTTTTACATCTTACAAATATCGTGAATGCATGGTATTCGAGGAATACCTGTTTTTCCTCCAGATATCAGTCGTACTTCATATAACAGGTCTTTCAATGAGTTTGGGAACGTCCCATTTTCAAACTGACATTACTCACGCAGGGCAGCCATTTTTCATTTGTAAGATTGACAGTTGTATTTGGCAATGTCTACCATGTCAATCATGGAAAGGTACACGCTTCCACTTACACGTTTACATATAATCCAAATTTATTGTGATAAATCGCGATCTGATTTGAAACAAATTATACACTTCATGATGTTACAGTGTCAGTGAGACAAAGAAATGCAAGAAGTGAAGAGAATATTGCTGCTGTACGTGGAAGTGTTCCAAACTTATCGATTTCTCGTCGTTCAAAAGAACTAAGCATCTCCAAGAAGTATTTGTGGTGAATTTTACGAATTTTATCTTAGTTTACATCCATACAAAATTGTTTTAACCCCTAAGAACTCAAACCAACTGATCATATAAAACATTGTGGTGATAAACCTTGAGAATATAAAGAACTGCCATTATATCCTCATAAACTTACCTTTTGGTGCGGATTTTATGCTGGTGGAGTCATTGGACCTTATTTTTTTTCAACGAAGCTTACAAGGCTGTAACTGTCGATGGAAATCGTTATATCGTTCAAGGTTGACGGATTTTGCATGGTCTGAATTGGTTCGTCTTGATTTGCAGAACATGTGGTTTCAACAGGACGACATCATTTGTCATACTGCCAATGACACAATGACTTGTGAGAACTTAGTCAAGTCCCTTATTATATCTCTTTGGAAGCTGTATTCATTTGAATTAGTTTAATTGTCCTTCTCCTAAATTTGTTACGAATGAAACGATATTTATATAACAAAAAATCTATTGTATAATGAAATAAAAATATAATGATACGTACATATATCAACAAATCCACATAACACTTCTATAAACTAGGTTTTTCAATTGCATCTTATATAAATAAATGACTAGAATACAATTATCATTGATATTATTCTTCCTTCAACAAATATTTCATTCACAGACGAACAAATCACTACCCTTTACAAAATGAAAAGTTCAACTTTGAAAAGTGGGTCCAAACCATCTCCAACAATTATTTGGCACAATAATACTGAACAAAATCAACTTTAGTCCTCCTTCTAGGGAAATTTCATTATAACTGGCAACCGTGCACGTATGTAACGTTGTGGAAAATGGCTGCCGCAGCCGAAGAGAAGAAACTACAGGGCGATTGACTTCCGAATCTACCTATGCCGGAAGTTGGACAACACGCCGTAGGTTCTGCGGGGGATGGGTTCCGTAATGACCTAGAGTTCAACAGTTCTTTTTCCATGGTTGTTTGGTGCCTTAGTTGTTCTAAGCGGAGCTGATTCTGCCTCTTCCATTTCGTCCTGGAAAGAGAAATTTATTTATAATCATTGTTATGATATTACATCGTGAGGAGAAAATGGGAATGATTTTTGAGAACATAGAACTTCATGATCAATATTGGATCAGAGGTTCATATAGCATCCACCCCGTTTTTTATGTCACTCAAATCGTTTTAGTCTATATAGCCCAGGCAAATTAGTGCTCTAGCTTCTAAAAATTGCTCCAGAGCTGGAAATCACTTTAACCCCTTTTAGGGGTCCTAAATTTGAGTTTGCGACGGTTTTTAGGTTGTGTTTCAGAATTGAGAGCCTAAAAACAGCGAAAGTTTCTCACTTTTTTCAGTATTTAGCTTGAAAGTCGAAAAGTACGCATCCTACAGAAAAACATTACATTTATTTATTTTCTTACCTCCTATTTTGGTACCACGTCTTGACCTGCGTCTCGCTCAGGTTAAGGGCGTCCGCCACGTCGCTCCTGTCGGCCACGCTCAGGTACTTCTGACAGCGGAACTTCCGCTCCAAAAACGCGAGCTGCGCGTGCGTGAAAGCCGTCCGTCGTCGCCGCGGCTTGCGTCCTTTCGCCGCCTCCGGCGAGTTGGCGTCTGTGTCGGGAAGTGGCGGACCCGTCGCGCCGCCCACGGGAACATGGGACACGTCACTTTCCCAGGCTCCTGGACTCCTGGTTGCGTCCGTATCGGATTCTGTGGAGAAAAAAATACATAAACTTAGTGGCGTCGAGCACGAATGCTGGGATGGGCTGTTCGTTGACCACTGAGGTTGTTAATATTACCATTATCTTTTACTTCCATAAGTAGCAAGACATGTTTCTATAGACCACATTAGTTAGGTTAGGCGGGAAATTTGAATTACGATCCATCCGTGGATCCGAGCACTCAATTCCCCATGCATTTCTTATGGACCTAAAATTTTCGCGAATTTCTCGCTTGTTTTTAGATACTTTGGCTAATTTCTTAAGGTTTACTTCGGTTGAAATAGATTCTGTGAACCTTTCTCAACCATCTAGAATCAAGTTTTCATAACAAAATTGTATATTTCCAAAATAATTAATAAATATAAAAGTGTTCACCAAATTCGTTTGACGTATGTCTTAGCTCACTCGAAATCAGTCAAAAATAATAACATAACCCTAAATCGGCCTTGTAATGACGCACAACAGAAGTCATCAACGATATACGGAAATCTTTCGAACTACACTGGTTTCAAATTTGTTTTAAGAATAAATAGAAATAGATTTTAATGTGCAAATAACATGAAAACATGCCCTAATGATGAAGGTACCCAATACTTGTTGTATCTGGACTAACATTCTCTTTTAAATAGGGTGGTTTCATCTCATAGTTGAAATTCCTTGTTAAAAAATTTGAATATGGATCTCCCGCCAAGCGAATGATTCTAACCTAACTAATGTGGTCTATATATAGTATTTTCATGTTGCTAGCAAAAAAATACTGAAATATGGATCTACATTTGTGTATCAAACATCTTTTCTTGAGTTAAGGTTCATAATACAGAAAAGAATGTGTTAGTGGTATGGACTATTAAATTTTAAATTATGAAAAGAGGATAGTATTTTATTAATATATTTTGAACTATTAAAATGATTTGTTCGTAATCCACTACCTACTCAAATATCAGGAATAAATGGACAATCTGCTATGATTGTCTCCAGCCTTGCTCTAGACATTTCGATGATACTTTCCTTAGGTATTTCGAGTTGTGAAAACTATGCACCGAGTGTGAGTTGCAACAACCCATTCCACGAAGTTGAATCATTGCAGATTGCTCCTTTAATCTTGATAAATAAATCTAGTGGAAATTTTTGAAGCATTAAGGCATTGAAGCATTGTAGATATCCCTTTTTTTATAAGATCATTTTTGAAGCATTTTTTTTAAACGCCACTTTATTTAAGTTTAATTTCTTTCATGATGCATTTCTATCATAGGAATCCATTGATATAATTCGATACTCTGAGAAATCAATATAATTTGTCTGTTTGAACAAGAACGCAAAAAAGCTCCTGTCCACAGGGCTTGAACCAATTTTTATATTATCATACTGGCAACGTGGAACTGTTTGGCGTGGTTTTTGGGCAAGAAGGATCATTGGGTTTAATTTTTTTTCATTATGAAGCTGGAGCAGCTGTTTCTACGAATGGATTGCGCTATCAAACAAGTTCATATTCATGAATTTATGGTCGAGTTTATGCAGAAAATAAAACAGATTGAAATAAAATGAGAAACAAAATAAAATAAAATGATAATTAAGGGCAAAATGGATTGGTTTATACAGCCTTCTTAAAACAAAAATAATGAACCAATCAAAACGCATCTTTTTTGACATGACTTGATTTGTGCAAGTTCTGTGAATTTCACTCTTTGGACATTATCATTTTCCTAACAGAATAAAATAAGAAATAAAGATGAATGTCGGCCATCTTTAGATCCTATTCTTATTTATTTAAATTTGTTTTATTTGTTGTTTAATGTTTAATTTTAACAACATGGAGACATTTTTCTTCGTAGATACGTGAAAGAAAAGGTTTATGCCGACACTCCTCAGTCAATTCTATGACTCGAAGAGACGTTTGACGTTTCGTGTTGTGATCGACGAAATAGAGCCCAGAATGTGCGAAAATCTAATAGAAATGCCATCGCGAAAAAAAAGTGCAAAGCTGTTATTTTAAAACAGCCGGAGTTTTACGCCTATCCCGGAATCAATTTAACTTGGTGGAAAGTTTTGTATCCACCCTGAGAAATATTTATCTGGGGCTGATTTTTATGTTCGGAATCAATAATTTTCTGATGTTTATGTATTGGCGCTCTTGTTCCTCGGAACAGAGTGCTTATCAATTTGCCCAAATGTCTGTAATTTTCGAATTTTTGGCTGGAAATGGTTTTAAACGATTTGGTGCAACTCATTGATCAATAATCCGTGGTCGAAATCGATTCTGTCCGGCCAGCCGGCCGTCCAGGCGTCCGTCCGTTAACACGGTAACTGTCGAACGAAAGGAGTTAGAGGAGTGAAATTCGCAGGGTAGGTTTGGAGAGTAAACATTTCGGACATCGAAGGATATTTTAGTATACCTAAAGGGTTTTCCAATAAGAGGTGTTATTTTGAATAGCCCGCTATTTCGGTAGATGTCACTTTTGAAGCTGTCATTTTTTGACATTTGACAAGTAGAAACTACGCCATTAATAAAAATGGAACGATACACGCTTCAAGAACGCATTGAAATTATTAAAATTCACTATAAAAATGGTGAAAATTTGGCAGAGACGGTTCGTAAAACTCGAACATTTTTGGGTCGTCGTGAAGCACCTTTTCGGACCGCAATAAAGAAATTGGTGGAAAAATTCGAGCTGTTGGGATAAGTTAGTTATGTGAAGAATAAAAACCCGTGCACGTCACTCAATAACAGCAGACAATATTGCTGCTGTAGCCGAAAGTGTTGAAGAAAACCCAGGTTTGTCCATTCCTCGTCGTTCTTTGGAATTAGGCATTCCACAAACGTCATTACACCGTATTTTGCATAAAGAGTTGGGTCTTAAGGCTCAAAAAGTTCAGTTAACACAAGAACTCAAGCCGGCCGATCATCAACAACGTCGTGTCTTTGCTGATTGGGTCGTTGAAATGCATGAAAATGATCCGGAATTCCATCGAAAAATCATCTTGAGTGATGAGGCCCATTTCCACCTCGGTGACTTCGTCAACAAGCAAAATTGTCGCATCTGGGGCTCGGAAAACCCAAGAGTTATTGTTGAAAAGCCTCTCTATCCTCATCGTGTGACTGTTTGGTGCGGTTTATGGTCCGGCGGAGTCATTGGACCTTACTCTTTCGAAAATGAGGCTGGTGCAACAGTTACGGTGAATGAATTACGCTATCGAGAGATGATTTATGATTTTTTATGGCCGGAATTGGATGGTATTGATCTGGACAACGTTTACTTTCAACAAGACGGCACTACGTGCCACACAAGCAACGAAACCATTGATCTTTTGCGGGAAAAGTTTCCGGACCGTGTTATCTCTCGAAGAGGTGATCACAATTGGCCACCGAGATCTTGTGATTTAACACCTTGCGACTTCTTCCCTTGGGGGCCACGTGAAAGAGAAGGTCTACGCCAATAGCCCAGCGTCGATTCAAGACCTCAAAGATGGAATTCGTGAGGCTATCGAGGACATAGGGCAGCCACTTTGCGATTTGGTTATGGAAAATTTCATTAAAAGGATATGGTCCTGTAAGCGTGGTCGTGGTGGTCATTTGCCTGATGTTATTTTCCACTATTAACGGCATAGCTTCTTCTTTATAATGAAATAAACATCAGATCATTTATATTGAAAAATGGCATTTTTCTTTTAATATAAATATAACACTCTTATTGAAAAACCCTTTACATTTTGTTATACGTCTTTTATACAGAATGTAATTTTCATCGGTTTTGATAGCATACCATCCAAACATGATCAACACGTTCAAAAACTGACTTTTGCAAAATTAATTTCATCCCTACATTGGTGAAAGTCAATCTTTGAACCCCATCCAATTAATTGACTACGAATAAAAGCGTGGTTTCATGGGGCGCTAAGGGTTCATCCCCCTCCGAGTATATTCGTCTCGATTGAAAAAGAATAAACTTCAACTTGAGGGCGGGATATAAACCGTCTGAAAAATCCGGAAAGATGAGTGTCTGCCTCTTGTAAAATGTTTTGTGAAATGAAGTTTTCGCGAACAACAAGATTTTTAATTATAACCTTAGGCGCCTCTCCTGGCTTTCAGACCGAATGCATTTAGATCTGTGGTCGGATGTTTCTTGGTTGAAAAACAATGCCAGCGATGAAAAGGAAGATACTTGATACACACGCACCTTGTGATTCTAAGGAATTTTTTTTTATGCTGAAATCGACGCCGACGTGAAATTCGTAGCGGTAGTTGGAGGCAAATTACAGCATTGTCCATAGGATCCCGCATCATTTATTCTAGAGAGGCACGAACGAGTTTTAGATATACAGGGTGAGTTATACATTAATTTTAACCACAGATTCCTTTTATGAGGCAAAACACTTTTTCCTTTAACATTTTTCCAGATTTGAGTCAGATAAAAAGTTACAAGCGTTTAAAGGTTTCACAATGTGCTAATATGCTCCTGCATGGCACCGTTTAATATAGAAAACTATTACTGAAAAATATCGGAGAACAACAAAACAAGCACTGACGTGAAATCAGAAGCTTTTGCGCGTATGTTCTCTTGTCCATACTCCTTTATTGGACACTCTTAATCGAATTTACCATGGTGAATTCTATTGTCCGTTCTCCTGTATTGGACACTCTTAATCGAATTTACCATGGTAAATTCGGAGTGTCCAATACAGGAGAACAGACAATAGAATTCACCATGGCAAATTCGATTAAGAGTGTCAGTTTAAGGGTAAATTCTAATTTTTTCAGTCATATATCTTGAAAAATTTTATATTTCAGAAACTATGCGTCAGAATCAACTGAAATAGTCAATGGAACATGCGTGCTAAAGTTCCTGACTTTACGTCAGTGCTTTTCTCAAATTTTTGCGCGTATGTTCTGGGGAACATCGCGTTATAATTTCGCCCAAATGTCTGTAACTTTCGATTTTTTTTACGAAAATGGCCTCAAACGATTTAGTTCGACTCCCCAATGAAGAATTCGAGGTCAAATTTGATTGTCCGGCCGGCCGTCCGGCCGTTGCCACGATAACTGAAAGAGAACGGGAAGAGCTAGCGACTTCAAATTTTCAGGGTAGGTGGCGCATCCCAATACGACGGACACGTTCGATAATGGGCATAATCAGCCCAATGGTTTTCGAGTAGTAATTTTGTTTTCTACCAATATAAATCCGATCGAATTGTAACTTCGTGAATAGTTGTAGAATATAAACCTAAGCACGTTTGTGAAATTTTGTGAGAATCGTACGCTAGAAAATTATTAAAAAATATTTTTGTTGTCACGATAACCTGAGAACGGAAAGAGATAGCGGCTTGAAGTTTTCAGGTTAGGTTGTGCATCTGAATGAGACATTTGAGTTTGTTTATAAGCATAATCGGTTGAACGGTTTTAGAGTTATAGCCAACTGAAATTTGGTTGTTTTTCTCCTCATTAACTCGAAAAATACTAAACCGATTGAATTGAAACATGGTTATTAGTTGTAGAATGCCAACGCGAAAATTGTTGCAAAATTTCGTGAGGATAGTATTTGTAGAAATTTTTTAAGAAATAATTGAAAATTAAAAAAAAAAGTCTATATATCAGTACCTGTTCGTCTGAAATTGCTGAAATTCTGCAAGAGCCTTCAGAACCCAACTCTATTGCCAAGTTTTAAGTTTTAACACGATCGGTTAAATATTGTTGGAGATTCGAGCAGCCTTGTGAGAGTTCAGTAGATGGGTGACCTTTGCCTCGATAACTTTCGAACAAAAGCAGATAGGGACTTGCAATTTTCAGGGTAGGTTGCGTATCCGAATGGGAGAGTTAAGTTCGTTTTTGGGCATAATCGGTTTAACGGTTTCCGAGTTATACCCACCTGGAATGTTATTTCCTCGATAGCTCAAAAAATTAAGATTCGATCGAATTGAAGCTTGGTAACTATTAGTAGAAAATCAACATAAAGACGTGTTTTAAATTTTTCAAGAACCGTACCCCTAGAAAATTTGAAAATATGAAGAAAAAAAAATGTTGTAAGAACCGTACCCCTAATAAATTCCAATAAAATTACGATAAAAAAATTGGTTCAAGCACTGACGTGAATTCAGGAGCTTGTGCTCGTATGTTCTATTGTCCATTCTCCTGCATTGGACAACCTCAATCGAATTTACCATGGTAAATTATTTTGTCCATTCTCCTGTATTGGACACTTAATTCGAATTTAATTTTTTTGGTAAATTCGATTAAGGGTGTCCAATACAGGAGAATGGACAATAGAACATACGCGCAAAAGCTCCTGACTTCACGTCAGTGTTTTTCTCAAATTTTCTAAATTACCTTCATCACGTTTCGTTAAAACATCCCCCAGCAGATCTCTAATCAAGAAAGACTTCGGTTCTTGCATCCTTCCGGACGAAACTCCAAAACAACCCTCAAACCGGGAGGGTTGACATGTTCGTCACGCGCTACAACTCGAAAACACGTGGACCGACTGTTTACTACCGAATCGCCCGACCGCTAATATCGCACGGGAAATTTGCGATAACTGTCGTAAAATGAGACGGATTTGCCTAAGCGAAACGTTCTCACCCCCATTTTCTTCGCCCTCAATCAACCCCTGGCTCCGCCCCTGGGGTTAGCAGGCCCCGCCCCCTCCTTCAAACGCGACAGCGTTGTTTATCGCGGCGAGTAAGGGATGGGAATAGAGGAAGTGGGGGAGTTTTGTGGACGATGATCCGGGTATTATGTTTGTGTAATTGGGCGGTTTTGAAGGTTTTCAGCGCCGGGAAAATGTCATTACGAAAGATTTGGGGTTGTAAGGGGGTGGGGGGATAAACCCTGTAAGTGGATAGAAGCATGTAAGCAAAATGTAAATAATACATTTCTTGAATCCAGCTATACAGATACAGATGTTAAGAATGAAGATTTATAGAAGCGCTAACGAAATTGATCACTTTATTTCAACTTGAAATACAGGGTGTCTCAAGTTCGAGTGCCTATTAGACGTTTCAGGAGAACTGGACATATTTGAAATCTGAAAATTGGGATTATGATATCGTTTGAAATTCTCTACAGAGCTAAAATATCTTCGAAGCCCAAGCACTCCCGGTTATACAGGGAGTGCAAATAAATTTGATGAAAACATTTTTTTTTCAAGTTTTGCATTCCTGCTATGATCGAGTATTCAATGCTGAATACATTTCTGTTGAAACCATTGTATTCAATCGAATAGTTTTCAAAATATCGAAAAAAAAACCTGAAAAAAGTCAAATATGTTTAGTCAGTATTATGTTCATTATTCTTATTTTAAACATCCTGATCGTGAACCGTTTTTACAAGATCGAAGAAGAAGAATGTGAAAAGTTCATGAATTTTTTGAATTTCAGAAATATCGTCACAGGGTGTTTCAAATTTTGTGTCGAAGATTGTGATCGAAAATTGGCCATACCTTCTGTTTTTCAAATTAGAACCCTATTTTTTTATGATTGCGTTGTATTCTGCGGTGAAAAATAATGATATTTTTCCAACATGATTATGCTCCTAAATTCAATAATTTCTGAATTTCTTTTTATTGAATTTAGGAGCATAATCATGTTAGGAAACTATCATTTTTTTTACAGCAGAATCCAACGCTACCATAAAAACATAGGGTTCTAATTTGAAAAACAGAAGTTATGGCCAATTTTTGATCACATATTTCGACACAAAATTTGAAACACCCTGTGATGATATTTCTGAAATTCAAAGGATGCATGACCTTCCCACATTTTTCCTCTTCGATGTTGTAAAAACGATTCACGCTCAGCATGTTTAAAATAAGAATAATGAACATAATACTAACTAAACATATTTGCCTTTTTTTCCGGTTTTTTTCGATATTTTGAAAACTTTTCGAACGAATACAACGGTTTCAACAGAAATGTATTCAACATTGAATACTTGATCACAGCAGGAATGCAAAACTTGGAAAAAATTTATTTTTCATCAAATTTATATTCACTGCCTGTATAACCGGAAGTGCTTGGGCTTCGAAAATATTTTAGCTCTGTAGAGAATTTCAAGCAATATCATAATCCCAATTTTCAAATTTCAAATAGGTCCAGTTCTCCAGAATCGTCTAATAGGCACTCGAACTTGGGACATCCGTGCCGCTGCCCCACGTTGGGCGCAAACGAAACTATGGGAGTTATTCCAAAAAGATGGAGAACCAAAGATGATTAATGAAATACAAATACTTATTCTTGTATAAGGAAGTTCTACATATTGCTTTGATGAACTACAGTTACAGTGTATTTGGGTTATTAAAAAGTAAATTTTCACCAAATTTCGTGAAAAAAATAAAATTTTTGTAAGATAAATAAAAAACCAAAAATCTCATTATTTGAATTTTTCTCATAAACTTTGGGGTTCTGTGAAAAAAGTGTGAATACAAAAGTTGTAGATCTTCTCATAACCTAAAACTTCGTCATTTAACTTTTTTTCCGTAGGACTTGTAGTTTTGCCGGAAACCGTTTCCTACCCTTAAAAACTCACCCTCTTTCACTTCCCGATCTCAGATCGCCCGTATTATTATATTCCTTTAATTTTTGTTATATTCTCTTCCGTTTTCAATGGGTTCCATCCTACTATTATTTTTTTCACTTTTTACCATCCTCAAAGGCTTCAGCACTTGTCTAATGTTCCTGTGAGTTATTTCAAAATGAAATGTTTTCTCATTCGTTCGTTCATCAACAAAACCATTCTAATTAAAGACCTCCTCATACTTATCATCCTGATTTTTCGATCTATTTATAGCATATATTATTGTTAGTTCATAATAAGGAACTGATCTGAAATTTTTATTGTACAGGAGTTCAATAGACATACTCTCTACTGATCTCCGTCTCTTTCCAATAGTAGATACGATGAGAGATGAAACACAGGAAGACAGTTATATGAGCATATAATAATTTTGAATATGTCGTTCTTAAAAATTGGGAAATACGAAGGTAGTTTTTTGGCGCTCTAGTTCCTCGGAACTGAGTGCTTATCAATTTGCCCAAATGTCTGTAATTTTCGAATTTTTCGATGAAAATGGTCTTAAACGATTTGGTTCGGCTCACTGATCAAGAATCCGTGGTCGAAATTCATTCTGTCCGGCCGGCCGGCCGTAGGCACGATAACTCTCGAACGGAATGAGCTAGAGAGTTGAAATTTGCAGAATAGGTTAGGCAGATAAATATCTCGGCTAAGTTCGTTATTGGGCAAAATCGGACAGATGGTTTCGGAGTAACAAAACATCTTTTTTTACTAAACAAATTCCAAATTAAATTTTTTTCAATGAGCAGTTTTATCATAAGAATCCAATGATACATTTTTAACTCTAACAAGCTAATACTTTCGGAGATATGATTTTTCAAAATTTCAACAAAAAATCGTATTTTTACGTTTTCACAGAATTATATAATTATTTTATGTATGAATTGTCATAATGTCAACTTATTTTCCTGAGATATGATATTGTCTAATTCCTTGCTAATAGTTGGTTCGAGAAACGTCAAATTCGACTTAGAGAGACAAGGGTAAAAAACCGTCAAATAAACCCCCATGTGGCGATTTTATGTCGAAAAGTGAAAATTAAGAATATATATCCCAGGTAAGTACCGACGTTTTATTCTAATACCGGAGATCGACAAGATCGTACGAGGAGCCCGATAGCCGGTTGGTCTACGCTGTCGGGTGTTCGGTTTCGGAACGAGAGAAGGCGGGACTTTTTGGCGCTCTAGTTCCTCGGAACTGAGTGATTATCAATTTGCCCAAATGTCTGTAATTATTATTTAAGATGCAGTTTCATCATTAAAATCCATCGATATAATTTTCAACTCCAACAAGCTAATACTTTCGGAAATATGATTTTTCTAAATTTCAATTATAATGAATCGTACTTCTATGTTTTCACAGAATGTTATAATTATTCTATCTAAGCTTTATTATATGATCTGTGTTCATACTCGTACATGTCATCCTGTTCTATAAGAGAGAGTCAAATTCATTTCAGCTATTTTAATTTGATTTCTTCCATGGTGCAGTTCTCATTCTCAGATTGCTCATTTAATTTTGATAAATAAACTATTATTTGAATTGAATTTCCTTTATGATGCATTTCTATCATAAGAATAAATTGATATAATTCTCAACTCTGAGAAACCAATACTTTCGGAGATATAATTTGTCTGTTTGAACTAGAGCGCCAGAAAGCTCCTGTCCACAGGGCTTGAACCCATTTTTTAGTTACAATTTCCAAATGATAATTCTCCTAGTCAGGGAAAAAAATTAAGATTTCATTAACAAATTATACTGTAACCCTGAAATCTTCTATATTTCCCTTTTTGGCGCTCTTATTCCTCGGAATAGAGTGCTTATCAATGTGCCTGAATGTCTGTAATTTTCGAATTTTTGGATGAAAATGAGTCGGTTCAGGAGATAGATATATCGGTCAAGTTCGTTATTGGGCAAAATCGGCCAAATGGTTTCGGAGTAACGAAAAATATTTTTTTTACATCACAAATTTCAAATTCATTTTTTTTTAAGATGCAATTTAACCATAAGAATCCATTGATATTATTTTCAACTCTAACAATCTAATACTTTAATTTCAATAATAAATCGTACTTCTATGTTTCCACAGAATGCTGTACTTAATTATTCTATCTATGAATTATTATATGATCTGTGTTCCTACATGTCATCTTATTTTCCTATGAGAGATGAATGTAAAAACTATTTCTGGTTCGTTATTCTTGATATAAAATATACCTCCTCTTCTAGAAAACAAAGTATGATTGAATGCAAAATGACCAATGAAATAACCTCAGCTATCGTAGAATTATGAGGATGACATGATATTATACTTTTAAGGTGATAATATAATGCCCGTGGATAATCCATATGATGATGGAAATATAATCTTTGGTAAGATACATAATCAAATTGGGTTCAGTTTATCTCCAGTAAAAACAAAACTGCAATATTGTCTAAGTTTTAATTGATATAAGTAATATTTCTTCGATCGTGGGAAAAGTGACACTATTTTGACCTATTTTCTATGCGCAAAGCTCAACATTCCAGAATAGTGGGCAGTGTTGCTAAGCAATTAGAAAATAACAGTGCGGTAATATTCTTACCGCACTTTTGTAGCATGCGGTAATATTACAAATGTATTATTACAATAAAATGAAACAAAGGATGGTTTTAATTTTTATATTGATAAAGTTGTTATAAAAGAAATAGAAGAAACATCTAATTTATAACGATATTCTTGAACACCAATGTTGTTAATATTTACATTTATTGTACAGTTTGTACAATTTGTAAATCGTACTGGAGGACAACGAGAATTTATAGACGTTGAAGCTGCATGGTTAATTGTTTGGTTTATCTCGTTTCGATCATTTTAATTTGAAGTCGAGGCAGGGGTGTTGAATATTTTATTAGCCACTTCTAATTTATTATTAAGTGATTCGTCAATATATTCTTCCGCCACATTGGAGGATTTCCATCCTCCGTGGCGCTTTAAAGAAAGAATATCAGCTCCAGCATATATACCAAATGTGTTGCCGATGATCTTCGGAAACAATGTCCTGTATATTCTGTCGGCGGATTTGGCAACTGTAAATAACTTGCAACAATTTGCGGCATTTTTCCAAATTGATTTATTCCAATGACTGTCTTCCATCGTTTTCCTTGTTGAATTAAAAAAAATCTAGGATTTTCAAAATCATTAGGCCTAAATGATACGCAATTTCTATATAAACATTTAAATAGGTTTCGTTAATGATAAATGATCTAGGTTTATTTGTTTTTGTTTCTGGTATTTTTACCAGTATTTTTGAACAGAAATCTACTATATCCTGAACTTATATTCGGACAAGCTCATCTCCTCGACAGGCTCATGCTATTCCAAATATCAGAGCTACCTAAAAGGTAATCAAAAATTGTATATTTCGTATTTTATGTATTTTAAGTAATATTATTTTATCTATATCTTCTTACTTTCGTCGATGAATATGTCATCTGGGGCCTCTAAAATGAATTTCTGAACTTGTTCCTGGGTTAAAATTTTGGATTTTTTCGGTTTGTATCCTGTAGCTTGACGTTTAAAAAATGCTCCTGTCCACAATGCTTTTCCACTTGTTTGTCTTTGACTTTGAGTATTTCTGGATTTTTAATATTATAAACCGTGAATTGCTTTTTTGAATGTACCTACCTAAAAAAAATCCATTGAGATGATCTTTGTTGAAATCAGTGTCTTTATACTTATGTTGATATTTCTCATCTGTACGAAATAATTATCAGATCATTTTGGTAATACGGAAAAATATATTGAGAAACGATAACAAATGAGAGGGAATTGCGATTAATAATATTATGTTCATTATTAGTTATTACGTTTCGAATCTGAAATTCATCGAAAATTATCAAGTTCCGAGTTTGTTTATTCAATCTGTGATTGCAAGACGTTGTTAAATATGAATGAAACGGATTTTTGAATACATACTTCGTAATATAAATGGTAAACTGAAACTTTTTTACAGATATCAAGTTCTTGCTAATCACTTGAAATAATTAAGTTCCAAAATAGAATAGAATAATTTATTGATTTCTTCAGATATGACAAGATGTATTCAGGGTGATTCACGAAGACCGTTCGTTAGAATATTTCAAATTAAGACACGAGATAAACACTTGAAGTTTTATAGTTAAGCTTTTTTAGGAGAGATTAATTCTTGGAGAAAATTTCAGATTCATTTGCATCAATAATTTCTAGCAATTTTCTAGGTTTTGTCATGACTGACTTTGACATTGAAATAGATACACCCTGTACGTTTTTTCATGCAAAAATCTACAAGTTATTAACATTGGAATGAAGCTCTATTCGAGAAAATTTAAAGGATTTTTTCAGATTTCACACGAATTTTCTGAGAATAATATTTAAGTGGCACATTAAAACAATTGATTTTCTACTACTAGTTACCAAGCTTCAATTCGATCGAATATTTATTTTTTGAGTAATCAAGGAAATAATATTCAAGGTAGGTATAACTCGGAAACCGTTAGATCGATTATGCCCAAAAACGAATTCAACCCTACCATTCGGATACGCAACCTACCCTGAAAATTGCAAGTCCCTATCTCCTTTCGTTCGAAAGTTATCGAGGCAACGGTCACCCATCTACTGAACTCACACAAGGCTGCTCGAATCTCCAACAATATTTAACCGATCGTGTTAAAACTTGAAACTTTGCAGTAGAGTTAAGTTCTGAAGGCTCTTGCAAAATTACAGCAATTTCAGACGAATAGTTACTGATATATAGAATTTTTTTTTTCAATTTTCAATGATTTTTTGAAATTTTCTACAAATACTATCTTCACGAAATTTTGCAAGAATTTTTGCGTTGGCATTCTACAACTAATAACCATGTTTGAATTCAATCGGTTTAGTATTTTTCGAGTTAATGAGGAACAAAAAACAAGCAAATTTCAGATGGCTATAACTCTAAAACCGTTTGGCCGATTATACTCATAAGCAAACTCAAATGTAGCGTTTTGATGCACATCCTAACCTGAAAACTTCAAGCCGCTATCTCTTTCCGTTCTCAAGTTATCGTGACAACAAAAATATTTTTTAATAATTTTTCAATAATTGTCTAGCCCTACGATTCGCACAGAATTTCACAAACGTGCTTAGGTTCATATTCTACAACTACTCACCAAGTTTCAATTCGATCGGATTTATATTGGTTGAAAACAAAACTATTACTCGGAAACCATTGGGCCGATTATGCCCATTAACGAACTTGGCCGTCGTATTGGGATGCGCCACCTACCCTGAAAATTTCAAGTCGCTAGCTCTTTCCGTTCTCAAGTTATCGTGGCAACGGACGAACGGCCGGCCGGACAGAATGAAATTTGACTTCGAATTCTTCATTGGGGAGTCGAACTAAATCAAAAAATTTGAAAGTTACAGACATTTTTCTTGGAAGCACGCTCCCAAAATTTCGCATCATCCAGTTTTAACGCTTTGAAATCTCATTATTCAAGCGCCCCCTCCTACCGATTATATCCTTCCCAATGTTGCGAAAATTCGCAACAACTTTCGATCCATCGAAAGCATCGGTCCATCGAAGACAACAACACAACTGCCTCGCTTGGTCATAATTATAAATAGCGTCCTGATAAAACAATCTATCGGGTTATCACATATGAACTTCGCCTCAATGACGTCGAACCTCATGGAACACCATTCTAAATTTAACACGATCAATCCATGCAGACAGAAGTGACATTTCTACACGATGCAACCGCTGGCTATTCCAGCTCTCCTCCTATCGTTCCTCCTCGCAGTCCTCAGTGAAATTTGTGAAAAACCGCCCAATGTCGAGTTACTGGTGTACAATCACGTGAACGGAGATATCAAGAATATAACCGCCGAAGATGTTATAACGCTCTCCGAAGACGTGTTCCAAGTTTTAGTGGTCAACCAGACGATCAAGAAGCTGTGCCAGAACTATGTCATCATCAACAACGAACTCACGGTGCTTCAATTGCTCAACAACAGCATCGAGGATATCAGACCTTCGGCCTTCAACATCTCGGCCACTCTGGCCTTGCTGAAGATATCCGAGAACCCGTTGAACAGGATTAAAAAGGGAGTGTTTAATGAGGTGCGAACCAAAGAGTTGGATCTCTCCTACAATAATATAGAGGTGATCGAGGCGGACGCTCTGGAGAATAACACGTATTTGGAGATAATCAAATTGAACCACAACTTCATCAAAGAGTTCGATCCTAACTGGTTCACCAAGACGCCAAACGTGTACAAGATAAGTGCAATTTACAACGAGATGACCAGGATTCCCGCATACGCCTTCGTGAACATGACCAAGTCGAGACCTCTGAAGATTCGTCTATCTGCCAACAGGATCGAAGAGATCGATCCTCTGGCGTTGGAGGATGCTGGGATCGTGGACGTGTTCAGGATTAGCGGAAACAGGATCAGGGAACTACCGGGGCAACTGTTCGTCAACAAGACCATAAAGAGTCTTCAGATCGACACCAATAAACTGCAATGTTTCCCCGACGAGCTCTTCAACAGCACCTTGACGGAGATAACCTTCGAGGAAAATACGTCGTTCAATTGTGCCTGCCTTATCAGGGTGAGGAATTTCGTGGAGCAGAGGAATATGACCGTTATCTACCCTTCGATAATATGCGAGGACAAGCCTAGAGAAGTACAGATCGTTTTCAACAAAGATAAGACTTATAAGATACCGCTAATAAAATCTTCTGCTTTGTAGGTACTTATCAGTATATTAGAAGTTTAATTTTAATTATATTCATTTTGTTATTTATTGAATCAGTTCGTCCTCATTTACATTTCAATTTTAAGTAGTTAGAATTAAATCAATTCCATCACATCGTTTTTTATTCTGCATAGCTGGGAGATCAGGTGCATAGTTGATGTTGAGTCTGACAACCACAGATAAAAAATTATATCTATGCAGTAAGGAATGATTAATTATAATGATGAAATGTTCTTGTCTGTGATAGTGACAGTAAATTACGGAGATTAATTATTGTCGCATGAAACGAGATATCATTATATCAAGACTAATAGCAATGTTTTTTATTTGATAATTGGGTGAATATTTTTTTTGATTAATTTCCTTTGGAAGAATATAGGTGAATTTTAAATAATGTAGGAGTTTTAGTTTCGTTTCATCCTTCTGTAATATTTGACATGTGTCAGTAGAGTTAGATTATGAGCTTATTTCCTCGAAAGTCTTCATAAAATTGGGTGAAGCACTGACGTGAAGTCGGGATATTCCTCGCTCCTGTTTTTTTGTCTATTCGACACTCTTAATCGGCTGAAAATGGTCTCAAACGATTTGGTTCGACTCACTGATCAAGAATCCGTGGTCGAAATTCATTCTGTCCGGCTGGCCGTAGGCACGATAATTCTCGAACGGAATGAGCTAGACAGTTGAAATTTTCAGAGTAGTTTTGGGAGATAAATATCTCGGCTAAGTTCTTTATTGGGCAAAATCGGACAGATGGTTTCGGAGTAACAAAAACAATTTTTTTTACATAACAAATTCCAAATTAAATTTTTTTCAATAAGCAGTTTTACCATAAGAATCCAATGATCTCATTTTAACTATAACAAGATAATACTTTCGGAGATATGATTTTTCAAAATTTCAAAAATAAATCGTATTTCTATGTTTTCACAGAATGATATAATTATTCTATCTATAGATTGTTATAATGTCAACTTATTTTCCTCTAGACATGACATTGTCTAATTCATTTCAGCAATCGAAGAATTATGAGAATAAAGTGTATTCCGAAATATGAGCGAAGTGAGAAAAATCTCAGTTGTTTGTTCCTAAATTAGTTTTTCTCAGAAAAGTCTTACATTTCGGAACGGAACATGAAGTAAGAGATCTGAGAGTAGTGAGACTGCTTTTCATCATGCTCAGTTCTCTCACTTAATGACGGGACTGACGGAAGGGAATATTATAACTTCAAAAATATTATGTTGGTGTTGAAATACTCGAATTTTGGCGATACAACGGGGACCTCACCCAAAAATGTTGGAAAATATTACGTTAATATTGAAAGCATAATTCTGTAGTTCGAGAGAGGAGAAAATTTGGTGAACGTAGATAAGGAAATTTTTGATCGATTACAAGGTAATTTTTCATTATTACTTATCTTCTTTCATACATGTTTTATGGAATATCTACTATTTGTAGGTACTTTAAACCTGTTTTGGGCAATTGTCATACGAAACTTGTTTTTTTTTGTAATTAGAATCTGTTTCAATATTCTAGAATTTTTTTTCCAATTTCTTTTTCTCTTATTTGTATTTGTAAAAGAAAAATTTCATATTTTTTATAAGATAATTTTTGAAGCCCTTTTTTTAAACGACATTTTTTATAAATTTAATTTCCTTCATGATGCATTTCTATCATAGGAATCCATTGATATAATTGCCAACTCTGAGAAACCAATACTTTCGGAGATATAATTTGTCTGTTCGAACAAGAGCGCCAATTTTTTGACAAAGGAGTCCATATTGAAGAAATAAATGCCTATCAATATTTTTAAATTTCAACAAATTTTGTGAACAATAGTTACAAATCACAACACTCACGGGTAGACAGGGTTTTTTCTGAGGTTTTTCCCTAAGCTCATGTAGCATACGTCGAATTGTATGGTACCCCGTTACACCAACCTCTGCTAACACATATAAAGCTCTCAGTCAAAAGAATATATATATAATGAAAGACTTGAGTAATCATCTATGATCACGGAATTTTCAATTCTGACATAATTATGTATTCTATTGGAATTAAAATTCGTTGACTATCTAATAATATACGAAAACACTTAGGCTGGTTTTCCTGTCACGCTGACGGTCGGCGCTGATGGGTCAATATGTATGTAGCTATAGGTAGCGTTTTCGAGTCGCGCAGCGCTGACGGCCGTCAGCGCTGAGCTATATATGCGCACGTACGCGCCGGCGCGTCGGCGCCGCTGACTAGCTGGCGCCGACAAGCCTCCACATTCAGTGAGCCAGAGACAATAGCATCCTTCTATTTCTCTATTTGATCAGCGCGATACTAAAAGGATCCGAGCTGACTGATCAGCGCTGACCGTCAGCGCCGACCGTCAGCGTGACAGGAAAACCAGCCTTAAGCCTCAAGTAACTTAAGAGTACGATAATCACGAAATTCCGCGAAAATTAGTGGGTTGGCATTCTAGAAGTAATTGTAGAATGAATTGTAAAATAATGACCTTTATAAGCATGTGAAGTTTCGAATTGATCGGGTTACCTTAAAGTGTCAAAAAAATAATTTGAAATGTTTGAATTTTGTTTCTACAATAACTCCCGAACAGAATGAGCTAGGCAGTTGAAATTTTCAGGGTAGGTTTGGGAGATAAATATCTCGGATAAGTTATTGGGCAAAATAAGCCAAATGGTTTCGGAGTAACGAAAACAATATTTTTTTCACTTATAAATTTCAAATTCAACAAGCTAATACTTTCGGAGATATGATTTTTCGGAATTTCAATAATGAATCGTACTTCTATGTTTTCACAGAATGCTATAATTATTCTATCTATGAATTAGTATATGATCTGCGTTCATACTAGTACAATGTCATCCTGTTCTATAAGAGAGAGCCAAATTCATTTCAGCTATTTTAATTTGATTTCTTCCATGGTGCAGTTCTCATTCTCAGATTGCTCATTTAATCTTGATAAATAAACTATTATTTGAATTGAATTTCCTTTATGGTGCAGTTCAATCATAAGAATACATTGATATAACTCCCAACTCTGAGAAACCAATACTTTCGGAGATATAATTTGTCTGTTTGAACAAGAGCGCCAGAATGCTCCTGTCCACAAGGCTTGAACCAATTTTTCTCGTCTCGTCTCGGAAAAGCGAGACGAGACGTTTTAAAAAATATTATAGGCGATACCGAAGCCACATACACCGCAACCCAAGAGTCTCGTTTTTGGTCTCGTTAAATGTTTTTATGAAGTTTTTATTCGAAAAATTAGAAAAGATCTACATAGAGATCGATATATTTTAAGATTATGTTTGAATTCTTGGTCATCGAGGAATTTGAAAGTTGAAATTACCAGTGTTTAAAATTAAAAATAATGTACATGTACAAATATTTTTGTATAAGAGCGTAATAAATATAGCTTTACAAAATAATTCATTATTGTATACCATTTCGTTTATATATTATAACTAGCTGACCCAGCGAACTCTGTTCCGCCTTAGAGGCAATAAATAACGTACAATTGTGCAATTGTACAGTAATGATTTATTTTCAATGCTGTATCCCTCTAAAGTTTATTTTTTAACACAAATGAATGAAATTGTACGATTGTGGCATGGAAAACAGCAAGTTGCAATTGACGTTAAAAGAAGAACACCCTGTATGGAGATTTCGGACGAATACATTATGAGAATCCATCCAAGGTACCTATTTAGTTAATGCTTTGTTTGTGACACAAATCACTTCAATCACGTACAATTGTGCCATGAGAAAAAGGACATCCTGTATAGTAATGCTTTATTTTCAATGGTGTATGCCTCGAAAGTTTATTTTTAAACACACATGACTAAAATTGTACGATTATGGCAGGAAAAACAGCAAGTTTTAATTGACGTTAAAAGAAAAACACCCTGTATAACACAAAAAAAGTATCCTATGTCCGTCTCCTGGTTCTAAGCTACCTCCCCACCAATTTTGAGCCAAATCGGTATAGCCGTTCTTGAGTTATAAGTGGAGTAACTAACACGACTTTCTTTTATATACAGGGTGTCCCAAAAATACCACGCGAAAGTGACACTGGAGATAGATTGGCATTAGGTCTATCAGATAGCATCAACATGACCTCAGTAAAAGTCCGCTGGTTTTCGAGATATCACCACTGTTGCGTCCCATGACTTCACATGTTGGGAAGCGCTCATTTGTATTTCTAAACAAAGCAGCTCGCTTGTAAAACTTAAATGTTTTGGGATAACTGGTTTATTTTTGCATGGGTGGTCTCACCCTTGAAATTAATATTTTCCACGGAAAGATAATTGCAAGTAAAATATCTTGTAATACTTCAACCCTTGTAGAAGTATTTATGACCTATTTCCTGTGAAATATTGATAAAATGCATACAACAACTAACACATTGCCAGAGCTGTGAGTCCTTTGTCTAGATTCTAACCCATACAAAAATCTAGAATTTTCCGATTAGATCGCAACGGCTTTGGCTATTCTCTAAATCGAGGGCGTAGATTCCGAATCTGTAATTCCGTATCTCGATTAATTTTGGTAATATGGCGAAAAATCCGACTGATTAGTCCATTTTCCGGAGGTAGAGCCAGAAATTGCGACTTTCTTCGTCATTGCTCTGAAACTAATCGAGATAATCTAATTACAGATTCGTGATCTGCGTACCCGATTTAGTGAATAACCAAAGCCGAGTCGACCTAATCGGAAAATTGTAGATTTTTGTATGTGTTGGATACTAGAGAAAACTTTTTGGCGTTTGACGGATTCGCTCATTACCTAATATTTTCCGAACGGATAGAGATACAGAAAAAATAGATACATAAATCTAAACGTCGTCCACCGACCAATCATCGGGGAAAATTTGGATATCGAGATGTGAAAATCATAGATTTCGGACGGGAAAGAAGAATTTTCCTTCGATTCCGGGTCAAAAATATTTCTAAGTGCCGACCCAAAAAATTTTTTTCATGGTATGTCGATACGGAGCTCGTGTCTAATTAAATCGAGGTCGCTGATCACGAATATGTAATTAGTTTTTCCCTAAGTGGCGTACTTTGGGAAAATTTTCACTTAAAGTGAAAAAATTGACGAAAATAGGTCAATTTTGGAACTTTCCACCGCCCAAAAAAATCGGAGTAGGGTGTTGCTGATTTTTTACGTCATATTTGGATCCTTTATCTATCGAATCATCCGAACTATAAATGTGCAGGTGTACGCTTCGGAAATTATGATTTTTTTTCCCGAGGGTCTATTTTTCGGAAAATTATTTCCGCGATATTTCCTCGGAAAATTTTTGTAATAAATATCTGATGGTAGATTCGGAATCTACGGCCCCGAATCTATAAGAATAAGTACCCGTTTCATAGTTTTGCGTCAAAAAATTTTTCTCGAAAAATGGGATTTTTTTAAGGCTAATGTATTAAAAAATTGCCAAAATTCGACCGGTCTCCGATTTCGATGCAAATTACGTCATTTACTAATTCGGGACCGTAGATTACGAATATATGATCGGATTTTTCATTAGAGAATTTTCCGCGGAAATACCGCGAAATGAATTTTCCGAAAAACAGACCCTTGGGAAAAAAATCATAATTTCCGAATAGTACGGCCTGGATGTTTTCTGTTTGGATTATTCAGTAGATAAAGGATCCATATATGAGGGCAAAAATCAACAACACCTTACTCCGATTTTTTTGGGCGGTGTGAACTTCCAAAATTGACCTATTTTCGTCCATTTTTTCACTCTAAGTGAAAATTTTCCCAAAGTACGCCACTTAGGGAAAAACTAATTGCATATTCGTGATCAGCGATTTAACTAGACACGAGCTCCGTATCGATATACCATGAAAAAAATTTTTTGGGTCGGCACTTAGAAATATTTTTGACCCGTAATCGAAGGAAAATTCTTCTTTCCCGTCCGAAATCTATGATTGGTCGGTGGACGACGTTTAGATTTATGTATCTATTTCCTCTGTATCTCTATCCGTTCGGAAAATATTAGGAAATGAGTAAATCCGTCAAACGCCAAAAAGTTTTCTCTAGTATCTAACCCAGGGGTCACCAATTAGTTTCATTGGAGGTCCGTTCACAAAATCTGTATATCTGTCGCGGGTCGTTGATAGCATTATGGTGGCATAAGAATTTGACTAGCAGTTAATCTAAATCCAATATCTATAATTAGTAAATAAAACGAAAAGTTATCTGAATTTTTTTAATCAAGAATACATGTTTTCTGGAAAAATGGTCCGCAAAAAAAAGGTTCGCGATCCGCATCCGGACCGCGGTCCGCCATTTGGTGACCCCTGGTCTAGACTATTCGAAGACCCCTAGTCTGTGAAAGTCGGACCGGTTTCCATGTTACAAAACAATGAATGTGGGAGCGAGATAGCCGATAAGGGTTTTGGTTTTTTTTAATAAGTAGCAATTCTGGTTCTGATTAAAAAAAATTGGTAGTGTTGTATCATTTTGAAAAGGGCATGAAATGGACCAGTTTTTGCGATTATTTGTCAATTCAGTCTGATATAATTTTTTTTCACAGCAGTCAGTCAAACTTGAGTTAACGTTTTAACTTCGGCATAAAATACAACAAGTTAGACATTTTTTGAAGGATTTTGTTCTAGTTGTCGGTGAAGTTATTACTTCATTGTTTAAAGCAACTATTCAGGATAGCCTAGGTAAAAAAAAAACATGAGTTTGAAGTAATTTCTAGCAATGCTAGGCGATAAAAGACCGAAAACTGGAGATTTTTAAAAAATACACAAAAGTGGTGATATCTCGAAAACCAGCGGACTTTTACTGAGGTCATGTTGATGCTATCTGATAGACCTAATGCCAATCTATCTCCAGTGTCACTTTCGCGTGGTATTTTTGGGACACCCTGTATATAGAATATTTATTATCGTTATTCAGTATTAAACGAGACGAGATGAGACAACTGATAACGAGACGAGAACGAGACTTACACCCGGTTTCTGAAAGGCTGGTCAAAGTTAACAGAACTGTTAATGTCAAATCAGTTCGAGTTTTTGCGCTTTGCGCAACTCAGTTGAGGGTAAACAAGAGATTGATCACTGATTAGTTAACATTTGTATTGATCAGTCTTTCAAAAACGGGGTGTTAATTTTTTGGGAATTGGCGAGAGCGAGACGAGATTTTTTATACCCTCGCCTACTCTCGTCTCGTGCGAAGCCCTATCTCTTCTACTATCATTTCGTGTGAAGCCCTAACTGTAAGTATATTTTGGTACTCTTGTTGTGGTCCTACAAGCAATTATTTTCACCAGCTTTCAAAGCATTCATCCTAATCGACCAATTATATTAATGCGGAGATAATTCGGTGATAATCCTCTCTCAATACCGTCATAACATCCCACACAGACGCCGTGAACCCTTTACAGTTGCCTCATCAGACGGAAGGCATTGAGAAAAAATGATAAAATACTCACCCAACGCACTTGGCTACTCGAATCATAAACTGGATTCGTTTCGGCTTAGCTAATATGTAACAAATTACGTAATTGTCGTGGGAAGTTGTCGTGGACGATAAAATTCGCACTGCCAAATAAAGACTTTCACGTACGCCGGGCATGATCGTGTAATATGCCTACTATGCCGCGTAGGGTGTACGTTTGTTTTGTTGTCATCATCGGGGACCCTTGATTTACATAGCTCCGCACCTGTAATATCAGGTTTTTTGGCGCTCTTGTGCCTCGCAACAGAGTGCTTATCAATTTGCCCAAATGTCTGTAATTTTCGAATTTTTGGCTGAAAATGATTTGGTTTGACTCACTGATCAAGAATCCGTGGTCGAAATCGATTCTGTCTGGCCGGTCCGGCGTGCCGGCCGGCCGAAGGCAAAATTACTCTCGAACGAGAGGAGTTAGAGGATTGAAATTTGTAGGTGGTTTTGGAGCGTAAAGAACTCCGTTAAGTTCGTTAATGGGCAAAATCCATTGAGCGGTTTCGGAGTTATGGCCGATTTTGGTAAAAACATTTTTTATGAATATGTCCGAAACCGATCACTCGATCTATCTGAAATTTAGCATCAAATTGTAGAATCATGACCTTCATACGTATGTGAAGTTTTGTATTGACCAGGTTACCGCAAAGTGTCAAAAAAATATTTTGAAAATTAAAAAAAATTTTTTTTACAATAACTCTCGAATGGAATGAGCTAGGCAGTTGAAATTTTCAGGGTAGGTTAGGGAGATGAATATCTCGGTTAATTTCGTTATTGGGCAAAATAGGCAAGATGGTTTCGGAGTAACGAAAAAAAATTTTTTTTTTAATTAACAAATTTCAAATTCAGTTTTTATTTGAGATGCCGTTTCACCATAAAAATCCATTGATATCATTTTCATCTCCAACAAGCTAATACTTTCGGAGATATGATTTTTCGAAATTTCAATAATGAATCGTACTTCTATGTTTTTACAGAATGTTATCATTATTCTATCTAAGCTTCATTATATGATCTGTGTTCATACTCGTACATTTTATCCTGTTCTATAAGAGAGAGTCAAATTCATTTCAGCTATTTTAATTTGATTTCTTCCATGGTGCAGTTATCATTCTCAGATTGCTCATTTAATCTTGATAAATAAACTATTATTTGAATTGAGTTTCCTTTATGATGCAGTTCCATCATAAGAATATATTGATATAATTCCCAACTCGGAGAAACCAATACTTTCGGAGATATAATTTGTCTGTTTGAACTAGAGCGCTAGAAAGCTCCTGTCCACAGGGCTTGAACCCATTTTTTAACTCTAACAAGTTAATACTTTCGGAGATATAATTTTTCAATATTTCAATAATAAATAGTATACTTCTGTGTTTTCACAGAATGCGATAATTATTCTATCTATGAATTATTATAATATGATATTTGTTGATACATGTCAACTTATTTTCCTGAGACATGATATGTCAAATTTTGATATTTAATGCCCATGGTTAATCCATATGAATGGTAAGTTAATAATACTGAATTCAGAATATCTCCAGTAAAAACAAAACTGAAATATTGTTTCAATTGATATGATATAATTTTCAGAGTGAATTTGAGGAAAAAATATATCGTTCATCATAGAATTGAGGGACGAATATCTCGGATGAGTTCGTTGTTGGGTAGAATTGGTCTATTGGTTTTGGATTAATAATAATAATAATAACATAATAATAATAACATAACGATGTTTTTCAAAGTACTATATATTTATGACCGTTTTAGGGATTCCAACTTACGAACTTCGTAAGTCCCAGAAAAATTATGGTAGAGTAATAAAAGTTACCCTTTCATAAATGTGGATCCTTTATCTAAAAAGTTCCGATAGTTGTTTGAACTAGGGCGAAAATGAATTTTTGATGATTTTTTTTTTAGGAAATTCATTTTCGCGAAAAAAAAATTCTTTGATTAATTTAAAAATAATATCATTCATAGAATCAAGCCCGTAGAATAAGAAAATGAGATCAGATATTTTGTCAAAAAATTATTTTTAAAATGGCGCATCTCGGAAGTGAAATATCACAAAATATAACTTGAGTTTCAAGATGCACTAATTCTTTATTAGTTGAGCTAAGGCAATGAAATTCACATATGATGTAAATACATCCTTGATCTACTCATATCCGAAATAACAGATGCGCAGATGCCGCGGTTTGGGTAAACCGTTGATCGGCCCGCAGGTCTATTTTCGCGGATTTTCCTCGGGCCTTATCTTGCGATATGTGGATGATAGAGAAAAAATGTTAGCACCATTGGATTCTACGACCCCGAATTTATAAAGAACAGTCATGATTTGATTAAAGTTTGATGATCAATATTTTGACAATTTTTGCATACATATGCAAGGAAATATTTTCGGCCAAAAAATTTATTTTCTCCAAATTATATGAAAATTATAATAGTCATATAATCGAACCCGTAGAACAAGAAAACGTAAACAGATTTTTTTTATAACAATTATTTTCCAAGTGACACAATTCGGAAATAGAAATTTTTCGTTTGAATACGAAACTTATGTTCCGGAAGTCGTAATTCTGAAAATGTCATCAGCACAAACTCATTACTTTAATCCAGGACAGATAAACTCATAAAGAATACGTCCTGAAAATTTCAAATTGATACATGGGCTAGTTTTGACGTGGAGCTCCTTCAACTAAATTAACTTTTTTATGACCGATTTAAGAATATCAACTTCCGACCTTCATAAATGCCAAAAAAATTCTGGTAGGACAATAACAGTTACGTATTCTTAAGCGCGGTTCTACACCTACAAAATGCCGGAACATGTTTGATCTAGGACGAAAAAAATTTTCGAAGATTTTTTCTCGGATAAGTCCTTATCAAGAATGGCACGGGGAGTGAAAAAGGCTATAAAAACCGAACTACTTTCGGAGATATGATGTTTCAAAGTTTCAATAATACATCGTAAGTTTTATGTTCACAGAATGTGAACAAAGAATCTGTCTGTGATGACTATTCATAAATGTCATCTTTTCTAGCTATTAGAGATTGTCAATTCATAGTTGTTATTTTCTCTTGGAAAGCAAGTATTCGATTCTTGAATTTGTGAATATATACAAGACTGTTTTGATGTAGTTTATGGAGGCAAGAGGAAAGAAGAACATAATGGAATCATCAAAAGAAATTACTGTTCGTTGACCACTGAGGTTAATATTACCTTTTTATTCCTTAAGTAGGGAGACATGTTCGTATAAACAGTATTTTCATAATGTTGCTAGCAAAAAAATACTGAAATATTGATCTACATTTGTGTATCAATCATTTTTTCTTGAGTTAAGGTCCATAATACAGAAAAGAAAGTGTATGAAGTGGTATGAACTATTAAATTTTAAATTATGAAAAGAGGATAGTATTTTACTAATATATTTTGAAGTATTAAAATAATTTGTTCGTAATTCACTACCTCTCAAATATCAGGAATAAATGGACAATCTGCTATGATTGTCTCTAGCCTTGCTCTAGACATTTCGATGATACTTTCCTTAGGTATTTCGAGTTGTGAAAACTATGCACCGAGTGTAAGTTGCAACAACCCATTCCACGAGGTTGAATCATTGCAGATTGCTCGTTTAATCATGATAAATACATTTAATGAACATTTTTGAAGCATTTCAGATTGCTCCTTTCTTCAAATGATTCTTTTTGAAGCATTTTTTTAAACGACACTTTTTTAAATTCAATTTCTTTCATAATGCATTTCTATCATAGGAATCCATTGATATAATTCCCAACTCTGAGAAACCAATACATTCGGAGATATAATTTGTCTGTTTGAACAAGAGCGCCAAAATCCTTCTGTCCACAGGGTTTGAACCAGGGCTTTGAGTGAGGAGGTTTGCCGTTTCCATGGTACCGGCAATTTCACTTGGGCGTTCGAGATTTAGCCCGGCATAGTGCGGACGCTCATAGTACACCTTGTCTACGCGAACGCTTAATGCCAATGTAATTATTTTGAACTATAGATGGTCCCTTGGTAAAAATGTTTTAATTTCAATTAAATCCAGTTTGAAGAGGATAGCACGAATATGAAATATACAAATTAATTGTTTATGTAAGTACGTCATTTTTATAGGGAGGGCAGTGCCTCACAGCCCTCCCTCACTAGCCACCCCTGAATACATCACATCTGTAAACGGAAACAGAAGGATGGAATACCTCGAGAAACACGAGGTCCATCTAACGAAAGTTACTCGCACAACTGGATACGACATAAGCGCATTCGCCATTTTGCAACGTACTTCTAAAGCAGCCATACCTGTTCATAAGATATACGAGAACAACAGGTTAGAATTCAATCAAAGATAGATACATAAATTCCCACACTACAAGTGTGTATCCAATATGACTGCTTCATGATTTATGCCACTATTAAAACTATAATTCTCAGTTTATAGAAGTCGTTTATCATCGAGCGAATGGTTGAAATTATAAATCTTCCACCTACAATTATTGCAGAAGTTCACGTCGTTCAATTGTCATAGCCTCTGGCAGATATTAAAAATTCAGAGTGTTGTAGTTATAAGATGATTCATGTAAGTGTATGTTGTCTTGATCATTGATAATTATGTGCCATGTAATCTATTATTATAATTATATTTTCTTTATTGTATGATCGCACGCAACTTTGGAGATTTCTCAGTATTCGATGTGATCATTATGAGTTGATTCGCGGAAATATAAATGTATTCATTTAATGGTAATGGCAGGATTTGAAGATGAGTGAATTTTCGGTCTACAGGGTGTCTCAGAGTTACTTCAGACTTTGAACTATTAAAAAAAATTATGGAAACATTATTCAATATAGATTACAGCCTAGATCAAGTGAGTGAATAGGAAAAATCAGCAAAATATTCCCAAAACTACAGAAAAATTGAATAAGTGGAAAAACCCTGTGGACAGGAGCTTTGGTGCTCTTGTTCAAACTTTGACTAATCATAACTCCGAAAGTATTGGTTTCTCCGAGTTTGGAATGATATCAATAGATTCTTATTAATTTATTTCATTTTATGATGCAGTTATATCATAAGAATCCATTGATATCATTCCCAACTCTGAGAAACCAATACTTTCAGAGATATCATTTATCAAAGTTTATGAATTTTAATTTTTTTTATGATGCATTTCTATCACAAGAATCCATGGATATCATTCCCGATTCTGTTATACCTATACTTTCAGAGATATGATTTGTCACATTTTGAACAAGAAATAAAATAAGTTACCTTCAGTATGGATTTCATACTGTGAACTGGAAATTTGTGTGACTGTGTTGATCATGCTTGCAGTGTTTTTTCACACCTTTAATGAAACTGCAATAAGCATATAATTTTGACGTCCTGATTTTTTCACCTAGGAATCAATGAAAAATAATTTAATTCAAGAGTTATTAGGACATATACAGGGTGAATGACGAAGATCGTTTGTTAGAAAATTTGTGTGAAATCTGAAAAAAACCCTTTAAATTTTCTCAAATAGAGCTGCAATCCAATGTTCATAAATTGTAGATTTTTGCATGAAAATTCCTATGATGATTCCTATGCTTCTCCTTCGTTAATTAAAAATTCAATTGAACATACAGGGTGTTTCTATTTCAATGTCAAAGTCAGTCAGGACAAAAACCTCAAAATTATTTTTTTTCAAATGAGAACCCATTTTTTTATTGGTAAGTAGTGTATTTTTTATAATACATTCTACTGCTTTACTTACCGAATATCTCGGGAAATAAGCATTTTCGAGCAGTAGTTTGTAATATGAATAATACACTAATTTTTAACGTAGATTCCAGCTGACCAATAAAAGAATGAGTTCTCATTTGAAGAAAATTAGTTTTGAGGTTTTTGTCATGACTAAATTTGACATTGAAATAGAAACACCCTGTATGATCAATTAAGTTTTTAATTAATGAAGGAGAAGCATTGGTATGTTTTCTGATGGAAGCTAGAAATTTAGGAATTTTCATACAAAAATTTACAAGTTAGCAGACTTAGACTTATGCAAAATTTCATAGGGATCATATGTCTAGAAAATTTAAAAAAAAATCCATATCTCAGAAACTGTCAGTCAGATATCGCTGAAATTTTGAGAGAGCCCAAAAAAACTTAGTTTTAGAGCTATGTTCGATATTCAATCTCGGTAAGATATATACTGTTTGAGATATTGGCGAAATATCAAAATATTATATTGATTACAGCAATAGACCACATTAGTAAGGTTAGGCGGGAAATTTGAATTACGATCCATCCGTGGATCCGAGCACTGAATTCCCCATGCATTTCTTATGGACCTAAACTTTACGCGAATTTCTCGCCTGTTTTTAGATACTTTGGCTAATTTCTTAAGGTTCATTTCGGTTGAGATAGATTCTGTGAACCTTTCTCAACCATCTAGAATCAAGTTTTCATAACAAAATTGTATATTTCCAAAATAATTAATAAATATAAAAGTGTTCACCAAATTCGATTGACGTATGTCTTAGCTCACTCGAAATCAGTCGAAAATAATAACATAACCCTAAATCGGCCTCGTAACGACGCACAACAGAATTCATCTACGACATACGGTAATCTTTCGAACTACACTGGTTTCAATTATGATTTAAGAATAAATAGAAGTAGATTTTGACGTGGAAATAACATGAAAACATTCACTAATGATGAAGGTACCCAATACTTGTTGTCTCTGTACTAACATTCTCTTTTAAATAGGGTGGTTTCATCTCAAAGTTGAAATTCCTTTTTAAAAAATTTGAATATGGATCTCCCGCCAAGCGAATGATTCTAACCTAACTAATGTGGTCTATGGTCCACTGTTGTACACTCGACGAGCAAATTTTAAATCGATATTCAATACCTATCGGGGGTCTAGACACTTCAAGTATAAATACATACTACAAAACATGCGCTGTGAACATTTCGAAAGAGGCCTATAAAAAATTTCTCACTGAAGGAGTTTTTTCATTCGACTAAATAATATACGAAAATCATTACTGGGATACCAATTTTAACCTGACAGACATCACTGGATTGGTTAATGATATTTGTTAATTGGTTCTTATCTGTTATAGAAGTGCTAATATTAAAAATGATCTAATGAATTTTTGTTGATAACAATTTTAATTGAGTAGTATAAATGTTATAAAACCACAATATAAAACAGGCTATATGAGTAGCTATTAATTTCACTTCTGTAACGAGCATGACTGCCATGAAATTCTTATCTTCATTCATTTCTTCGGATGAACTTTTCGTTCTACAAAACGGTATACAAATCTGATGAAATAAATTATAAAAGTATTGACGTCAAGAGCTTCTAAAAAAAGGGTTTTTTGTATAATTGGACAGGTCACCATTTACTGTCGCTTCAAACATTAACAGTGCTGTTCCTATGGAAGCGTAAGGATATAGTTTCAAAGCCTACACAGAACACAACTGATTCTCCTTACTCGTACAAGCATTCGGGAGCGTAAGGCGGGTTTATATAGCAAATTTGATACAATAAGAAACAAATTAAAATAAAATAAAATAAGAATTAAGGGTTAAAAGGATTGGTTAATACAGAGGATCTAGAACAAAATGAAAAATAAGAATGAACCAATCAAATCGCAGCTTTTTGACAATTTTATGCAACTTCTATGAATTTCACTCTTTGAGCATGCGCATTATCATTCTCCAAACAAAATAACATAAAATAAGAAACAAAGATGAGAGTTGGCCAACTTTAATTCTTATTCTTATTTATTATTTTATCTTATTTCGTGTATAAACGCTCTCATAGAAATGTACATGTTTAACTTTCTTATTTTATTTTAATTTATTTCCTATTTCATTTTATCTTATCTTATTTGCTGTATAAACCCGCCTTCAATGATAATGATTCAATCTTAAATGACAGTGATTTGAACACTATAGAAAAATACATGTACAAATAGGTCATCAAAAAATGTAATGGCTGGTCATGAAACATGGATTGAATATATCCATACACTAAACAAAAAAGCAGTTGGAAAAATTTCAAGGCAGTCGGAAAAATTTCAAAGCTGTTGGAAAAATTTCGGAGCAGTGGGAAAATTTCAAAGCAGTTGGAAACATTTCGAAGCAGTTGTAAATATTTCGAAGCAGTTGGAAACATTTCGAAGCAGTTGGAAAAATTTCGAAACAGTAGGAAAAATACCGAAGCAGTTGAAAAAAATTTGAAGCAGTTGGAAAAATCTCGAAGCAGTTGGAAAAATTTCGGAGCAGTGGGATAAATTTCGAAGCAGTTGGAAAAATTTAGGAGCAGTGGGATAAATTTCGAAGCAGTTTGAAAAATTTCAAAGCAGTGGGAAAATTTCAAAGCAGTTGGAAACATTTCGAAGCAGTTGGAGATATTTCGAGGCAGTTGGAAGAATTTCGAAGCAGTTGGTAAAATTTCAAAGCAGTTGGATAAATTTCGAAGTAGTTGGAAAAATTTCGAAGCATTTGGAAAAATTTCAAAGCAGTTGGAAAAATTTCGAAACACATGGATAATTAACCCCCCCCCCCATCTTCGGTTGTGTAATACTTCAATGTACAGTTGGAGAATTTGCTTTCGGCCCGTCCCTGCTTCACGTCAGTGCTTGAACCAAATTTTTACATCAACTCCTAGGTTATATCTTGGCTCACCTCCCTTCAAACCCGGTCCCAGACTGGACCCCTGTGAAGCTCCTCGTTCCTCACGTTGACCCCTTCTCAACCCGACCAGGATGATTCGTCGTAAAGCTCATAAACCAGCATTTGCATCACCTGTTCGGCGACCATTCGTCGAGGTGAACGGTTTGCCGCCACCACGTCACGTGGTCTTTCGATCAATCGACTTATTGCACGGGTGACTCCGTTTATTAATCCCCATGTAGTCGTATCTGGTCAGTTTCCCGGCCACTTCTGTTATGTGGAAGAAACCAGCGTAAACAAAAGGTAGTGCGATGACGTCAGGCGCGAGAATAGCCGTAGAGATTGCGGGTGTCTGAGTTTCGAAGACGGAAGTAGGATGGAGGGTTGCGGAGAAGACCAGAGAGCGAGGTGAGTGGTTTCAGTCGGCCTTGACGTTTGATTTTTCTCTATTTTCGCACGTACGTATCTGGATCCTATAGTTTCGCTCAAATGTCTGTTAAAATCGAGGGGGAAACCGCTGATGAAAATTTGTACAACAGAATTCTAACTAAACCGGAATTTCATTGGAATTTTATAGGAATTCTTTTGAAATTTAATTGGAATTCTATATTCTTGTACAGCAGAATTCCTAGCGGTTTACCCCTCAGTTGAAACCAGCTATTTAGAGCTGTATACATGATTGTCCGATAGGTGTCGCACTCTAACATCAATAGGAATTCTCAATAATTGAATATGAATTCCATGGAATTCAATAGGAATTACACGTAATTCAATAGGAATTCCAGGAATTCAATAGGAATTCCAGGGATTCAATAGGAATTCCAGGAATTCAATAGGAATTCCAGGAATTCAATAGGAATTCCAGGAATTCAATAGGAATTCCAGGAATTCAATAGGAATTCCAGGAATTCAATAGGAATTCCTCGGAATTCAATAGGAATTCAATGGAATTCTACAACCTTGTACACCAGAATTCCCAGCGGTTTACCCCTCGGTTAAAATATGATCTAAAGTCCAATCGATTCCATTTGACACTCTGATGAAGAATAGGAATTCGATTCTGTAAAATAAAACAACAAGTCCAGAGCATTCCTGCCAATAGGCTCTTCTTTTCGCTCGTATATTCTGGGAAACATCGCGTTATCATTTTGCCCGAATGTCTGTACTTAATGATCGAATTTTTTGCCGAAAATGGTCTCAAACGATTGAGTTGGACTACCTGAAGAAGAATTCAAGGACAAATTTGATTCTGTCTGGTCGTTCGTTGCCACGATAACGGAATGAGATAGCGACTTGAAATTTTCAGGGTAGGTGGCGCATCCCAATATGACGGACAAGTTTGTTGATGGGCATAATCGGCCCAACGGTTTCCGAGTAATAATTTTATTTTCAACCTATATAAATCCGATCAAATTGTTATAAGGGTATAATGTCAACCCGTACTGGAATGTTGAAATTGATTGCATGCTTTAGTAACGCTTCGTCTTTGAAGATGGAAACTTTGTTTCCAAAACATATGTCAGACGACAAAAAAAAACTGCAGTGGATAAGAGTGTAGTTACTTTTATAGTGTAGAAATTCTATGAACGAAACAGAACACAAGAAGTGAGAAGTGGCAAATAAAAATCCAACTACCAAGTTACAATCATTTATTAAGACAATGTATTTGTTTCATGGGTCATATTTACTTGATGTGTGATGTTTCTTGTTTAATATTAATAAAAGGTTCCATGTGTTAAAGGAACGGAAAGATTAAACGTAAGTTTTTGGCGCTCTAGTTCCTCGGAACTGAGTGTTTATCAATTTGCCCAAATGTCTGTAATTTTCGAATTTTCCAATGAACATGGTCTTAAACGATTTGGTTCGACTCACCAAGAATCCGTGGTCGAGATTCATTCTGTCCGGCCGGCCGGCCGTAGGCACGATAACTCTCGAACGGAATGAGCTACACAGTTGAAATTTTCAGAGTAGGTTTGGGAGATAAATATCTCGGCTAAGTTCGTTATTGGGCAAAATCGGACAGATGGTTTCGGAGTAACAAAAAATTTTTTTTTTTACAAAACAAATTCCAAATAATTTTTTTTTCAATATGCAGTTTTACCATAAGAATCCAATGATATCATTTTTAACTCTAACAAGCTAATACTTTCGGACATATGATTTTTCAAAATTTCAATAATAAATCGTAATTCTACGTTTTCACAGAATGATATATTTATTCTATGTATGAATTGTCATAATATCAACTTATTTTCCTGAGACATGACATTATCTAATCAATCGAAGAATTATGAGAATAAAGTGTATTTCGAAATGTGAGCGAAGTGAGAAAAATCTCAGTTGATTGTTCCGAAATTAGTTTTTCTCTGAAAAGTCTTACATTTCGGAACGGAACATGAAGTAAGAGATCTGAGAGTAGTGAGACTGCTTTTCATCCATAGACATAGAATGCTCAGTTCTCTCAATTTATGACGGGACTGACGGAGGGGAATATTATAACTTCAAAAATATTGGGGTTGAAATACTCGTATTTTAGAGAGGAGAAAATTTGGTGAACGTAGATCAGGAAATTTTTGATCGATTACAAGGTAATTTTTCATTATTACTTCTCTTCTTTCATACATGTTTTATGGAATATCTACTATTTGTAGGTACTTTAAACCTGTTTTGGGCAATTGTCATACGAAACTTGTTTTTTTGGCGCTCTAGTTCCTCGGAACAGAGTGCTTATCAATTTGCTCAAATGTCTGTAATTTTGGAATTTTTGGCTGAAAATGTCCGATTCTGTCCGGCCGGCCGGCCGGCCGTAGGCACGATAACTCTCGAACGAAAATAGTTAGCGGATTGAAATTTGCAAAGTGGGTTTGGAGCGTGAATACCTCTGACGAGTTCGTTAATGGGCGAAATCCATCAAGCGGTTTCGGAGTTATGGCCGATTTTAGTAAAAATATTTTTTATGAATATTTCCGAAACCGATCACTGGATCTATCTGAAATTTAGCATCGAATTGTAGAATCATGACCTTTATACGCATGTGAAGTTTTGTATTGACCAGATTACCGCAAAGTGTAAAAAAAAAAATTTTGAATATTTAAAAAAAGTTTTTCTCAATAACTCTCGAACGTTATGAGCTAGGTAGTTGAAAATTTCACAGTAGGTTAGGGATATGAATATCTCGGTTAAGTTCGTTATTGGGCAAAATTGGCCAGATTTAATTTGATTTCTTCCATGGTGCAGTTCTCATTCTCAGATTGCTCATTTAATCTTGATAAATAAACTATTATTTGAATTGAATTTCCTTTATGATGCAGTTCTATCATAAGAATACATTGATATAATTCCCAACTCTGAGAAACCAATACTTTCGGAGATATAATTTGTCTGTTTGAACTAGAGCGCCAGAAAGCTCCTGTCCTCAGGGCTTGAACCCATTTTTATTGTTAATAATGTTTATGAAGCTTCGATTGATGTTGTTAAGTAGATAACCATAAATCGCTGACATTTGGAACTTATTGGTATCCGCATTGAAAAGGTAACACCTAATTAATTGAATATCTCGATTTTATCGATTCTTTCTCGTCGTTGTCGGACAGGTGGAGAAATAATGAAATAATCGTTCTATATTTAACTATGATGAAAGATACGTATTTTATCGTACAGTTTGTTGTCGCTGATTTCCAACCGTGGGTCAGGTTTTTCAAGGTAGCCATGTGGCTTGTCACAATTGAGACACGCAGCAAGTTTTGAAATGGGGTTTAGTATTTCTTCCGAAAAATATACGAGTCATTTCTACAGGGTTGTCCAATATGAGCTTCCATTTTGAATAGCTTGATGTGATAATAAGGGATATCATTATTTGACAGATGACAACAAAAAATATTCTTAATCGAATTTACCATGGTAAATTTCGATTAAGAGTGTCCAATACGTTTCCCAATTAATTCAGAAATTGAGAATTTTAACAAAAATTTTATGTTTACGAATGAATATTCAAAAATGAAACTGGAGACGACCACATAAAAGGCATGGAAAATCAATAACTCACCTGCTCAAAACCACCTTTGTATATTTAATGTTGAATTATTGGGAAGCAACCAACTCCCACTGAAAAACGCACTCAGAAATGGTGCGTAACGTAACAGAATATTTGACAGATGAGTAGTTCTCTTTAAAGTGGCAAACTTCACATTGGTATGTTGTCCAATTCATACGTAAAAGTTGGAAGTAAGTCCAAGATGACATGTGTGAACACAGATCATACGATAATCTTCTAATATATAAAATTTCCATGTCACAATGTTAGTTACCGTACTCCTCCGAAACGGCTTTACCGATTTTTACCAAATTTCATATGCGTATTCAGTAGGTCTGAGAATCGGCTACTATCTATTTTTCATACCCCTAAAAGATAAGGGTTGTTCAACCTTAAATTTTTTTTTTTTAATTTTTGGACGAAATTTTTTGTTTTTATTTTTTTATAATGTGGCATTACAAAATACTTACAACCCTATATTTTCACCCTTCTATCGCCAACCCCTATTTTTTAATAGTCATTTTAGTAATTAATCATTTTTCATCCCGCTCGATTAACTGATCAATTATCACTTGTTAAGTTATCCCAGAGAAAGAGCTAATTAAAACCAAGTCGCCGTATTTTCTGTGAATGTTTTTCACTCTATTTCGATTAAAATTTCCCTGAGCATATGTCAAAGCTAAAATTTTTGTACAAAAAAAATATTTATTTTCATTAAAAGCATCAAGGCAGTTCATTCCTGCTATACTTAGTGCTGGATTTTTTTAAATTTCCGCGTCTTTCTGGATCAACACTCATTTGCCAGACTACACCGGTGTCACGTCCCAGTAAACAGCACGGAGTAGGGATGAGAACGAAGCCGGTCTCCTGTCTTTCCCACCTTTTCTCACTTTTCTTAACCAGATACGTTTGAGTGGGTAGTTCGTATTCGCAATTGAACCCGGTAGGTGGCGCCGCAATCGGGTTCTAGGTATTTTTTAGACTTACGTGTTTGAGTGGGTCCCTGGATAACTTGGAAATTCAATTGTCCCGGTAGGAGGCGCTGCAATCGGGTTCTAGGTTTTTTTTAAGATTTTTCGCATTTGCAAATAAAATTGCAACCGCAATAACCGATTTGGCGCAGGCGGAGTTGCGTAGGTCAGCTAGTTTATAGATAAAATAATAAGAGCATTCTGTGAAAACATAGAAGTAAGATGTATTATTGAAATTTTGAAAAATCATATCTCCGAAAGCATTAGCTTGTTAGAGTTGAAAATGATATCAGTGGATTCTGATGGTGAAACTGCATCTTAAAAAATCGAAATTTGTAATGTAAACAAATTTTTTTTTTTGGTTACTCCGAAACCATCTGTCCGGTTTTGACCAATAACGAACTTTCTTCAGTTGTTATTTTCCGCCTGAAATTTACTCCCGCTGCCTTTTGATTACACATTCACAATTTTTTATGCCGGGCATTCTAAAGGTAGCTCATAAAAAAATCAGGTAAACAAAACTACTAAATGCATTTAAACGAAATTTCTTTTATAGGATAAAGAAGGAATTTGACAAGTTTTTAAAATTTTGGCATACATAAATTGCGGAATTCGAAAGTTGCAGGCAAATTGATACTAGAAATTGATTTTCCTTCTATTCATATACCACATTTCAAATAATACTAATTCTTTTTCAACATCTTATACGGCATAGTTTTGCTTCTTTCATACATATCATATCCTTTTCTGACCAAAATAACCCAAAATTAAAAACAAATTTAGTCAACGTAAAAAAAATTGACGAAAAATGAGATAAGGTAACAAATCTTTTGAAAATCACCAGAGCTCAAATATCTCGGAAACTGTGGATTTTCGGTTACCAATAATTATGGCTCAAAGACAGAGTAAATGAGTCATACTAACACCTCTTCCAAGATTCTCGTCTAATTTGGAATCCCCCTGTATATTGAGTTTAATTTCTATATATTCTTTATGGGAAATCCTCGGTTTTCCCATCGCAATGAAGCGTATCCAATTTGCTCTATGTGAACTAAACCTTTGGAGGTCATTGTCCGAAGGAGAAATTTGACTGTACTTATTACAGACATAATACATAACTAAACTGGAACGTATTAGATAATAAAAGCAATCTGGAGTGATCCAAATATGCCATTATGTTTTAGAAAAGCAAGGCTATTATTATTTCCTGTGCACCATTGGGAACCCTTTCCCCTTATCATCTGTGAAGAGGAGCATTGTTGTAAAAAATTAAATGAACAATTATCCAATAGAGTTGCGAAATATACTAAATGAGCTATTGAGAACGTAGGCAGTTTAATATGCTCCGAAATATTACACACATCAGAAAAGTTCAGGTTTATTTTGCAAATTAGGAGGCTCCTAATTTGCAAAATATACCTGAACTTTTCTGATGTGTGTAATATGATCTACAGAAACAAAATAAATAAATTCGTGAAATAATGATAAACTGCGAAAATTGAATATCTTTGGCTTTTAAATGATGCAAATCCATATTAGACCAGGGTCGATCCTTAAACAAAAAAAAATAGCAGTAGGATCATACTCATTTAAAAGTGGAAGGTGGTGAGTTTTTAAGGGTAAGAAACGGTCTCGATTTCCGGCAAAATTACGACTCCTATGGAATAAAGTTGAATGGCAAAGTTGTAGGTAATAAAAATTGGTTCAAGCCCTGTGGACAGGAGCTATTGGGCGCATGTTCATCTTCCTTGTGGCCCGTACTGACCAGTAAAGAAAAAAAGCAGTATCATGTTGAATACCTTAATATTATTGATTATTATATAATAATCGATGAAAATACTGAGAGAGACCCAGGAAATTTGACACATTTTGTCTTATATCTCCAGAAATTGAAATCGTATAGAGCCAAAATTTTGCACAATGTTGCAAAATACTACAATTGACGTTAGTACAAGTTGCAATCTGATGAATAGTTCACGAAAAAAAAATTTTTTTTTCGAAAAAATTAAAAGAAATATTTTTTTAAAAATTACCAACATCTCGATCATAACAGAATTTTGCCAAAAGTTGCGCGTTTATATCCTCGAACTGACTACCAAGTTTCGATTCAACATCTTCTTTAGTTCCTGAAATATCAGGGAAATAACCTCAAAATTTTAAATGTCTATAACTCCTAAACCGTCTGGCCGATTTTGCCCGTTAACGAACTTAACCGTCGCATTTTGATCAGAAACCTACCCTGAAAGTTTGAAGTCGATAGGACCTTCGGTGCTCCTGTTATCGTGCCTACGGCCGGAAAACCGGCCGGCCTGCCGGCCGGCCGGACGGCACCCAAAAATCTGACACCGGATTCGTGATCAGGGAGTCCGAATTAGTCTATTAGCCAATTTTCAGCTCGAAATTCGAAAATTACAGACATTTGGACGAAATGATAGGACGATGTTCCCCTAGAACATGCGCCCAAAAAGATCTACAACTTTTGTATTGACACTTTTTTACATAACCTCAAAATTTATGCGGAAAATTCGAATAACCAAGTTCCCGGTTTTTTATTTTCATCTTTTACAAAAAATTTTTGTTTTTCACGAAATTTGGTGAAAACTTACCTTTTTATGTCCTAAATACACTGTAATTTTTTTGATTTGAAATATTTATTTTTTCACCCTATTTTGACTCAATATCGAAAAAGCTCCCTAATTTTCAATCGAAAATTCTTCCGTCAAAATATCGCTATTTTGCGCTTATGTTCTGGGGAACATCGCGTTATCATTTTGCCCAAATGTCTGTAACTTTCGAATATTTTGACGAAAATGGTCTCAAACATTTGGTTCGACTCCCCAATGAAGAATTCGAGGTTAAATTTGATTCTGTCACGGCCGGACGGCCGTCCGGCCGTTGCCACGATAACTTGAGGACTGAAAGAGCTAGCGACTTGAAGGGTAGGTGGCGTATCCCAATAGGACGGACAAGTTCGTTAATGAGCATAATCGGCCCAATGGTTTCCGAGAAATAATTTTGTTTTCAACCAATATGAATCCGATCGAATTGAAACTTGGTGAATAGTTGTAGAATATAAACCTAAGCTTGTTTGTGAAATTTTGTAAGAATCGTATCGCTAGAAAATTATTAAAAAATTATTAAAAAATATTTTTGTTGTCCCGATAACCTGAGAACAGAAATAGATAGCGGCTTGAAGTTTTCAGGTTAGGTTATGCATCTGAATGCGGCATTTGAGTTTGTTTATAAGCATAAACGGCCAAACGGTTTCAGAGTTATAGCCATCTGAAATTTGGTTGTTATTTCCTCAATAACTCGAAAAATACAAAACCGATCAAACTCAAACATGGTTAGTAGTTGTAGAATGCTAACGCCAAAATTCTTGCAAAATTTCGTGAGGATCTAATAACTAGAAAATTAGAGAAAAATCATAGAAATATTATTGAAAAAAAATCCAAATATCAGAAAGTATTCGTCCGATATCGCTGAAATTTTGCGAAAGCCTTCAGAAACTAACTCTACTACCAAGTTACAAGTTTGAATATGATCGGATATATATTGTTGGAGAACTGAGCAGCCTTGTGTGAGTTCATTTGCTGGATGGGTGACCGTTGCCTCGACAACTCTCGAACGAAAAGAGATAGGGACTTGCAATTTTCAGGAAAGGTTGCACATATGAATGGGTGAGTTTCGCTGTTGGCCATAATCGGCCCAACGGTTTCGGAGTTATACCCATCTGGAATATTATTTCCCCGATAACTCAAAAAATATAGACTCTATCGAATTGAAGCTTAGTAACTAGTTGTAGAATATCGACATGAAGACGTGTGTAAAATTTTGTGAGGACTGTACCACTAGAAAATTTTAAAAAAATTTCGAAAAAATATTATGTTTCTCATGATTCCTTGAGAACGGAAAAAAATAGCGACTTGCAGTTTTCAGGGTAGATTGCGCATCTGAATGCAACATTTGAGTTCGTCAACTAGCATAATCGGCCAAATGGTTTTGGAGTTATATCAATCTGAAATTTAGTTGTTATTTCCTCAATAACTCAAAAAATAAAAATCCGTTTCAATACAATTATGGTTATTAGTTTGTAGAATGCCAACACGAAAATTCTTGCAAAAATTCGTGAGGATGGCAGCAGTAGAACATTTTTAAAAAATCATTGAAAAAAAAATTTGTTCAAGCACTGACGTGAAGTCAGAAGCTTTTGCGCGTATGTTCTCTTGGCCATTCTCCTGTATTGGACACTCTTCATCGAATTTACCATGGTGAATTCTATTGTCTGTTCTCCTGTATTGGACACTCTTAATCGAATTTACCATGGTAAATTCGATTAAGAGTGGAGCGGTATACTTTCTTTTCGCATACCTCCTTTTACCAATTTCACGAACACTAAGTGCGTCGATCCAATAACCTTTCTGAGAAGAAGCATTGTTGAGATACAACAATGTCAATCATTAAAAAGGCAATCACCCAATGCTGAAGTTGAAAAGATGCCGCGCCAACAAAGCTATCAATCCGACAGACAGTGGGAGAAGGAGAATGTTTACACCACAATTCGGCGTGGATTTTTCCTTGATACGAGTGACATGCAGAAACGCTATCATGATTCATTCATTTCATTCCTCTTTTGATTCTGGAACTTTAAGTTACCTCACTTCACAGAGATCGAAACCGCTTCAAAGACGCCTCGTTCGTGTTTGAGGTATATGGGAGTGAGGTCATCTCTATTTCGATTTTTCTGCTACGACGAAACTTTTGGATATCATCGATATGTTTGACGTAACGAGCGAATGTTATTTCGATAATATGCGATTATCGAGGAAATGATCTGTTTTGACTTCTTCTTATCCGAATCATTTGGCGCCTTTCAGTTTTTCCACAATTTTAAACAGGAATAGTATATTGTGAGACAAGTTGCAGAATGGGCTTCTATTCAAACACGAATGCGAAATTCGAAAACGAGCGACGAAGGAGCGAGTTTTCGAACGCATAGAACGTTGGAATTGCCTTCTGCAAACGAGTATTAGACGATAATTTCTCTATTTCACGCCAGGTTTGTGGTATACTGTTGAAATTTAATGAAAAATTCGGATTATAAATCCTAGTGACTTTTGTATTGAATCTTGGCAGTTGGTGTGACTGTTACGAAAGTTGACAGATTACAGAATTCGAATTAGAATCGTACGTAGGGCATGGAGATCAGATTTAAAATAGTTTCCTAATAAAGGGTTTTCCAATAAGAGGTGTTATTTTGAATAGCCCGCTAATTCGGTAGATGTCACTTTTGAAGCTGTCATTTTTTGACATTTGACAAGTAGAAACTACGCCATTAATAAAAATGGAACAATAAACGATTCAAGAACGCATAGAAATTATTAATATTCACTATAAAAATGGTGAAAATTTGGCAGAGACAGTTCGTAAAACTCGAACATTTTTGAGTCGTCGTGAAGCACCTTGTCGGACCGCAATAAAGAAATTGGTGGAAAAATTCGAGCTGTTGAGACAAGTTAGTTATGTGAAGAATAAAACCCGTGCACGTCGCTCAAGAACAGCCGAGAATATTGCTGCTGTAGCCGAAAGTGTTGAAGAAAACCCAGGTTTGTCCATTCCTCGTCGTTCTTTGGAATTAGGCATTCCACAAACGTCATTACACCGTATTTTGCATAAAGATTTGGGTCTTAAGGCTTATAAAGTTCAGTTAACACAAGAACTCAAGCCGACCGATCATCAACAACGTCGTGTCTTTGCTGATTGGGTCGTTGAAATGCATGAAAATGATCCGGAATTCCATCGAAAAATCATCTTGAGTGATGAGGCCATTTCCACCTCGGTGGCTTCGTCAACAAGCAAAATTGTCGTATCTGGGGCTCGGAAAACCCAAGAGTTATTGTTGAAAAGCCTCTCTATCCTCATCGTGTGACTGTTTGGTGCGGTTTATGATCAGACGGAGTCATTGGACCTTCCTTTTTCGAAAATGAGGCTGGAGCAACAGTTACGGTGAATGGATTGCTCTATCGAGAGATGATTAATGATTTTTTTATGGCCGGAATTGGATGGTATTGATCTGGACAACGTTTACTTTCAACAAGACGGCACTATGTGCCACACAAGCAACGAAACCATTGATTATTTGCGGGAAAAGTTTCCGGACCGTTTTATCTCTCGAAGAGGTGATCACAATTGGCCACCGAGATCTTGTGATTTAACACCTTGCGACTTCTTTCTTTGAGGCCACGTGAAAGAGAAGGTCTACGCCAATAGCCCAGCGTCGATTCAAGACCTCAAAGAGGGAATTCGTGAGGCTATCGAGGACATAGGGCAGCCACTTTGCGATTTGGTTATGGAAAATTTCATTAAAAGGATAAGGTCCTGTAAGCGTGGTCGTGGTGGTCATTTGCCTGATGTTATTTTCCACTATTAACGGCATAGCTTCTTCTTTATAATGAAATAAACATCCGATCATTTATATCGAAAAATGGAAAACCCTTTAGCACGAATAATTCAAAATTAGCAAGAAGGAAAACTCTAGTACCTTATTTTTTAATGGAAATAAAACTTTTCCTTTCAATAATTATTTCCCTATATCTCCAGATTCTATTATATTGACAATTGACGTGTGTTAAAATTTGATGGGATCGAATGTCAGTATGCTGACTACCACAAAACGAAAAATATAACTAGAAACAATGCGAGAATGAGTTCATTCCAGCACTGTTTTTAGTGCTGGAATGGACTCATTACGATACTGAAATAGAGAAACAATTTTAACGTCGATATTTGACGCTCTTGGTCCTCAGAACAGAGTGCTTATCAATTTGTCCAAATGTATGTAATTTTAGAATTTTTGGATGCAAATGGTCTTAGACGATTTGGTTCGACTCACTGATGAAGAATCGGTGATGAAAATCGATTCTGTCCGGCCGTACGACCGTTAACACGATAAATCTCGAATGGAATGAGCTAAACAGTTGAAATTTTTAGAGTAGGTTTGAGATATAAATATCTCGGTAAAGCTCATTAATGGGCATAATCGGCTCAATAGTTTCCGAGTAATGATTTTATTTTCAACCAAAACGAATCCTATCGAATTGAGACTTGGTGAATAGTTGTAGAATATAAACCTAAGCACGTTTGTGAAATTTCAAGAGAATGGCAAAATTTTAAAAAAATGATTGAAAAATATTTATAATGTCACGTTAACCTGAGAACAGAAAGAGATAGCAACTTAAAATTTTCAGGTAACGTTGTGTAAGGCATAATCGACCAAACGGTTTTGGAGTTATAACCACCTGAAATTTGGTTGTTATTTTCTCAATAACTCGAAAAATACAACACTGATTGAATTCAAGCATGGTTATTAGTTGTATAATACCAACGACTTCTTGCAAAATTTTGAGAGGATCGTATCTACATTGAAAATCATTAAAAAAAATTCTATATATCAGTAACTATTCGTCCGACTTCGCTGAAATTTTGCGAGAGCTTTCAGAACCTAACTCTACTGCCAATTTCCAAGTTTGAACACGATCAGATCTATATTGTTGGATATTCAAGCAGCCTTGTGTGAGTTTAGTAGATTGATGGGTGACCGTTGCCTCGATAGCTTTCGAACGAAAGGAGATAGGGACTTGCAACTTTCAGGGTATGTTGCGTATCCACATGGGAGAGTTAAGTTCGATTACGGGCATAATCGGTCCAACGGTTCCATAGTTATACCCACCTGGAATATTATTTCCTCGATAACTCAAAAAATATAGCTTCGATCGAATTGAAGCTTGGTAACTAGTTGTAGAATATCGACATTAAGACGTTTTTGAAATTTTATAAGAACCGTACCCCGAGAAAATTCTAAAAAACATGGAAAAAATTAGTTCAAGCACTGACGTGAAGTCATGAGCTTTCGCGCGTATGTTCATTCTCCTGTAAGGGACACTCTTGATCGAATTTACCATGGTCAATTATATTGTCTATTCTCCTGTATTGGACACTCTTAATTCTAATTTACCATGGTAAATAACTATCAAGAGCAGAGTCGAAGCCAGTTTTTCATCAACCTATATTCAGAGACTGCATCATTACTTCAACATCGAATACCGTCCATAAAAAAATATAATAATGCAACATGTGATAGCGCGATATCTCGGTTGAAATAACAACTTCGAATGCTCAATCGTGAATCGATATTTTTTTTGTTTTCCGTCTTTTGTTCGATCGCTTATCCGCTAATTTATTTAGGTACGGACGCAAGCGCGAGTGAAGTCATACCTATTTTCAATTTCTATATTTGCGCCGAACCTTTACTCCTATATGTCGTATGGAATAATAAGATGGTATATAATTCATTCACAGTTGTCGGATGAGATTCGAGAGGTAGCAATTATACATATTGACAGGAAGTGAGATCAGTACATGCCCGGGAAGCTGGTAAATATTTCTAAGCGCATCCGCCAAATGTTTTGCGAATAATCCCCAAATTTGGAGGATATACGTTATAAAGGGTTTTTCTTTCAGAGGTTTCATTTTGAATAGCCCATTATTTTGGATATTGAGAGCTTTCAATAATAAAAATAGGTGCAAGCACTGACGTGAAGTCGGGAGATTTTGCGCGTGTGTTCTATTGTTCATTCTCCTGTATTGGACATTCTTAATCGAATTTACCATGGTGAATTCTATTGTACGTTCTCCTGTATTGGGCACTCTTAATCAAATTCACCACAGAAACAGGAGAATGGACAATAGAACATACGCGCAAAAGCTCCTGACAGTGCTTGAACCAATTTTCTTTTCGTATTTTTTGCGCGTATGTTCTGGGGAACATCGCGTTATAGTTTTGCCCAAATGTCTGTAACTTTCGAATTTTTTGACGAAAATGGTCTCAAACGATTTAGTTCGACTCCCCAATGAAGAATTCGAGGTCAAATTTGATTCTGTCCGGCCGGCCGTCCGATGCCACGATAGCTTGAGAACGAAAAGAGCTAGCGACTTGAAATTTTCAGGGTGGGTGGCGCATCCCAATACGACGGACAAGTTCGTTAATGGGCATAATCGGCCCAGTGGTTTCGGAGGAATAATTTTGTTTTCAACCAATATAAACCCGATCGAATTGAAACTTGGTGAGTAGTTGTAGAATATGAACCTAAGCACGTTCGTGAAACTTTGTGCGAATTGTATGGCTAGAAAAATTTAAAAACATTATTGAAAATTATTTTTTTTGTCACGATAACTTGAGAACGGAAAGAGATAGCGGCTTGAAGTTTTCAGGTTAGGATGTGCACCAGAACGCGACATTTCAATTTGTTTATGAGCATAATCGGCCAAACGGTTTTAGAGTTATAGCCATCTGAAATTTTCTGGAATTTGGTGGTTTTTTGTTCCTCATTAACTCGAAAAATACTAAACCGATTGAATTCAAACATGGTAATTAGTTGAAGAATGCCAACGCGAAAATTGTTGCAACATTTCGTGAGGATAGTATTTGTAAGAAATTTTTAGATAATCATTGAAAATTGAAAAAAATAATTCCTTATATCAGTAACTATTCGTTTGAAATTGCTGAAATTTTGCAAGAGCCTTCATATCCTAACTCTACTGCCAAGTTTCAAGTTTTAACACGATCGGTTGAATATTGTTGTAGATTCGAGCATTCTTGTGTGAGTTCTGTAGATGGGTGACCGTTGCCTCGATAACTTTCGAACGAAAGGAGATATGGACTTGCAATTTGCAGGATAGGTTGCGTATCTGAGGGAGAGTTGAGTTCGTTTTTGGGCATAATCGGTCAAACGGTTTCCGAGTTATACCCACCTGGAATATTATTTCCTGGATAACTCAAAAAATAAATATTCGATCGAATTGAAGCTTGGTAACTAGTAGTAGAAAATCATCATAAAGAAGTGTTTTAAATTTTGTAAGAACCGTACCCCTAGAAAATTTGAAAAAAATGACGAAAAAAAAAATTTTAAGAACCGCACCCCTAGAAAATTTCAAAAAAATCACGAAAAAAAAATTGGTTCAAGAACTGACGTGAAGTCAGAAGCTTGTGCGCGCGTATGTTCTATTGTCCATTCTTCTGTATTTGACACCCTTAATCGAATTTGCCATTTACCATGGTAAATTCGAATTAAGTGTCCAATACAGGAGAATGGACAACATAATTTACCATGGTAAATTATATTTCAGAAACTTTTTGATATTGTTCTGATTTCTACGTCTTTTGGTAATTTTTCTAAAAAAAATGTCAATTTTGACAGGTTTGCAGAGTAACACGATCAATGACATATATGTCGAAAATCATCGTTTCTTGAGCACCAACTTTTCCGAAAACCAAAATTTCAAAAAATTATACAGGTGAGAAAATTTCCTCTTGGTGCGTACTTTTTGAAACGCACTGTATATCAATTCGGTGGTGGCTCCCATTTCCTCCCCTCAAACCCATACGAAGTCATAAATTATTAAAAACCGGAACAGTTCCAAAAATACGATATCCTCGACGAAACAACGACCCGGCATATCTGTCTCATCAACTTTCATCGAGCGTATGTCTTCTCATAAATTATTTTTCGTCGTAGTAGCCGCCATGATTATTCGACAGTTCGTTTGTTTTCTAGATCTGTCATTGTTATTTTTAGCGGACTCACGGCCAGTGCGATGAGGTGACGTGCTTGTTTCATATCGTCCGAGCGAACTTTTGGGAAAATTGAACTCTCTTCTCTTTATGGACTTCGCACCTTTCTACGTCTCATTGGAAAATCGTCCGGAAGCCATTTATCGAAATGAGAATCTTTCGTCGAAAAACAGCATGAATCATTTGATGAACATGTAATCACGAAATGAATATACAGGGTGGTCCAGATCTTAACCGAGAAATATTAACCACGTATTCTATGTCAAAAATAAACCCTATAGTTTGTCATATAAACATAAGTCGAGAAATGCTTCCTCTCCGAGATACAGGGTGTTAAAATTATAGAAAAAAAAATGTTTTTTATTAATAACTCTTACACTTCTTAAAATATTTTTATGAAATTTGGGACAGAGGTTTTAAGGATTAAGAGGCACTTTTTGAATAAATACATTTTTTTAAATTTTATCAGTGGCATCCGTACTGCATCGAAACTGAATATTTTTAGAAAAAAAATGATAGACCACTGGTGTTTCCAACAATAAAAATTATTCTTGAAATCTTAATTCAATTTGAAGCAAAATCATTCTCTTGGCTTTTTGACGTACGGGGCACCGTTTCCGAATAAAAAAATTAAACACTCTCATGCATGAGGAAATCGCCAAAATTTGATATGGTACCTACATAATAATAATACTCGTAATAATAAGACTATCTTTGTAAACGAAATGTGGAATTACGAAAAAATAAGCGTTAACAGCCACCCTCAAATACGAATATAAGAAGATGTTCGAAGTAAAAGAAAAAAAAACATATTTTTTTTCTAATAATTTTAACCACCCTGAATCTCAAAGAGGAAACATTTCTCGATATAATTATGTGTCGGAGAATTAGTGTTTAAGTAGACTATTTGATTTGATTCTGTGAAAGAATGGAAGTAGGTACTTTTTATTATTGAAATGTTGAAAAATCATATCTACGAAAGTATTAGCTTGTTGGAGTTAAAAATGATATCAATGGATTTTTATGGTGAAATTGCATCTTGAAAAAAATTGATTTTGATATTTGTAATGCGAAAAAAAAAATTGTTTTCGTTACTTCGAATCCATCAGGCTGATTTTGCCCAATAACGAACTTAACCGAGATATTTATCTCCTACACCTACTCTGAAAATGGAGTTCCTGATTCTACAATTTGATGCAAAATTTCATATAGATTGAGTGATCGGTTCCAGAAATATTAATAAAAAATGTTTTTACTAAAAACGGCCATAACTCTGAAACCGCTCAGTGGATTTCGCCCCTTAACGAACTCGTCTGAGATATTTACGCTCTAAATTTACCTTGTAAATTTCAATCCTCTAACTTCTTTCATTCGAGAGTTATCGTGCCTACGGCCGGTCCGGCCGGCCGTAGGCACGATAACGACAGAATTGATTTCGACCACGGATTCTTGATCAGTGAGTCGAACCAAATCGTTTGAGACCATTTTCATCCAAAAATTTAAAATTACAGACTGTTGGGCAACTTGATAATCACTCTGTTCCGAGGAACAAGACCGCCAAAAATCAAAAAGAATATTAGAACTCAACTGTAAAAAATGTATTAGTTATAAGATGATTTTAAAACTGTGAAAATCGTTTATTTTCTCTTTTAAAGGTTTACTAGATGAATGAAACACTCACAGAATTAAACATTTTTTTTTATTATAATCTTTTGAAGGGAATTTGTTGGAAAATGAACCTAAAGGGTTCTGCTTGTATGCCCACGATATATTTTTCCGTAAATTTTTAATGGGCTCTCCTGGTTAGACAGCCTGTATATGTAGCATGTATATGACTGTAGTTACTCCCTGTTTCGTCCATAGTTTGTCACAATCTTATCATCTTTACGTAATTTATTCACCTCGTATACAAATACCTTGGGGACCGAAACCGCAAAAAAATATGAATCTGAAATTACCTTCTATTCGTTTCCCAATCAGAAATATGTATTGCAAGTCCCGATAAGTCGTTGCCAGCAGTGATCGTTTATCAAAGAAAAAGTGTGAGACCGCAAACAAAAAGCAATTACTTCACCTCTTGATCGTTTCTTTATTAGTTTTCCGTCTATAGGTAGGTACACACGAAAGTTTATATTTATGACGTTAACAGCCCACTGCTACTAGATGTGCAAGGATTCTGTAACGGACGATCTTGCCAAGTCGATCTGTTAGAGACCAAACCAAAAAAAAAAAATCATGTCAATTTAGTTGCCAAGACTCACAATTAAGAAGTGATCATATACAGGGTGAGTCTTTGACCACTGCATTAATTTTAACCAAAGATTCCTCTCATCAAATGAAACACTTTTTTCATTTACCATTTTTCCAGATTCGGCTCAGGTAAAAAGTTACAAGCGTTTAAAGATTTCACAATGTGCTAATACACTCCCCCATATAAATTATCTATGACATTGTTGGCGGACGAGAATAAGGCATGGTAACGTGGTTTACAGCTTGATTCGGGATTCCAACGCTCAGGGACGGATCCATAAAAGTAGTGAAATTTCTGGAGTTTTCCATTTTAAAACATTCAATGAAGAATATCTTGAAAACGGTGCGTTTAAGGAGAAATGTAGGTAGGTTGCGCCTCCGAATGGGAGAGTCATGTTCGTTTTTGGGCATAATCGACCCAACGCTTTCTTACTTATACCCTCCTGGAATATTATTTCCTCGATAACTCAAAAAATACAGACTCGATCGAATTGAAGCTTAGTAACTAAAGGGTTTTCCAATAAGAGGTGTTATTTCGATATTCAAAGAAAAATACCATTTTTCAATATAGATGATCGGATGTTTATTTCATTATAAAGAAGAAGCTATGCCGTTAATAGTGGAAAATAACATCAGGCAAATGACCACCACGACCACGCTTACAGGACCATATCCTTTTAATGAAATATTCCATAAACAAATCGCAAAGTGGCTGCCCTATGTCCTCGATAGCCTCACGAATTCCATCTTTGAGGTCTTGAATCGACGCTGGGCTATTGGCGTAGACCTTCTCATTCACGTGGCCCCAAAGGAAGAAGTCGCAAGGTGTTAAATCACAAGATCGCGGTGGCCAATTGTGAGCACCTCTTCGAGAGATAACACGGTCCGGAAACTTTTCCCGCAAAAGATCAATGGTTTCGTTGCTTGTGTGGCACGTAGTGCCGTCTTGTTGAAAGTAAACGTTGTCCAGACCAATACCATCCAATTCCGGCCATAAAAAACCATTAATCATCTCTCGATAGCGCAATCCATTCACCGTAACTGTTGCTTCAGCCTCATTTTCGAAAAAGTAAGGTCCAATGACTCCGCCTGATGTTTGGGGGTGTAAGGGTCACTTTCTGCAGCAAAAATTTTTTTTTTTATGAGAAAAATAATATTTCGGGGGGGGTTTGAAACCCCAACCCCCCCCCCTGGCTACGCCCTTGGAGAATAGTAATTTTCGTAACAAGCCCGGAAAATAGGGTATTTTGGACGAATAGACAAAAGAAGAATAGACCTAGAAGTCTATGAGTCCAAAAAAACCTTTTTCGGACGTGTTGCGTTCAATATTTTTTCGGCAACCGTGTAGAATAACAAATCAATGAGACGACACATTTTTTTTTTATATATTTTGATTCTTATTCAAATTAAACAGAACAGAAAATATAACATGTTAATTAATTTTACATGAACTGTCAGCCGTTTTCTCAGTGCTATGGTAACTTCATTTATCAAAAATATACCTACCAAGATTTTCATATTTACAATGACCAAAACGACGCGATTCTTCCGGCCTAGTCCGGGAAGTACGTACTTCCCGGACTAGGTCGGGAAATGCTTCTTTCTCAAAGAAAAAGCGTCCGGGAAGTGGGCACTTCCCGGACGGTTGCCGAAAAACAATATTACCGCACTGTTATTTTCTAATTCCTTAGCAACTGCCCACTACGCTTGAATGTTGAGCTTTCCGCATAGAAAACAAGTCAAAATAGTGTCACTTTTCCCACGATCGTAAAAAAAAGAAATGTCTTGATTCGGTTCCAACCGATCGCCCGTCGTTTCCCCATCAATATACACTCGATTCCCGGCGATCCCCTCTTTCAGCGCACGCTCCTTTCCACTTCAACGCACACACCGGTTCATTCTACAATTTAAATTTTTAGTTGTGTCAGATCCAAATCGCCGAATGCGGTCGAACGTTGTGCTACGTTCCGACGCCCCTGTGCGAAATCCAGTGCCGTCGCAGTCGCGAAAACCCGCAACATGGCACGTGTTGCCCGCCATATAAACAAAAGCTAATCGCCCCGAGAAAGAGTATCCGGACAATCTTCAGATGTCAAACGGGTCCACAGCGCCGGCCATGATGATGATAACGGCCGTCGTAACGAAACGTCGCGCCTTATGATACAAACAGAAACATGTTCGTTAGCGCAGTCGTTTTATTTTTAAATGCCGGTGGCAGTGGTTAATTCGTCCATTCTTTCATCTAGTATGTATATTTCTTGTGTAGGTTAGTATTTTTACTTTATTTCATGTTTGTGCTGTCTTGAATTTTTTCACGTGTTCCGTTTGAAATGGAAGGTGTCGTAGTGTCCGCAACCGGCGACAATCGCATAAAAACGCGCCTGCGCAGCAGTTCGACGCGCGGCTTGAAAAATCGCCCGATTTTGAGTCGGAACAACAGGACGAACCGCAGCATCACCAGGAGCAGGGGCGTGAGGGATAAACAGGTCGACAACTTCAATATAAACAAGCTGGTGAACGAGAACGGGGTCCAGAAGGAGTTCAAGAACTTGGTCCAAGCCGGTAATGGAATCTCCGAATCGGAGCATGTTTACGGTCCCTTCACAAGGTGAGTTTCAACCCCTCAAGGGTCTACGACATGATCTAAAACTTACACAAGAAAACAATTTCTTATATATTGTTGTAGAGTAACGTTGCACTGCGACCTTAAGGTCTATTGTGCCTCCCCTTCAGAGCTGTCTATGGCATTACCATCTACAGCTCGCCTTCCAGTTCCAGAGTTCTGAACTCCAGTTTCTGGCATAGCTTCAAGGAGGCTACGTCTTCGCTCTTGCAGATTTCTTGCCAAAGAATTCCTTGCGTTGGTTTGAGATGGCGAGGCATTCCGTTGTCAGGTGATCAGGAGTTTCATCCTCCTCCCAACAGAATCTGCACCCGTCAGTTTCTGCCAACCCTAATCTCATCATATGCTTCCTGAGGCCACAGTGCCCTGTGAGGAAGACAGTGGGGAGATGCAGCTTGTTCTTACTGAGGTCCAAGTATTTCTTGGATCTGACTGTGTCAAAGTTCCGGAGGAATTTCTTGGAGTGATGCATTCCGGGGAGAGATCTCCAGAAAGTACCTCTCTCAGTTTCTTCTTTCGTCTGGGATTCACTTTTGTAGGTGTGTCTACCAACCCCACAATGAGGTTCCGGGCCAATAGAGGGGGTTTGTGCTCCTTCCTTGGCAAGTGTGTTGGTCTCCTCATTTCCTATGATTCCCGCGTGACCAGGAACCCAGACCAAGGAGACCCTGTTGTTCTTTCCTACTTCATTGAGTTTTCTTCGGCACTCCCATATTAGCTTGGATTCGATAACATGGGAGCTCAGAGCTTTAATAGCAACTTGACTGTCAGGGTGGATTGCTACATCACATCTCTGATAGTTTCTTTCTAGGTAAATTTTCACGCATCTTTCTATTGCAAGTACTTCTGCTTGAAAGATGCCTGGATAGGAGCCTAGCGATAGTGAGCATTTGGTGCCTGGCCCATATACTCCAGCACCAGCGCCTGTAGTGGTTTTTGAATATACCATTTAATGGCATTTCTTTTAAGAACTTGGGTGGTGGATTCCCTGTCCAAGTCTTTTTTCCTAGCAAGCATCGTAGGTCTTTTCGATGCTTAATTTATTGATCATTTCGTCACTAGGAAGATTGGCTGATGAAATGTACCAGGTAAGAGAGGACCAGGCTTTCTGGTTTTTAATACTCTCATTACCTGTTCCTCTTCTAGATATTCTGAGAATGGCTTCATGAGCCATTTTCTCTATCACTAGATGAAGTGGTGTGAGATTTGTTATAATCTCAAGTACCCTGGTAGGACAGGTTCCCATAGCTCCAGTGATACACGCAGAGGGAGGCCTTTGTACTTTGTCGAGGATTTTCCTCGTACTATTCTGGCTTGTTTTTGAGTACCAAACTACTGCCCCATACGTAATTATGGGTCTCACAATCATGACGTACATCCATCGCAGTATCTTAGGGTTGCAGCCCCAAGTCTTGCCGGATAGATTCCTGCACGCCATCAAAGCCTTTGTTGCTTTACTGGCAGTGATGTCGACATGCCGATTCCACAGAAGTTTTACTATCTAGTGTTACCCCCAGATATTTAACTTCAGACTTCCATTCTATAATATATCCTTTTTTATATATATATGTATATTTTTCAATATAGAAGATTTTCCGATCAGATATTCCATTTTGAACAGCCCGCCATTTTGGGAGCTGTCAACTCAAAAATATAATATTAATAAAAATGGAACGATATTAGGTTTAAACAGCAAATAAAACACCTAAATAAAATTAAAAACGAATGAAAATAAAATAATAAAGTTGAACCTTTCAATGAGAGCATGTATACGCGAAATAAGAGAATTTGAGAAAAGCTCTGACGTTAAGCCAGGAGCTTTTGCGCGCATTTCCCATTGTCTATTCACGCCTCATACATAGTCGGAGCTGAAATTCGATTCTCGATTGTAAAATGGTGACACGAAGTTATGTGCGCAATTTCAGCTGATTCTGACGCATAGTTCCTAATTATAAAATTTTTGAAGAAACATTTTTTAATTTTTCTTCTAGTGATATTCACGAAATCTCTCCGGTCGAAAGTTATCGTGACAACGGCCGAATTTGACCTCAAATTCTTCATCAGTGAGTCGAGCTTTATGATTTGAGTCCATTTCCATCAAAAAATTCGAATATTACATACATTTGCGCGAAATGATGCGCGCAATAAAATAAAAGCGAATTAAATAAAAAAAACTAACATTTTAAAATAAAATAAGAAAGTTGCATATTTCAGTCGGGTTTATACAGCAAATAAAATAAGAAACGAATCAAAATAAAATAAGAATTAATCCAAAATAAAATGAGAAATAAAATTGATTCAATCATTTTGCAGCTCTTTGAAAATAAATAAATAAATAAACAAGAAAAATAGAAATATACAAAGAAATAAATTTAAACTATAAAACAAAGAAACAAGATATTGAAGAAAACCCTTTTTTTTGGGGTTAGGTGAAAGATAGGGTTTATTCAAGAACTCTAAGAGAAGATTTGTACTGTAATCGACAAAACATCATGTGTCTTGAACTTAATTTTTCAAACAGCGTAAATCTGAAGGAACTTAAAATTAATAGTGAATGTCAAAATGATTTCTCCTAGTCTCTGAGATCCGAGAAGAGTCGATGTTCTAAAAAAACTCAGTGCCTTCGCCATTCGGTATTAAAAACAAAACAAAAATTCCACAACCTGATTGTGGCGCATCCTACTAAGTCTCTTAACCATACTGGGACCCACTCAAAATTACACACAACATTTCATCAAAATCGGTCCCGTCGTTTAGCAGAAGTTTAACGACACACACACTTATTAGAATTATATACAGGGTGATTCCAAATTAGATGTGAACCTTAGCGGAGGTGTTAGTATGGATCATTAGCTGTCGTTTGAGCCATATTTATGACAACTATGGGACGTACCACGTCTTTGTATTTACGCTATTCTAGACGATATATCCAAAGCTCATCGTGGAACACTCAATATTTTCCGAGTTATGGCATTTTTCGATATACCGCCCCCAATTGCCGCTCCTCTGGGGCCGCACAAACGATGGGACCTACTACATCTTTGTATTTACGCCATTCTAGACAACATAATCAAAGCTCATCGTGGAACACTCAATATTTTCCGAGTTATGGCATTTTTCGATATACCGCCCCTGATCGCCACCCCCATGGGGCCGCACAAACTATGGGACCTACTACATCTTTTTATTTACGCCATTCTTGACCACATATCCAAAGTTCATCGTGGAACACTCAATATTTTCCGAGTTATAGCATTTTTCGTTTTACCGCCCCCAGCCACCGTCCCCTGGGGGCTACACAAATTATTTGACCTTTTATTTCGATTCTTTAGCCATCCATGAGCAACACTCTCAAATTTCATCATTATTCGCCAAGTACTTATCTAGTTATTAATATTTCAATTTGAACATTTATTGGTCGTTGAGTGTGGATGTGGATAACTTCACACCGGTCTAAAACTGAACCCTGTGGGAGACCATTATTCAAAGTCTTGAATTTACTGCTATTATTATGAACAAAAACACGAAACCTCCTATCAGTCAGCATATTTTCGAGTAAACGAACCATTTTTCCACACTTTAAATGAGAATAAAGTTTTAAAATCAAACAATTTTTCCATACCGTGTCATATGCTGCCGACAAATCCACAAGAGCTTAGGGAAAAACCGCAGCAAAAAACCCTGTCTCCCCGTGAGTGTCGTGAATTGTGAAAATTGGATTTGTTTACAAAAGTAGCTGAAATTTAAAATATTGATGGGTATTTTTCTCTTCAATATGGAATCCTTGGTCAAACACCGATAGTTTGGAGTGTTAAAATCAATGGGCCGCAATCGCCTCAATCCTGCCCTGCTTAAGAACGAAACAGAAATTCTTTCGTATTGGTTTTCACTACACTGAAACTGAAACAACCTTAACAACGTTCAAATAGATCGATTACTCATTCGAATTCTTGCGAAAACAAGAAATACTCTCCCAAGGTTCGAACTGTACCCATCGTTCGTATGTCGAATAACTTCCGTTAAAATTTATTAATATCCATGTAAACTGCTCCACAAGAGTTAGGCAATTAAGTTGTTCTGAGGGGCGTAAAATTTTGAAGACAATATCAAAAACATGATCAACTGCCAATAAAAACTCATTAATTCGATTTGAATACATATTTTCACCATCTGGTCGTCTTTTTTCTTGAGTTTGGCAGTTTTTCACATTATTCGTAAGATTTAGCATTTCAATATGCAGTTAATTTATTGTCAGTCTCTTAGCGATATCGATCTTAATAAATTTCATGAGCTTCTTAAGATGCCAAGACGTAAATTAACAAACGCCAAGGCTAATAGGGCTATCGGTATGCTACAGGGTGGCCTCACTCAAGTCGCTGTGGCAGAAACATTTCAAGTATCGCAAAGTGTAATATCGCGACTCTGGAATAGGTTCAATGAAACAGGTTCGGTGCAGGAAAGACATAGGGTTGGTGGACCAAGAAAAACAAAACCCGCACAAGACCATTTTGTCACCATTTCGGCGAGGAGATATCCTCTTTCTTCATGTAGGATGCTGAGAAATCGACCTTTAAATGCCAATGGTCCTGAAATTTCCATTGAAACCATCCGACGTCATTTGGGGGAGATTAACCTGGCTTCTAGACGTCCATTGAGGGGTGTTTCGTTAACACGTGAGCATAAACGACAAAGATTAGAATGGGCCAGGCAACATGTTAATCTGAACGTCCAATGGCGTAGTGTACTTTTCACAGATGAATCCAGATACGGTCGATTTTCAGATTCTCGAAGAATAAGGGTATGGACTATGCCGCGTATACCCCGAAATTGCCGTCATGTGCAAGAGGTTCATCCATTTCGAGGAGGCTCTGTTATGGTATGGGCTGGGATATGTTACAACGGGCGCACAGACCTTCACATTTTTCCTGGCAATATGACTGCTTTACATTATAGGGAACATGTCATTGGCAATGTAGCGCCAAATTTTCATGCTGCCATTGGTGAAGCTTTCCAATTTCTTGACGATAGCGGAAGACCACATCGTGCAGCAATAGTAGAAAATACGCGAGACGAGCATGGTATTCCACATTTACCAATACCTCCGCATTCGCCAGACTTAAACTACATAGAACATGCATGGGATATGCTACAAAGAAGACTAGATGATCACCAACCTCCACCAGAAACATTGAATGACCTCAAAGCACTACTGCCTCGTTTATGGAATGAAATTCCTCAAGATATGCTCAACACCCTCGTTGACAGTATGCAACGAAGATGTCAGGCGGTCATTGATGCCCGTGGTGGCCGTACCTTGTATTGAAGGCATAAAAAGACAAAAAAAAAACAATAAATGTCCGGAAATAAAAGTCGTTAAATTTGACTCTATTCTGTTAATCACCCTGTATATGTTGCAGACCAAAAAACTTACGTGCATTTATAGTTTTGAACCTAATAGTTATTTTTGTATCTAGTGCGCGAAATGCTACTTTGGTGATCGAGAACTGATTTTTTTAACGAGGCGCAGCCGAGTTAAAAAAATAGTCGAGATCACCAAAGTATTTCGCGCATGAGATGCAAACAAAATTTTTTCTACAAACGCCAAAAATATTGTTCTAAAATAAGTAACATGCATAGCTTAATATGAAAAATAGTATTGAACTGGCTTAAAATGTTTTTCCAAATCAAGTAAATACTGTAACTATGAAAATAAAATGGCATTTGTTTGTTTGATTGAGGAACATAAAGGTTAAAATATAAAAACTCCATATAGTTTACATGCAGTGTGCGAAGTAAGTACTTCGCACACTACTTCGCGCACGGTGTCATGGTAACGAAGGAAAATGAAAAAAAGGGTCACTTCGCATATTGTTTCCAATGCGCGAACCTTGTCATTTTTTGACGTTTGTAGAAAAAACTATATTAAATTACGTTTTCAGCCCAAACAAAGGTTTCAGAATGTCAGTTATTTCAGTTGAAACGATTATCCTTAACTCTTGTGGAGCAGTTTATTTAAATGAGAACACCGTTATGTTTCCTTTTCTCCTTACGTTTCATTGTCGCAGATGAGTTAGTATACGGCAATCACAGCGAATGCTCGTTTATTGATTCAGGGAATAAATATCAACATGGAGATGTTCATTTGGATGACCCCTGTATACGGGGTCAACCTGATATGTATGGTCCAAACGTGAATAACCAATAGCGCCGTTTGACCTTTGGCAAATTAACAAGGTTTTCTTGACGTAGGTTCCATAAATCTATCGGAACGAATAAAAATATATTGTGTTTACATATAAAGGCGAACAGTTTCCGTTCGCGGCATCTTATTCGTTCGCATGGATAAGGACAGTTCGAGAAATTCATGATTTAAAATATATTTCATACGGGGTGTCTCGAAATTAAGTTTAAAAAGTTTAATGGTGTATTCCACGTCCACAAATAGGACAAAACTTCATATGATAGGCGCCTGTATACAAAGTATATATGACTTTCATGGTGAGCGAGAAAAAAGGATGACAACTTGGCCTACAGCTTCATTCAAGGCTTTCAAAGCTCGGGGGCGGATTCTTTAAAGTATAAAATGAAAATTTTGGAATTTCAGATTTTGTAACACATTCTTGAGATGACTCGACATTCATTTCACCTGCTTTCTTTATGCTAACTTTTGGCGCTCTTATTCCTCGGAACAGAGTCCTTATCAATTTGCCCAAATGTCTGTAATTTTCGATTTTTTGGATGTAGATGGTCTCAAACGATTTGGTTCGACTCATTGATCAAGAATACGTGGTCGGAATTTATTCTGTCCGGCCGGTCCGGCCGTAGACACGATAACTCTCGAACGGAATGAGCTAGACAGTTGAAATTCACAGAGTAGGTTTGGGAGATAAATATCTCGGTTGTTCGTTATTGGGCAAAATCGATTTCGGAGTAACGAAAAGAAACATTTTTTTTACATTAGAACTTTTGAATTTAATTTTTTTCAAGATTCAGTTCCATCATAAGAATCCATGATGTCATTTTCAACTCTTACAAGCTAATACTTCCGGAGATATGATTTTTCAGAATTTCAATTATACATCGTGCTTACATTTTTTCACAGAATGCGAATTATATCTGTGTTCACTGTTCATTCATGCCATCTTATCTACCTATAATAGACGTCATATTTTTTTCTGTTCTAGTTTGTTTATACAATTCGTACTATGAAAATATTTTGTGTTGGAAAACAAGGTTCCGCATCTTGAATTTGAGAATATATGTAATTTGTACGTCAGCCTATACCTATTCAAATATCAGGAATAAATGGACAATCTACTATGATTGTCTCCAGCCTTGCTCTAGACATTTAAAAATAGACAGAAAAATATTGAAAAAAAATTCTATATATCAGAAACTATTCGTCCGATATCGCTGAAATTTTGCGAGGGCCTTCAGAACTTAAATCTAATGCCAAATTCCAACTTTGAACATGATCGGATCTATGTTGTTGGAAACCCAAGCAGCCTTGTGTGAGTTCAGAAGATGGATCGCTGAGCGTTGCCTCGACAACTCTCGAACGAAAGGAGATAAGGACTTGCCATTTTCAGGATAGGTTGCACATCTGAATGGGAGAGTTAAGTTTGGCTGTTGGCCATAATCGGCCTAACGGTTTCGGAGTTATTATTTTCTCGATAACTCTAAAAATATAGACTCGATCGAATTGAAGCTTGGTAACTAGTTGTAGAATATCGACATGAAGAGTAAAATTTTGTGAGGACTGTACCACTAGAACATTTTTAAAAATTGGTTCAAGCACTGACGTGAAGTCAGAAGCTTTTGCGCGTATGTTATATTGTCCATTCTTCTGTATTGGACACTCTTAATTCGAATTTACCATGGTAAATTCGGTAAATGCGGAGTGTCCAATACAGGAGAACAGACAATAGAATTCACCATGGTAAATTCGATTAAGAGTGTCCAATAAAGGAGAATGGACAAGAGAACATCCGCGCAAAACCAAAACTTTAATAGATTTTCAAAAACCATGAAACGTTTGTGTCTTAACATTTTTCGCTTATCTTACTTTAGGAGATAATCGATCGTTTATGTTCATAACGGTGAGCCTGTATATTGATCCTTAAACATACGAGCAGAATGTTCGAAATTGAGAATCAGGAAGAAATCAATTCTCCTTCAAACAAATTTTCCCAGTCTATCAAATTATAACCGCAAAAAGTAAATCTCGCATGTTCCTTACAATCGCCAATGATATCACCTATAAATATATTTATTAATTTCAGTTACATAAACAGTTTGTTCGTGAATATTTTTATCGATGACTGAAGACAACAAATAAGGAGAGTCAACTTTTAGCTGGTTTTCAACTCGGCCTCAAGTCCATTGATGTGGTAGGAAAAAGGTGGAATAATTACTGTTCGCGTCGGTTTAAGCGATAGATAATGCGTTGCGGTCAACCATGAGGATGAGTTTTATTTTAATGGCATTCGAAATTATCTCAAGAATTAACATTCGAGATAAGTCGGCTTTTCAGTCTAAGACGGTTCGTTTCGATGATTGACACTTCGAAAACTGATTTAATTATGCAAATATTGGGAAAGGTGGTATTCAGATTAGAGTTTTCATTTTGAATATCCCGCGGTTTTGACAGTTGTCATATTGAGAGCTGCCATGTTTTAACACATGACAAAAATAATCTATGTTATTATTAAAAAATGGGTTCAAGCTCTGTGGACAGGAGCTTTCTGGTGCTCTAGTTCAAACAGACAAATTATATCTCCGAAAGTATTGGTTTCTCAGAGTTGGGAATTATATCAATGTATTCAAATGATAGAACTGCATCATAAAGGAAGTTCAATTCAAATGATAGTTTATTTATCAAGATTAAATGAGCTATCATGAGAATGAGAACTGCACCATGGAGGAAATCAAATTAAATCTGGCCAATTTTGCCCAGTAACGAACTTAACCGAGATATTCATCTCCCTAACCTACTCTGAAAATTTCAACTACCTACCTCATTCCGTTCGAGAGTTATATCTATGTCTATGGATGAAAAGCAGTCTCACTACTCTCAGATCACTTACTTCATGTTCCGTTCCGAAATGTAAGACTTTTCTGAGAAAAACTAATTTCGGAGCAAACAACTGAGATTTTTCTCACTTCGCTCACAATTCTTCGATTGATTAGATAATGACATGTCTCAGGAAAATAAGTTGACATTATGACAATTCATACATAGAATAATTATATCATTGTGTGACAACGTTGAAATACGATTTATTATTGAAATTTTGAAAAATCATATCTCCGAAAGTATTAGCTTGTTAGAGTTAAAAATGATATCATTGGATTCTTATGGTAAAATTGCTTATTGAAAAAAATTTAATTTTGAATTTGTTTCGTAAAACATTTTTTTTTTTTGTTACTCCGAAACCATCTGTCTGATTTTGCCCAATAACGAACAGAGATATTTATCTCCCAAACCTACTCTGAAAATTTCAACTGTCTAGCTCATTCCGTTCGAGAGTTATCGTGCCTACGGCCGGCCGGCCGGCTGGACAGAATGATTTTCGACCACGGATTCTTGATCAGTGAGTCGAACCAAATCGTTTAAGACCATTTTCATAGAAAAATTCTAAAATTACAGACATTTGGGCAAATTGATAAGCACTCAGTTCCGAGGAACTAGAGCGCCAAAAAAAAACAAATCATATCTCTGAAAGTATTGGTTTCCCACAGTTGGGAATTATATCAATGGATTCTTATGATAGAACTGCATCATGAAAGAAATTAAATTTTAAAAAAGTGTCGTTTAAAGAAAAATGCTTAAAAAATTATCATTTAAAAAAAGAGCAATCTGCAATGCTTTAATGCTTCAAAAATTGTCATTAAAATTATTTATCAAGATCAAATGAACAATCTGCAATGATTCAACCTCGTGGAATGGGTTGTTGCAACTTACACTCGGCGCATAGTTTTCACAACTCGAAATACCTAAGGAAAGTACCATCGAAATGTCTAGAGCAAGGCTGGAGACAATCATAGCAGATTGTCCATTTATTCCTGATATTTGAGTAGGTAGAGGCTTACGAACAAATTATTTTAATAGTTCAAAATACAGTGGACTCTCGATAAGTCGAAATCGCAGGGACCATAAAAAACTGTTCGACTTATCTATGGTTCGTCTCACCAAACGTTCGAGTTATTGAGGTGAGTGTTCGACTCATTGAGGGAAAAACTCGCGTATTCACGACATCAACAGTAGTTAATGAGAAATAAGGGTCGATGACAAGTGTCTTCATTGACCCTAGCACTTTCACTTAACGAAGTTCTTCCAGAAATTCCGTATCTTTTTTTGAAATTACGTAGCCAACCACTACTCGCTGTAAATTTGTGGGTCTTGCCAATTCCAAAAAAATTAAGTCTCGTTCTCGTCTCGTTATCAGTTGTCTCGTCTCGGCTCGCTTAATTCTGGATAACGATAATAAATATTATAATATATTAACGAAATGGTATACAATAATGAATGATTTTGTGAAGCTATATTTATTACGCTCTTATACAAAAATATTTGTACATGTACATATTATTTTTAATTTTAAACAGTGATAATTTCAACTTTTCAATCACTCGATGACCAAGAATTCAAATATAATCACGCTTGCATCACATCATTTTTCAACGATCTACGTATTTTTGCCATGATCATACCTGCTGTGGAAAATAATCTCCCAACAGGTACGGATGTAGCCATTAGTAAATAATCGGTCATCTTGGAAAGTGTAGGAAGAACTTTTTCATCACTCTCCACCACTGTAAAATATTTTGATTCCTATTTGCTCTTTCTAACAGCAAATATTCTCCAAACTCAGCTTTCCAATATTTCGAAAGTTTTGTTGATGTTTTAAATATGCTTTCGATGTCGATACATTTTTGAATAGAATTGAACAATTTGGTATAGTTTTCAAAGAATACCTTCCCAGTGGGTAGATCATTGAGGGTGTTTTTGGCGTATTCCTCATAACACTTTTCGAAACATTGAATAGCTTCATTTCTTTACCAGTTTTATTATACGTTGTTCCACAGATGTATACAATAATTTTTCACATCTTCACTACAAGGATCACAAGAGAATAAATTTCTCAAGATGTTCAGATAGAGACGAAATTTTCAAAGCGTTGGGATTTAGGTGCAATAAAAGTTGTCCGTTAAGTATTGAATTCATAATGGCACCCGTTTTTATGGTTGTGAATTCTATTTTTTCTAGAAAAATAATCTCAATTATCGCAAGGTCATAACGAATTAATAATCTTCTTAAAAAATCGTGTACTTCTAGAACGATCGATGCATAATATAGCCAAAATATATTGATAACTAGTGGCCAGCAGTCCATATTTTGGGATTCAGATGAGCCAGCAGATCTACCTAGCCATAAATCCACATTTTTCTGGTAGATCTACATTTTTACGTTAGATCTACAATTTTCCGGTAGATCTACATTTTTTAGTAGATCAATATTATCGATAGATCAATTGAACCGGTAGTTCACACACACGAAAGTCCCATCGAAAAATGTCGAAGCATTTTTGAGTTCCTATAAACCGAATAGCGCCACCTACCGGTTTTCAAATGTAACCTCGTCACCCACTTGAACAATAATAATAATAATGTTTATTAAGATTCAGATCACAAAAAGTAACTTAAAAGTAAAGTTTCATCAAAATCTGTTGAGACATTTCTGCGATAGCAATGCCACCTAGCGGGGTATATTGTAGACCTGACACATACCCAGATACAGACACAAACTTTAATTGAAATCGGTCCAGCCGTTCATCCTATAAACCGGATACACTGCCAGCTTCCGGTTTCCTATTGTGACTCTAAGACCCACTCAAACACGCACACAACGTTTTATCTTGGGGCGCCCCCTACCGGATGCTATTGTGAACCAGAAAAACACTGAAACACAAACACAAAGTTTCATCAAATTTGGCCCAGTCGTTTTTGAGTTCCTATAGATCGATTGTAGCGCCACCTACCGGGACCAATTGAGAACCGCCGCAAAACACACGCACACGAAGTTTCATCAGAATCGGTCAAGCCCTTTATGATTTGTAATTTTTCAAAAAACGCTCTGAATAACAGTAGTTTTACTCTTTCAACGGTTTTACAAAGTTTATAATTGGCCTCTTGATAGATATCTCGAGATGACATTTCACTAAAAATACCCTGTATAGTGGTTTTTCTTCGACAATTAATTTTGTTGAAATATTTACATTCACTGTTTGGGAGAAAATTAACAGTGTGTGCTTAATATGGCATAAGTTCATAGTTATAAACCAATTACTTAGCAGATCCAGCTATTAAATCCATATAACTAACTCAATCACATCTAAACTACCCACTCGATGAATCAACAGTTCAAATATGTTCATGGAATGGAATATTATATATTCACTGTTGGATCAAAATTGAACAGATATGACATAGGACGCCACCATTCACTGTTAGGTTAAAAATTAACAGTGCTGTGTCTAAGGTGGCGTAAGGACACAGTAACAAAGCCTACACAGAACACAATCTCCTTATTCGCTCAAGCTCTTCCAGAGCTTATGAGGGGTCTCCTTAGGGAAAACCTAGGAGGATCAGTATAATAATATATAATAGATGGTCCGAGTGACCGAGCACATAAAAATGGGAAAATAATCTTACCTAATGTAATTTATATCATCAATTCTTATGATAATTAATGATAGGATAGATTTTGGATTGTGTGGGATGAGTAGAAAAATAAATAACCATCCTGTATATAATATATTGTTTCAACTTCATGATTTTTACACTTTGGTCTTGTTCTAGGTATATCATATCAATTAATTCTCCATTATGGAAAGATGTGTTGTCCAATTCCCACTCTGAAACAATTATAAACTGTTAAAATTTGATTACTTACAACAAATAGGTACTGTTAATCAAAAATTGTCACTACATTTTCCAAATCGTGATGAGAAGAGCACTATAGCAATGGAATAAAGAGCCATCCGGTAAAAGATGAAAATCATATTAACAACCATCCTGCCAAGTGTAGGTATACATTCAAAAACCGAACCAAACTTAATAGTTGTTACTTTACCTAAAAATATCATTATTAGGCGTTCCTCCATTTTATCGTTCAATAAAACAATACTGTTGCAAATAGATTTTAGTACCTGTTTCCTAAATTGATTTACCTCTATTGGAGATTGGTATCGTTCATTTAAAAGTCAGAATACTATCCTCGATCCAGAAGAAACACTGACATTTATATTACTTGACCACAGGAAGAAATAATATAGGCAAATTCAAGCGAATAACCATAACACAGTTGTTAAGATCAATCCCTTTCTATCATGACCAATCGGTTATATTTTAAATGTACTTGAATGTGGAGATAAAGCCATTATTATTATTATTATTATTATATTTGGTAGGGGAACCACTGTGTTTTGGTTATTCGCTTAAATTCCATGTTCAAAAAATACTTACGAATAGAAATAGATAATGTATATCAACGGAAGTATTCTTTATATATATATCAGTGTAAACCATTTCCCAGATGTATGTATAGCTATTAATACAGATATTCTTATTGATTCATGTTCCTACAGAAGAATACTTACTTTCTATCGTGATATATCCTGGAAAACTTCAAAATTGTAGTACCTATTATTTATGTTCATACACTGGGAGATCATCTGACCTGAAAATCGTCGTAATCTTTATAAATTTAAGTAAAGTAGTAATTACCTTATAGTACTTACTTAACAGATAATCGTTGATTTCAGGAAAACCCATCCGTTCAGTCCATTTTGAGGTTATTCATTTCCACCGGCGAATACGTACCGATCGTGGTAAATATCAATTTCTGTTGCAAGTATCAAATCGGAACCAAAGGTTTTTATCGATCCTGAATAAATCTCGGCACATTTCTGATCCAAAATCGATCGATTTTCGTTAAATTCTTCCAAATTGACATTCACTATTCAGACAGTTTTGACCTTGGAATGTTTCTAACATTTACATTTCTAACCCAGGGCTTCCCAAACTGTTCGTCGCGACATCGTCTTAGGGGCATCGCATGTCGATGCGACCGAGTCTAGTGAGCTGATAACGTATTAACAGGCTAGTACTTAAATTGGTATATATTTTTGGGGGCCGAGTTAAGGGGAGTCGTACAAAAATGGGAATGCCCCAAGGGCGTTACAGTAAAAAAGTTTGGGAAGCACCGGTCTAGCCTATTCCTTTCGAAAAATTAGAGATGTGCAAGTGGGATTTTGTCCATTAATTACTTCGTGAGATAAAACAGAACGCCACCTTCATCCCAAAATCTTGGGGTCGGTCGACTTCGGCCTCGCTCGGGTCGTTTTATTTCTATAGTTCCATAAAAACGGTCGATTTTCCGCATTTTGGCGATTTTCAAACGCTCGTAGAAAACGAACGGAAAAAAAATCGGAAAAAGTGTCTCGCTATTCTATCCGTCTATATTCGGTCTTTCGATCGGTACCGTTAGATACGGTCGGGCGAGAGGAACGAAAAAGCCTTTAGGTTTCGGGCGAGGCCGCTTTTCGCCGTTTCGACGATTTCGCGACTTTTCCGGAATTTTTTTAAAATACTCGCGACATCCCGATCTCGACGAAAATCGCCTTCGGCGATTCGTCGGTCCTCGCCCTCGCCGCGGCGATATTCGCCTTTCGCGAGGCTCGCGGCTTCGCCGCACGCGAAAATTTCTTCGAAACCGCCCGTTTTAGAAAGTTCTCAAAATTTATCTTCTATGGTTCCGACTTTGCTACTTTAATAATATAGCGTTGATTATAGTGGAAACTCTTCATATTCAATTGTTTTCTGTGGGTGTTGAAAAAAGTCGAGTCATATATAAAACTTCATACAAAAAATTTAACGAGACCAAAAACAAGACTCTCGTGTTGCGCTGTATGTGGTCTCGGTATCGCCTGTAATATTTTTGAAAACGTCTCGTCTCGTCTCGTCTCGCTTTTACGAGACGGGAAAAATCTCGCTCTCGCGTTAAGCCCTAAGAAGAAATCACTACCCAAACAACATCACGGGAGCTTTTGGAAGTGAAACAAAACCTCGCGATCAACGAATCCGTCTTCGGCTGGTTCTCCTCAAGCCAGTTCTCACGCTTATACTCCAAGATTCACACCTTCAACCTCAAGATGCCCCACCAGGATATGAATACTAAAGAGCGAAAGGGTGTGGCTCTTATTCAGACACCTATTAAAGTTTCAATATATGGAAATTCAAGGAATTTCACGATTTTCGTCTCGGTCTCCATTTACATGTAGCCAATTAATCATACACGATCAGTTCCATTATAAATCATAAAGAAGTGGGCGGTGTTGCAGTCGTATCTTGTTTGCTGTTGCTTCGCAGCGTGTAGAAGGAAGTTTGCGTATCCATTTGTGGGTAGAAGCCTTGATGTTTATCCAAACCGGCGTATTTTTCGAAGGTCGCGATTGTTTATCTTCGCTGCTTGCCTGAAATTCGGAAAATGTCGAAAAAACGCCGGAATCAATTCCGTATTGACATCGGAAGTCCGAAATGGGGAAGAAGGGGGGGTGGGTGTTCTTGATTCTTGTGCGGGTATACAATTTCTGCCAGAATTTCCGTGGTACTCCGGTGTACTTATGCTTGCACGTTCTTAGTTCATAGTGGGAAGTTTTGACGAAATTCTCCGATTTGAAGCATGATAAGGTAACATATCTGTTTAAGTTTTGTTTCATAGTTTAATAGCCCTCATTTAATAGGTCTCTTGCAAGATTTTTTTTTGCGCGTATATTCTGGGGAACATCGCGTTATCATTTTGCCCAAATGTCTGTAATTTTCGAATTTTTCGCCGAAAATGGTTTCAAACGATTGGGTTCGACTCCCTGATCAAGAATTCGAGGTCAAATTTGATTCTGTCCGGCCGGCCGTTGCCACGATAACTTGAAAACGGAAGGAGATAGCGACTTGAAATTTTCACGGTAGGTGGCGAATTCCAATAGGACGGACAAGTTCGTTAATGGGCATAATCGGCCCAATGGTTTCCGAGTAATAATTTTGTCTACAACCGATACTAATCCGATCGAATTGACACTTGGTGAGTAGTTGTAGAATATAAACCTAAGCACGTTTGTCGAAATTTTGCGAACATCGTATCGCGAGAAAATTTTTAAAAAATGATTTAAAAATAATATTTACGTCGCGATAACCTAAGAACGAAAAGAGATAGCGACTTGAAATTTTCAGGTTAGGTTGAGAATCTGGATGCGCCATTCGAGTTTGTTTATAGGTATTATCGGCTAAACGGTTTTGGAGTTATAACCATGAAATTTGGTTGTTACTTCCTCAATAACTCGAAAAATACAAAACCGATCCAATTCAAACATGGGTATTACTTGTAGAATGGCAACGCAAAAATTCTTGCGAAATTTTGTGAGGATCGTACTATTAGAAAATTTTTAAAAAATCATATAAAATTATTGTAAAAATATCTATATATCAGAAACTATTCGTCCGATATCGCTGAAACTTTGCGGGAACCTTCAGAACCTAACTCTACTACCAAGTTCCAAGTTTGAACATGATCGGATCTATATTGTTGGAGATCCGAGCAGCTTTGTGTGAGTTCAGTAGCTGGGTGGGTGATCGTTGCCTCGACAACTCTCGAACGAAAGGAGATAGGGACTTGCAATTTTCAGGATAGGTTGCACATCTGAATGGGAGAGTTAGGTTCGCTGTTGGCCATAATCGTCCCAACGATTTCGGAGTTATAACAATCTGGAATATTATTTCCTCGATAACTCAAAAAATATAGACTCGATCGAATTGAAGCTTGGTAACTAGTTGTAAAATATCGACATGAAGACGTGAGGACTGTACCACTAGAAATTTAAAAAAAAAATACTTAAAAATATTATGTATCTCATGATTCCTTGAGAACGGAAAGATATAGCGACTTGCAGTTTTCAGGGTAGATTACGCATTTGAAGAATACGACATTTAAGTTCATTAACTAGCATAATCGGCCAAATAATTTTGGAGTTATATCAATCTGAAATTTGGTTGTTCAATATACAGTCTTGAACCCTCTCTATATGGGGGTTGGAGAGTGATAGTTTCAGATTTCTTATTTTTTCTGTTCTTTTTGCGTTGATTCTTATATGAAAATGAAATGAAATTTGAGGGTTGAAAAATCTACCCCGCAGTCCTTCAAAAATCCAATCAATTTTTCAGGTGATACCCCGTCAAATTCAATTCTGCCCGGCCGGCCGGACGGCCTTCTGTTGTCACGACAACTTTCGAACGGACTCCACTACAGGGCTTTTCTCGAATTTATTTTTACATCACTTGAATATGGATGCCAAAAGGAAGATTTTTCACTTATCCTTTTGTGTTCCACCTATCCTACCAACGAGGCACACCCTATATATTGAACGGATCTGGTCTAATCTTTCATATATTCCAACCGATGTAAGCGAACATAAATCAGTGATAAAATTTAGTACCTATGACGTGAGCAATTGAAAATTACTCTATCGAAGTCGTTAGTTATATCCCACGTGTTTTATTGACAAGTGTTGCAACAATGTAAGTGTTGAAATTTCGCGAATTGATAATGCTACTTGCCATTTCTCACCGTGGAAAGAATTGGTCAACTTGTTGCCCACGTCTTTCGACATCTTGCATGAGATCATTCGCCAAATAGGAAAACTTTCTTTGGGTTGAGGAATATCGTTTGCAAATTTGAGACCTCCATAAAGTTAGCCACTTGCGAAAATTTCAATGAAACCTATTGCATTAATTGTCGAATATTTGTCGAGAATGTGTCGTGAAAGAAAAAAGTTTGTCGCACGCTTAGTTATATAAAAAAAAACTAAGCGTGTGAAAAATTTTTTTTTGTCACGACGAATATGTTTTCGTTACTCCAAAACCACCTAGCCGATTTTGCCCAATAACGAACTCAACTGAGATAATTATCTCCGAAACCTACTCTGAAATTCTCAACTCTCTTGCTCATTCCGTTCGAGAGTAATCGTGGTAACGAACGCCGTACAGCCTTGATTTTGACCATGGATTCTTGATCAGTATGTCGTTCAAAAACGTTTGAGACCATTTTCTGCCAAAAATTCTAAGATTGCAGACATTTTGGCAAATTGATAAGCATTCTGTCCCTATGAACAAGAGCGCAACAAACACCTTTTACAAGTTGCTTTGCTAAGAGGATCTGATTGCAACCTATATCTATACTCGATACCTCCAACTATAATTTTTCAAATTACTCGAATAATATTTTTGTTGCTTGAAATCTTTGCATATTTTGTTGTTGTTGTATGATAAAATGAAATGAACCCCTTTCATGCCTATATTTGGATCATCTTAATAAAACGAACAATAGTTGTCAGATAAAATAGTAATTATTCGGAATAGAAATGATTATTTTCCTTCGATCAATATCGTTTTATCTCTGATGAAGGGAGAGTTAATTAGCAATATGCGGTAAATTATAGGAACAAACGATTGATTACGTATGATAACTGTCTATACCTGAATGCGTAATTGGCAATATTCTCTTATTTGCAGGATTCTACATATGTAATATGTTCGATTCGTGAAATTTTAAGATTACTATAATTAAATAAAAAAGTTAAAACTATAAAAGTATTTTATATTAATAAAATATTTTGGAAATACGTAATTTGTATTTAATATTTGATGATGGGAATGGTAAGTTAATAATATTGTGTTCAGAATATCTCGAGTAAAAACAAAACTGGAATATTGGTGTATTGGAGTGGATTTGAGGAAAGAATATATATTATAGTTCATCATAGAATTGAGGAATGAATATCTCGGATGAGTTCGTTGTTGGGAAGAATTTGTCTATTGGTTTTGGATTGATAATTTTTGACACTCTTGTTGAATTTAAATTCTTCTATGATGTTTGAATTCAATTTCTGCTAAGATGAAGGTCTTTCATAAGGATCCATTGATATAATTCCCAACTCTGAGAAACCAATACTTTCGGAGATATAATTTGTCTGTTTGAGCAAGAGCGCCAGAAAGCTCCTGTCCACAAGGCTTGAACCAATTTTTTACGTCTGAACGATAATTGTACCTAAATTTTGATCCAGTTTTCATTGATCCTATCCGAAATGTATCTGGTTATATAATTATTTCCAATTTCACATCATTTGGTTAACCTGTGCTGTGCTGAAGGTTTTTCCCTTGAGTTTGATATCGTGTGTTTGTTCAATCCTTAGCGGGTTTATGTCCTTTGTTCATTTGCTATCATACATAAGGACAAAGTTATTAACTTGGTCGTTAACGATCAAATATTGGTCCTGCGGGCCGGATTAAATCAATACTGCTATTTATTTCTGGCGCTTCTTGAATAAACTCTCCCAAGTTCTCAAAAGGCCACAAAAACCTTCTTCAATACCTTGTTGTATCCTCGTTACTCAAAAAAAAACGAACTGTAATGTCAGTCATCTATCTAATCGCATAGCTGTTACCTATAACACTTTCCAATATCCCGAAGCAACTTCGCAACCTAGCGTGCAATGTACCAATCGTTTTTGTACGTAAATAAAGATGACATCATCTCTATATCTGGCACCCAGAAGGCTGCCGCGCGCTCTCATGGTTCCGTCAGATAATGGCCCGTCTACAGGCGACCGCGACGTGGTGGAGATCGTCTGCAAAGGTCGACCTGGGACTTGGAGAACGACGCACGGAACGTATGTCAATTCGCGATGGCATTCCGCCTATATACTTCCGGAAGGTGATATTCAAATTGAGATACGTCGTGACCAGGAAAAGCACGTTGGAGGATGCGTTTCGCTAAGTATAGACCACATTAGTTAGGTTAGAATCATTCTCTTGGCGGGAGATCCATATTAAAATTTTTTAACATGGAATTTCAACTTTTGATGAAACCACCCTATTTAAAAGAGAATGTTAGTACAGAGACAACAAGTATTGGGTACCTTCATCATTAGTGCATGTTTTCATGTTCTTTCCACATTAAAATCTAATTCTATATTCCGTATATCGTAGCTGACTTCTGTTGTGCGTCATTACAAGGCCGATATAGGGTTATGTTATTATTTTTGACTGATTTCGAGTTAGGTAAGACATACGTCCATCGAATTTGGTAAACACTTATATTTATTAATTACTAGCTGACCCAGCGTACTCTGTTACGCCTTAGAGGCAATAAATAAGCTGATTTTAGATTTTATTATACACGTTTGTCATAAAATATAGATATATAATCATATATTTCTGCTTAACTGCGTCCAATTAATCATACAGGGTGTCCCAAAAATACCACGCGAAAGTGACACTGGAGATGGATTGGCATTAGGTCTATCAGATAGCATCAACATGACCTCAGTAAAAGTCCGCTGGTTTTCGAGATATCACCACTTTTGTGTATTTTTTAAAAATCTCCAGTTTTCGGTCTTTTATCGCCTAGCATTGCTAGAAATTACTTCAAACTCATGTTTTTTTTTACCTAGGCTATCCTGAATAGTTGCTTTAAACAATGAAGTAATAACTTCAGCGACAACTAGAACAAAATCCTTCAAAAAATGTCTAACTTGTTGTATTTTATGCCGAAGTTAAAACGTTAACTTAAGTTTGACTGACTGCTGTGAAAAAAAATTATATCAGACTGAATTGACAAATAATCGCAAAAACTGGTCCATTTCATGCCCTTTTCAAAATGATACAACACTACCAATTTTTTTTAATCAGAACCAGAATTGCTACTTATTGATAAAAACCAAAACCCTTATCGGCTATCTCGCTCCCACATTCATTGTTTTGTAACATGGAAACCGGTCCGACTTTCACAGACTAGGGGTCTTCGAATAGTCTAGACCAGGGGTCACCAAATGGCGGACCGCGGTCCGGATGCGGATCGCGAACCTTTTTTTTGCGGACCATTTTTCCAGAAAACATGTATGTATTCTTGATTAAAAAAATTCAGATAACTTTTCGTTTTATTTACTAATTATAGATATTGGATTTAGATTAACTGCTAGTCAAATTCTTATGCCATCATAATGCTATCAACGACCCGCGACAGATATACAGATTTTGTGAACGGACCTCCAATTGGTGACCCCTGGGTTATATACTTGAGAAAACTTTTTGGCGTTTGACGTATTTACTCATTTCCTAATATTTTCCGAACGGATAGAGATACAGAGGAAATAGATACATAAATCTAAACGTCGTCCACCGACCAATCATCGGGGAAAATTTGGATATCGAGATGTGAAAATCATAGATTTCGGACGGGAAAGAAGAATTTTCCTTCGATTCCGAGTCAAAAATATTTCTAAGTGCCGACCCAAAAAATTTTTTTCATGGTATATCGATACGGAGCTCGTGTCTAGTTAAATCGAGGTCGCTGATCACGAATATGCAATTAGTTTTTCCCTAAGTGCCGTACTTTGGGAAAATTTTCACTTAGAGTGAAAAAATGGACGAAAATAGGTCAATTTTGGAAGTTCACACCGCCCAAAAAAATTGGAGTAAGGTGTTGTTGATTTTTGCCCTCATATATGGATCCTTTATCTACTGAATAATCCAAACAGAAAATGTCCAGGCCGTACTATTCGGATATTATGATTTTTTTCCCAAGGGTCTGTTTTTTGGAAAATTCATTTCGCGGTATTTCCGCGGAAAATTCTCTAATGAAAAATCCGATCATATATTCGTAATCTACGGTCCCGAATTAGTAAATGACGTAATTTGCATCGAAATCGGAGACCGGTCGAATTTTGGCAATTTTTTAATACATTAGCCTTAAAAAAATCCCATTTTTCGAGAAAAATTTTTTGACGCAAAACTATGAAACGGGTACTTATTCTTATAGATTCGGGGCCGTAGATTCCGAATCTACCATCAGATATTTATTACAAAAATTTTCGGAGGAAATATCGCGGAAAGAATTTTCCGAAAAATATACCCTCGGGAAAAAAAATCATAATTTCCGAAGCGTACGGCCTGGACATTTATTGTTCGGATGATTCGATAGATAAAGGATCCAAATATGACGTAAAAAATCAGCAACACCCTACTCCGAATTTTTTGGGCGGTGGAAAGTTCCAAATTTGACCTATTTTCGTCAATTTCTTCACTTTAAGTGAAAATTTTCCCAAAGTACGCCACTTAGGGAAAAACTAATTACATATTCGTGATCAGCGACCTCGATTTAATTAGACACGAGCTCCGTATCGATATACCATTAAAAAAATTTTTTGGGTCGGCACTTAGAAATATTTTTGACCCGGAATCGGAGGAAAATTCTTCTTTCCCGTCCGAAATCTATGATTTCCACATCTCGATATCCCCGATGATTGGTCGGTGGACGACGTTTAGATTTATGTATCTATTTTTTCTGTATCTCTATCCGTTCGGAAAATATTAGGTAATGAGCGAATCCGTCAAACGCCAAAAAGTTTTCTCTAGTATCCAACACATACAAAAATCTACAATTTTCCGATTAGGTCGACGGGGCTTTGGTTATTCACTAAATCGGGTACGCAGATCACGAATCTGTAATTAGATTTTCCGTATCTCGTTTAGTTTCGGAGCAATGACGAAGAAAGTCGCAATTTCTGGCTCTACCTCCGGAAAATGGACTAATCAGTCGGATTTTTCGCCATATTACCAAAATTAATCGAGATACGGTAAAACTAATTACAGATTCGGAATCTACGTCCTCGATTTAGTGAATAGCCAAAGCCGTGGCGATCTAATCGGAAAATTCTAGATTTTTGTATGGGTTAGAATCTAGACAAAGGACTCACAGCTCTGGCAATGTGTTAGTTGTTGTATGCATTTTATCAATATTTCACAGGAAATAGGTCATAAATACTTCTACAATGGTTGAAGTATTACAAGATATTTTACTTGCAATTATCTTTTCGTGGAAAATATTAATTTCAAGGGTGAGACCACCCATGCAAAAATAAACCAGTTAACCCAAAACATTTAAGTTTTACAAGCGAGCTGCTTTGTTTAGAAATACAAATGAGCGCTTCCCAACATGTGAAGTCATGGGACGCAACAGTGGTGATATCTCGAAAACCAGCGGACTTTTACTGAGGTCATGTTGATGCTATCTGATAGACCTAATGCCAATCTATCTCCAGTGTCACTTTCGCGTGGTATTTTTGGGACACCCTGTATATTAATTTGCAACATTCGAAGATAATTGACGCCGCTTCTGCGGTCGCATAAGGTCCCTATTCAAATACATTATGATAATCTATCTGAGGTACCTATTAAGATAATGTTTTGTTTGTGGTACAAATCAGTAAATCACTTCAATCGCGTACAATTGTGCAATTAGAAAAAAAAACACCCTGTACAGTATGAATTGATCATCTACGAAATGTTTAATATTACAAACTACAGTATTGTCGTTAATTTTGAAACTGTTCTACCTACGGATTGCTCTGAGCCATTTCTGTATTCTTGAATGGTCTTTTGGGAATTGAAATACCGAAACATATTAGCAATTATTAGATCATTCAAACACTTAAAGCACTAATGAAACAATCAAAAGAACACGTACGTTTTAACACCGATTCCGCCTGAATACAAACAAAAGCATATGTATGGAAGGTTATGCCAAATCGCCGGTTGCCCTCCGATGTAAAATTGGCAACGCCGCATATTCGAGGAACATTCTGGGCTGTTATTATAGTAGGCCACGGTTCATATTGTGGGTTACGATTTGTAGTGTGGAGGTAGTACATTACCTATTGTCTTTTCTTTCGAATAACACTCCGCTCGTTGCAGCCCCTATATTTGAACTTTTCAATATAGAAAGCTGCGAGAAGTAGCTAGGGATGAAGTAGATCCCTAAAATCGGAAACCTACCGCCTAAATTTGGTGAAATTTTTTCTTCGGGCAAAACCACTCAATTTTTGTATCGGATTTCTCGAAGAAGGTATGAATTCTTTTTAAATATGAATGTTTATCAAATATCTGAAAATTTAGGTCACAAATGACCATTTCAAAACACAGGATCATCAGCAGTAATCCATATTCGAGTAAGACTCGTCAAACGAAATCCATCGCTTTTCAAGCGTCTCAGCCCACTTGCTCGTGCCAATTTGGGATATCATTGAGATCAAGGTCGACATTAATTTTCTTCTTGAAGTAATAAAACTGTGCCAAAAGTGTACTGGAACAAAATCGCAAGTTTTAAACTCTCTACTACCTAAAATATCAGTTCCTAAAATAGTCCTTATATACCCACCGGCATTTCACTTTGTTTCAGAACACCCTATATACCGGGTTCTTTCCAATTAGATGCTTTTTGGCGCTCTTGTTCCTCGGAACAGAGTGCCTATCAATTTGCCCAAATGTCTGTAATTTTCGAATTTTTGGCTGAAAATGGTATCAAACGATTTGGTTCGACTCACTGATCAAGAGGTCGAAATCGATTCTGTCCGGCTGGCCGTAGGCACGATAACTCTCGAACAAAAGGAGTTAGAGGATTGACATTTGCAGGGTAGGGTTGTAGCGTAAATATCTCGGACGAGTTCGTTAACGGGCAAAATCCACCAAGCGGTTTTGGAGTTATGGCCCTTTTTAGTAAAAACGTTTTTTATGAATATTTCCGAAACCGATCACTCGATCTATCTGAAATTTAGCATCAAATTGTAGAATAATGACCTTTATTTGCATGCGAAGTTTTGTATTTATTTATTTATTTATTTATTTATTTATTAATTAAAGGGATAAACCCAATTTCACAAATCAATATTACTATACAATAACAATAGTTAATTCATAATACAACTTAATACATAATACAACCTAATACAGATTGTGAAAAAAAAAATTTCAGAGTAGTTTTGAGAGATAAATAACTTGGCTAAGTTCTTTACTGGTCAAACATTGGCCTGATGGTTTCGGAGAAACGAAAAAAAAATTTGTTTTTACATTACAAATTTCAAATTCAATTTTGTTCAAGATGCAGTTTCACCATAAAAATTGTACTTCTATGTTTCCACAGAATACTATAATTATTCTATCTATGATTTATTATATGATCTGTGTTCATACTCGTACATGTCATCCTGTTCTATAAGAGAGAGTCAAATTCATTTCAGCTATTTTAATTTGATTTATAGTAAATCAATAAGTCTTAGCGTTCTACTATGTTGATTTATTATAACAATTAACGGTATCAGCAATCTTCGATATTATTAATATTATAATTAATACCTATCTTGATACTGGAAATCTGCCCCTGATCCGGTAAGAATAAACAATTGTTAAAAAAACTATATTCGCATAAAAAAACGAAGTATTTTCGAAATGAAAATATTATTTCATTAAAATGGTTCTGGATACACGTTCAGAGTTCACACAGCAAACATTTGGCTCACTTTCGGCGCGGTAAACATGCACGTTGAACAAAATACTCAAAATACTAAATTTCAGCAAACGGTACGACTTTCCACAAGAAACTAAAATAAACAAAGATTCAAATTCAATTTGACATGTCGATAATTTTGTCCATAAAATTTCTACTGCCGGCATCTATCGGCGAAAACTGAAGTAGAATAAAACCCTTGTATTTTGAAAGTATTTGGACCGCAATTCGGCCGAAAATATGTCAAAGAGTGTCTTCACCATTCGTATTCTATGCATCTATGAATAGACGAAGGGATCCATAAGTTCCGCGAACCGAAATGTTATTTTGAAAAGGAATTCCCTTGATTTGGCAGGATTCTTCAAGTGTAAATCTAATCATGATTAAAATGACAAACATTTTAGAACACAAACGTCAAAGAACTGTCACTTTACAACACTCTATTCAAAAGATATCTCAATTGAAAGTCTCGTGCAGCTAAAAACCACCTAATATATTCATTTTTCGAGTGATTAGCACTTCTATTGTTGTTATCGGTCGTCAGGTCGCGAAACAATAGATTTTCCCATTGTTTTCGCTTTCTATTCACCTTTTCACGCCTCCCACCTTGAGATAGCGACTTCGGATGATCTGTAACGAGATTTCCAAGAATTCGGGCTCGATTCTAGGAATAGTAGAGCACTTTTACGCCCACACCACCGCGGTTATCATTTTGGCTGTGAAGTTGGCCGCGTTCGTCGGGGAACAAAAATCGCTTTCTTTTCCACGGGCGGCGCAATTACAAGGGCAATGAGAGGTTCGTGATTTATCGTGACGTGAGAATGCAATCTGTCACAATAACGGTTAGGGGGCAATTTATAATGTGTATATTTGTCGTAATAATTTCGGTATAAGGTGCGGTGTGTGTATGTATTGTTCAGTTAGGCAATGGTTTTTGGTACACCACTAGCTGTGTTATCCAGCGCTGGTATGAGGCTATTTTGCCCAAAGAAGAAGTAAGTTAATGGGCTTGATCTGCACGTCAGATCTTTTATAATTTCAGGATATTCAGAACCAACAAGGTTCAGTAGAGTAGTATTCCAGTAAACAAGTGCTTTTTAGGTCAACATTTTTGCGTATTCTCCGAAAATTATGATTGAGATGTCACTCGATTCGCATTGGCATGTAGATAGTTTTTGAGAAAATGCTAAGGCCACTCGCAAAAATTGCAATAGTTATAAATAATTAAGTGAAAAAAATGGGTTCAAGCCCTGTGGACAGGAGCTTTCTGGCGCTCTAGTTCAAACAGACAAATTATATCTCCAAAAGTATTGGTTTCTCAGAGTTGAGAATTATATCAATGTATTATTGTGATAGAACTGCATCATAAAGGAAATTCAATTCAAATAATAGTTTATTTATCAAGATTAAATGAGCAATCTTAGAATGAGAACTGCACCATGGAAGAAACCAATTTAAAATAGCTGAAATGAATTTGACTCTCTCTTATAGAACAGGATGAAATGTACGAGTATGAACACAGATCATATAATAAAGCTTAGATAGAATCATTATAGCATTCTGTGAAAACATAGAAGTACGATTCATTATTGAAATTAAGAACTTCATCTTAGCAGAAATTGAATTCAAACATCATAGAAGAATTTAAATTCAACAAGAGTGCCAAAATTTATCAATCCAAAACCAATAGACGAATTCTACCCAACAACGAACTCATCCGAGATATTCATTCCTCAATTCTATGATGAACTATAATATATATCTTTCCTCAAATCTACTCCAATACACCAATATTCCAGTTTTGTTTTTAGTGGAGATATTCTAAACTCAATATTATTAACTTACCATTACCATTCCCATCATCAATGGATTGACCATCGGCATGAAAATATCAACCAACACAAAGTATGATATTAAATTAGAATTCTCATATTTATAGGATTGCTGGAAGGAATGACAATGAGACAACGTCACGTCTCACGAAAATAATTTGACATTATAACAATTCATAGAATACCCACAGAATAATTCTATCATTGTGTGAAAACGTAGAAATACGATTTACATTGAAATTTTGAAAAATCATATCTCCGAAAGTATTAGCTTGTTAGAGTTAAAAATAATATGAATGGATTCTTATGGTAAAACTGCTTATTGAAAAAAATTTAATTTGGAATTAGTTCTGTAAAAAAAAAATTTTTTTTTGTTACTCCGAAACCATCTGTCCGATTTTGCCCAATAACGAACTTAGCCGAGATATTTATCCCCCAAACCTACTCAGAAATTTTCAACTGTCTATCTCATTCCGTTCGAGAGTTATCGTGCCTACGGCCGGCCGGACAGAATGAATTTCGACCACGGATTCTTGATCAGTGAGACGAACCAAATCGTTTAAGACCATTTTCATCGAAAAATTCGAAAATTACAGACATTTGGGCAAATTGATAAGCACTCAGTTCCGAGGAACTAGAGCGCCAAAAAGGGGGTTTCGTTTTTTGCCAATATGTCAAAAATTATCAGAGATAATTTGAAAAAATTGATGATCCTCACAAAATTTTGCAAGAATTTTCGCGTTGCCATTCTACAACTAATATCCATGTTTGAATTGGATCGGTTTTGTATTTTTCGAGTTATTGAGGAAATAACAGCCAAATTTCAGATGGGTATAACTCCAAAACTGCTTGGCCGATTATGCCTATAAACAAAATCAAATGGGGCATTCAGATTCTCAACCTAACCTGAAAATTTCAAGTCGCAATCTCTTTCCGTTCTTAGATTATCGTGACATAAATAATGTTTTTTAATAATTTTATAAAAATTTTCTAGCGATACGATGTTCACAAAATTTAACAAACGTCCTTAGGTTTATATTCTACAACTACTCACCAAGTTTCAATTCGATCGGATTTGTATTGGTTGTAGACAAAATTATTACTCGGAAACCATTGGGCCGATTATGCCCATTAACGAACTTGTCCATCCTATTGGGATGCGCCACGTACCCTCAAAATTTTCTGCTGGCCGGACAGAATCAAATTTGACCTTGAATTCTTGATCAGGGAGTTGAACTCAATCGTTTGAGACCATTTTCGGCGAAAAATTCGAAAATTACAGACATTTGGGCAAAATGATAACACGATGTTCTCCAGAACATACGCGCAAAAATCCAAAGCCAAGAGTCTGTATAACATCAATAAAAAAATCTTATTTTAGTGTCCCAATTTCCTAATTGATTTTTCACCTCTAAAAGATATCGTCCAACTTCAAGTCGTAATGGAATTTCATTCGGTAGAATCAGATTTCGAGTATTTAAATATTGACGGAGTAATACGAGTATCATATTTATTTCTGAGGAAGTAGAGGTCTCGAGTTTCGCAAACACACATCAAGTTATCCTTCCTGTAATTGTAGACAATTGTCGCTGGCCATTAGCTTTCCCATTCATGAATTCCCTGTGCCTCTGCGAGTGCAATTTTTAGTCTTATGGGTGAAGAGTTGAAGACGGAAGCAGGTTTTGTTACATCGAGATGTCGAACGGGGAGGTTTTGACACAGAGCCAGAATATTCGATGCAGAGAGGTTTCTGACATAAAAATTGGTTCAAGCCCTGTGGACAGGATCTTTCTGGCGCTCTTGTTCAAACAGACAAATTATATCTCCGAAAGAATTGGTTTCTCAGAGTCAGGAATGATTTCAATGGATTCTTATGATATATATACTCTTTCGACTGAGAGCTGTATATGTGTTAGCAGAGGTTGGTGTAACGGGGTACCATACAATTCGACGTATGATACAAGAGCTTAGGGAAAAACCTCTGCAAAAAACCCTTTCTCCCCGTGAGTGTGGTGATTTGTAACTATTGTTTACAAAATTTGCTGAAATTTAAAAATATTGATGGGGATATATTTCTTCAATGTGGATTCCCTCGTCAAAAAACGGATAGGTTTCTCCAAGGTACCCGAAACTCAACCTGAAAAATGAAAAGACAAGAGGAGGAAACGATGAAATAAAAATAATACATAACCTTTCAAAAGTCTCCTCTCACAAAAATACTTCTCTGTAGGCGAATGGGATCTCGTGGAGAAGAATCGCCTCCGCTAGTTCTCAAAGATATTGATCTTAGGAATCCCTTCAATATTTGAATTCAAAAATGAAAATGTTGCTCGTAAGGCCAGGAGAGTCTTTTTCAAAACCAGGTTGACCGGTCCAAGTCCAAGCGATGATTATTCAGAACTTCAGATGTTCGAAGCCCGCTACAGGGCCCTTAAGAAGGGCTATCATCTCCCATAGATATACAGGGTGTTTCCTAAACATGCGGCAAAAATTCAGGGGGTTGTTCCTTGGACTATTCTAAGAATATTTTGTCCTTTGATGATTTTTGAAAAACCTATTTGTTTCGAAGATATAGGGGAAACAAAATTTTGGATAATAACATTTTATTATGAAAAATTACATGAAAATTCAACTCAACCTACAAAAACTGTTGAAAATGACCACCTCTACCCAGCATACAAGCATCCAATCTTCTCCTCATTGACTGCCGAACCCTTTCAAAAACACCAGGATCATTTCTTATTAAGTTACACCCAGCAATGATCCGATTTCGCAAGTCTTCCACATTTTCTACTGGAGTGGTATAAACTAATGATTTTAGATGGCCCCATAGGAAATAATCTAAGGGGTTTAAGTCCGGGGAACGAGCAGGCCATAAATGAGGTCCACCTCTTCCAATCCAGCGATCTCCGTATGTTAATGTTAAAAACTCACGAGCAACCAAACTAAAATGCGCTGGTGCACCATCGTGCATAAACCACATTGCATGTCTTATTGCCAATGGTACATCCTCCAAAAACAGAGGTAACGTTTGTTCTAAAAAGTTGCGATACACGTCCCCGGTAAGTCTTTCTGGTAAAAATATCGGCCCTATTAGGCAGTCACCCACAATACCAACCCAAACATTCAATGAGAACTGATGTTGAAAACGATCTTCAATTACCTCATGTGGATTTTCGTCGGCCCATACATGGTTGTTATGAAAATTTCTTATTGCATTTATTGAGAAATTCGCTTCATCGGTAAAAAGAATCAGCGTCAGTAATTGAGGAATTTGAACTAATGTGGTTAAAAGCCATTGACAAAATGCAATACGTGGGGGAAAATCAGTAGGAATAAGTGCCTGAACGCGTTGCATATGGTATGGGTATAACAAATTGTCTTTAAGAATTTTCCAAACAGTCTTATTACTCACATTCAAAGTATTGGAAATTTTTCGAGTAGAAGTACTAGGGTCTTCTTCGATCATGTCCAGCACATTCTCTTCCAGTTCCACCGTTCTTACTGTGTTTGGTTTTCCTGGTCCCCCCATTTTTTTCAATGCGCCTGTTTCATGCAGACGTTGATGAATATTTTGAAACAATTTTCTGTCAGGAATATTACGCCCAGGAAATCGTTCAATGTACAACCTCCTAGCTTTTAATGAATTTCCATCAGCAAGTCCATAAATGAAATGCATGTCAGTCATCTCGGCGTGTATAGCGATTCATAATAGTCAAAGATAAAATGTTCATTGCTAATACATCACAAAACGAATTCAAATGAAAACCGTGTTTAATCTGTATTCCTTTACCATCTGCACTTATCAATTTTTAGTCAAAAAACTGGCCGTTTTTAGTAATTGGAATGTTGTTAAACAAATTTAAAAATAAATTGTACCTACTTAGTAAACACAGTGCGGTACGCATTTTTATTTAAACTATTATTAATTTTAAAAATATGAAAAATGTTGTTCGCCCTGTATCTTCGAAACAAAGAGGTTTTTCAAAAATCATCCAAGGACAAAACATGCTTAAAATAGTCCAAGGAACAACCCCCTGAATTTTTGCCGCATGTTTAGGAAACACCCTGTATATTTTACTTTATATTGTATAAAAGAATGACAAAATGCGCCGGACAAATTACGACTTACTGCATCATAAAGGACATTCAATTCAAATAATAGTTTATTTATCAAGATTAAATGAGCAATCTGAGAATGAGAACTGCACCATGGAAGAAATCAAATTAAAATAGCTGGTATGAATTTGACTCTCTCTTATAGAACAGGATGAAATATACGAGTATGAACACAGATCGTATAATAAAGCTTAGATAGAATAAGTATAGCATTCTGTGAAAAAATATACAGGGTGTCCCAAAAATACCACGTGAAAGTGACACTGGAGATAGATTGGCATTAGGTCTATCAGATAGCATCAACATGACCTCAGTAAAAGTCCGCTGGTTTTCGAGATATCACCACTGTTGCGTCCCATGACTTCACATGTTGGGAAGCGCTCATTTGTATTTCTAAACAAAGCAGCTCGCTTGTAAAACTTAAATGTTTTGGGTTAACTGGTTTATTTTTGCATGGGTGGTCTCACCCTTGAGATTAATATTTTCCACGAAAAGATAATTGCAAGTAAAATATCTTGTAATACTTCAACCATTGTAGAAGTATTTATGACCTATTTCCTGTGAAATATTGATAAAATGCATACAACAACTAACACATTGCCAGAGCTGTGAGTCCTTTGTCTAGTATCTAACCCATAAAAAAATCTAGAATTTTCCGATTAGATCGCCACGGCTTTGGCTATTCACTAAATCGAGGGCGTAGATTCCGAATCTGTAATTAGTTTTTCCGTATCTCGATTAATTTTGGTAATATGGCGAAAAATCCGACTGATTAGTCCATTTTCCGGAGGTAGAGCCAGAAATTGCGACTTTTTTCGTCATTGCTCCGAAACTAATCGAGATACGGAAAATCTAATTACAGATTCGTGATCTGCGTGCCCGATTTAGTGAATAACCAAAGCCGCGTCGACCTAATCGGAAAATTGTAGATTTTTGTATGTGTTGGATACTAGAGAAAACTTTTTGGCGTTTGACGGATTCGCTCATTACCTAATATTTTCCGAACGGATACAGATACAGAAAAAATAGATACATAAATCTAAACGTCGTCCACCGACCAATAATCGGGGAATTTGGTTATTGAGATGTGAAAATCATAGATTTGGGACGGGAAAGAAGAATTTTCCTCCGATTCCGGGTCAAAAATATTTCTAAATGCCGACCCAAAAAATTTTTTATGGGTATATCGATACGGAGCTCGTGTCTAATTAAATCGAGGTCGCTGATCACGAATATGCAATTAGTTTTTCCCTAAGTGGTGTACTTTGGGAAAATTTTCACTTAAAGTGATAAAATTGACGAAAATAGGTCAATTTTCGAACTTTCCACCACCCAAAAAAATCGGAGTTGGGTGTTGTTGATTTTTTACGTCATATTTGGATCCTTTATCTATCGAATCATCCGAACTATAAATGTCCAGGTTGTACGCTTCGGAAATTATGATTTTTTTCCCGAGGGTCTATTTTTCGGAAAATTCTTTCCGCGATATTTTCTCGGAAAATTTTTGTAATAAATATCTGATGGTAGATTCGGAATCTACGGCCCCGAATCTATAAGAATAAGTACCCGTTTCATAGTTTTGCGTCAAAAAATTTTTCTCGAAAAATGGGATTTTTTTAAGGCTAATGTATTAAAAAATTGCCAATATTCGACCGGCCTCCGATTTCAATGCAAATTACGTCATTTACTAATTCGGGGCCGTAGATTACGAATATATGATCGGATTTTTCATTAGAGAATTTTCCGCGGAAATACCGCGAAATGAGTTTTCCGAAAAACAGACCTTTGGGAAAAAAATCATAATTTCCGAATAGTACGGCCTGGACATTTTCTGTTTGGATTATTCAGTAGATAAAGGATCCATATATGACGGCAAAAATCAACAACACCTTACTCCGATTTTTTTGGGCAGTGTGAACTTCCAAAATTGACCTATTTTCGTCCATTTTTTCACTCTAAGTGAAAATTTTCATAAAGTACGCCACTTAGGTAAAAACTAATCACATATTCGTGATTCGCGACCTCGATTTAATTAGACACGAGCTCCGTATCGATATACCATGAAAACTGGAGATTTTTAAAAAATACACAAAAGTGGTGATATCTCGAAAACCAGCGGACTTTTACTGAGGTCATGTTGATGCTATCTGATAGACCTAATGCCAATCTATCTCCAGTGTCACTTTCGCGTGGTATTTTTGGGACACCCCGATTCATTATTGAAATTTCGAAAAATCATATCTCCGAAAGTATTAGCTTGCTGGAGTTGAAATTTATATCAATGGATTTTTATGGTGAAACTGCGTCTTAAATAAAAATTGAATTTTGAATTTGTTGCTTACAATTTTATTTTGATTACTCAAAAACTTTGCCCAATAATGAACTTAACCGGGATATTTATCTCCTAAACCTACTCTAAAAATTTCAACTGCCTAGCTCATTATGTTCGAGAGTTATTGTAGAAACAGAATTTAAAAATTTTTGACATTTTTTTTTAACTTTACGGCAATTCAATCAATACAAAACTTCGTATGCATATAAAGATCATAATTCTACAATTTGATGCTAAATTTCAGATTGATCGAGTGATCGGTTCCGGAAATATTCATAAAAATGTTTTGATTGAAAACGGCTATAACTCCAAAACCACTCGGTGAATTTCGCCCTTTCACGAACTCGTCCGAGATATTTACTCTCCTAACCTACCCTGCAAATTTCAATCCTCTAACTCCTTTCGTTCGAGAGTTAATTTCAACCACGGATTGTTGATCAGTGAGTCGAACCAAATCGTTCAAGACCATTTTCGCCAAAAATTCGAAAATTACAGACATTTGGGCAAATTGATAAGCACTCTGTTCCGAGAACAAGAGCGCCAAAAATTGGTGAAAGAAAATTGAAACTTTAGAAACAGTTTCTTAACTTCCTTAACTTACCGAAAATCGGGCGAAAATCTCTAAAAATGCGGATTTCTTAACATATCAACAACCTCTTGAGAAATTGGATTCGTGAGTCATCTGCAATAACACATTTTCTCTGGAAATATATAACGCAACATAGTTTCGATTTCGAAGTACTCCCTTCAAATAATCATCGGAAATTAAATGTCACAATCCGTCGAGTCGCGATAAGTCCCGTTATCTACCGATTCTCAAATTACATTTTCCTGTTGTTCTTCGAGGATACAGAACTGATGGGAAGTTCCCACTACGCCAACGCATCTTTTTTTGCATCGGTAGATCCACTTCCTGTCGCAGATAATTCATGCAGGTTCGTGTAATATATCTTCCTTTAATCAGCTTAGTCCCCTTTCACGTTGGCTCGATGTTAACAGGTACTTAATCATCTCGAAGTTCCTAAACTGGCACGTCTGTTTTGAGATTTTCGTTGGGATTCACAGAAATGAATCTCTCTAGCAAGATTGTCAGAATCGGATCAATTCTATGTTCGATCATATCAGATCATTTCCCTGTTCATTTTTGGTTCAACCATAGAATCCCATCTATAATCAAGGGTAACCCTGTTAATCTTAGGGTTTCACACGAGAGCGAGATTTTTCGAGACGAGACGAGACGCTGGCTCGGTGGGAGAGCATTTGACTTGGGAGCGGAAGGCCCAAGTTAAATTCCGAGGCTATTCACTGCAAGACCCAGAAGGAGCTGTTTAAATTGTAATTTTTTTTGGTATAGGTGCAAGGAGTAAATGATTGAAATTTAAAGAAAAAAATTGGTTCAAGCCCTGTGGACAGGAGCTTTCTGGCGCTCTTGTTCAAACAGACAAATTATATCTCCGAAAGTATTGGTTTCTCAGAGTTGCAAATTATATTAATGGATTCTTATGATAGAACTGCATCATTAAGAAAATTCAATTCAAATAATTGTTTACTTATCAAGATTAAATGAGCAATCTGAGAATGAGAACTGCACCATGGAAGAAATCAAATTAAAATAGCTGAAATGAATTTGACTCTCTCTTATAGAACAGTATGACATATACGAGTATGAACACAGATCATGTAATAAGTCATAGATGGAATAATTATAGCATTCCGTGAAAACATAGAAGTACGATTCATTATTGAAATTTCGAAAAATCATATCTCCGAAAGTATTAGCTTGTTGGAGTTGAAAATGATATCAATGGATTTTGAGGGTGAAACTGCATCTTCAAAAAAAATTTGTAAGTAAAAAAAAATTTTTTTTTCGTTACTCCGAAACCATTTGGCCTATTTTGCCCAATAGCGAACTCAGCCGAGATATTTATCTCCCTAACCTACTCTGAAAATTTCAACTGCCTAGCTCATTCCGTTCAAAATTTTTTTTGTCACTTTACGGTAACCCAATCAATACAAAACTTCACATGCGTCTAAAAGTCATGATTCTACAATTCGATGCTAAATTTCAGATAGATCGAGTGACCGGTTTCGGAAATATTCATAAAAAACGTTTTTAGTAAAAACAGCCATAACTCCGAAACCGCTTGATGGATTTCTGCCGTTAACGAACTCGTCCAAGATATTTACGCTCCAAACCTACCCAGCAAATTTCAATTCTCTAACTCCTTTCGTTCGAGAGTAAGCGTGTTAACGGACGGCAAGAAAGAATCGATTTCGACCACGTATTCTTGATCAGTGAGTCGAACCAATTCGTTTGATACCATTTTCAGCCAAAAATTCGAAAATTACAGACATTTGGGCAAATTGATAAACACTCTGTTCCGAGGAACAAAAGCGCCATAAAAGAAGGGTTTAAAATTTTTTGTAATTATTTTTTTTAATAATGTGTTTGTCCACTGCGATTATCTATACACCCCCCAATACGTCTTGGCATTGATGCAATAAGATGGTGTATTTCTTCTTGAGGGATACTATCCCAAGCTACCTGTAGTTCATCAGAGCCGCCAGTCCGTGGGGGCTGAGATAAATTCCCAAGCCTTCTACCCATGATGTCCCAAACATGCTCTAAGGGCGAAAGATCGGGGGATCTGGGCGGCCATAGCAAAAGATTCACATGGGTCGCTTCAAAAAAGTTTAAACTAACTCTGGCAACATGAGGTCGAGCATTATCTTGCTGAAATATTGGATTCTCGAGCCGGTTAAGGTAGGGGAGAACATATGGCTCCATTATTTCTTGAAGGTAACGCAGCGCTATCATGTTACCCCGAATATAGACTAAAGGTGACCTACTTGCATGTGCAATAGCACCCCATACCATAACGCCTACTGTCTGGTATACATGACGCTCAATATCAAATTGACGTTCACGTCTTTCTCCCCGACGTCATCTTACCCTTCTTCGGCCATCATGTGCACCCAAGGAGAATCGTGATTCCTCAGAAAAGATGACCTGATGCCATTCCACATTCCAATATTGACGTTCTCTGTGCCACTGTAATCGTTGCTGGCGATGCTCAACCGTCAGAGGTAACACAAGATGGGGTCGATAATGCTGCAGTCCAAAATACCTTATCCGGCGGTAAAATGTTCGGACAGTTACAGGATGGCCTTGTTCTCCTAAACACTCGTCTGCCAAAGATCGAGTTGTCGCAAATCGGTCTCTAATAGCCATTAGTCTTAGACGTTGATCTTGAACTTCGCTTGTGCCCCTTCGATATCCGGTGCCTACTCTTCTTCGATTTTGGGCATTATCAAACCACGCTTGACAACATTTCATAACAGTAGTTAGATATCTGTTCGTACGGTTAGCGATTTCTCGAAATGACAACCCCGCCTCCCATAGACCAATAATTCAACTCGTTCTGGGTGTTGCAGTTTCTTTGTCAGTGAGTATAACTGCTGGTTTCATAGAACTTGGATAACTCTAGAAATGATCGAAATCAAATTAAATCTATATTTCAGTGGTCGAATCATAGAGTTGATTCAGTAATGAATGAATTCAGGAGTGAATTAAAGATTTGTGATACAAACTTTTGAATGAATCTAAAAAAAATCACAGACATTTGGTCAAATTGATAACTACTCGGTTCCGAGGAAACATGAGTTCGTTCCAGATCTAATCCTAATTATTTCATTATCACATCATTGAAATTTGCAACAGCATCACTCTGTTATTAAATACGAAATATTGTGGTGGTATTTCGTTTGAACTTATCAAATTGACATAATGAAATACGCTGGTAAATGCTTCGACTCCTTTAGAAACCAAGTACTGAAGGAGTGTAAGACGGGCTTAATCCCACTATCGCTCAGGTACATATCCGATGACACTTAGTTGCAAAATTTGAAAGACTCCATTCTCACAAATTTATTTTCACAGTAGTATTATTGTGTCAGCTCGTAGTGAAGATGGCTGTGAATGAAGTGCGTTTGTTTTCGACGTGTCTTGTTACTTTACTGTTTGTAATCAGTGTCGTTCGGTGAGTTTATATAAATTTATATAAATTAGGACAGAACAATTGAATTCGTATCTACAATAATATTGTTCAAATTTGCGGATATTGGTTTTGAATTATCTCCATACAGGAGAACAGACAATATAATTCACCATGTTAAATTTGATTAAGAGTGTCCAATATAGGAGATTGGACAAGAGAACATACGCGCAAAAGCTTCTGACTTCACGTCAGTGCTTGAACCAATTTTTTTTTCAATGATTATTTTGAAATTTTCTGGTGCTACGATCCTCATGAAATTTCGCAAGAATTTTCATGTTGGCATTCTACAACTAATAACCATATTCGAATTGGATCGGATTTGTATTTTTTGAGTATTTGAGGAAATAACAACCAAATTTCAGATGGGTATAACTCCAAAACCGTTTTGCCGATTATGCCTATAAGCGAATTCAGATTCTCAACCTAACCTGAAAACTTTTTCCGTTCTTAGATTATCGTGACGTCAATAATTTTTTAAAATTTTTCTAGCGATACGATTCTCACAAAATTTCACAATCGTCCTTAGGTTTATATTCTACAACTATTCACCAAGTTTCAATTCGGTCGGATTAGTATTGGTTGTAGAGAAAATTATTACTCAGAAAGCATTGGGCTGATTATGCCCATTAACGAACTTGTCCGTCGTATTGGAACACGTCACCTACCCTGAAAATTTCAAGTCGCTATCTCTTTCCGTTCTCAAGTTATCGTGGCAACGGGCGGACGGACAGAATCAAATTTGACCACGTTTGAGACCATTTTCGGCGAAAAATTCGAAAATTACAGACATTTGGGCAAAATGATAACGCGATGTTCCCCAGAACATACGAGCCAAAAATCATCTTTATTGAAGTAATAAAGGGTTTTCCAATAAGAGGTGTTATTTTGAATATCCCGCTATTTCGGTATAGATGTCACTTTTGAAGCTGTCATTTTGTGACATATGACAAGTAGAAACTACGCCATTAATAAAAATGGAACGATACACGCTTCAAGAACGCATTGAAATGGTTAAAATTCACTGTAAAAATGGTGAAAATTTGGCAGAGACGGTTCGTAAAACTCGAACATTTTTGGGTAGTCCTGAAGCACCTTGTCGGACCGCAATAAAGAAATTGGTGGAAAAATTCGAGCTCTTGGGACAAGTTAGTTATGTGAAGAATAAAACCCGTGCACGTCGCTCAAGAACAGCCGAGAATATTGCTGCTGTAGCCGAAAGTGTTGAAGAAAACCCAGGTTTGTCCATTCCTCGTCGTTCTTTGGAATTAGGTATTCCACAAACGTCATTACACCGTATTTTGCATAAATATTTGGGTGTTAAGTCTTATAAAGTTCAGTTAACACAAGAACTCAAGCCGGCCGATCATCAACAACGTCGTGTCTTTGCTGATTGGGTCGTTGAAATGCATGAAAATGATCAAGAATTCCATAGAAAAGTTATCTTGAGTGATGAGGCCCATTTCCACCTCGGTGGCTTCGTCAGCAAGCAAAATTGTCGCATTTGGGGCTCGGAAAACCCCAGAGTTATTGTTGAGAAGCCTCTCTATCCTCAACGTGTGACTGTTTGGTGCGGTTTATGGTCCGGCGGAGTCATTGGACCTCACTTTTTCGAAAATGAGGCTGGAGCAACAGTTACGGTGAATGGATTGCGCTATCGAGAGATGATTATTGATTTTTAATGGCCGGAATTGGATGGTATTGATCTGGACAACGTTTACTTTCAACAAGACGGCGCTACGTGCCACACAAGCAACGAAACCATTGATCTTTTGAGGGAAAGGTTTCCGGACCGTGTTATCTCTCGAAGAGGTGATCACAATTGGCCACCGAGATCTTGTGATTTAACACCTTGCGACTTCTTCCTTTGGGGCCACGTGAAAGAGAAGGTCTACGCCAATAGCCCAGCGTCTATTCAAGACCTCAAAGATGGAATTCGTGAGGCTATCGAGGACATAGGGCAGCCACTTTGCGATTCGGTTATGGAAAATTTCATTAAAAGGATATGGTCCTGTAAGCGTGGTCGTGGTGGTCATTTGCCTGATGTTATTTTCCACTATTAACGGCATAGCTTCTTCTTCATAATGAAATAAACATCCGATCATTTATGTTGAAAAATGGCATTTTTCTTTGAATATTAAAATAACACCTCTTATTTGAAAACCCTTTATATCGAAACGAAATAACCGAGGAAACGACTGCAAAATCGTCTTCGCAAGGCGTAAAAAGCCAGAAGCTATTATAAGAGTGCGCCTATCGTCAAACGCTAATCACAGACGCATCATTTTTAAAACAACTCATGTACGAACGACAAATAAACGACTGTTTTCAACCTACGCGAATGGCCGAACAAAGCACAGCTCATTATCCCGACGGTACTTTCGCGTCCCACACGTTCTGTTGCGTACGAATCACTCCGTAAACATCGTAAAATCGGACGTACGGAGTTTGTCCACAATTTAATAAAAATTTTTAGCGGAATCTTGAAAAGCGTCGTCCGACAATTAGTTTTTATTGCGGTAATGCAAGAGGTTATTCTGAATTAATGGCAGGATTGTGACGTCCTTCATTTTCTTCGATGCCATATCCAGGAAACCGTTAGGCTGGTTTTCCTGTCACGCTGACGGTCGGCGCTGATGGGTCAATATGTATGTAGCTATAGGTAGCGTTTTCGAGTCACGCAGCGCTGACGGCCGTCAGCGCTGAGCTATATACGCGCACGTACTCGCCGGCGCATCGGCGCCGCTGACTAGCTGGCGCCGACGTGCCTCCACATTCAGTGAACCAGAGACAATAGCATCCTTCTTTTTCTCTATGTGATCAGCGCAATACTAAAAGGATCCGAGCTGACCGATCAGCGCTGACCGTCAGCGCAGGCCGTCAGCGTGACAGGAAAACCAGCCTGATTGATTATGAAATTTCTCGATGAAACAGCTAATGCCTGAAGCCTTCATTTTTGGCGAACATAGAATATTGATGTATTGACAAGTGGCATTGATTCTGACAAATACTTGTGTTTCTTACGCGGAAGGAAATCACAAAATGATAAATTTTTTATTTTATAGATATTTTTCAGAGTTTGGGAGAGAAAACCCAGAAAGAAACCATTCAATGATGAATATACCTTCCACACTATCCTTTAATAATTACTGTATGATAAGGAGTTAAAAAAGTATTGGTAAGAGTTGGGAATTATATCAATGGATTCTTATGATAGAACTTCATAATAGCAGAATTTGAATTCAAACATCATAAAATAACTCAAGTTCAACAAGGGTGCCAAAAATAATTAATCCAAAACCAATAGCCCAATTCTACCCAACAACGAACTCAACCGAGATATTCGTTCCTCAATTCTATGATGAACGATATATTATTTACTCAAATCCACTCTGAAAATTATATTATATCAATTGAAACTTTAGCCAATATTTCAGTTTTGTTTTTACTGGAGATATTCTGAACTCAATATTATTAACTTACCACAATGCTTCAATGCCTTAATGCTTCAAAAATTGTCATTAAATTTATTTATCAAGATTAAATGAGCAATCTGCAATGATTCAAATTCAACCTCTTGGAATGGGTTGTTGCAACTTACACTCGGTGCATAGTTTTCACAACTCGAAATATCTCAGAAAAGTATCATCGAAATGTGTAGAGCAAGGCTGGAGACAATCATAGCAGATTTTCCATTTATTCCTGATATTTGAGTAGGTAGTGGATTACGAACGAATTATTTTAATAGTTCAAAATATATCAATAAAATACTATCCTCTTTTCATAATTTGAATTTTAATAGTTCATACCACTAACACATTCTTTTCTGTATTATGAACCTTAACTCAAGAAAAAATGATTGATACACAAATGTAGATCCATATTTCAGTATTTTTTTGCTAGCAACATTATGAAAATACTGTATATAGAAACATGTCTCACTACTTAAGGAAGTAAAAGGAAATATTAACCTCAGTGGTCAACGAACAGTGATTTCTTTGATGATTCAATTATGTTCTTCATTCCTATTGCCTCCATAAACTAAATCAAAACAGTCTTATATATATTCACAAATTCAAGAATCTAATACTTGCTTTCCAAGAGAAAATAACAACTACAATTGACAATCTCTAATAGCTAGAAAAGATGACATTTATGAATAGTGATCATAGACAGATTATGTGTTCACATTCTGTGAATATATAGAACTTACGATGTATTATTGAATCTTTGAAACATCATATCTCCGAAAGTATTAGCTTGTTAGAGTTAAAAATGATAACAATGGATTCTTATGATGAAACTGCATCTTGAAAAGATTTGAATTCAAAAGTTGTCATGTTAAAAACAATATTTTTTTCGTTACTCCGAAACTATGAGACCGATTTTGCCCAATAACGAACCTAATCGAGATATTTATCCCTCAAACGTAATCTGAAAATTTCAACTGTCTAGCTCCTTCCGTTCGAGAGTTATCGTGTTAACGACCGGACAGAATCGATTTCGACCACGGATTCTTGATCAGTGATTCGAACCAAATCGTTTAAGACCATTTTCATCGAAAAATTCGAAAATTACAGACATTTGGGCAAATTGATAATCACTCAGTTCCGAGGAACTAGAGTGCCAAAAAGCATTGTGTGCAATAACTAAGAATTTTTGTTCTCGAAACAGGTGTGATAAAAATAGCAATACCAACGCTTTGATTTGACATGTCGGTAAATATCCTCGTCTCGGAGTAAAATAGGAAAAACCGTTATTTTGTCCCAGTTTGGACGAAAAAATTAAGGTCAGTGTCCTTACCAGGTATTCTATGCACCTAGAAAAATAGTCACCGATCTTCTTGTCTTGAACCTCTTCCACATACATTAGAAATAGCACACTTTTTGACGGTCAAGGTCATCCGTAGTTTGCACATATTATTCCATTTATTTCGCAATTGAAAACGATTTATATTAATACTTGTATTTACTATATCATTGGGATGTTTATAAAAAAGTCACGCGTTCAACTTGAGGCCTCAATGAAATTCCTTAAAATCATTGAATTGCCCGTTCCAGACTGCCAGTGTTCTGTGTCATCATTTCTCAGAAATGTTTTTATTAATTTGTTCGTAAAAACAAAAGGGAATATATTTTCTAATGTGCAGTTTCATTGATCAGATTTCGGTGAGTTTGGTTTTTGCGCGTATGTTCTGGGGAACATCGCGTTATCATTCTGCCCAAATGTCTGTAACTTTCGAATTTTTTGACGAAAATGGTCTCAAACGATTTGGTTCGACTCCCCAATGAAAAATTCGAGGTCAAATTTGATTCTGTCCGACCGGCCGTCCGGCCGTTGCCACGATAACTTGAGAACGAAAAGAGCTAGCGACTTGAAATTTTCAGGGTGGGTGGCGCATCCCAATACGACGGACAAGTTCGTTAATGGGCATAATCGGCCCAGTGGTTTCCGAGTAATAATTTTGTTTTCAACCAATATAAATCCTATCGAATTGAAACTTGGTGAGTAGTTGTAGAATATGAACCTTAGCACGTTTGTGAAATTTTGTGCGAATCGTATGGCTAGAAAATTATTAAAAAATTATTAAAAAATTATTATAAAATTATTAAAAAATTATTTTTGTTGTCACGATAACTTGAGAACGGAAAGAGATAGCGGCTTCAAGTTTTCAGGTTAGGCTAGGTTAGGTTAGGTTAGGTTAGGTTAGGTTTAGTTAGGTTAGGTTAGGCACGATAACTTGAGAACGGAATGAGATAGCGGCTTCAAGTTTTCAGGTTAGGATGTGCATCAGAACGCGACATTTCAGTTTGTTTATGAGCATAATTGGCCAAACGGTTTAGAGTTATAGCCATCTGAAATTTGGTTGTTTTTTGTTCCTCATTAACTCGAAAAATACTGAACCGATTGAATTCAAACATGGTTATTAGTTGTAGATTGCCAACGCAAAAATTCTTGCAAAGTTTTGTGAGGATGGTATTTGTAGAAAATTCAAAAAAAATCATTGAAAATTGAAAAAAAAAAAATTATATATCAGTAACAGTTTGAAATTGCTGAAATTTTACAAGAGCCTTCATAACCTAACTCTACTGCCAAGTTTTAAGTTTTAACACGATCGGTTAAATATTGTTGGAGATTCGAGCATTCTTGTGTGAGTTCAGTAGATGGGTGACCGTTGCCTCGATAACTTTCGAACGAAAGGAGATAGGGACTTGCAATTTTCAGGGTAGGTTGCGTATCCGAAAGGGAGAGTTGAGTTCGTTTATGGGCATAATCGGTTAAACAGTTTCCGAGTTATGCCCACCCGGAATATTATTTCCTTGATAACTATATAAATATTCGATCGATTAATCGAACGATAAATATTCGATCGAATTGAAGCTTGGTAACTAGTAGTAGAAAATCATCATAAAGTCGTGTTTAAAATTTTGTAAGAACCGTACCCCTAGAAAATTTGAAAAAAATGACGAAAAAAAAATTTTAAGAACCGTAACCGTAGAAAATTTCAAAAAAATCATGAAAAAAAAATTGGTTCAAGCACTGACGTGAAGTCAGAAGCTTTTGCGCGTATGTTCTATTGTCCATTCTTCTGTATTGGACACCCTTAATCGAATATACCATGGTAAATTATGTTGTCCATTCTCCTGTATTGGACACTCTTAATTCGAATTTACCATGGTAAATTCGAATTAAGTGTCCAATACAGGAGAATATGTCTTTCAACATATTACTCACTGAAGAAATCCTTAATACATACCTGCTTCAAACCAGCCTAATTTACATAACCACTGAGTCAGAAATCACCTGTGTCGACTTCCCAAAAAAAAATTATTTTTTTTCCAGCAGATCAATCAGCGATTTCAAGAACGCTCGAAGCAGAAATATCTATATAATTCAGTTCCAGCAATAGATACTCAGCTGCCGCGTCATATTCGAAAATCGCCGTCGTATAAACAAAACTGTTTGTCCGCATTAATTGAGAGTTAGTCGAAGATAAATTGTGGTAGTGAAAGATACTCGCAAACGCTGATGATTGTTAAGTATTTCATAACGAAATCTTCCCGCTTGTTTACTGCTGCGTTCTGCTTCTGATCCAGATAAGAGTGTGTATTTTTGGACATGATAGTGGCACTATTATTGAGGGATTCTTGAACCTGTGAACATGAGGATTATGCAGTTGAATCTGCGTAACTTGCTCTTTTTGACGTAAGTGGTTATAAATTATCGTTCTGGTGTCTTTAATTCAGACAGCGGTCAAGATAAGAAATTGATGATTATGATATTTTGGGAGATGCTAGCACTTACAATCCGCTTTGGAAATTGGTTTCGGATACCTACTTATAAACTAGTCACAAGATTTTGATATTCAACAGGCTGTAAGTCGGAGGAAAATGATCATATCGTCGCCTTAATAAGAAAATTGCCTAACTCCATTTTCGTCATGGACTTTTGAGGCGAAAAATATCTAACCTAACTCCAATAATATTTAGAGAAACTTGTCAAGTCCTTTTTTGCTACTCTTGATTTACAGAATAATGAATAATCAATACATGGTTGCGAAATCTATTATTCATTCAAATATTTATCCAATATACAGGGTGAGTCTTTGACCACTGCATTAATTTTAACCAAAGATTCCTCTCATCAAATGAAACACTTTTTTCATTTACCATTTTTCCAGATTCGGCTCAGGTAAAAAGTTACAAGCGTTTAAAGATTTCACAATGTCCCGCATATAAATTATCTATGACATTGTTGGCGGACGAGAATAAGGCATGGTAACGTGGTTTACAGCTTGATTCGGGATTTCAACGCTCAGGGACGGATCCATAAAAGTAGTGAAATTTCTGGAGTTTTCCATTTTAAAACATTCAATGAAGAATATCTCGAAAACGGTGCGTTTAAGGAGAAATGATGAAGAATAATATAATGTTCTAAAACGATGGAATATTTTTGAAATGATTCAAGAAAAACTTTATATGCTTTCTTTATGCTAATTTCGTTTAGTTTTATGAATCCACGAGTCCATAACTAGAAAACCAGTAGAAGTAGAAAATAACTAATATTTGAAAAATATGTATCATAGTTATAGGAAACTTTACGCCAACATTCATTTTATTCGAAAAAAGGATGTCAAAGCTACAAAATAAAAACTGATTTTTTTTCAAAAATTCAACAGCCTGTATCTTTTTACCTGAGCTGAATTTGGAAAAATGTTAAATGAAAAAAGTGTTTCATTTGATGAGAGGAATCTTTGGTTAAAATTAATGGAGTGGTCAAAGACTCACCCTGTATATCGCCCAAACCTACTTTGAAAATTCCAACTGTCTAGCTCATTCCGTTCGAGAGTTATCGTGTTAACGGTCGGCCGGACATAATCGATTTTGACCACGGATTATTGATCAGAACGCTGTAATAATTATTCTATCTTAAATTATTATCTGATCTGTGTTCATACATGTCATCTCATCGACCTTTAAGAGAAATGTAAAATTTATTTCTGGTCCATTACTCATAAGCTTTTAGGAGCTTATTCGTTACTGTATCCTTACACCACCTTAAGCTAACCACTGTTAATTTTTGACCAACAGTGAATGGTAGCCGTATCAATTTTTACCAAACATTTATTAGACCGATCGAGAGCTACTCTGCCAAGCACTATCGACATGACTGCAACCAACCTTACGAGTTTCACCGTTCACGTGCTTTCGAAATAAAACTACCGTAACATTCTCCTCATATTCAAATTAATATTCGGACGACTGTATAAACCTTACAATTAGTTGAACTCTAAAACGGACAAGATATCTGACATCTTTATGTTGTTTTCAATGGCTTAATGTAATTTCTCGATTGAATCAATCAATTTATCAAATCAATGCGTTTCTTATGAAGTTATAAAATTTTTATTGGTGTCAGAATTGATCAATTGCTGTTGGCGGTGAACTTTACGATTTATCTAGTGTGTAAGTTGAAATTGTTAGTCATTTAATGGAAAGGCTTGCGATATGATCTCGTGCAAATGTCTGTATTTTTCGAATTTTGCGCTGAAAATTATCTCAAACGAGACTTGCAATTCGCAGGGTAGGTTTGATGTTTAATTGTGCCAGTCAAGTGAATAGGCGAATTACGTCCAATGATTTCGGAGATATTCATTTGAAATGTTATTTTCCCAATAATTCCAAAACTATAACATAACATAAATCACCGATTAGTAATTTGGTTTTAGAGTGTAGATATCGCAAAAGTTCAGGAGAATTGTATCACTAAAAGCAAAAAAATATTCAAGAAAACATCATATAGCTAAAAAAATTAACAAATTGTATGCAAGGGTCTCGTTTTCAGATCTCGCTGCGGAGTAATCCGAAGCGCCATTTTTTTTTTTATTTTTGTAATAATCTTCGTTTCTCCGACCAAAAAGAATACCTATTTATTGAAAAAACCTGAAAAAAAAATATTTTTGCGCGTATGTTCTGGGGAACATCGCGTTATCATGTCTGTAGCTTTCGAATTTTTTTACGAAAATGGTCTCAAACGATTTAGTTCGACTCCACAATGAAGAAATCCAGGTCAAATTTGATACAGTCCGGCCGGCCGTCCGGCCGTTGCCACGATAACTTGAGAACGGAAAGAGCTAGCGACTTGAAATTTTCAGCGTAGGTGGCGCATCCCAATACTTCTTGTTTAAATTTTAAGAACCGTACCCTTAGAAAATTTGAAAAAATTACGAAAATAAATTTTGTAAGAACCGTAGATACCCCCAGAAAATTTCAAAAAAATTACGAAAAAAAAATTGGTTCAAGCACTGACGTGAAGTCAGGAGCTTTGGCTCGTATGTTCTATTGTCCATTCTCCTGTAATGGACACCCTTAATCGAATTTACCATGGTAAATTATGAACATACGAACATACGCGCAAAAGCTCCTGACTTCACGTCAGTGCTTGAACCAATTTTTTTTTTTTCGAGAAGTCAGGAGCTTTTACGCGTATGTTCTATTGTCCCCTCTCCTGTATTGGACACCCTTAATCGAATTTACCATGGTAAATTATGTTGTCCATTCTGCTGTATTGGAACTTAATTCGAATTTACCATGGTTAATTCGATTAAGAGTGTCCAATACAGGAGAATGGACAATAGAACATACGCGCAAAAACTCCTGACTTCACGTCAGTGCTTGAACCAATTTTTTTTTCGTGAAGTCAGGAGCTTTTACGCGTATGTTCTATTGTCCATTCTCCTGTATTCGACACCCTTAATCGAATTTACCATTGTAAATTATGTTGTCCATTCTGCTGTAATGGACACTTTCCTCGAATTTACTATAGTAAATTCGAATCAAGAGTGTCGATTAAATTTTTTGTATTCTTTCGTCCTGAATTCCTTAGGTAAGCTTTTTGTATAGCGGAAAACTGTTTTCCACGAAACTAACTTTTTGGCAAACCCCGCGACACGTATTTGCCAAATTAAAAAAAAATAATTAAAAAAAATTCTTTTTCCCTATTTTTTCAATAATGAATCTTTTCGATCGATGGATTATCGCTAAAGGAAAAATCTAGGAAAGCGCTGTGATCAGTATTGCTTTCTCAGAGTTGGGAATGACATCAATTAATTCTTATGATAGAACTGCAGCATAAAAAATATTAAATTCAAAACGTAGGTCTATGACAAATCTCATATGTTGGATTTACATACATCAGCAATTTGAGCATTTTACGAAATCATATTACGATTAATCATTGTAATTTTTAAAAATCATATCTCCGAAAGTATTAGCTTGTTAGAGTTGAGAATAGTATCAATGAATTCTTATGATGAAACTGCATTTTAAAAAAATTGAATTCGAAATTTGTAATGTAGGAAAAAAATTTGGTTTGTTACTACCTACTCTGAAAATTTCAACTATCTAACTCATTCCGTTCGAGAGTTATTGTGTTAACGGCCAGCGGGATCGATTTCGACCACGGATTCTTGATCAGTGAGTCAAACCACAACGTTTGAGACCATTTTCAGCCAAAAATTACAGACATTTGGGCCAATTGATAAGCACTGTGCTCCGAAGATCAAGAGTGCCAAAAATGGATGAAATTAAAAAAATTGCTGGAGTATGGCAAACTTGGAGAAAACGATAAATTTTAGGCGATTTTTTTTCTTAGTACCCCGAAAACTACCAAAAAAAATCGCAGAACTTTAAAATTTTCAGGTTTTTCCTTCATGGTTGAAAAATTACCGACGACATTCTTTCATTGTATCCAAAGTGGTACAAAGTCATCCTTAAATATTCCGTTATATAATATTGTGTTTTTCTTGTTTTTTAACAGGTTGAAAATAAAGAACTCATTGTTATAAAATATGTAAATTTGTATCTATTTTAGTCAATATAATCGCTTCCAAACAAAAAGGAACTAACCTAATTAATATGGTCTATACATGTTCCGATTTCCATTAAAATCCGTTGGTATTTTTGGAGAATTATTTTTATTTATTTACGTTGTGTGGCAGTCCAAATTTCTATTCGGTTTAGACAGAAACATTTTCACCGTAAGACAAGTAGGTATCTACTTCTGTCCGCCGGTATCATCAATATAATTATTTACAATGGCAGATACCAGATCTACCAGACGCCGTTAAAGTGTAGATTTCTCATTTTATATTTGAGTATGATGAATAAGAATTGACCTAAAGAGACCCCTTCAGTATCGGTATGACTTTCTGAAAGTAAGCAGTGATGTAACACTTCGTTTACAATTTCCCTTACATTGTTTAGTGCCTCCATTATACGTACTCCGATATTTGATTCAATCAAATTTTGAACGGTATTCACGAAAAAATTCCCTCAATAACTCACAAAATACAGATACGATTGAATTGAAACTTGTTACTTAGTTGTAGAATGCCAACGCGCAAATTTTTGCATAATGTCGTGTCGCTAGAGAAATATCAAATAATATCTCCGGAATTATTGGTCTCTGGGAATGATATGAATGGATTCTTACGATAGAACTGCATCATGAAAGAAATTAAATTCAAACAGACCGATTCTCCCCAATAACGAACTTATCCGAGATATTCATTCCTCAAATCTGCTCTGAAAATTATATTATATCAATTATAACTTAGACAATATTGCAGTTTTGTTTTTACTGGAGATATTCTGAACCCAATTTGAATATGTATCTTACCCAAGTATATATTTCTATTATCATATGGATTATCAACGGGCATTATATTATCACCTCAAAAGTATAATTTCATATCATCCTCATAATCCTACGATAGCTGAGGTTATTTCATTGGTCATTTTGCTTTCAATCATACTGTGTTTTCTAGAACAGGAGGTGTATTTCATATCAAGAATAACGAACCAGAAATAATTTTGACGTTTATCTCTCATAGGAAAATAAGATGACATGTAAGAACACACATCATATAATAATTCGTAGATAGAATAATTAAGTACAGCATTCTGTGGAAACATAAAAGTACGATTTGATATTGAAATTTTGATAAAGCATTAGCTTGTTACATTTGAAAATGATATCAATGGATTCTTATGGTGAAATTTCATCTTAATAAATTTTATTTTGAAATTTGTAATGTAAAATAATTTTTTTTTTCGTTATACCATAAGACCGATTTTGCCCAATAACGAACTTAGCCGAGATATTCATCTCCCAAACCTATTCTGAAATAACTGTCTAGCTCATTCCGTTCGAGAGTTATCATGTTATCGGCCGGCCGGACAGAATCGATTTCGACCACGGATTCTTGATCAGTGAGTCGAACCAAATCGTTTGAGACCATTTTCAGCCAAAAGTTCGAAATTTACAGACAATTGGGCAAATTGATAAACACTGCCGAGGAACAAGAGCGCCAAGAAATCTACGTTTTCCAAAATGTGACGTCGTGTGACGTAACAGTGACGTTTCCGGCAATCAATACCAATAAAACAGCCATTACTCATTTTTCACGGTTCCTTGACAAACGCAGATTGAGAAGAAACGCAATTAGTCGTTTATTCCATAATGATTGTTTTATTTTGAGTAGGTTGAGCCATGATGTCATGCATCTAAACGGAGTTTACATCATTGATAGCTGTGGGAACAAGAAAACCGTTTTCTAAAGTTCGACATGCCATCGCTATTCCGAAAATTGATCGCAGTTCCCTCGGCATCATCAAGCGCGAATAGCGCGACTATAATTGATGCTGATTCGCATTTCTTGGCATCGTGAGAATATAAAGGGTGTTTTTTGGCGCTCTTGTTCCTCGGAACAGAGTACTTATCAATTTGTCCCAAATGTCTGTAATTTTCGAATTTTTCGATGAAAATGGTTCGACTCAATTATCAAGAATCTATGGTCAAAATCGGTTCCGTCCGGCTGGCCGTCCGTCCGGCCGATAACACGATAACTCTAGACCGGAATGAGCTAGACCTTTTATTTTAAAACGCAGTTTTATCTATTGATATAATTTTCAACTCTAACAAGCTAATACTTTCGGAGATATGATTTTTCAAAATTATCATATATATATATTATATATAGTTCTATGTATTCACAGAATGTGAACACAAAATCTGTGTGTGTTCACTGTTCATAAATGTCATCTTATCTAGCTATTAAAGACATGTCGATTCGTAGTTTGAAAATATTTTCTGCTGAAAAACAATTATCCGATTCTTGAATTTGTGAATATATACAAGATTGTTTTGAAACCGAAAATAATATTGACTGGTTGCATATTGAATCATTTATGTATAAATTCGGTATGATATTTCAGAAGATTTAGAATTGGTCATTTTAATGATGTAGTTTATGAAGGCAATAGGAAAGAACAACATAATGGAATCACCAAAAGAAATTACTGTTCGTTGACCACCATGGTTAATATTACCTTTTACTTCCTTAAGTAGTGAAACATGTTCCTATATGGGTAATTCCCACCAAATGTTCCCCTTTCGCATTTTAGTTTAAGAAAAAATAAATTAACAATAATCGAATTTATTTTTAGATATCCTAAACCAGAAATTAATTCTTATTAATCTTATGCCTAAGGTTACACACTTTCGTTGGTATTTTGTGAAATAATGAGATTTTCATGAAACCGGCATTCACGGATGTGAGACAAAATTCACGGAAATGAAATAATGTTAAATTTTAAATGAAAAAAAAAATTCATATATCCTTAGTATAAAAAAAATTGGTTCAAGCACTGACGTGAAGTCAGGAGCTTTTGCGCGTATGTTCTTTTGTCCATTCTCCTGTATTGGACACTTTTAATCGAATTTACCATGGTGAATTCTATTGTCTATTCTCCTGTATTGGACAGCCTTAATCGAATTCACCATGGTACATTCGATTAAGAGTGTCTCATACAGGAGAACAGACAATAGAATTCACCATGGTAAATTCGATTAAGAGAGTGTCCAATACAGGAGGATGGACAATAGAACATACGCGCAAAAGCTCCTGACTTCACGTCAGTGCTTGAACCAATTCTTCTCTTTCGGACATATCCAGAATATTTTTAATTTTTCCTTCCTTTTTTCTTTTATAATAGCCCTCGTTCTTTACGTTTTTCTTCTTCGTATAATTCAGGATCATTTTTTCGGGCTTCATGAAGTCTTCTCATAGATTTTCGTTGTTTTTTCTTCTGTTCTTCATGAGATGCAGTAGATTTTTTCTTATTTTTTTTTTAATGATGTTAGAATTCATGTCCTGAAAGGAGGAACAGAATATTATTATCACATCCGTGAAGACTACCTCACCTCCGTGAATTACTATATTCACGGAGGTGAGATTCACGGAGGTGAGATTCACGGAGGTGAGAAATTTGACTTTTTTATAGAATATCTCATTTAAAGAAAAAGGCTTCAAACCAATATTTTAACTCATTAAATAACTTTCGTAATTAAGTATATTCAGATAACAAATAATTGAATAAAATAATCTCCTACCTTACAATTCATCTTCACGGAGGTGAGAATCCCAAATTTCCCATACACGTATTTACCACTTGGGTAAGAATTTAACCAATAAGTTACACTTTGAAGTTCAAATCTCAAGTGGTCAGTATTACCTGCGCATCAACCGATATTCCAGGCGGTCCACGATGACGATACCGTCATCTTGCGATTAAAGAGTCAAATTACAATGTCGCTTCACGGAGGTGATAGATAATGCAGGAACATCGACTAATATAAGTATAATTCGAACACCGATAATTTTTTTATTGAGATTTTATCATGTCAACATTACTCAGTTAATTGTGGATAATGAACTAGAAATACGCTGTGCCAGAATTCCATTAATGCTATAATTTTAAGTTTAGGACAATGCGATAACTAAGAGGAACAGTCACGGAGGTGAGGTTTTCAATTCTTCTGGGAAGAAAACTAGCGTTGAAAATTAAAATTGTTGGAATTTTGCAATTTTTTATTCTTTATAGTGTTTGTTACATTTCAAAAGGATATAATATAGAGAATTAAACGATTAAACCAGTTTTATGTAGCAGAAAACTGTCATGAACACCAAAGTGGAACATTTCGTGAGAACTACCCATATACAGTATTTTCATATTTTGCTAGCAAAAAAATACTGAAATATTGATCTACATTTGTTTATCAAATATTATTTCTTGTGTTAAGGTTCATAATACAGAATAAATGTGTTAGTGTAAGAACTAACAAATTATGAAAAGAGGATTTTATTTTACTAATATATTTTGAACTATAAAAATAATTTGTTCATCAGCCTATACCTTTTCAAATATCAATAATAAATGGACAATCTGCTATGATTGTCTTCAGCCTTGCTCTAGACATTTTTCAATGATACTGTCCTTAGGTATTTCGAGTTGTGAAAAAGATGCATCGAGTGTAAGTTGCAACAACCTATTCCACGACGTTAAATCATTGCAGATTGCTCATTTAATCTTGATAAATAAACTAATATTTGCATTTATTTTTTTTTATGGTGCAGTTCTATTTTAAGAATCCATTGATATCATTCCCAACTCTATGAAACCAATACTTTCGGAGATGGATCTGTCAAAGATTCAACAAGAGTGCCAAAGCTCCTGCCACAGGGCTTTCTCCCTATTTTGGCGCTCTTGTTCCTCGGAACAGAGTGCTTATCAATTTGCCCAAATGTCTGTAATTTTCGAATTTTTGGCTGAAAATGGTTTTAAACGATTTGGTTCGACTCACTGATCAAGAATCCGTGGTCGGAATCGATTCTGTCCGGCAGTCCGTCCGGCCGTTAACACGATAACTTTCGAACGGAATGAGCTAGACAGTTGAAATTTTCAGGGTAGATTTGAGGGATAAATATCTCGGTTATGTTCGTTATTGGGCCAAATCGGTCTGATAGTTTCGGAGTAACGAAAAAATTTTTTTACAATATAACTTTTGAATTCAAATTTTTTCAAGACCCAGTTTCATCATAAGAATCCATTTTTATCATTTTCAACTCTAACAAGCTAATACTTTCGGAGATATGATGTTTCAAAGTTTCAATATTACATCGTAAGTTCTATGTATTACAAGAATGTGAACAAAGAATCTGTCTGTGTGACTATTCATAAATGTCATCTTTTATAGCTATTAGAGATTGTCAATTCGTATATTTTCTATTAGAAAGCAAGTATTCGATTCTTGAATGTGTGAATATATACAAGACTGTTTTGATGTAGTTTATGGAGGCAATAGGAAAGAAGAACATAATGGAATCATCAAAAGAAATTACTGTTCGTTGACCACTGACGTTAATATTACCTTTTACTTCCTTAAGTAGTGGTAGTGAGACATGTTCCTATATACAGTATTTTCATAATGTTGCTAGCAAAAAAATACTGGAATATGGATCTACATTTGTGTATCAATCATTTTTTCTTGAGTTAAGGTTAATAATACAGAAAAATCTATGTTAGTGGTATGAACTATTAAATTTCAAATTATGAAAAGAGGATAGTATTTTATAAATATATTTTGAACTATTAAAATAATTTGTTCGTAATCCACTACCTACTCAAATATCAGGAATAAATTGACAATCTGCTATGATTTTCTCCAGCCTTGCTCTAGACATTTCGATGATACTTTCCTTAGGTATTTCGAGTTGTGAAAACTATGCACCGAGTGTAAGTTGCAACAACCCATTCCACGAGGTTGAATCATTGCAGATTGCTCCTTTAATCTTGATAAATAAATTTAATGACAATTTTTAAAGCATTGAAGCATTGTAGATTGCTCTTTTTTTTCAAATATAATTTTTGAAGCATTTTTCTTAAACGACACTTTTTTTAAATTTAATTCCTTTCATGATGCAGTTCTATCATAGGAACCCATTCATATAATTCCCAACCCCGAGAAACCAATACTTTCGGAGATATAATTTGTCTGTTTGAACAAGAGCGCCAAAAAGCTCCTGTCCACATGGCTTGAACCAATTTTTAGTTGATTATTTCCACCTACATCTGGATAATTTTGGTTTTTTGTTGCAGGGAGGTTTTTAATGCTATTTGTGTCCGTTTAGGACATACAGTACACATTCCTGAGCAGTCTCTAGAAACTGTGTTCAATGAAATGCAGTTGTATCCGTCCAAAGCTCAAGGTGAGTTTTCTTCAACCTGAACAGAATGAAAGTCACTTCTTCAGAAAAATAAATCATTATCTATAGGTACTTACAGTTTTAGCTTATCGATAATAATATTTTTATTTCCTGAAAGGCTTAGCTGGCACATTAAATACAGTGCCACGATGTAATGCAATATTCGTCTTCATTTTGCCCAAATGTCCGTAACCATCGAATTTTTCGCCGAAAATGGTCTCAAACGATTAGGTTCGACTCACTCATTGTCTGTTCTCCTGTATTGGACACTCCGAATTTACCGAATTTAAATTTGATTAAGAGTGTCCAATACAGGAGAATGGACAATAGAACATACGCGCAATCGCTCCTGACTTCACGAAAAAAAAATTGGTTAAAGCACTGACGTGAAGTCAGGAGCTTTTGCGCGTATGTTCTGTTGTCCATTCTCCTGTATTGGACACTCTTAATCGAATTTACCCTGGTAAAATCGATTAAGAGAGTGTCCAATACAGGAGAACGGACAATAGAATTCACCAAAGATAATCGTTTTAAATTGTGCTTTTGAATGCCCTAAGGTAAATGTCCCAATTATCGACACAATAGCGTGTTCCTCAAAGTGTCTAATACATTTCGACTTCAAAGAATAATTTTATATGAATGAAATATTCTGCTTCTACTTCTCTGAACCCCCTATTTTGATAAAAGTACAAAAAACGAACATATTGAAAGGGGTAAATATTATAAAAAAAATGAATGGTGTCTCAAAGCAGATGTACCCATTATCGACACCGGAAAAATATGAATTACCAATCATCGACATACATGTGCACCAAATATCGTCACTTTGGGAAATCCAGATTTTGGCATCAATAATATGTTTGTATTTAAATAAATATTGATATATTTAGTGAAAATAACAGTTTAAAAATGTTCACAAAAATTAAAAATGAGATATATAAATTCTCTGCTTAATATGAAAAATATTTGATATCTTTGGTTAATCCTTAACTTAACGTTTTCACTTCAGATACTTCCTATAAGCCACGTTCATTCAACTTTTTAGGCTCGGTAATTCTACGTGTTTCTCCTCTGTCCTAACTCAATTTTCTTTTGTGTAATTTTCAAGGGCTCCCTCATTTGATTCACTATTTTTTTGCATTTTGTATGCTTGCTTCACCAAGAACTTGGGCTTCAAAAAGATAATCTGTAATCCCCCCATTCTTACCATTCATATCTTGATGTAGCCCACAAACATTTATATCAGTGTCGGAGTAATCACGGTCATAACAATCCAGTAATAAATCTACACCCAAATTCTCTTCCCTTACATCCAAGAGAGACGAATTCAGGGAAAAGTTAGCGATTTCTATTCAACTCGATTCAAAATTATTATTTGCGTCAGAAGTTGCTTCCGACGGGACACAGCATTTTTCATGTGTGCATTGCAGTCTTCTAGACATTTTGTAATCATGAGATAACTGGAAACTAAATATGACCAATTATCCCCACATAAATGTGCGTATGATCGACAGTCATGAAAAAATGGATGATTAAATCATATAAATGGACCACAATCGAATGTCGATCAGTACTGAGAGCAATTTTGAATATTCTATGAGCTGATTATCAAAAGATAACAAAAATAGTTTAATGAGTTCTCCATATAATTGATTATTTTTACTTATGGTATGAGTCTCAGCCGTCGACAGAATATTGCACCTTTTATCGACATAGTGTTGAACGTAGTATCGACATCAAAATTTGTTGTACTTTTATCATGTAATTCGATGGAAAACAGTGTGTCGATAATTGGTACACTGAAAATTGTGGATCTTTTGGGTAGGATAACGAAACAATCGTATCCAGGAAAATGGAGTTAACGTTTCTGAAAGTTAATCAAAAATCATCCTCAGCGACTCAAATATCGACATAGATGTCGATATCTGGGACACAATATGTTTCAGAAGTACCATTTATCGACACACAAATTTCTCATAAAATATGATACACATTAAATTTTTTTCAATAGAACTGAATACAGTTAATCGTCTCAAGTTAATCATTCTTCAAGAAATTAAATTTCACCTGCATTCGTTGAATCTGGGGAGACATAAATGAAGAGTGTGGACTTATCAGAATAGCAAGGAAAACATTGCTCACTCGATGAAGACCGACATTCGGCCAATTAACAGCTGATTTTTCGCTGAGGATGCTTAAGAGAAATAAATGGTATGAACAAATTCATTCAAGAAACTATAAACTAGATAATTGTTGAATATGAATTTGTAAGGAAATATTCTTCGTCTTGTTTTATGGAAAATAAACGGAAGTTGTCGATAATTGGGACAATGTCGATAATTGGGACATTTACCTTACGCACGGCACAAAAAAATATTCTCAAAAAATCTTCATTTACTCCCTCAAAACGAACTCCGCGTCTGTGATGGGCCACCCGGTTTATATCGATGCTAAATTCGATTAAGAGTGGCCCATATGGGTGAGTAGATACTAGAAATACGCGCAAAAGCTTTCGACTGCACGTTAGCGCTTGAACCAATTTCTGTATTATAATTATATCTAAAAATGGGTTCAAGCCCTGTGGACAGGAGCTTTCTGGCGCTCTAGTTCAAACAGACAAATTATATCTGGTATTGGTTTCTCAGAGTTGGGAATTATATCAATGTATTCATATGATATCACTGCATCATAAAGGAAATTCAATTCAAATAATAGTTTATTAGATAAGTAATAATAAATTACCTTGTAATCGATCAAAAATTTCCTGATCTACGTTCACCAAACTACAGAATTATGCTTTCAATATTTACGTAATATTTTCAAACATTTTCGGGTGAGGTCCCCGTTGCATCGCTAAAATACGAGTATTTCAACCCCAATATTTTTGAAGTTACAATATTCCCTTCTGTCAAGTTGACATTGTGAGAATTCATACATAGAATAATAATTATATCAATCTGTGAAATACGATTTACATTGAAATTTTAAAAAATCATATCTCCGAAAGTGTTAGCTTGATAGAGTTGAAAATGATATGAATGGATTCTTATGATAAAACTGCTTATTAAAAAAAATTTTATTTGGAATTTGTTTCGTAAAAAAAAATATTTTTTTTTGTTACTCCGAAACCATCTGTCCGATTTTGCCCAATAACGAACTTAGCCGAGATATTCATCCCCCAAACCTACTCTGAAAATTTCAACTCTCTAGCTCATTCCGTTCGACAGTTATCGTGCTTACGGCCGGCCGGACCGGCCGGACAGAATGAATTCCGACCACGGATTCTTGATCAGTGAGTCGAACCAAATCGTTTAAGACCATTTTCATCGAAATATTCCAAAATTACAGACATTTGGGCAAATTGATAAGCACTCAGTTCCGAGGAACTAGAGCGCCAAAAATTGTAATATTAATGAGAATATCTAGAACAATGATGAAAATATATTTTTATAGATTACTGTCCCAATTTTCGAGTTATAATCTCATACTTAATCGATTGAATATCAATTCTCACTAATATCTTGACCTTCCCTTTTTCCCCCTTTGCATCTTCTGTGCCTATATACGTGATTTCATAGAAATTAATCTCATCTCCTGTTTACAGGCTATCAGCTGTTTATTTTTATTGCTAGTGTCATTTGAGTCAACGTGACCGCTGGAATAACAATACGATAGTCATTGTTGAGAAAATTATTAACATACACGCGTGCATTTATCAATTGACTAATTTATCGCTACCTAAAGTACCTCATATTGTGTTACGCAAACTCTCCCAACTTTTAGGATAAAAATATCGGAATGAACAATTTAAATTCCTTGTTTGGCGCTCTTGTTCTGGGGTACATCGCGTTATCATTTTGCCCAAATGTCTGTAATTTTCGAATTTTTCGCCGAAAATGGTCTCAAACGATTGGGTTTGACACCCTGATGAAGAATACGAGTTCAAATTTGATTCTGTCCGTCCGGGCGTTGCCACGATAACTTGAGAACGGAGAGAGCTAGCGACTTGAAATTTTCAGGGTAGGTGGCGCATCCCAATACGACAGACAGGTTCGTTAATGGGCATAATCGGCCCAATGGTTTCCGAGTAACAATTTTGTTTTCAAGCAATATGAATCCGATCGAATTGAATTTTTTTGAATAGTAGTAGTGTTTAATGACGTTTGTGGAATGCCTTATTCCAAAGAACGACGAGGAATGGATAAACCTGGGTTTTCTTCAACATTTTCGGCTACAGCAGCAATATTCTCGGTTGTTCTTGAGCGACGTGCACGGGTTTTATTCTTCACATAACTAACTTTTCCCAACAGCTCGAATTTTTCCACCAATTTCTTTATTGCGGTCCGACAAGGTGCTTCACGACTACCCAAAAATGTTCGAGTTTTACGAACCGTCTCTGCCCAATTTTCACCATTTTTATAGTGAATTTTAATAATTTCAATGCGTTCTTGAAGCGTGTATCGTTCCATTTTTGGCGCTCTAGTTCCTCGGAACTGAGTGCTTATCAATTTGCCCAAATGTCTGTAATTTTCGAATTTTTCGATGAAAATGGTCTTAAACGATTTGGTTCGACTCACTGATCAAGAATCCGTGGTCGAAATTCATTCTGTCCGGCCGTCCGGCCGGCCGGTCCGGCCGGCCGGTCCGGCCGGCCGGTCCGGCCGTAGGCACGATAACTCTCGAACGGAATGAGCTAGACAGTTGAAATTTTCAGAGTATGTTTGGGGGATAAATATCTCGGCTAAGTTCGTTATTGGGCAAAATCGGACAGATGGTTTCGGAGTAACAAAAAAAATTTTTTTTTTTTACAGAACAAATTCCAAATTAAATTTTTTTCAATAAGCAGTTTTACCATAAGAATCCATTCATATAATTTTTAACTCTAACAAACTAATACTTTCGGAGATATTATTTTTCAAAATTTCAATGATATAATTTTTCTGTGGCTATTCTATGAATTGTTATAATGTCAACTTTGACGTTGTCTCATTGTAATTCATTCCAGTAATGGTATCAATATGAGAATTAGAATATTATCATACTTTTGTTGGTTGATATTTTCATGCCGATGGTCAATCCATATGATGATGGGAATGGTAATGGTAAGTTAATAATATTGAGTTCAGAATATCTCCACTAAAAACAAAACTGGAATTGAGGAATAAATATCTCGGATGAGTTCGTTGTTGGGTAGAATTCGTCTATTGGTTTTGGATTGATAATTTTTGGCACTCTTGTTGAATTTAAATTCTTCTATGATGTTTGAATTCAATTTCTGCTAAGATGAAGTTCTAAATTTCAATAATGAATCGTACTTCTGTTTTCACAGAATGCTATAATTATTCTATCTAAGCTTTATTATATGATCTGTGTTCATACTCGTACATTTCATCCTGTTCTATAAGAGAGAGTCAAATTCATTTCAGCTATTTTAATTTGGTTTCTTCCATGGTGCAGTTCTCAGATTGCTCATTTAATCTTGATAAATAAACTATTATTTGAAATGAATTTCCTTTATGATGCAGTTCTATCATAAGAATACATTGATATAATTCTCAACTCTGAGAAACCAATACTTTCGGAGATATAATTTGTCTGTTTGAACTAGAGCGCCAGAAAGCTCCTGTCCACAGGGCTTGAACCCATTTATTAATGGCGTAGTTTCTACTTGTCAAATGTCAAAAGATTACAGCTTCAAAAGTGACATCTACCGAAATAGTGGGCTATTCAAAATAACACCTCTTATTGGAAAACCCTTCAATAATGAAAATCGCTTTGATACATAAATAAATTGGTTCAGATGGCACCTTAATACTTCCATCTCGACTACTTATCCGCTTATATCATAAAGACCATACTATACCAATAAATCCACTTGAATATACCACAAAAAATTAGGTATTGAGTCATCGAAAATAATAGGAACAGATCATCCTAACTGGTACCTCTAGCGGCCAAAAAAATGTTTAAATGAGGAAAAGTGCTTTTTCGTATGATATCACAACCAGGTAGAACTCACCTTGGACTATACAAAGAGATTGTCGGTTGAATCATACTGTCATAATGAGAAAATGATTACCTTGATTTCGTTTTTTCAACTATTTCATAGTTAATATCCACAAACTAACTGGTGATAAAAATATCCAAATGGAGAAAATAATAGAGTTGTTCAACAACAGTGTCAGAGTTAAGTATGAAAAGTGGAAATAATGAAATGTTTATATCATAATATACGATCCTAAGGTATTGTGATTTTGGCATATTATTTTCTACAAAAATTCATATTATACCGGGTGGCCCACCACAGACGCGGAGCTCGTTTTGAGGGAGTAATTTAAGCTATTTTGAGAATCTTTTTTTGTCATGGGTGAAGGGTGTTCAAAAGCACAATTTAAAATTATTTTCATATATACAGGCTGATTGAAAGCAAAGATATAGACCAAAGTATTTTTCAACAAGTCAAGAGCGTTCCTGCTAATCGGGTCCTTCCTGAATGGCTTCGTATAATAAATATACTTATGCATATATTTCACAAATCAAATAGACCCCACTGAGAAAGCAAGAGCAGACGCGTTTCTGGCTTCTTGGCCTTCATCAGTACCCTGCATAGATTAGACAACTCTAATCTATGGTACCCTGTAGCTTTCCCAACAAATTCAACTAAACTGACCCGGGTTAAGCCTCTCAGAGCCGGCTTGGTCGATCATTATAATCGCCCACGCCACATATGAGATGAAACACGGAAATCACCCTGTAGAAATACTGGGGGTGCCATTTGAAAAAAGGAGGTTTTTGACCATTATTTGCAGTTGATGTTTGATAATTAATTATGATCAATTTGTATATTCCAGAGTTAATTTATTTTTTCTGTATAGGAGTAGCCAATATGTCTATTCGAAAAAATACTGTCTGTATCGCTGGCGTAATTGGTTTCTTCAATAATTGCTTTTTAAAAAACTGCATATTTTCAAATTTTCGCCATTATCTCGTACTCATCATAATTTGAGCTTGCCACATTTTTGAGGTCAAATACAGGCTGTTACAATTAAAAAAATGTAACTTCGATCTATATCTTTGTTTTTGAACAGCCTGTATATATGAAAATAATTTTAAATTGGGCTTTTGAACATCCTACACACACCACAAATATTCTCAAAATATCTTCATTTACTCCCGTCCCGAGCTCCGCGTCTGTGGTGGGCCACCCGGTATAACGATATACTATATATTACGATAACTTCCTATACTTTCTTTTAACCCCCCAGAAAAAAAAAACTAGCGACGCCATTGCTTTGACAGCTCTCAAATGCCAAATGAGTGTGATTCTATGTTGATTTCCAGTTTATTTTTGATACAACCATAGAATTAAATCCACAATTAAGTTAATCGAAGCTTCTTGAGACCCTCCATGGACTAATGTATTTTGGACTTGGTTCATTTGAGAGTGGTCAATTTAGTGATTACCTACTCTGGGCATGCGCACTAATATGTTTATTATAGTTCAATGCGTGGTCACAGAACACCATGATTAATTTGTAATTTCAATACAACACCCTTCAACTCTAATATTCTTGTTGAAGTTGTACAATTTTCACCCCCTTAATCCCTCTTTGGTATCAGCACCCTATAATCATTGTCATACCGCAGCTCAGAATAAAATGGTCATAGACTAATTTACCGAAATGTGCACAGATATGAGCAACTCGCAATCAGCCTATCATATAATTGTTTCAGCAATTTATTTATAACTTTTTGTCATGTATCCCGTTATCTTTTTGTCAGGGTATCATCGACACCTATAAATCAAAGTATGAAGCTTTTTGGGTAAATCGATATTCAATTGTTCATTGTTTATGCGTATTCGGAAAGAACAACTAATATCATAGTTGGAATGTAGAATGTAGTTTTCACCGATTATTCGTCTGCTATGGGAATTTGTATTTTGGCATTTTCGAATGTTAATATGCGTGAGTATTACACTTTTGTATACCTATTCATTATTTATTCCACAAATATAGTATCCCCATGATTTATTCATATATATGTTAAAGTTTTGGAAACACTTCTATTAGCATAGAATTTGTATATTCACAAATTATAATCTGTGTTTAATTATGAAAGGTAAAATGATCTATGGTATCTAATACTCATGTTTAAAGCACAGATTAATCTATGGTTTGAATTACTTCTCTTTTGTTCGAAGGGTCACAGAACACTAATAAATATAAGAAGGGTTTGTTTTTCAAATCCCGTTTCAAAATCTTTCATTTTTAAAAATAAACTAAGACTTCGGTCCTCAGTCAAGTAATTCAAAAATATTCCAACTTATTCTATCAAACAACAGCTTGTAACAAGAATATTCATATCTATATATCTGTTGATTTTCTATATCCTAAACACCTATGAGTTCCTTTGTAGGCTTGAATAGATAAAAACAATCAAACCACTTCTGAAATGTTGACAATTTATTCGGTCTAGAACTCTTAAGAAATAAATATATACGTAATATATATTTATTTGAAGCATAGTAAACGGAGCGGACATATTAAAAATTCATAGAAATAAATGTTCTGAATGTTATTCGACGCGATTTCAAGTTCTTTCGAGATATTTTAGGGCCAACTGAACCTAAGCAGGTACTTTACTTTAAAACACTGTTGATTGAATCAATGACAACAGTTTCGGCTTACTAAATATGCAGTTTCGGTAGCCACAATAAACTCAACAAGGAATTCATTGAACTTTACACATCACCTTGACCTAGAGTTGAGTTTACTACAGAGTTCAAGTCTGCGTAGGTTGTAACAGTTGCAATAACTATCTTTTACTTAAGAGGAAATTTAATATTTCACTTTCCCATTCCTGGCTTATTGCAATCGCTATGGAATTTAGAGTTATCGATTCAAAACTGAAGTGTATTGTTTATTGTTGATTTGTTAGAAGTCAAGATAGATTCAAACAGTATTAATTCTTTTAGTACACCTGTAGGTGTCGTAAGATATTGCAGGTCTCTGCGGATCTCTTCGGTTCTGTCAAAGCAATCAATAACAAAACATAACCCTACTTACAGCTGTTAGATGCCCTTGCTTGCAATAGTTTTTCCTGTAAATCGGATAAAATCGAAAATATTTGTTCATAATTTAATTATGTGTATATTTTTCACTTGCAGTGTCAGCAATGCTTCAGTGTGCGAGACAGTGTAGTAAAAGAAATGGAAACTACGTTACGTTCGGGGAATTTTGTGTTCTCGTCAAGGAAATGCAAAAACAAAGCCCTAAACAGCAGAGGAACAGTCAAGTTAATAACTATACAAGTAAGTGCAAGACGGAAGTAATCGAATTCTAAACTGCTTCGGGGGTCAGGCTGTCTCCTTCAGTCCCCCCAGATCCTGACATGTTGATTGTTATTGTTTTCAATAAGCTAATTGAACGCATATCTCAATTCTTACATCAATTTGCGGCAGTACAATTGTTCCCTAATGAATTGAAGGAATTATTGTAGCATTTGACAAATTGAAATTAATATATTACCATAGGCTGGAAGACTTCGGTCGTATGCTAATAAAGTTAATTCTCTCTATATTACCATATATTTCAATTTTCCCAATTATTACATCCATTTAAATAACGTTTACTCAATTGAAATGCTTGAAAACGATTTATGACTATGATTTACATTCGTTCTTGCCCCATTTTCAGAATGCAAAAAACAGTGTGAAGTCTTTTTGGGGGGCTCTTGTAATCCCACTACATGGAGAGCTGATACGGCAATACCTGCGCTTCAAAGAGAAGGAATTTCCTTTTATAATCCCGTGAGTATCTGCATTTTTGAGCTCAATTCAAGTAGAAATAGACTGCTATATGATGATTTGTTCCAGCAAGTGTCTATGTGGGCCCCAGAACTTGTAGCCGAAGAACACAATGCTAAACAGACTGCCTCTGTTCTTTTCTTTGTGGTGGATTCCCAGACGAGATGTATTGGAGGGATGATAGAGGTTGCGTACTTGATAGCTTCTGGAAGATGTGTTATTGTAGTTGCCTATCCGTATCATCCAAATCAGAAAATTATGGGAGAAATCATCTCACACAGGTAAATTTAGTGATGCTACACATTCCAAATACATATACCAAACAATTGGCATTGTTTAACAATTTCACAGAAATTTCCTCTTGATCACCAATTTATTCTAGTTTGCCAACTAATAATAACAAAACACTATAAATAATTATCCCATGACCTAAAAGTAGATTTGAAATTTATTTAAATTCCGAGGACCTGATATTGACCCCGAAATTCGTTCTTTTGCAGGGAATATAAAGATCTGGTGGACGGTCAGTCTAACTTACTCATGCTGGTGAAAAGTAGGGGTGTTAAAGTTCATAAAAATCTCTCAACAGCTTTGGAGTGCACAGCGAATATTTTGAGGAACTCTTCGAGTAATGGCATTACGCCAGAACAGCAAATTATGAATAAACTCAGGTAAGCGATTCAAATATTGCACGTCTATATTTCTAATGAACACACAGAAATATTTACTTTGGCCTACTGTACAGGTGCATGATTGAAATAGTTCTCAATTTACTGCACCGCAAGAATAGTTCCTGACGTACGTGAAGTAATAAAGAAATCACGAAAAATTTTCTTCATTTTTCCATGTATATTCTGTTCCGTCTTAGAAGCTCTTCAGAATAGCCGTCTATATGCCGTGTGGGGTACTTCCATTACTATTGTCTCATATATTCAAGTTTTCATTGTGACATGTTTGAATTTCTTGATTAAGTCTAGTTTTTGCTTGTTAGTCTAAAATTTTTCACTTGAACTACCATAATTTGGTCTGAATTAAAAATTGTTGTGTATCCTGATTATCTTAAGGAAATCATAAGTATCCGCTACTAGAGTGACTAATGTTAATATTTAATTGAATCAAATTATCATGCTTTGTTTACCTGACACATAATTCCTTTTTTCTTCTTGAATCACTGTGTATTCAATGAAGAGGACTGATTACATGTGAGTGTATACTAGTAGTATTGATAACCTATATTTTTAAGTTTAATGTACAGGATCATACAGAGTGATAGCCTATTAGGTGTATACAGGGTGAGTCTTTGACCACTGCATTAATTTTAACCAAAGATTCTTTACGTCAAAAGAAACACTTTTTTCAGTTAACATTTTTCCAAATTCGGCTCAGGTAAAAAGATACAGGCTGTTGAAATTTCGAAAAAAAATCATTTTTATTTTGTAGCTTTGACATCCTTTTTTCTAATAATATGAATATTGGTGTAAAGTTTCCTATAACTATGAGACATATTTTCCAAATATTAGTTATTTTCTACTTCTACTGGTTTTCTAATTATGGACTCGTGAATTCATAAAACTAAACGAAATTAGCATAAAGAAAGCAGATAAAGTTTTTCTTGGGTAATTTCAAGAATATTCCATCGTTTTAGAACATTATATTATTCTTCATTGAATGTTTTAAAATGGAAAACTCCAGAAATTTCACTACTTTTATGGATCCGTCCCTGAGCGTTGGAATCCCGAATCAAGCTGTAAACCACGTTACCATGCCTTTTTCTCGTCCGCCAACAATGTCATAGATAATTTATATGCAGGAGTGTATTAGCACATTGTGAAATCTTTAAACGCTTGTAACTTTTTACCTGAGCCGAATCTGGAAAAATGGTGAATGAAAAAACTGTTTTATTTGATGAGAGGAATCTTTGGTTAAAATTAATGCAGTGGTCAAAGACTCACCCTGTATATAGAATTGGTAACGATATAAAATTTCAAACAGGAACTATCTTTTGAAAATGTGTGAATTCCAAATTGAAAACATTTTTGTCGGGAAAAAATATTGCTTAAATCACCCGGGGATAATGTAGCTTTCTATTAGTGAAGAAATTTTCAAAATGGGTTCAGTAGGTTACTTGCATATAGCAATAGACCGCATTAGTTAGGTTAGAATAATTATCTTGGCGGGAGATCCATATTAAAATTTTTTTGGAATGGTAACCTGATGGACCAAACTAGGTATCTATCCATGTCTGAAAAATATCCACAGATTAAATTATTTAAGTAGTGACAAAATTGGATTGATTTTCTATAAAAATAAAAAACCGAAACCGAAAATGCTTTGCGCACTAAAATTGAGTATAGAAAATTGGTTCAAGCACTGACGTGAAGTCAGAAGCTTTTGCGCGTATGTTCTATTGTCCATACTTCTGTATTGGACACCCTTAATCGAATTTACCATGGTAAATTATGTTGTCCATTCTCCTGTATTGGACACTCTCAATTCGAATTTACCATGGTAAATTCGAATTAAGTGTTCAATACAGGAGAATGGACAACATAATTTACCATGGTAAATTACAACAATTATGTTGTCCATTCTCCTGTATTGGACACTCTCAATTCGAATTTACCATGGTAAATTCGAATTAAGTGTCCAATACAGGAGAATGGACAACATAATTTACCATGGTAAATTCGATTAAGGGTGTCCAATACAGAAGTATGGACAATAGAACATACGCGCAAAAGCTTCTGACTTCCCGTCAGTGCTTGAACCAATTTTTTTTTCGTGACTTTTTAAAAATTTTCTAGGGGTACGGTTCTTGAAATTTTTTTTTTCGTCATTTTTTTCAAATTTTCTAGGGATACGATTCTTACAAAATTTTAAACACGTCTTTATGTTGATTTTCTACTACTAGTTACCAAGCACCAATTCGATCGAATATTTATTTTTTGAGTTATCAAGGAAATAATATTCCAGGTGGGTATAACTCGGAAACCGTTAGACCGATTATACCCAAAAACGAACTCAACACTCTCTTTCGGATACGCAACCTACCCTGAAAATTGCAAGTCCCTATCTCCTTTCGTTCGAAAGTTATCGAGGCAACGGTCACCCATCTACTGAACTCGCACAAGAATGCTCGAATCTCCCACAATATTTAACCGATCGTATTAAAACTTGAAACTTGGCAGTAGAGTTAGGTTATGAAGGCTCTTGCAAAATTTCAGCAATTTCAAACGAATAGTTACTGATATATAGAATTTTTTTTTTTATTTTCAATGATTTATTAAAAATTTTCTACAAATGCTATCCTCACCAAATTTTGCAAACATTTCCGCGTTGGCATTCTACAACTAATAACCATGTTTGAATTCAATCGGTTCAGTACTTTTTGAGTTAATGAGGAACAAAAACCACGAAATTTCAGAAAATTGCAGATGGCTATAACTCTGAAACCGTTTGGCCGATTATGCTCATAAACAAACTGAAATGTCGCGTTCTGGTGTTCATCCTAACCTGAAAATTTCAAGCCGCTATCTCATTCCGTTCTCAAGTTATCGTGACAACAAAAATATTTTTTAATAATTTTTTAAAAATTTTCTAGCCATACGATTCGCACAAAATTCCACAAACGTGCTTAAGATCATATTCTACAACTACCCACCAAGTTTCAATTCGATCGGATTTATATTGGTTGAAAACAAAATTATTACTCGGAAACCACTGGGCCGATTATGCCCATTAACGAACTTGTCCGTCGTATTGAGATGCGCCACCTACCCTGAAAATTTCAAGTTGCTAGCTCTTCTCGTTCTCAAGTTATCGTGGCAACGGCCGGACGGCCGGACGGACAGAATCAAATTTGACCTCGAATTCTTCATTGGGGAGTCGAACTTAATCGTTTGAGACCATTTTCGTCAAAAAATTCGAAAGTTACAGACATTTGGGCAAGACTATAACGCGATGTTCCCCAGAACATACGCGCAAAAATGTCAGAAATCCACTAAGCAAATTCTATAGACCACATTAGTTAGGTTAGGCGGGAAATTTGAATTACGATCCATCCGTGGATCCGCGCACTGAATTCCCCATGCATTTCTTATGGACCTAAAATTTACGCGAATTTCTCGCCTGTTTTTGGATACTTTGGCTAATTTCTTAAGGTTTATTTCGGTTGAAATAGATTCTGTGAACCTTTCTCAACCATCTAGGATCAAGTTTTCATAACATAATTGTATATTTCCAAAATAATTAATAAATATAAAAGTGTTCACCAAATTCGATTGACGTATGTCTCAGCTCACTCGAAATCAGTCAAAAATAATAACATAACCCTAAATCGGCCTTGTAATGACTCACAACAGAAGTCATCTACGACATACGGAAATCTTTCGAACTAGAATGGTTTCAATTTTGATTTAAGAATAAATAGAAGTAGATTTTAATGTGGAAATAACATGAAAACATGCACTAATGATGAAGGTACCCAATACTTGTTGTCTCTGTACTAACATTATCTTTTAAATAGGGTGGTTTCATCTTAAAGTTGAAATTCCATGTTAAAAAATTTGAATATGGATCTCCCGCCAAGCGACTAATTCTAACCTAACTAATGTGGTCTATAGTATAAACACAGAAAAAGTAATCAAAATGAATTTCACGCATAGAGTAAACAGACATACAAAGTTACAATGAAAATGCTCATCTATGGATTGGAGTCACAGAGTTCTCAATTATTTTCCACTTATGAAAAGTCGAATAAGGAAGATGATTCATGAAATATTTTTCGTTATGCCAATTTAATCTAATTAGGGTTGGTAAAAAGAGATAATATCTAAATAATATCCTGGAAACGTTAGTCATGAAAATGATGACCTGTCATTATCGACTACCTCCCCACTTAAAGGTACACATTTCCTGGAAATTACGAAATAGGACGAAATGACGTAATAATCAAACGTCTATGAAAACTATAAAATTAACATGCGACAGATATGGGTGGAAAAGTAATAGGTTTCGTTGATAATTTTCGAAATATCGAGGATAAGCTATCGTCAATGTCGCATTTTTTCCCGAAAGAGGGCGCTTGCATGACATCATTGCTGGAAATAAACAGATAGAAGTTTCTTTCGAGTGGGGTACGATGTTCATGGTACTTATACAAATCAGAACTATCTTTTTATGTTTATTGGCGTGGTTATCTTGAATTTGCACTTGACATATCCCACAATGTAATCACTTGAATTGTGAAGTGATTAGTTTTTAATCTGTTTTCACTATTGTCGTTCGTATACTGAATGCTGTTTATTTTTGTTATATTTTATCTGTGTCCTACCGATTTCGAGAATCTCTAAAACTGATCAGTTCATTCCTAGATTGACACCATACTCACCTGATTTATACGCATTTGAACTTCTCATTTAACTTTATTGGCGCTCTAGTTCCTCGGAACTGAGTGCTTATCAATTTGCCCAAATGTTGTAATTTTCGAATTTTTGGCTGAAAATGGTCTCAAACGATTTGGTTCGACTCACTGATCAAGAATCCGAGGTCGAAATCGATTCTGTCTGGCCGGTCCGGCCGTCCGGCCGTAGGCACGCTAACTCTCGAACGAAAGGAGTTAGAGGATTGAAATTTGCAAGGTGGGTTTGGGGCGTAAATATCTCGGACAAGTTCGTTAATGGGCGAAATTCATCAAGCGGTTTCGTAGTTATGGCCGATTTTAGTAAAACACATTTTTTATGAATATTTCCGAAACCGATCACTCGATCTATCTGAAATTTAGCATCAAATTGTAGAATCATGACCTTTATACGCATGTAAAGTTTTGTATTGCAAGTTACCGCAAAGTGTCAAAAAAAAATTTCTAAATTTTAAAAATTTTTTCTACAATAACTCTTGAACGGAATGTGCTAGGCAATTGAAATTTTCAGAGTAGGTAAGGGAGATGAATATCTCGGTTAAGTTCGTTATTGGGCAAAATAGGCCAGATGGTTTCGGAGTAACGAGAAAAAAAATTTTTTTTTAAACAACAAATTTCAAATTCAATTTTTATTTAAGATGCAGTTTCACCATTAAAGTCCATCGATATCATTTTCAACTCCAACAAGCTAATACTTTCGGAGATATGATTTTTCTAAATTTCAATAATGAATCGTACTTCTATGTTTTCACAGAATGTTATAATTATTCTATCTATGATTTATTATATGATCTGTGTTCATACTCGTACATGTCATCCTGTTCTATAAGAGAGAGTCAAATTCATTTCAGCTATTTTAATTTGGTTTCTTCCATGGTGCAGTTCTCATTCTCAGATTGCTCATTTAATCTTGATAAATAAACTATTAATTGAATTGAATTTCCTTTATGATGCAGTTCTATAATAAGAATACATTGATATAATTCTCAACTCTGAGAGACCTATACTTTCGGAGATATAATTTGTCTGTTTGAACATGAGCGCCAGAAAGCTCCTGTCCACAGGGCTTGAACCCATTTTTTTTAAGGTTTGGAAATAATATAGACAGAATTAGAATAGACCTTTTTAGTTATTTGAATATATACAGGGTCACTCACGGTCGATGGTAGGTCAGACGTTTACTGAGAGCTGGAGATATCTAAAAGTAGCAACGACTTTAATTGGGACATCCTTTATACAAAAACGTTTTTCCCTTCACTATTGCATTCCGATTATTCTTGTATATTACCTCTATACCTTCCTATCTCTAGCAGTTTATTTCCGAATTTGTTTGAAAAGCATACCTTCAATTAAATTTTGATGATATTATATAATATATTCATTTCATGTGCTAATACAATTCTACATTGCACCGTTGTAAATAGAAAACTGTTACAGATATCTATTGTTGAACAACAAAAAAAACTTAATCATCTGACACTCGAAATTTAATGAAATTGTTTGAGAAAACGTAAAGGGTTTTCCAATAAGAGGTGTTATTTTGATATTCAAAGAAAAATGCCATTTTGCAATATAAATGATCGGATGTTTATTTCATTATAAAGAAGAAGCTATGCCGTTAATAGTGGAAAATAACATCAGGCAAATGACCACCACGACCACGCTTACAGGACAATATCCTTTTAATGAAATTTTCCATAACCAAATCGCAAAGTGGCTGCCCTATGTCCTCGATAGCCTCACGAATTCCATCTTTGAGATCTTGAATCGACGCTGGGCTATTGGCGTAGACCTTCTCTTTCACGTGGCCCCAAAGGAAGAAGTCACAAGGTGTTAAATCACAAGATCTCGGTGGCCAATTGTGATCACCTCTTCGAGAGATATCACGGTCCGGAAACTTTTCCCGCAAAAGATCTAAGGTTTCGTTGCTTGTGTGGCACGTAGCGCCGTCTTGTTGAAGGTAAACGTTGTCCAGATCAATACCATCCAATTCCGGCCATAAAAAAAATCATTAATCATCTCTCGATAGCGCAATCCATTCACCGTAACTGTTGCTCCAGCCTCATTTTCGAAAAAGTAAAGTCCAATGACTCCGCCGGACCATAAACCGCACCAAAGAGTCACACGTTGAGGATAGAGAGGCTTTTCAACAATAACTCTTGGGTTTTCCGAGCCCCAGATGCGACTATTTTGCTTGTTGACGAAGCCACCGAGGTGGAAATGGGCCTCATCACTCAAGATGATTTTTCGATGGAATTCCGGATCATTTTCTTGCATTTCAACGACCCAATCAGCACGACTGTACGACGTTGTTGATGATCGGCCGGCTTGAGTTCTTGTGTTAACTGAATTTTAAAAGCCTTAAGACCCAAATCTTTATGCAAAATACGGTGTAATGACGTTTGTGGAATGCCTAATTCCAAAGAACGACGAGGAATGGACAAACCTGGGTTTTCTTCAACACTTTCGGCTACAGCAGCAATATTCTCGGCTGTTTTTGAGCGACGTGCACGGGTTTTATTCTTCACATAACTAACTTGTCCCAACAGCTCGAATTTTTCCACCAATTTCTATATTGCGTTCCGACAAGGTGCTTCACGACGACCCAAAAATGTTCGAGTTTTACGAACCGTCTCTGCCAAATTTTCACCATTTTTATAGTGAATGTCAATAATTTCAATGCGTTCTTGAAGCGTGTATTGTTCCATTTTTATTAATGGCGTAGTTTCTACTTGTCAAATGTCAAAAAATGACAGCTTTAAAAGTGACACCTACCGAAATAGCGGGCTATTCAAAATAACACCTCTTATTGGAAAACCCTTCAGTTGTTTCTTCGTTGATGTTGTTTCGTTGTTATTTGTTAGACAACATTGTTCGATTGATCGCTTCTGACAAATATCTTGCGTTTCTTACGCAGAAGCTTTTTATAGATATATTTCAGAGTTTGGGAGAGAAAACCCAGAAATAAACCATTCAATGATGAATATACCTCCCACAGTATCCTTTAATGAATACTGATGTTAGATTGATGCGAGAATGATACCAGACTGACCGCGTAACCTCCGTCTAACTGTTGGGCAGCGGCCTAAACTACAGTGTTATCGCTTCTTCAATTGTATCCCTCATTTAGCGGTGGTCTGTTAGACCTCGAACCTTTTGCCCCATGTTTGTGTACCGTCTAACTCCAATCCTCCTTACAGAAGGCTTCGAGAAGTGTTCGACTCTTACGGCGGCCAAGGCGGCGAGATCAGCCTGCTGAAAGCTCTGGAGGCCTACGAGGAGGTCACGCAGCGCTCCCTGCAGCCGTCCCAACTACACAACTACCTCCTGTCCAAGACCAACGCCAACAACTTCACGATGGACGCCCACATCAGCTTCGACAAGTTCTGCGCCTTGGTGGCGGAATTCTCCTCGGACGGATGTGATTCCTGTAGAAATGGTAGATTCTTAGATCCTTGCTATTGGACTTGCGCATACGTGAAGACTAGACATGCGCTCAAATGTTATATCGTTCGCCCGGTCGCTAGCGTTTTAGGTATAATCACTGAGGCATGCGCGGAGGTATATCGTCAAGTATCGTTGTTTTGAGTATTAAGTTTGTATGTCCACAGCCCGCTATAGAGATAGCCTGGAACACAGTCTGGCAACGCCGCAATTTATCGTCTCTTAGAGGCATACTTCTTCAATGCGGTAGCGCAGGATATCGTATATTTCCAATTTAAAACTCTAGTGAACTCATTGAATAGGTTTGCTTGCTTGGAATCACTGGATGAATAAACAATATGAGACCCTACTTTTTCAATAAATTGAATAACTACATTTCATTCTGCACGACATTGTTGAGATCAAGTTGAAATAGAAACCTAGGTAGTTGTTATTCAACTCATTGTTCAGCAAGAAGCACGAGAAAGTGTAGGGTTAACTATTGGCAAAAAAATTATAAACTTGAATGAAATTCTCAAAATAAAAATAAATTACCAAACATAACTATTATATAAGACTAATAAGGTAGGCTAATGAAAATTGCGATAATCATCTTAGAGTTTGTATTGTTTTGGTTCTTAATATAATGGTGAGTTTCTGCTATCTACAAATGTTTCTGTTTATTTTCCATTCTGTGGACAATAACATTGTAATTCGTATTTTCTACAAAATTTTTCAAAAGTATATTTGCGAAAACAGAACAAAGTGAATTTAGAATGATTTACGAATGTAAACCACAACTACAAGTCACCGTGAATTCAGAATATCAATTCAATACTACGAAGAGTAAATTCACATAAAATTATTTTTTGATCTGAACTGTGTAAAAATGTTGATAAAACAAATTGATAAATTCCGAATCTGAATACCCATTAATCATATTTCTGTAGCGGGAAATCAGATTGCTAGGTTGAGACCATCTGCTCGGGGTGAGATCGAAAGGAAGAATCCGTTTCAAATCACTGCAGGAAATCGGAACATTCTTAATGAATAATTTAAGATGAATAAGGTCCCTATTGATTTCAACTGAAGCATCTACAGATGCAGACTTTTGGAAATTAAATACATATATAAAAATAAATAGATTCTTTGAGCTTCTTGATCTCCCATCCAGATGTATCAATTTTTGTTGAAAAATTATTAGAAAGGTCATCAAAATCTTTCATAAAATCGGAAGAAATGAAAGTTCTATTTCACTCATATTTCTATTCCATCTTGTTGTCTATAGTCTCAACTGAAATGTACTCATCTCGAAGTAGAAATAATCCAAAGGAAGTTTCAGTATTTACACACTGCAGTTTAATCTCAGAACACACAATTGTCCGACCATATTTATCACTGCATTAACTCACATGCCACACCGTTATACACAAAAATATCACGAAATGGCCGCGAAAAACAATAATGGTTAACTCCAGAATCAGAAGTAATCGTCCATTTACAATAACAAACCTTCGACTGAATCGCCTGGCGTACGACTCAGAGCGGTGTTGCCATTTTATCATCTTCCAGGCTAGTAGATATAGAGGGCTGTGGTATGCCTTCATTTGCTGATGGAATTTTATTTTCATACTTTGCACTTCTTGAGAAGGCCGCTTGTAACTTGAAATGCTCTTTCTACTGAGGGATATCAGATAACTATAGATCACAGTTCTGTAGGGTGAAATTCAGTCAATATTCAAGAAACGAGCGGGCTGAAGCTTCTGACACCCCGTCAGTTTTTTTTAGTATTAATTTTATTATTAAGGCTGTCGTTTGTTAAATATTATTTGGGAAACGTTGCCATTACGACCGCCCGTATATGTTGTATATTTTTATTTATTCCAACAACATGTAATTAATGCTCATGAGAAAAAATTACAGGGTGTCCCACTAGTGCGACAGCGGACGATATAAGCGTAACGGTCAAAGTTTGGCAAAATTGTTTGATGCAAACTTGAATTACTCCAAGAATAGCACAACCTAAAAATAATTTCGAATACATAGGTTGTCCCAAAAAAGAGGAATAGAGGGTGACTTTGATTTTTCAAATGGGACACACTATAATCAGTAGTGTTTTTAAATTCTCTGGAACTTTATGCATGCTCTTGTATACTTTTCACATATTTTTGTTCAACAGTTTTCGAAATATTTGTCGTTTTAACAAAAAGATGATACTTGTAGAGGCTATGTTATTTAATTATATTTCACAAACCCTTGCACATACCAATAACTGCTTTATATGGATTGAAAGACAAGACTTCAAAGTATCATAGCCAGCTATAATAAAGCATCTTCAGCATATGAAGTGTCCACAAAATGACTATCAATTTTGACCTAGGATTCTTCATGTTGAGTCGAAACTAATCGTTTGAGACCATTCACGGCCAAATATGTATTCGAAAATTACAGATATTTGGACGAATCGACATCTGTTCACGTGAACAGCGCCCCAAAAAGCCGCCTTTTTGTACAGTTTCGCTTTTTTCCGGCCTGTGTGCATTTTAAATTGCAACATAACACCAAAACTTCGCCGAGTAACAGACCTAAATATGGCAACGTGGCAATCCGACGGATGACTTCAGTTCGGGCGTTAAATAACGAATGACTTAGCTCGTAGGTTACTGATAGTTTCGGCGTTAAAAAGAACTCAAGGCGATACAATTTAAAAGACGAAATTCCAATGTAGGATATTGCAGAGCAATGATTAAATTAGGTTCATTTTTTGGGTGGATACTAGGTCGATATGGTAACGTTTAAATTTAATTTATTATCATTACGCAAGGATTTCCAATTATTTGTTTCGTTTTGAATAACTCGCCATTTTGACAGCTGCCACACACGATCTACACAACCAGAACCTCCAGTCATCAAAAACAATATGGCCGCTAACGTGGATGGATAAAAGGCGGTACCTATATTTTCCATGGGTCCTCTATTGTATGATTTTGAATCTTAACAAAAATAGCATAATCTTCATGATATTCAAGTGATGCCCTAGGACCAAGTTCCATAAGTGCTACCACTGTGGTTTGATTAAAAAATTGTAGCACTAGTTTCACTATCTGCTTTTCAATTGATGTTGGATATAAGAATATGGTAGGTCTACCAGTTATTTCTTATACTATTTTCAAAAGATGAACTGAGTAGACAGCATAAAAGAGGGGTCTTTTATTATCAGAAGGATGTTTATATAAAATAATGTTTTTTCTCGCATCTCAGTCGCCATAAACTCCTATTCTGCCAATCTCGGTCTTGCAAACCTCTCCTGTCCATCGTTTCCTGAACTCCTTTCTTCCACGTTCTTCTGGGTCTTCCTCTTCCTCTTCTTTGCAGAGTAACCCAATTGAGGCCTTTAATTGGCCATCTCTCATCACTCATTCTTGACACGTGTCCAAACTATTGTAAAGGGTTTTCCAATAAGAGGTGTTATTTTGAATAGCCCGCTATTTCGGTAGATGTCACTTTTGAAGCTGTCATTTTTTGACATTTGACAAGTAGAAACTACGCCATTAATAAAAATGGAACGATACACGCTTCAAGAACGCATTGAAATTATTCAAATTCACTATAAAAATGGTGAAAATTTGGCAGATACGGTTCGTAAAACTCGAACATTTTTGGGTCGTCGTGAAGCACCTTGTCGGACCGCAATAAAGAAATTGGTGGAAAAATTCGAGCTGTTGGGACAAGTTAGTTATGTGAAGAATAAAACCCGTGCACGCTCAAGAACAGCTGAGAATATTGCTGCTGTAGCCGAAAGTGTTGAAGAAAACCCAGGTTTGTCCGTTCCTCGTCGTTCTTTGGAATTAGGCATTCCACAAACGTCATTACACCGTTTTTGGGCGCATGTTCTAGGGGAACATCGTCCTATCATTTCGTCCAAATGTCTGTAATTTTCGAATTTCGAGCTGAAAATTGGCTAATAGACTAATTCGGACTCCCTGATCACAAATCCGGTGTCAGATTTTAGGGTGCCGTCCGGCCGTCCGGCCGGCCTTCCGGCCGTAGGCACGATAACAGGAGCACCGAAGGTCCTATCGACTTCAAACTTTCAGGGTAGGTTTCTGATCAAAATGCGACGGTTAAGTTCGTTAACGGGCAAAATCGGCCGGACGGTTTAGGGGTTATAGACATTTAAAATTTTGAGGTTATTTCCCTGATATTTCAGGAACTAAAGAAGATGTTGAATCGAAACTTTGTAGTCAGTTCGAGGATATAAACGCGCAACTTTTGGCAAAATTCTGTTATGATCGAAATGTTGGTAATTTTTAAAAAAATATTTCTTTGAATTTTTTCGAAAAAAAAAATTTTTTTTCGTGAACTATTCATCAGATTGCAACAAAAACTTGTACTAACGTCAATTGTAGTATTTTGCAACATTGTGCAAAATTTTGGCTCTATACGATATCAATTTCTGGAGATATAAGACAAAATGTGTCAAATTTCCTGGGTCTCTCTCAGTATTTTCATCGATTATTATATAATAATCAATAATATTAAGGTATTCAACATGATACTGCTTTTTTTCTTTACTGGTCAGTACGGGCCACAAGGAAGATGAACATGCGCCCAAAAGCTCCTGTCCACAGGGCTTGAACCAAATTTTTTGCTTAAAGATTTGGGTCTTAAGGCTTATAAAGTTCAGTTAACACAAGAACTCAAGCCGGCCGATCATCAACAACGTCGTGTCTTTGCTGATTGGGTCGTTGAAATGCATGAAAATGATCCGGAATTCCATCGAAAAATCATCTTGAGCGATGAGGCCCATTTCCACCTCGGTGGCTTCGTCAACAAGCAAAATTGTCGCATCTGGGGCTCCTAAAACCCAAGAGTTATTGTTGAAAAGCCTCTCTATCCTCAACGTGTGACTGTTTGGTGCTGTTTATGGTCCGGCGGAGTCATTGGACCTTACTTTTTCGAAAATGAGGCTGGAGCAACAGTTACGGTGAATGGATTGCGCTATCGAGAGATGATTAATGATTTTTAATGGCCGGAATTGGATGGTATTGATCTGGACAACGTTTACTTTCAACAAGAAGGCACTACGTACCGCACAAGCAACGAAACCATTGATCTTTTGCGGGAAAAGTTTCCGGACCGTGTTATCTCTCGAAGAGGTGATCACAATTGGCCACCGAGATCTTGTGATTTAACACCTTGCGACTTCTTCCTTTGGGGCCACGTGAAAGAAAAGATCTACGCCAATAGCCCAGCGTCGATTCAAGACCTCAAAGATGGAATTCGTGAGGCTATCGAGGACATAGGGCAGCCACTTTGCGATTTGGTTATGGAAAATTTAATTAAAAGGATATGGTCCTGTAAGCGTGGTCGTGGTGGTCATTTGCCTGATGTTATTTTCCACTATTAACGGCATAGCTTCTTCTCTATAATGAAATAAACATTCGATCATTTATATTGAAAAATGGCATTTTCCTTTGAATATCAAAATAACACCTCTTATTGGAAAACCCTTTATTTCATCTTCTGTTCTACCTTTTATTATTCTACCATATAATCTGGACAATGAGTTGGTAACACTGAGTCCTCGGTAATTTAGACATAAAAATAATACGATTCTTCACTTGAAATGAAATTTTCAACAGTGATTCAAGCATTCACTATTGTCAAACAAAATAGCTGTCAATTGAACTTTCATCCACCATCGCCGCCATATTGTAAAAAGTGATGAGGAGTTGATTGGCCTTCCTTTCAGGAGGTGTTGACACAACGCATCGAATTGTAAATCAATCTGAAACCTGTAATTGGAATATCCTTCATTACTATACACATTTTCAGCTTGCATCAAAAGCACTTCTTGAACGCATAATATCTAAAATCTGAGTTAGTTTTCTCAACGTTTCGTCTTCTTTTCAGAATGGGTAGCTAAACCTTTTCAACGGCAAGTCTCGACCAACAACAACATTTGCAACATAGAGTTCCAACCGATGAATTCGGTGAAAAATTGCAGCTATGACGTTTACTTAGGCGGTTCCTTGTCTATGAAATCTAACTGGAGGAGCGATATTGCCATTCCTCTGTTGAAGAAACACGGTTTGAGATATTACAATCCTGCTATCAGAGAAAATATCGAAATTCTTGATAACATGACTGTGAATAGGATATACGAGAATGGAAATACAATTGAAGGTGAATATGGTTCATGTATTGTTGTTTTCGTTTTTTATTTTCAAAAGGATCAGGTCGGATTTTCACAAAAACTATGTCTAAAACACCACAAATGGCTGAATCAACAAGTCCAGAGCGTTCCTGCCGATAGGGTCTACAAGACTTTATTTGACCAATCTGTGATATAACGGGTCCGCCATCTAACGTTTTTTTTTTTCAATTAGTGCTTATTTCGTGAATGGTAACATTTAGCTCATGTCTGATTTGACAGATAATTAGTTTTATCCTTCCGCTGAACGAATATGGTTGTGTATACGATTGAACAACGCTGGGAAATATTGCGACATTACTTTGAAAATCATGGTAATGTTGCAGAATGTGTGCGAAAATTGCGTACGGATTTGGGAAGAAGAGAAGCACCGTCAGCACCGTATGTTCGTTATCTTGTGAAAAAAGTGAAAGAAACTGGCATCCTCATCGATAAACCAAAGCGTGAAAAGCCAAAAACAGTGCGTACACCCGAGAATATTGCTGCTGTGGCAAAAAGTGTGCGAGAAGCGCCATCAACATCAATTCACCGTCGTTCTCAAGAATTGAACATTTCGGAGACATCATTGAGACGAATTTTGCATAAAGACCTTGGTATGACGCCATACGAAGTCCAATTGGTTCAGGAGTTGCCCTGTTTTTGAAGATCGCATTATCAGCCGCAGAGCTGATGTCGTTTGGCCACCTCGGAGCTGCGATTTGACACCGTTGGACTATTATTTGTGGGGTGCCGTCAAAGATAAGTGTTACGCCAACAAGCCAGAGACAATTGACGCTTTAAAGGACAATATTCGTGAAGCCATTGGTGAAATACAGCTGCACACAATCGATAATGTGCTTAAAAATTGAACCGATCGTGTAGTATACTGCATGGCCAGCCGAGGCAGCCATTTGAATGAAATTTTTTTCCATTATCAACCGGAAGGATTGTACTTTCAAATAATAAATGGGTTCAAGCCCTGTGGACAGGAGCTTTCTGGCGCTCTAGTTCAAACAGACAAATTATATCTCCGAAAGTATTGGTTTCTCAGAGTTGAGAATTATATCAATGTATTCTTATGATAGAACTGCATCATAAAGGAAATTCATTTCAAATAATAGTTTATTTATCAAGATTAAATGAGCAATCTGAGAACTGCACCATGGAAGAAACCAAATTAAAATAGCTGAAATGAATTTGACTCTCTCTTATAGAACAGGATGAAATGTACGAGTATGAACACAGATCATATAATAAAGCTTAGATAGAATAATTATAGCATTCTGTGAAAACAGAAGTACGATTCATTATTGAAATTTAGAACTTCATCTTAGCAGAAATTGAATTCAAACATCATAGAAGAATTTAAATTCAACAAGAGTGCCAAAAATTATCAATCCAAAACCAATAGACGAATTCTACCCAACAACGAACTCATCCGAGATATTTATTCCTCAATTCCAGTTTTGTTTTTAGTGGAGATATTCTGAACTCAATATTATTAACTTACCATTACCATTCCCATCATCATATGGATTGACCATCGGCATGAAAATATCAACCAACAAAAGTATGATAATATTCTAATTCTCATATTGATACCATTACTGGAATGAATTACAATGAGACAACGTCAAAGTTGACATTATAACAATTCATAGAATAGCCACAGAAAAATTATATCATTGAAATTTTGAAAAATAATATCTCCGAAAGTATTAGTTTGTTAGAGTTAAAAATTATATGAATGGATTCTTATGGTAAAACTGCTTATTGAAAAAAATTTAATTTGGAATTTGTTCTGTAAAAAAAAAAAATTTTTTTTGTTACTCCGAAACCATCTGTCCGATTTTGCCCAATAACGAACTTAGCCGAGATATTTATCCCCCAAACATACTCTGAAAATTTCAACTGTCTAGCTCATTCCGTTCGAGAGTTATCGTGCCTACGGCCGGACCGGCCGGCCGGACCGGCCGGCCGGACCGGCCGGCCGGACGGCCGGACAGAATGAATTTCGACCACGGATTCTTGATCAGTGAGTCGAACCAAATCGTTTAAGACCATTTTCATCGAAAAATTCGAAAATTACAGACATTTGGGCAAATTGATAAGCACTCAGTTCCGAGGAACTAGAGCGCCAAAAAAGAAATTTGAGAAAATATTCAGTAGCTTTTTTTTATTGCATTTTCAAAAAAAAAGTTATTTTGCGGAACCGTTACTCCTGCTGGACAAATATCTCAAGGAATTGTTTATCGTCGGATTTTCCTCCTCCGCAGAAAATAATGTGGTGATGAAAGAAGAACAGAAGAGGGAGAAATACAAGGATTTAATGTTTGAACTTGAGATCCTGTATCCAAGGCATAAGGGTAGGATAGTCATACTAATCATAGGATGCCTAGGCGGAATGAGAGCGAACTACGTGACCGAATAGATGATTATTCCGGCCTGCAAATCTCAGGCCGATGATTTAGCTCACAGAATGCAGAAAGCGGTGTTGCTCGGATCACTTCGAGTCATCAGGTCCCATCAATAATGAAAGCCGCTTGCAGCTCATCTCTTTTGTTAAGAGACGCTGTAAGGTCAAGACGAAGAACTACTCCAAGGAACGTGCGAGAGGTTTTTTAGTGAGTAACCAATCAACATCTGGAGTCTCACACTCCTGAGAGAAGAGGACCCTCTCAGGGCGGGCCTATTAATTAATATACTTATGCATATATTTCACAAGTCAAGTAAACCCTAGGGGATTTCATTGATTTGCTGAGAAGCAAGAGTAGATGCGTTTCTGGCTTCTTGGCCTTCATCAGTACTCTGTAGCTTCTAAACAGCGTTCTTGGCCATAGGAAGGTACTGTCTGAGCTCTGCAGGAGTCGTTTCTCGATTAATGGCATATGATTTCACGCTTCAAATATTCACTGGTGGGGAAAGGCTGAATTCCGTGTTTTGTCTCATAGGTGGCGTGAGCGTTTATGTATAACCGTTCAAGCCGGCTGTGGGAAGCTCAACACGGTTCAGTTCAGTTGAATTTGTTGGGAAGCTACAGAGTACTGATGAAGGCCAAGAAGCCAAAAACGCGTCTGCTCTTGCTTCTCGGCAAATCAATGTAATTCTCCGGGGTTTATTTGACTTGTGAAATATATGCATAAGGATATTAATTATATGAAGCTTTTATGTAGACCCTATTGGCATGAACGCTCTGGACTTGTTGACTTATTAACAACGGTATCGCCATTTTTCATTATTACAAATGGCTGAAGCTGATACAAGGTAATTTCGTAAATGATCAAGGTGGAACCAACAAATGGTAGATTCGTATGCATTATACGTACTTTTAAAGAAACCTACAGCGTCGAAGACGTCATGTACATACATAATGTTACCAATAATGTTTCAATCTACATATACAGGGTGTCCCAACTAAAAGGATACTGAGAAACCTCCTAATTGTCGTATGCAGCTAGTTTCGTCGTAATTGCTCCCTTATCCTTTTCGTTAGGACGACCTGCCTAAACAATAAAGATATATTTCTTCAGATATGTCACGTGTCATTCACGAGGTTGTCATTTGTTTCAGCCTTCCCAGATGATAAGAGCTTGGAATGGAAGCAAGTGATAGACAAAAGTTATGTAGCAATGTTTGTGATTAGCAACGATACCAGGTCTCTAAATAGTATGGTAATGGCAGCTTACTACATCGGTCTCAATGAAAAGGTAGTTCTGTGCATGCAAGACTTGCCGTCCAACTGTACCATTAATAATGAAGTGGTGAGTCGAACAGTGTTTTTTTAGCAGATATATTCATATGGTACATTTCAAAACTCGAAATCAGTCAAAAATAATAACATAACCCTAAATCGGCCTTGTAATGACGCACAACAGAAGTCATCTACGACATACGGAAATCTTTCGATCTACACTTGTTTCAATTTTGATTTAAGAATAAACCGAAGTAGATTTTAACGTGGAAATAACATGAAAACATGCACTAATGATGAAGGTACCCAATACTTGTTGTCTCTGTACTAACATTCTCTTTTAAATAGGGTGGTTTCATCTCAAACTTGAAATTCCTTGTTAAAAAATTTGAATATGGATCTCCCGCCAAGCGAATAATTCTAACCTAACTAATGTGGTCTATAGTTATGGAAAACCACACCAAAAATCATTTCATTCTGAGTAACCATGTCAAAGCTACAAAAGGAAAACTGATAATTTTTTCAAATTTCAACAGCCTGTATCTTTTTTCCTGTGCCGAATTTGGAAAAATGGTAACTGAAAAAAGTGATTTTCTTGATGAGAAGAATCTATGATCAAAATTAATGCACAATGCAAAGACTATCTGATACTATCTGAAAAGATCCTCCAGTTTGCACTCCCCTTGCAGTGATCTTTGAGATCTGTCCTGTGCGGTGTACCGCAGGGATCCTCACTTGGTCCCCTTCTGTTTATTATGTACGTGTCCGATCTACCACCTGTGCAGAGCACTCTTTCCGCATCTTACGCAGATGACATAAAGTTGTACAACAGGTCAGACCGTTATCGTACACAGAATGATCTAATAACCATCTCAGGAGACACAGCTTGAAACCGTCCGAAGGCGGGGCGGGCAGCTAGTAATAATAATAATTCAAAGAATTCAACTAGAGTAAAGAGATTAATTTTTTTTGCAGTTATCAGATCAGGCGGTGAAGGATTACAACAGAGGCAGATCCTACTTAACAGATTTAGCAAGGCGGAAGAATGTACCGATCTTCAGGCAGGTAGAAGATGCAGTAGTCACGGCCATAAACCTCTGTAAAAATAGATAGGGTTATCGAATATTAGTCGTACTTCTCTTGAATGGTAAACGTTTAAGGTCATCAGGTTGGCGAGCTATCTGCCCCGTCTGCTCTCTGTCTCTCTCATATAAATCGGACTGAAAGGTACAAATTTATTTAAATGATACCGAAAGAGTCTCCTTCGATATGGGCTTTAATAATTTTATTTATTTAAAATTTAAACATGTTTTAAACAACTTGGACTGTGTATAGAACTTTGTTGTTGTTATCGGTTGTTTTTGTCCCAAAACTTTTTTTATATGTTTATCGAAAAGTGGAACGGTTGTGTCCATCATGACATCTCATACGGTTACTAAAAATTATATTTTAACTGTTAGTAAAAAGATACTTCTTAATAATTCTGAAAAATGTCCAGAGATGTGTAAGTAAAGAACTGTTAACAACTACCACTCCTAGATTTCCAGTTGTATTTTCTTTATTGTTGAGTTTCAATTCATGCCTATTTTATTGTTTGATTATTGCAGTAAATGTAGATTTAAATTTGAGTCGTTTCTGGATGTTGACTGTTTATTAATTATTTATTTTATCCAAGTTGTCCCTTCTTATACACTTAAATTATTATTGAATATATATTTACTCTATTTATTTATATTATATTTATTATTCATCGTTTGTCGAGTTGTATATTCCAGTTAATGTTGTGAATATTTCTGTTTTGTTTGGATAACATGCAATTTAATGGATTTATTGTTGGCTTGTTGGCGATTAGATGGATCTAAAAAAAATAAGAGAGGTTCATCGCCAGCATATCGATTTGTTCAGTCAGTATTCTGAAGCGATTCTTCATTCAGCATTTTTTTGGTATTAAATTTTGGACAGTGGTCAGTTGAAACTCAAAATATTGGAAAGATTTTTTTGTTATGGATTCCAGGTAGGTTTGTATGTACATTAGAATGTGATTAGAGTGTTTGGGTTAGAAATGATGAACACGATTGCATTTTGTAAAATTTCTGCAGCTTAGGAATTTTTTATTGAATTTAGTGCGCATAATAATTTTGCGCAATTGTGCAAATATTTTGTGGCATCGTTTAAGTTTAAGACCATATTACTACATGGATGTTTTGTTCTATCTTTGGTTATGTAGTTTGTTTAAAACTTGTATATAAAATAAAATTAAAACTTTGCCTTTATTCGGAAAAATTAAGCAACTTTCAATAATGTTCATCATTTTTTTGGCATATACTTTCGGGTTATGCTGTGTGGATTGCCAGATATACTTTTTCTGAGGTAGCTAAACATAGTTTTTGTACCACAAAGTTCCTTTCTTGTATAAGGTTTGAGATGGCTTCTATTATTTCCTGCAATCATAGGCTATTTTGAAATGATGTAGTTGTTAACCAAGTGTTGGATCTATTTGATATTACTCAAACATCACTAATGTTTGTCACATTTTGTTCTTAGTATGTAGATTTATTAATTCTATGTTTATACATATTCAATAGATTAATTTATTAAAATGGTTTTGTTTTGATAATTACGAATTTGTTTTTCTCTTTTAATCCACAAGGTGAATGAGAGACTTATGTAATTTATACATAAAGAAGAAGAATTTTGATGGTTAACTGGATACTAAAATGAGAAAATATTTTCTAGATGTTCACTTCTTACAGTTAATCGATCCAGATGAAAACCTTAGAGGATTTTCCCTGCGTGATAATCCAATTTTGTACCAATACGGTTTCACCGAAAATACCCTTAACTTTTTTAATATAAATGGGACACCCTGTATCTTTTTGCAGATATTAAAAGATCTTGTTATTTCGAATTTGTACCTACTGAATCAAGTTTGAATAATATTTGTGATAAAATTGGTTCAAGCCCTGTGGACAGGAGCTTTGGCGCTCTTGTTCAAACTTTGACAGATCATATCTTCGAAAGTATTGGAAAGAGTTGGGAATTATATCAATGGATTCTTATGATAGAACTTCATAATAGCAGAAATTAAATTCAAACATCATAAAAGAATTTAATTTCAACCAGAGTGCCAAAAATTATTAATCCATAACCAATAGACCAATTCTACCCAACAACGAACTCATCCGAGATATTCGTTCCTCAATTCTATGATGAACGATATATTTTTTACCTCAAATCCACTCTGAAAATTATATTACATCAATTGAAACTTTTGCCAATATTTCAGTTTTGTTTTTAGTGGAGATATTCTGAACTCAATATTATTAACTTACCATTACCATTCCCATCATCATATGGATTAACCATGGGCATTAAATATCAAAATTTGACATATCATGTCTCAGGAAAATAAGTTGACATGTATCAACACAGATCATATTATAATAATTCATAGATAGAATAATTATCGCATTCTGTGAAAACACAGAAGTACGATTTATTATTATTATTATAGAAAAACTTATTTTGAAATTTGTAATGTAAACAAAACATTTTTTTTTGGTTACTCCGAAACCATCTGATCGGTTTTGCCCAATAACGAACTCAGCCGGGATATTTATCTCCCAAACCTATTCTGAAAATTTCAACTGTCTAGCTCATTCCGTTCGAGAGTTATCGTGTTAACGGCCGGACGGCCTGACAGAATCGATTTCGACCACGGATTCTTGATCAGTGAGTCGAACCACAGCCCACTATAGAGCCTGGAACACAGTCTGACAACGCCGCAATTTATTGTCTCTTAGAGGCATACTTCTTCAATGCGGTAGCGCTGGATATCGTATATTTCCAATTTAAAACATTAGTGAGTTCATTGAATAGGTTTCCTTGCTTGGAATCCCTGGATGAATAATCAATATGAGACCGTACTTTTTCAATAAATTGAATAACTACATTTCATTCTGCACAATATTATTAATGAGATCAAGTTGAAATAGAAACCTAGGTAGTTGTCATTCAATTCATTGTTCAGCAAGAACCACGAGGTGTAGGGTTAACTATTGACAAAAAAATCATAAACTTGAATGAAATTCTCAAAATAAAAATATATTCCCAAACATAACTATTATATAAGTTTAATAAGGTAGGCTAATGAAAATTGTGATAATCATCTTAGAGTTTGTCTTGTTTTGGTTCTTAATATAATGGTTAGTTTCTGCTATCTACAAATGTCTCTGTTTATTTTCCATTCGGTGGACAATAACATTGTAATTCGTATTTTCTACAAAATTTTTAAAAATAAATAGCAAAACAGAACAAATTTAATTTAGAATGATTTACAAATGTAAACCACAACTACAAGTCACTGTGAATTTAGAATATCAATTCAATGCTACAAAGAGTAAACTCACATAAAATCATTGTTGATCTGAACTGTGTAAAAATGTTCATAAAAAAAATTGATAAATTGCGAATCTGAATCCCCATTAATTATATTTCTGTAGCGGGAAATCAGATTTGTGAGTTGAGACCATCTGCTCGGGGTAAGATCGAAAAGAAGAATCCATTTCAAATCACTGCAGGAAATCTGAACATTCTTAATGAATCATTTAAGATGAATAAGGTCCCTATTGATTTCAACTGATGGAGACTTTTGGAAATTGAATACATACATAAAAATAAATAGATTCTTTGAGCTTCTTGATTCCCATCCGGATGTATCAATTTATGTTGAAAAATTATTAGAAAGGTCATCAAAATGTTTTATAAAATCGGAAGAAATGAAAGTTCTATTTCACTCATATTTCTAGTCCATCTTGTTGTCTATAGTCTCAACTGAAATGTACTCATCTCCAAGTAGAAATAATCCAAAGGAAATTTCACTATTTACACACTGCAGTTTAATCACAGAACATATAAATATCAAATATCCGACCACATTTATCATTTGACAGTTTTGACACCGTTATACCAGAGAAATAGCTCTATTTCTCTGCGTTATACACAAAAATACCACGAATTGCCCGCGAAAAACAATAATGGTTAACTCCAGAATCAGAAGTAATCGTCCATTTACAATAACAACGTTCGACTGAATCGCCTGGCGTACGACTCAGAGCGGTGTTGCCATTTTATCATCTTCCAGGCTAGTAGATATAGGGGGCTGTGGTCGAACCAAATCGTTAAGACCATTTTCAGCCAAAAATTCGAAAATTACAGGCATTTGGGCAAATTGATAAGCACTCTGTTCCGAGGAACAAGAGCGCCAAAAAAACAATAATTTCATTCTTTCGCAAATTTATTCAATGAATAATGCTCTTTGTATTTTTCTACATGCGCTTTCATTTCATCCATTTGTTTCTGCAGATGTCCGGGTATGCTCTGATACACCCCTCCGAACATTTCTGTCCATTTAGGCCTTAGCTTCGCTTCAGCGGCGTAGAAAGCCTTGAGGACATCTTTCTTCGCTTGGTCTAATGTTTGTTGCTCTTTTTCTTCGTTCCATAAATTGTGTTTTTCCATATAAGCTCGTAGTTTCAAAATAGGGCTATCACTAGACCAGGCCTTGATCTCTTCTACCGGTCTGTATGCAGTACTGTCGTCCGACGTGGAATGGTGGCCAAGTCTGAAAAATATTAACATTACATACAAGCATTTCAAACCAGGGTCGAAAATTTTTTATTGGCGCTCTTGTTCCTCGGAACAGAGTGCTTATCAATTTGCCCAAATGTCTTGTAATTTTTGGCTGAAAATGGTAAATTATTTTTCCTTTAAGTTTTTTTATATTCTGTTCCTTTTCCATTGGGATTCATCCTACTATTATTTTTTTTTCACTTTTATCATTTGCAAAGGCACTGGTCTATTTTGAGTAAATCTTATATATAAAATTCTCGTGTCACAATGCTCGTTCCCGTACTCCTCCGAAACGGCTTGGTCAATTCTCATGAAATTTTGTGAGCATATTGAGTAGGTCTGAGAATCGGCCAACATCTATTTTTCATACCCCTGTGTGATAAGGGTTGTTCACTAGGGTGATTCAAAAAAAAAGAATATTTTTTTTTTCGTTTGGTACTCTGAAAAATAGGTTCCTAGACACCTCTAAGAAAGCCTCTCCAAGCATGAGTTCTTAATTGTAATGGGAAGGTCCTCCTTCTTACAGTTTTCTATTTTTTCTTATTATCAGATAGAAAAATTTATATCTCGCTTCCAACTACTTGAAAAAATATCTTGTTCCTTAGATTTTGTAGGAAATTGAATGTTCTACAAAAAAGGTCTCTTACGATTTTTTTGTAAACCCAACCGTTTAAAAGATATTAACGGTTAAAGTTTGATTATTTTTGGGAAAATTTTTTATTTCTTATGAAATTTATAACTCAATGAAAAAAAATCATTATGAATGATGAAACTCATAGTTTTGTAGGAAATTTACTGCTCTATAAAAATGGTCTCTTATGATTTTTCGATCAAGTTGAGCGTTTACGAGATATTCATCGTCAAACATCAGTGCATATCAATTTTTCTAGTTTTTGATCAATAATTCGAAAAATTTCAATTTATTCTGTGAGTTTCAAGGAAATTTAGACAAATTTGAGTTTTTATTATAAAAGCAACTCCTATAGATGTTTTCTGTTCAAAAATTCATTTGAAAGTTTTTATTCTAATAATATTTTTTTTTAATTTTATCTTTAATAATTTAAAATCTTAATCGCGTTGTCATTTATTATTATGAAATTTGTTCAGTGCGTATTTTTAAATTGTTTTTCACAAAATATACATAAAATTTTCGTTCGAGGGGTTTTTTGTTTTGAATTCCATTTCTTCTTCTGTTTGTCTTTTGAAACTAACGCCATCTATGTTTTTTACTCTCAACTATCTTCAAAAACTCAAATTTGTCTAAATTTCCTTGAAACTCACAGAATAAATTGAAAATTTTCGAATTATTGATCAAAAACTAGAAAAATTGATATGCATTGATGTTTGACGATGAATATCTCGTAAACGCTCAACTTGAACGAAAAATCATAAGAGACCATTTTTATAGAGCAGTAAATTTCCTACAAAACTATGAGTTTCATCATTCATAATGATTTTTTTTCATTGAGTTATAAAATTCATAAGAAATAAAAAATGTTCCCAAAAATAATCAAACTTTAACCGTTAATATCTTTTAAACAGTTGGGTTTACGAAAAAATCGTAAGAGACCTTTTTTGTAGAACATTCAATTTCCTACAAAATCTAAGGAACAAGATATTTTTTCAAGTAGTTGGAAGCGAGATATAAATTTTTCTATCTGATAATAAGAAAAAATAGAAAACTGTAAGAAGGAGGACCTTCCCATTACAATTAAGAACTCATGCTTGGAGAGGCTTTCTTAGAGGTGTCTAGGAACCTATTTTTCAGAGTACCAAACGAAAAAAAAAATATTCTTTTTTTTTTAATCACCCTATTGTTCACCCTTAAAAAATGTATTTAATTTTTGGACGAAATTTGTTGTTTTTATTTTTTTATAATGTGGCATTACAAAATACATATAACCCTAAATTTTTACCCTTCTATCACCAACCCCTATTTTTTAATAGTCATTTTAGTAATTAATCATTTTTCATCCCGATCGATAACTGATCAATTATCACTTGGTAAGTTATCCCAGAGAAAGAGCTAATTAAAACCAAGCTTATGGCAAAGCTAAAATTTTTATATTTATTTTCATTATCATTATATATTAGTATCAAGGCAGTTTATTCCTGCTATACTTAGTGCTAGATTTTTTTAAATTTCCGCGTCTTTCTGGATCAACACTCATTTGCCAGACTATGCCGGTGTCACGACCCAGTAAAGAGCACGGAGTAGGGATGAGAACGAAGCCGGTCTCCTGTCTTTCTCACCTTTTCTCACTTGTCTTAACCAGATACGTTTGAGTGGGTAGTTCGTATTCGAAATTGAACCCGGTAGGTGGCGCCGCAATCGGGTTCTAGGTATTTTTTAGAATTACGTGTTTGAGTGGGTCCCTGGATAACTTGGAATTTCAATTGTCCCGGGAGGAGGCGCTGCAATCGGGTTCTAGGTTTTCTTTTAAAGATTTTTCGCATTTGGAAATAAAATTGTAACCGCAATAACCGATTTGGCGCAGGCCAAGTTGCGTGGGTCAGCTAGTTTTAATGTAAATTTGAAACTTTTCTGGGTTTTGTGCATTTTCTTAACAATATTCGGGAGATTGTTGTAAAGATTAAAAGATACCGGGAGGTGAAAGGAGTACCATGTGGAAGGGCCTGCAATACTAGACATGAAATTGTGGAAAGCCTCGCAAATAGTCAGGTCTGGAGAAAAGGAAGGCTATATGAGTGGGTATTGTTGACGTTTAAACTCTCTCCTCACCTGTATGTCATTGCTTCAATAAGTACGGGTTTATTTTCCTTCAAGCAGTAAGATTTGGCGAATTTTGTAGCGTTATACACGGCAAAAATATCATTTCCGTCCACCCTTATGGTATTTATCCCATAGGCGGGACCTCGGGCAGCAATTCCATCGCCTCGGTACTGCTCGTCGGTTGGTGTAGAGATCGCATAACCGTTATTTCTGCAGAAAAATATGACCGGACAGTCCAGAGTTGCTGCGAAATTGAACGCAGCGTGAGCGTCTCCTTCGGAAGCTGCTCCATCCCCAAAGTAACAGATCACGACCCTGGAAAAACAAACAGAATCATCCACACGATCCACAGATAAATCTATCTTTACAAATCATATTTTAAATCCATAAGTCCAGAGCGTTCCTGCCAATAGGGTCCTTCAAAATGGCTTCGTATAATTAATATACTTATACATATATTTCACAAGTCAAATAGACCCCAGGGGGTTCATTGAGATATTCACTGGTGGGGTAAGGCTGAATTCCGTGTTTTGTCTCATAGGTGGCGTGGGCGATTAGGTATGATCGACCAAGCCGGCTCTGAGAGGCTTAACCCGGTTCTGTTTAGTTGTATTTGTTGAGAAGCTACAGAGTACTGATGAAGGCCAGGAAGCCAGAAACGCGTCTGCTCTTGCTTTCTCGGCAAATCAATGAACCCCCTGGGGTCTATTTAACTTGTGAAATATATGCATAAGTATATTAATTATATGAAGCCATTAGGAAGGACCCTATTGGCAGGAACGCTCTGGACTTGTTGATTTATTAACAACGGTATCGCCATTTTTCATTATTAAATCATGTTTTAATAACCAGCAATTCAATTTCCGAAAATTTCGTGAAATTGTTGAATAATTCCAATAAATAGTAGGTACCTAGGAACTCTTGGAGCAATCGAAAAGAAAAAGCCCTGTGGACAGGAGCTTTTTGGCGCTCTTGTTCAAACTTTGACAAATCATATCTCCGAAAGTATTGGTTTCTCAGAGTTGGGAATTATATCAATGTATTTTTATGATAGAACTGCATCCTAAAGGAAATTTAATTCAAATAATAGTTTATTTATTAAGATTAAATGAGCAATCTGAGAATGTGAACTGAACCACGGAAGAAATCAAATTAAAATAGCTGAAATGAATTTGACTCTCTCTTATAGAACTGGATGAAATGTACGAGTATGAACACAGATCATATAATAAAGCTCAGATAGAATAATTATAACATTCTGTGAAAACATAGAAGTACGATTCATTATTGAAATTTCGAAAAATCATATCTCAAAAAGGAAAAAGTAAGTCATTCCCCCCAAACTTATTGTTTGATGGTAAGTATATTTAATATTTTTCTTCATTATGGCAACACTGATTTGTAGCTCTACCTATTTGTGCCTTTGAGGGCATAAGCAGCTCCAGATGCTTGAGGCATTTGAGTTCCCAAAGGACTAGAAATAGTGACACAGTTGATCTGTTTGCTACCGTAGTGGACTGGCATGTGTTTCCCTAAGCCTAGATCATCTGAATTGCCGTAACATTGATCGGCTATGTGCTGGATTGTGAATCCTCGCCAAATTAAAACTCCTACTTCTCTGTATTGCGCGTAGACAACATCAGATACGTTGAGGGCTGCTGCACTACCTGAAATTAATCATACATGGTGAGTCTCGCACACTGTATTGGTAAGTAAAGGGTTTTCCAATAAGAGGTGTTATTTTGAATGTAGATGTCACTTTTGAAGCTGTCATTTTTTGACATTTGACAAGTAGAAACTACGCCATTAATAAAAATTGGTTCAAGCACTGACGTGAAGTCAGAAGCTTTTGCGCGTATGTTCTATTGTCCATTCTTCTGTATTGGAAACCCTTAATAGAATTTACCATGGTAAATTATGTTGTCCATTCTCCTGTATTGGACACTTAATTCGAATTTACCATGGTAAATGCAAATGCAAAGCAAATGCAAAGCAAATGCAAAGCAAATGCAAAGCAAATGCAAAGCAAATGCAAAGCAAATGCAAAGCAAATGCAAAGCAAATGCAAAGCAAATGCAAAGCAAATGCAAAGCAAATGCAAAGCAAATGCAAAGCAAATGCAAAGCAAATGCAAAGCAAATGCAAAGCAAATGCAAAGCAAATGCAAAGCAAATGCAAAGCAAATGCAAAGCAAATGCAAAGCAAATGCAAAGCAAATGCAAAGCAAATGCAAAGCAAATGCAAAGCAAATGCAAAGCAAATGCAAAGCAAATGCAAAGCAAATGCAAAGCAAATGCAAAGCAAATGCAAAGCAAATGCAAAGCAAATGCATTGTCTAAAGTGTCTAAAGTGTCTAAAGTGCTTGAAGTGTCTAAAGTATCTTAAGCATTCAATCTCCGATAAGTCCTAACTGGGGTCCTCAGTTAAGGATAAATAAGAATCGCAACCTCAGTTTAAGTGAGAATTAACGTGAAACAGGCATGTTTCAGCACCGTTACATACGTTAACTGAGATTGCGATTCTTATTTATCCTTAACTGAGGACCTCAGTTATGACTTAACGGAGATTGAATGCTTTGTGAATACGGTGGTATATCTACGTATATTGAAGAATAACATACTGATATTAAATCGAGCCTGCAGTATAGTACCCAGGTATATTTTCTGTATGATTTCAGATCTGGAGTACATTGTATATATTCGAGTATGTGTTCGTAAGTGTTCATGACACACACCTATCTGGAAGACCTGGTATACGTTTTTGTAATTACTACGTTTTGGCTATTACTGCATTATTCACTCACCAATTTGAGTAGCTTCTTCGCCGCTATTGGTCATATAAAAAGATATCCTCCCCTGTCTTTGCGAGTCGTATAACACTTTATCCATAACCGATATATACAACATCTTTCCGTACATGCGTACAATCATGTCTTCGGAGAAGTTCGGATTATGCGCGTCTTGAATGACGTGACCTTGTCGATCCATCACCCTGTATACTGGAATAGTGTCGTAGCTGCTTTTTCCGGTGAAATTGAGTTCTTCGGTCCATGCTGTTTTAGCACCCGGAAAAAGAGGTGCCGTTTGCGCTTCAGTGGAAAGCAGAGATACCTACAAGAAAATCGTGATAAAAAAATTGGTTCAAGCCCTGTGGACAGGAGCTTTGGCGCTCTTGTTCAAACTGTAACAAATCATATCTCCGAAATTATTGGTCTATGGGAATGATATAAATGGATTCTTACGATAGAACTACATCATGAAAAAATTAAATTCAAACAGACTGATTCTGCCCAATAAAGAACTGAAAATTATATTATATCAATTAAAACTTTGACAATATTGCAGTGTTGTTTTTACTGGAGATATTCTGAACCCAATTTAATGTATCTTACCAAAGAATATATTTCCATCATCATATGGATTATCCACGGCCATTATATTATCACCTCAAAAGTATAATATCATATCATACTCATAATTCTACGATAGGTGAGGTTATTTCATTGGTCATTTTACATTCAATCATACTTTGTTTTCTAGAAGAGGATGTGTATTTTATATCAAGAATAACGAACGAGAGATAATGTTGGCATTTATCTCTCATAGGAAAATAAGATGACATGTTAAGAACACAGATCATATAATAAAATAATGCATAGATAGAATAATTAATTAGGTACAGCATTCTGTGAAAATATAGAAGTACGATTCATTATTGAAATTTCTAAATATCATATCATATAATTTGAAATTTGTGAAGAAAGAAAAATTTTTTCTTTCGTTACTGCTAAACCATCAGCCGATTTTGAGCAATAACGAATTTCGCCGAGATATTTATCACCCAAACCTACTATGAAAATTTCACCTGCCTAGCTCATTCTGTTCGAGAGTTATTGTAGAAACAAAATTCAAAAAAATTTTTTTTGGCACTTTACGGCAACCCGATCAATACAAAACATCGCATGCATATAGAGGTCACTATTCTACAAAAAAAAATGAGACATACTCAAATAATTTGAAAAACACTGTGAGGTAGGTTTGTTCTATTTATACAGTGCTTCCCAGTAACTCCTCAGCAAAAGGGACTTTTTATTAAAAATGAAATTTGGAAATATAAAGTGAAAAGAAAAGTCCCTCATGGTGCGAAGTTGCTGATCTAATAATATAGCATAATTTTATTTAATACGTTTTGAACTGATCAAAAAATATAATCATAATTGATGGCAATGAAAGTCATAATGTCTAAAATTACCAAATAAATCAATTTAAGCAAAAATTAAATTTTCCCAGTGTGAATATTTGTGTGCGTATAATACAGGGTGGTACAGATCTTAACCAAGAAATTTTAACCACGTATTCTACGTCAAAAATAAGCCCTAGTTTGTCATGTAAACATATGTCGAGAAATGCTTCCTCTTTGAGATACAGGGTGTTAAAATTATTAGAGAAAATTTTTTTTTTCTTTTACTTTGAACATCTTCTTAAGATTCATATTTGAGTGTGGTTGTAAACGCTTATTTTTTTGTTATTACACGTTTCGTTTACGAAGATAGTCTTATTATTATTATGTACCATATCAAATTTTAGCGATTCCCTCATGCATGAGATGTGTTTAATTTTTTTACTCGGAAACGGTGCCTCGTACGTCAAGAAGTTAGGAGAATGAATTTGTTTCAAATTGAATAAGGATTTCAAAAGTAATTTTTATTGTTGGAAAAACCAGTGGCGTATCCTTTTTTGTCTGAAAATATACAGTCTCGATGCTGTGCGGACGCTACTGGTAGAATAAACAAAAAATTATTCCATTCAAAAAGTGCTCCTTAATCCTTGGAACCTATGTCCCAAATTTATTAGAAATATTTCAAAAAGTGTAGAAGTTATTAAGAAAAAACATTTTTTTTTCTATGATTTTAACACCCTGTATCTCGGAGAGGAAGCATTTCTTGACATATGTTTGTATGACAAACTAGGGCTTATTTTTGACGTAGAATACGTGGTTAAAATTTCTTGGTTAAGATCTGGATCACCCTGTATAATAATAAATGGTGTTTGTCGTTGCCACTACCAATTAATACCCTACAATTGATAATAATTAACTTCAATGGTTGTCAGCAGCTTAACTTGAGTTCATCTACTCGTTTAAGTCAAAGGCTAAGTTAACGATAACTTACCTGATTCCCAAACGTTTTCCTGAAGATGTCATTGAAAACTAACTTGAAACATCGGTATCGCTGTGCTGCCATATTTTATAGTAACTATAGGTAAACACAAACTATTATCATGCGACTTTTCCTTGGAAACACACTATAGGAGATGACGATGATTCGTCTTATCTTCCTTACACAAGTCTGTTGTTATTGTTAAGATTTAGAAATATCTACATTTCGAATGATAACCGTTCCTTTACTTCCATTATAACTCATTACGACGTCCATGATTCCGGAATAAATTGGAATATAAATCTCGTTTTCATTGTGGAATAACTTGACTGAGTAGCAGTAGATACTGTAGAGAGAGGTAGTAAAAGTAAGGTAAGTAAGTGGGCTGAATATAGGCGATTCCAGGGCCGGCGTGAGGTTGATCGTTGATAAAAAAAAATGGAGTGTTTGGAACATAAAAAGGTAAAGTTATCACAAAATTTCGGCAAAAAAGGATAAAAAAATTAAAGACCAAAAACTTGGTTATTTGAAGTTTTCACGTAGTTTTCGGTATATTCAGCTATGTTTGTAAATATTACATGAATTAATTTTTGGCACTCTTGTTCCTCGGAACAGAGTGCTTATCAATTTGCCCAAATGTCTGTAATTTTCGAATTTTTGGCTGAAAATGGTCTCAAACGATTTGGTTCGAATCACTGATGAAGAATCCATGGTCGAAATCGATTATGTCCGGCCGTCCGTCCGTTAACACGATAACTCTCGAACGAAAGGAGTAGGAGGATTGAAAATTTCAGTGTAGGTTTGGAGTGTAAATATCTCGGACGAGTTTGTTAACGGGCGAAATCGGAGTGTGCGGTTTCGGAGTTATGGCCGTTTTTAGTAAAAACATTTTTTATGAATATTTCCGAAACTGATCACTTGATCTATCTGAAATTTATCATCAGATTGTAGAATGATGACCTTTATACGCATGCGAAGTTAGGTTATGATCGGGTAGACGTAGAGTGTAAAAAAAAATACAATAACCCTCGAACAGAATGAGCTAGGCAATTGAAATTTTCAGAGTAGATTTGAGAGATACATATCTCGGTTGAGTTCGTTAGTGGGTAAAATAGTCCGGATGGTTTCGGAGTAACGAAAAAAATATTTTTTTTGCGCGTAGTATGTTCTGGGGAACATCGTGTTATCATTTTGCCCAAATGTCGGTAATTATCGAATTTTTCGCCGACAATGGTCTCAAACGATTGGGTTCGACTCCCTGATGAAGAATTCAAGGTCAAATTTTTTTACCATGGTAAATTCGATTAAGGAGAACGGACAATAGAATTCACCATGGTATATTTGATTAAGAGTGTCCAATACAGGAGAATGGACAATAGATCATACGCGAAAAGCTCCTTACTTCACATCAGTGCTTGAACCAATTTTTATGACTTTATCGCGATGAAAACATCGCCAAGTTTTCGTAAATAAGATAAGAAATTTCCTTAATTTGAAGAATATATTATTAATATGTTTAATCATACTATAATTAGGTTAACTCCAATAACTAACATATTTCCAAATGGGCCGTTTCATGATCTTTCACATAGTATTTCTTCTGATCTTCGAACAGCTCCACTAGTTTCGTCTGGAATAATTTATGCAAATGGTCGATCTGTTCTTGTGTTGGATTTTCAGTCTTTTGAACGTCTATGGGCTCACCCACTAAAAAAATAGAATATTATGTTACAAGTGTATAAGTGAGCCCTATAAAAGCACGCGCAACGAGTTTGCAAGTGTTTGCCAGAATGTTACACTTAACAGTAAACTTAAAAAAATTGGTTCCAGCCCTGTGGACAGGAGCTTTTTGGCGCTCTTGTTCAAACAGACAAATTATATCTCCGAAAGTATTGGTTTCTCAGAGTTGGGAATTATATCAATGGATTCCTATGATAGAAATGCATCATGAAAGAAATTAAATTTAGAAAAAAAATCGTTTGAATAAAATGCTTCAAAAATTATCTTATAAAAAAAAGAGCAATCTACAATGCTTAATAAATTGTCATTAAATTTATTTATCAAGATTAAATGAGCAATCTGCAATGATTCAACCTCGTGGAATGGGTTGTTGCAACTTACACTCGGTGCATAGTTTCACAGTCCCCTATATCTAATAGCCTGGAAGATGATTAAATGGCAACACCGCTCTGAGTCGTACGCCAGGCGATTCAGTCGAACGTTGTTACTGTAAATGGACGATTACTCCTGATTCTGGAGTTAACCATTATTGTTTTTCGCGGGCAATTCGTGGTATTTTTGTGTATAACGGTGTCAAAACTGTGAAATGTGAATTAATGCAATGCAGTGATAAATATGGTCGGATATTTGATATTTATATGTTCTGTGATAAAACTGCAGTGTGTAAATAGTGAAATATCCTTTGGATTATTTCTACTTCGAGATGGGTACATTTCAGTTGACACTATAGACAACAAGATGGACTAGAAATATGAGTGAAATAGAACTTTCATTTCTTCCGATTTTATAAAAGATTTTGATGACCTTCCTAATAATTTTTGAACAAAAATTGATACATCTGGATGGGAGATCAAGAAGCTGAAAGAATCTATTTATTTTTATATATGTATTCAATTTCTAAAAGTCTGCATCTGTAGATGCTTCGGTTGAAATCAATAAGGACCTTATTCATCTTAAATTATTCATTAAGAATGTCCAGATTTCCTGCAGTGATTTGAAATGGATTCTTCCTTTTGATCTTACTCCGAGCAGATGGTCTCAACTTACTAATCTGCTTGCCGCTACAGAAATATAATTAATGGGGATTTAGATTCGGAATTTATCAATTTGTTTTATCATCATTTTTATACAGTTCAGATCAAAAAATAATTTTATGTGAATTTACTCTTTATAGCATTGAATTGATATTCTGAATTCACAGTGACTTGTAGTTGTGGTTTACATTTTTAAATCATTCTAAATTCCCTTTGTTCTGTTTTCGCAAATTTACTTTTGAAAAATTTTGTAGAAAATACGAATTACAATGTTATTGTCCATCAAATGGAAAATAAACAGAAACATTTGTAGATAGCAGAAACTCACCATTATATTAAGAACCAAAACAAGACAAACTTTAAGATGATTATCACCATTTTCATTAGCCTACTTTATTAGTCTTACACATAATAGTTATGTTTGGAAATATATTTTTATTTTGAGAATTTCATTCAAGTTTATAATTTTTTTGCCAATATATAGTTAACCCTACACCTTCTCGTGGTTCTTGCTGAACAATGAATTGAATAACAACTACCTAGGTTGCTATTTCAACTTGATCTCAATAATATTGTGCAAAATGAAATGTAGTTATTCAATTTATTGAAAAAGTAGGGTCTCATATTGTTTATTCATCCAGGGATTTCAAGCAAGAAAACCTAAACAATAAGTTCACTAGAGTTTTAAATTGGAAATATACGATATCCAGCGCTACCGCATTGAAGCAGTAAGAGACGATAAATTGCGGCGTTGTCAGACTGTGTTCCAGGCTATCTCTATAGCGGGATGTGATAGTTTTCACAACATGCGCGCAGAATTATGAAAAACTCACCAACAGCTGTTAATGGTGTCCTCACAGGAACCAGTACGGGCATATCTTTCCTTCCTTTAGGAATTATCAAAGCAATTCCTAGTGTCCTCATTATATAATCCTTCAATCTTTGTGAAACATATCCACCCAATTTTGATTGAGAAAATAGTTCATTTTCCCCGAAAACATAAACAGGAACTAAAGGGGTCCCTTGTCTTAGGGCTATTTTTATAAATCCCTTTCGTTTCTTATAAAAAACTTTGTGTACACCAGAATTGCAATAATAAACTTCTTCGGCGCCTCCTACAATTAATGCTGAAATATTGCCTCCAGCTTCTTTACCCAAAATGTGATATAGAGCTTTTTTTGAGGCCTGCAGTCCTCCCGTTAAAAGTAATAGCTCCCTTATGATTGGAACTTTATAGAGCAGCCAATGGGTATGAAGGTATGAGTCATGGTGGGGAAAGTACTTTTGAAATTCTGGAGTACTCGTTCCAGTTGCTAAATATGATCCGACCGAAAGCACACCATGGGGAAAAAACAGAATAGATAATTGCGTGTCCTGTCCAACTCTCCCCAGGGAAGCTTAACCAACTTAAATGGATAATATTTTTTTACATTTTGCGCCCAGTAGCATGATCTAACCCATTCTGATCTCCATGTACCGGTCTTATCGGCATCTTTGTCTAATATGAAGGACCAAGTAAAATATAACACACAAAACCACCAGTATTTCGTTGCGAAGATGATATAGCAAATAAATATAGGCATTGTCAGGAGTAAGCCAAACTGCACGAAAGTCATAGCTGCAACTGCCAAAGTTTGCAGCATTCTTGAACGTGCACTTTCTTCTGATGCCATCTGGAAAAAAAAATTGAATACTAAAACTTGCTTCATAAATTGCAATCGGTAAATCTATAGAGTTCATAATTTATGCATTAAAAAAAATTGGTTCAAGCCCTGTGGACAGTGTTCAAACTTTGACAAATATATCTCCGAAAGTATTGGTTTCTCAGAGTTGGGAATGATATCAATGGAATCTTATGATAGAACTGCATCATAAAATTAAATAAATTGAATTAGAATCCATTGATATCATTCCCAACTCGGAGAAACCAATACTTTCGGAGTTATGATTCGTCAAAGTTTGAACAAGAGCGCCAAAGCTGCTGTCCACAGGGCTTCCCCAATTTTTCAGTTTGGCTTATGTGCGTCAATACTCAAGAACAGTCGTTCCGAACGCCACCGTTCCTCCGAATTCCTTTCCACAATTTTGCTCCTTTTACCAAAATCGGCGTTTTTTCGCCTTTTCGTGATTTTTTTTTAAATATACCCCCATCTTTTCGCTCCGAAAATACGAAACTTCCGTATTTTTCCTCGATAAACCCCTTCGAAATTTCCCCCAAACCCCTATCCTAACACCCAAAAAAACATCACATTTATAGGAACATTTTCAAAAAGTTTCCTTTGATAAATGAAGAACCGCTCGACCGATTTTATGCAAACTTCACATAAACCATTTACTAAATAGTCCGAACAAAGCCTAAATATTTGCATTGGATAGGTGAGGCCGTTCATGATTTTTATATATTTAGACATAAGGATAATAGTATACACAAATATTATGATTTGAAAAGGATACCTACCAGAAAGATATTACCACTCCTAAACAAAACTAATCAATATTTCACGTTAATTTTACACGTATCGTTATATAAATGAATAAATCTGCACCATATTCGCAAAATAGAATTTATGTGAGAAAAGAATATCCATAAATATTTTTTGTGCATTCAAGACCGAAGACAATTATTTTTAAGTTCCCAAGGAAAAACTTGATAAAAATATGCATACTTTTTTAGGGATATGGCATTGTAGACCAACCATGAAGGTCCACAAATTGTATATTGTTCCGTCTCATTCTCGTCTCGTGTGAAGCCCTAACACCCATATCCAAAATATTTAAATTCAAGTTATTTCTGCAGTAAATGGCAGCACCGCCATATATTATCCTACAATAATAAGTGGCAATTTATTGGTAGTTGTTTATATTTACAGTCATTAGATTCACGTTATTCAACCAATGATAGCGGCTTAAAATTTTCAGGTTAGGTTGTGCATCTTAATGCGACATTTGAGATTGTTAATAGGCATAATCGGCCAAGCGGTTTTGGAGTTATAACCATCTAAAATTTGGTTGTTACTACCTCAATAACTCGAAAAATACAAAACCGATTGAATTCAAACATGGTTATTAGTTGTAGAATGCCAACGCGAAAATTTTTACAAAATTTCGTGAGGATCATATCACTAGAAAATTTTTAAAAAATCATTGAAAATTATTGAGAAAAATTCTATATATCAGTAACTATTCGTCCGCCATCGCTAAAATTCTGCGAGAGCCTTCAAAACCTAACTCTACTGCCGAGTTCCAAGTTTGAACATGATCGGATATACAGTGTTGGAGATTCGGGCAGCCTTGTGTGAGTTTAGTATAGATGGATCGGTGACCGTTGCCTCGATAACTTTCGAACGAAAGGAGATAGGGATTAGCAATTTTCGATTAAGTTCGATTACGGGCTTAATCGGTCCAACGGTTTCAGAGTTCCCAGGTGACACAGACCTCCCATAGAGGTCTCTGAAGTTTACAATGTGGATGAAAATGCGAGCTCCCAATTTGAGCTCCTCAAGATATCACACTGATATCCAGAACAAGATATTCCTATTGCGAGTACCTAAAGATATCCCACAGATAACCAGACTAAGACATTCCTGTTGCGAGCTCCTGAAGTCATCGCAAGTATAACAAGAATAAGATATTCCTATTGCGGAGATCCTCAAGATATCACATATGTAACCAGAATAAGACTTTCCCATTGCGAGTTTCTGAAGATATCACGCAGATAACCAGAGATATCCTTTGCGAGCTCCTAAAGATATCACGCAGATAACTAGAAAAAGACAATCCTATTGCGAGCTCCTCAAGATATCACAAGTGTAACGAGAATAACACATTCCATTGCGAGGTCCTAAAAACCTCGCAAATTCAACAATAATAGGAAATCAGGTGGCGTGTTGCAGGGATCTACTCTATCCCTACTCTGCACTTCTCTTTTCCACCAGTAGATGGCGCAATCGTCTACTCTGTACCCGGAAGAACAACCCCATCGCTAATAACCCGAGTGGAATATCGATCTACGCTTCTACGCATCGAAGTGATGTATTCGGCGCCACACATGTACTGCACATTTGGAGGATATATAGATTATAGACCCATATCGCAGCCATCTTCTCTCAGTACTGCCCCGGTTGAGCCGTTGAGCAGCCTGAGAACTTCCCCATGTGATATCTCTGAGATGTTACTGGGATCATCCCCTGTGGAGGACATTTGGAGGTGATAGGGAGGTCTGGGCGACCTCCCTGCGATATCGCAATAAACCTCACAAAATATTCCCCAGGGTGAGCAGTTTGAGAACTTCCCCATGTGATATCTCTGAGATGTTAGTGGGCTCATCCACTATGGCGGACATTTGGAGGGGATAGGGTCTCTTGGCGACCTCCCAGCCATATCGCAGTAGGCGTCACAATATCCCGGCAAGAGGTCGCCGAGACATCTCTGGGAGGTCCCTGTGTTACCTGAGAGGGAGTGAAAATGAATTTGATGAAAGAAATTTTTTTTTAAATTTTGCATTCCTGGTATGATCAAGTATTTAATGGTGAATACAATTCTGTTAAAACCATTGTATTCATTCGAATAGTTTTCAAAATATAGAAAAAAAAAACGGAGAAAAACTCAAATATGTTTAGTCAGTATTATGTCCGAGCCAAATTGTTTACATTTAAACAAATGCGAACAATTTGGTATTCTCCAAAAACTTAGAGAATGCTTTCAATAATAAAAAATTAATTGAATTATGATAGTTTATTATGTCACATATACTCAGGATATGTTCAACATTAACATATTAATTTCTTCATTAAAAAATATTAGTTGTCAATAATAACAAGAAAACAACTTATGCACGAGGTTTAAAAAAACAATCATATATATTCCACAATAATAATAACGAAGACTATCAACAAATATTTAACATTATAATCAAATTGGGTTCGAACATACCTTATATCGAAAATGACAACAGATACAAAATGTACTTTTTTGGTAACTGAAAATAATCTTATTGTACTATTGTACAGCTTAATATAACTTGAGCTGCGTTTTATTTTAAATTGAAAAAGCGCACTTGAAGAAAATTGAGTATTTGGTGAAAATACACTGTATTTTGTGTGAACTAAGTGAAAGTAAATTAAAACATTTTTAATCATTTCAGTTTGTATCACTTATATCAACGATTTATTCGTCGACCAGCTATGTTTTCAATCGACCTACAATTACAGTCTTTGATATTAGTTGATTTTCGTCTAGATTCATACCAAACCAAACTTTTAAAATATGTTAAATATCTCTACACTATCTTATGGACTTAATCATTGGTTACTGCAACATATAATTATCATCATTTATATTTGTAATATTACCTAAATTGTCTCAACTTTTGAAGTTATATCACATACTTAGAGTATTCTTCTATTCAGACTTATTCAAAACTATATTGCATATCTACACATTTTGGTCTTAGTTGTTGTCTTCTCGAATTGGGCCCTACATAAAAAATTATATTTATTTTTGTATAATAATTGAGACATTGACTAGAAATATATCTTAGAGGTACAAAATGTTAAACGCTTGTCCTATCTATAATTAATTAATAAACAACGAAAAGAAAGGTAAACAATTCGAGAGTAAAATATCATTGCATCAAGGAAATATAAAACTTTAAATATAATATTCGATTTTGATGACGGCTCAATTCCAAGTGAGTGATTTTGATTTCTGGACATTTTGTAAGCATAATTTTTTCAAGGTGACGTTGTAGCAAGCACTTGATTGTGAGGACTTAGTTTTGGATATGGGGCTGCATATGGCATCCTCTGGATAGATTATGGAAGAATCCAGATTCATATCGTACACAAGGAAACAAGAAATACGAACTCCGATTCATAGCGATAATCTTGCATACTTGTAACAATAAAATGTGTATACTAATTTTCGATATCATCGCCTTGACTAGTACAGTTACTCGTGCTTTGCACAGTCGACCTTTGGAAGAAACAGCTCCCCTTTCATTCAGTTACAGTTAACTTTGTTCTAATATTCACACTTATAATTTTCACGGCGAGAAAACCCTCAAAATCCTCAGCAAAGTTGCCAAAACATTAGCTAAGCCTTCGGCTTGAGCTGCCAGCTGATTCTCGATCACTTGTTGGGAGCTCCTATCTATATCGGAAGTTATCAATTTCCTGAAGGCAGCTGTGACGTCATGCACCTTCAGTATCAAGTTTCTGGTCTGCAGAGGAGCGGTAGTGTGATTAGCCAAGTCCTGACAAAGTTCGGTCAGTCTACGAAGGATGGTTAGACATATGGCCAAGTTTTCGGGAAGATCTGGGAGCGTTAGATCGGACATTGCTATGACCAACATCTTACTAGACGATACTAGATGAAGTGATTGAGAGATCAACTCTTCTTTAGCGGCCTGAAACAGAAAAACACTGAAATAATACACTTAAATTGAGACTTTTGAGGGGATTGTTGATTATTGATAAATTCAGAAGGGGTACGAATTCAACGCGACCTATATTGTACTACCTTTTCCGAATTTCTACCAATAGTTGTGTTGAATTTGAGAGAAATAAAAAAGCACTGACGTGAAGTCATCCAGCGCCGACCGAGCCTCCACTAAGCGTCAACTGACCGCCCTAGACTCGGAGGAATTAGGAGGGTCAAAGGAGTTGGAATAAGCCCGGTCGACGCTTGGTCTGATCACTCCGACTCCTCTAACTCCTAGAGGAGTATGAGGAGTTGGAGGAGCTGGAGCCATTGGAGGAGTTAGAGGAGTCAGAGGAGTTAGAGGAGATATTATAGAATTGAAGTCTGAAGTTAGATATCTAGGGGTAACACTAGATGGTAAACTTCTGTGGAATAGGCATATTGACATCACTGCCAGCAAAGCAACAAAGGATTTCATGGCGTGCAGGAATCTAGCCGGTAAGACTTGGTATCTTATAAGATACCGCGATGGATGTACGTCATGATTGTGAGACCAATAATTATATATGGAGCAGTGGTCTGGTTCTCAAAAACAAGCCAGAATAGTACGAGGAAAACCCTGGACAAAGTACAGAGGCTGGCCTGTGTGTGTATCACTGGAGATATGGGAACCTGTCCTACCAGGGCACTTGAGATTATAACAAATCTGACATCACTTCATCTAGTGATAGAGAAAATGGCCCATGAAGCCATTCTCAGAATATCTAGGAAGGGAACAGGTAATGAGAGTATTAAAAACCAGAAAGCCTGGTCCTCTCTTACCAGGAACATTTCATCAGCCAATATTCCAAGTAACGAAATGATCAAGGAAGTAAGCATCGAAAAGAATTCAATACGATGCTCGGTAGGAAAAAAGACTGAGACGGGGAATCCACCACCCAAATTCTTAAAAGAAATGCCATTAAATGATACACAGACGGTTTAAAAACCAATACAGGAGTTAGCGCGAAGCACTTGCAATAGAAAGATGCGTGGAAATTAGCCTAGAAAGAAACTATCAGAGATGTGATATAGCAATCCACTCTGACAGTCAAGCTGCTGTTAAAGCTCTGAGCTCCCATGTTATCGAGTCCAAAACTCAATGAAGTAGGCACGAACAACAGGGTCTCCTTGGTTTGGGTTCCTGGTCACGCGGGAAGAAAGGAACCCTACTGTAGGGCTGGTAGATACACCTACAAAGGTGAATTCCGGATGAAAGAAGGAACTGAAAGAGGTATTTTCTGGAGATTTCTCCCCGGAATGTATTACTCCAAGAAATTCCTCAGTAACTTTGATACTGTCGGATCCAAGAAATACTTGAACCTCAGTAAGATCACGCTGCACCTCCTCACTGGTTTCCTGACAGGGCACTGCGGCCTCAGGAAGCATATGATGAGATTGGGACCTAGCATAAACTGACGAGTGCAGATTTTGTTGGGAGCAGGATTAAACTCCTGATCACCTTGTAAAGGAATGCCTCGCCATCTCAAACCATCGCAAGGAATGCTTTGGGCAAGAAACCTGCAGGAACGAAGACGTAGCCTCCTTGAAGCCATCCCAGCCATCAGAACTCTGGAACTGATGAAAGGCGAGCTGTAGATGGTAATGACAACGACAGCTCTGACAGGAGGGCACAATAGACCTTAAGGTCGCAGTGCAACGTTACCCCCTAGAGTCCTCCGAATTTTACCCTGACTATTACGAAAATGATGACTGCATGGCAGATACGACTGCTAAGTAAGGCTAAGAAAACCAAACCAGCTGAAGAAATCTATCTGAAGAGGTTAAAGAAAAGATATCTTACTTGGAATCTCTCCTCACAGATCAGTCTACCGCCGCCTTGCGACTGCGCGGTACTACACTGGGCGGCTACTTGGTCTAACCTAACTAACAAGCTGGCCATGGCGACATCAGTCTTCGCTATGAGATTTTCCCCTGTTGAGTTGCATCCGTTCCTAACAGGCGAAGAATGTGAGGTACTTCCGTTGCTGATGCCCTCAGACTCATGCCGCTTCGACTCGAAACAAGCTATTCTACTTTTTATGTCGTAGTGGTTGTAGCTATTCGACCTCAGATGGCTGCACTGTTGCATCGGGGGAGTTGAAGGTGAATCCCTGGACTTTGATACCGCTGAGAATTGAAATCCTCTACCTGAAAATATAAATTTTGAACTCAGGATAGTGCGGAGAAGTAGATTTAAATGAAAAAGGTTAACGGCAAATACCAACAACATGATTTTTTTTCTCTGCTCATTCAACGGAATCACCCATTAACCTTTTTCATATAAATTTTAATGATTCATAGCTAGGATCCACAAGGAAAATATGTATTCGAGTTTATACCGTTCTTCACATGGTTCTAAATGTAAAAAACGACTTGTAGTATGAGGCCACAATAAGAGGAAGAAGTAAAATAACCTACTTCTACGACCCAGTCAAGTAACGGCCACCGACATCGGTTTCCATCCATGTTTTGCGAACCTACTACCTAGTGTTTCACTAAGGCACCGTTATAAATATATTTGTATTCTGTGGATATCACTTACTGTTATCACCAAGACTGAACAGTGTAACGTTTACCTGAAACCCCATAATGCTCTATGTTCGAATCGATCTATTTCAAAACTAACTCTATGATATGGGGAAAGTGGCAGTTGTATCATGCGGCTGCATATTCCGAGCAAAGGATACTAAATCTGGCTAGATTGGGTGCCTACTTTGGAACTTACGTGATTTGTTTCCTATTAACGATATAATCCATAAACATCGTGAAATTAATGTAGTATCTTGTTAGTGTTGCCTGTAAACCAAGTGCTCTATTTAGCATTTACGTTGGCCCTATAGTAGTAGTTTAGTAGATATTTTCAAAATAATCATTTGTAAGTATAATCGCCAAAAATTTATCAAAAATTGTTTTAAAGAGATCAGTTCATGAATATGTAGGAATATTATAAGGTCTTATTATTAATAAAAATTAGCACAAACATTCAATGTAGCTCAAGATTCGTCATAGTTCCAGATTTGGTCCTCGGAATGTTGGTCCTTCGGGCCGGATTGGTCGAAATAGGGCAGTACCAAGATTTGAAAGCGTGGGTTTGGAGATTCGCTCAAAAGAACTATTTGGCATTGTTGAGATCGCTCTAGTATAACGAAAAAAATTGTTTCACCTACCTAAATGTGGAGAAGTGGGCGTGCTTACAGCTGTCGCATGCTTGAAGGTTCCTGTGGCATTTCCTCCCTTATCACTAAAGTTACTTTCCAACTCGGTGTATGTAAATTTGCTCCGTTGCAGATGAGGAGAACCTATACCAGCAGTTCTAACCTCTGGCATCTGTTTCGTTTGAACTGGAATGCTCTTCTTGGACCTCAAGACATCCAGAGATGGCACGGGTGGCAGGGGAGGTTTCTTCGGCGGTAGAAAGAGGTGCGCAGGCGCCTGGTGGTTATTATCGCTTCTAGGAGGCAGCTTCGGAGGAAATTCGCTGAAAGTTTTGAGCGTATTGTTCGTCAGCGAATGCGATCTGGCCCTTTCTTGCGGTGATATTTTGGGTGGTCGCTCTGGAGGCTTCTCGTCCGAGCTTCTTCTAGGAGGTGGTTGGATGCAGTCGTTGTCGTTGTGTATTTCCTTCAGTTTGTCGCTTTTTCCTTTCGAACAACAAGAGAAGGGCCCTCGTCGGTCAACAGTGGCGTACTCTATCACAGTCTGTTTCGAGCTGTCCCTCTCGCGGTTCGAATAGCTCTCAGCTTCTCTTTTGTTCTGGTAACATGGCATTCCCTGATCTGGATAATTTTCTGACGTCGGAAGCTCTGGAAATTGAAATTAAATATATGTAAGCAACACCTCCTAAAAGGAAGGCCAATCAACTCTTCATCACTTTTTACAATATGGCGACGAAGGTGGATGGAAGTTCAATTGACAGCTGTTTTGTTTGTCAAGAGTGAATGCTTAAATAACCGTTGAAAATTTGATATCGAGTGGAGATTCGTACCATTTTTATGTCCAAATTATCGAGTACTCAGTGTTACCAACTCATTGTCCAGATTATATGGTAGAATAATAGAAGGTATAGAACAGTAGATGAAATACATGTCATAGAAGAACAGAAAGGGTTGGACTCAGGAAGATCATGCGTTGACAACATTTTTTGCTTGAAGCAGCTTGTGGAAAAAGAATAGAGTGAAACTTGATTTCTGTAGACTTGCAGAAGCCTTATGATAGTGTACCACTGGCTAAATTATGGAAGACCTTGGAAGAAAATGGCGTAAGCCAAATATATATTAGGGTAGTGAAGGAGTTCATAACGGATATTTCAGCAAGGGTGAAGGTGCGAAACAAACTGTCTAAGGGGTTTCGTATCTCAAGAGGTCTGCGACAGGGCTGTCTAGTAGCACCGACTCTGTTTAAGGTCTATCTTGCCTCGACTCTGAAACATTGGCGAAGAAAATGTCGAAATATGGGAATTCCAATAGGAAAGTAATATAGTTTTCACCATACACTTTGCTGACGACCTGGTCATCATAGAGAAAATTAGATAAGGCATATACATATACGGTGGCTTTCACAAAGCTTTGACAGCTCTTAATTGCCAATCTAGTGCGATTCTATGTCGATCCCCAGTTCAATTTTGATGCAACCATCGAATTAAATCCACAATTAAGCTAATCGAAGCTTTGTGAAACCCACCAATAGAATGTGGTATGACCATAAACACCTCAAAAACAAAATATATAGTGGTGAATAATGGCAGGAGTGATCTTATCCTGCGAGATGATACAGGGAGTAGAGGAATATGCCTGGGATGACCCTCATAGCAATCTGATCCAGTGGAAAGCAACTGAATGGCTTACTTTGGAGTTCACATATAAGAAATTATACTAAAAGAAAAATCTATTAAACCTTAATAGAGAATATGGAGTACCTAATATGAAGCCGAGGTATGGGAAATGACAATCCAACCTAAGAATAAAATGGAAGCGATGGAGATGGGATAATGGAGGCGCTGCTCTAAACTAACGCCACAGGATCGAGTCGGGAATGAGGAGATAGAGCTAGAGTGGGTGTTGATGCAGATGTTTGGGCCACAATTGAAGCAACTCTTTTGATTCTGCTAAATCTTCTGAAAAACTTCTCAGGACCTCAGGAGAGACTCTGCATGACTTTAAATCTGACTGTTTCAATATCCCAGATGAAAATTTCCATTATAACTCACCCTGTTTCTCATCGGATCCATTTTGATCTACCAACGTTGGTGGCGGTGGAATAATGAACGAATTAATCTCCTCCGGCGTCAATTCGATAGATGGCGTTACTTTCAACGTGGGCGGTGGAACCGTGACGCTTGCCAGGAACTTCTCCAAGTCCTGCTCCTCGGCGAGTGCACAAAGTTTATCCAATTTCTCCACCGAATCCGCGAAAGATATGGGAGGCACGCTGATAGGTGTCGGTAAGGCACAATCGAGCTCATCAGGTGTGGCTGGCGGAGGTAACAGCGTCAGGTCTATTATGTCAGGATCGAAAACGTACATCTCCTCTGTGGTCGCGTCGATGTTCTCCTTGTTCCTCGACATCTCCCGCATCCTCTTGAGGTACTCTTGGAAGTCCAGGTCCTTGCCGGAGCTGGTGTCCGGGCTCCTGAGCCCGAAACTCACCCTGTTGGTCAGCATGCTGTTCTGTTTGATCTCCGTCACCCGTCTGGGTGAATTGTGTGGGGACGCGATCACAGAGTCGTTATCGCTCTCCGACTGGTTGTTGGATATTTCGGAACGCAGCATTTCGATGGCCGCGTTCGTGAACGCGTTTTTGGAATGGTTTTGAGCGTGGTGATCTCTTGTGAGCAGGAGTAGGGAGTCGCTGTGCTTGAGCTTGCCGGGGGCGTCGTCCGTGAATTGGCTGTCGTTGTCGCTTTCTATGTCTACGCTTGTCTCTTGCCATTCGGCCAATGAGTTGAGTCTGAAAACAAAATTATTTTTTAAAATAATTCCCCGATATGCAGATCTTCGACAAATTAGGTAATTTTTTTAAATTTTTGTTTTGTCCCCAAGCTTTACCTAACAGCCTTTTGCATATAAGACCTTCTAGTGCAGGGTTAAAGGGTAGGATACGAGAAGAACTCTTACTTGGATTTAGCATTTAGCAAAAATGTCCCACGTTCAACATGGTACGGGAAAATTTATAGAAAGACCTCTCATTATGTCGAAAGAAGCAGAGGTTAAGCAATGGGGTTTTAGATACCTCTTTGATCTAACCTAAGGAACAAGCTTTCTAAGGCAATGTAGTTTTGCTATGAGGTTTTCTCCGCTAGATGTGCATCCGTTTCTTATATTCGACTTACTTTCGTTGCTGATCATCATCATGACGTTGCCTGAAAGATGCTGGGTTAGGAGCCCAGCGATAGTGAGCATTTGGTGCCTGGCCCATTTACTCCAGCGCCAGCTCCTGTAGTGGTTTTTGAATATACCATTTAATGGCATTTCTTTTAAGAACTTGGGTGGTGGATTCCCTGTCACAGTCTTTCTTCCTACCGAGCATCGTAGTGAAGTTCATTTCGATGCCTACTTTCTTAATCATTTCGTCACTAGAAAGATTGGCTGAAGAAATGTTCTTGGTAAGAGAGGACCAGGCTATCTGGTTTTTAATACTCTCATTACCTGTTCCTTCCCTAGATATTGAGAATGGCTTTATGAGCCAAAGCGCAACCTAGTCTTATCAATTAAACATAGTCCTCTTTACTCATATTAATTGGCAAACCAGGCCTGTGAAGAATCCTGGTTAGATGTCTTGTGAGTTATTCCGTCCCAGACGGCGCTGGCTTTCAGGAGTCACAACGACTCTCAGTGGATGAAACAGACCCATTCCAGATTCTACCTAAACAGGAAATTATCTTTCCCAAACTACTCCTATTCATCAGCTGCGGAGAATTCGAGCCACGATGCGCCGACTGTACGCCGCGCCAAGCGTGATGAAGTAGTATCCTTCCAAAACTGTTTCAAAACTCTAACTCGTTGGACAAGACAAGTAAAATTATGGGGTGTGTTCCTGGTTCGAAGCAGGATAGCCCTTCCACAAAGGCGGAAACTTAACACAAAGATCACGTTTTTTCTCTGTAGTCCAGGAGTGGTGACCCTGTGACACCAGCTCACCTGGACAGATCTGATGGACAATGCCCTTCGTTCTGTCAATGTTTCTCAAACCCTTTCAACCCCTTTAATAGGATCAGATCTTGTCTTCTTGTTTCTTTCGACTCAACTAACGAAGTCAAACTTTTAATCAATTTCCACACTAAACAAACAAACAATTTCTTCAAGCAATCAGGTCCCTAAATCTATTTCAAGGCTTCAAAACAACTTCTGAATACTTTCTCATCCATGTTTTCTTCCTTCGGTCAGCCATGATGAAAGAAAGTACATAGACAGCATTGACAGATAATTCACAAAAAAGCATGGTCCCCTCTTAAGAACCAATAAATTCAGTTCCTCACCTTTCTATGTTCTCTTGTTCCGTTAAATACTTCTCAGAGTCTTCCACCATCATCTGCATCTCTTGGACCCTCCTCAGCACCTCTTCGTTCCTCGCCTCTACCATCCCGCTGTCCAATATCTCCATATTAACGACACTTTGTAGCTCGTAGTTCGGATCGAAACGATTGCCGAAATGACCTTTGAACTGGTGATTTCGATTGGAGAGCGAATTGTTCATATTGTTATCTAAGCTATAAGCACCTAACATCACTGGCGTCTTACTCTGGCGACCTATGGTGTTATACAGACCGTTGGTCTTCCTGTTGATGCCTTGGTAGATCGGTTGCATGGCGAAGCAGACCGTTTTGACGGAGTTGTGGTTGATGTAGCTCCATTTCTCCGGCACCACCTTGTGCTGGGAGAGGTAGGGCGGCGCCAAGTCGTCCATGGGTGCGGCTTCTTCTTGGTCTACTGGTAGATTTTGGCCGGTGGTTAGCCTGAAGTAACCCCTGAGCACTAGGACTAGTTCACTGGCGTCTCTTTCCTCCAAGGATATCGATACCATCTTGTCGTTCTGCAGACGAATGAGGACACTTCTGTTGACTTCGTCCTCGCTTCTGACTTCGATTCTTCGCATCTCTTCTATGTTGGCTATTGGTACAGGCTGAAAAGGAAGAATATACTATGTAATATCCCTTGATTTAAATAACAATAATTTCTAATTTAAGAAATGGCCATAACTAAAATACCGTGATCTCTCTGTTCGAAAGGGAGAGCTCTGTGCTTGTATAGGGTTCGATGGCCCGGTTGAAAGGAGGCTCACAGCCAAGTGGTTCAAGTACCTAAAGAGGATGGCTTGGCTTGCTTTTGGGGAAGTTGAATAAAATACATTGATTATCGAGTGCTGTTTGGGTGTGCAAGGAGCAAAGCTATCTAGGTGGTTTCTACATCCGGGTGTTGAAGACTCAACAGATTAATTCTTTGCTCATGGACTTCCAGTTAAGAAAATTCACTTCAATATTTGCTATAAATTCAAGTGAATATGAGTAAAGGATGAATCCTGGGCTCTTTTCATTCCTACCAAGTATAAGTGTTGAATAACCATATATATACCAAACTCTATCACGAACTATTGAGTGATATATCCGTTACACTCTTAAATTTTTTTTGTTGAAGATGTGCAAGTGTATCAAGAAACCAAATAAATTTATTGAGAAAAAGTAAAAACTATGTTGTTCACTTGGAATGAACGAAAAATATTCTTCTATTCGAGTGGAGAACGCAAAAATTTGAAATCAATATATTTATGCAACCCATTATACATGTAAAGCACCGAAGTTTTTCGCGGAGGTTGATTTAGTAGGTTTCTCCTGCGAACATCCTCTGAGAATGAACTCAATTAAGAGACACCTTGCGTCAAAATCGACAGTTTAAAATGAACGCCGTATCATGGGTTGCGTCCACCTATTATATTTGGATATTCCCCTGAATACAAAGGCGTATCCACAGGGGGGTCATGACCACATTGACCCCCCTCCCTGGGCTGGATCTAGGTCGACTAGAAGATCATTATTATAATCTCATTGATAACTTTTATAAAATAACTATTTTGTATCTCGTATGGCAAAAACAAACGCCACTGGCAATCCTAGTGATTTCCAAAATAAATGAAAATAATCTGCTGAAGAAATTAGACAAAAGTGGAGGAAGAAACCAGACACTAATTCACTCTTTCATTATGTAATTAAACATAGCGAAAGAGTCAATATGGACCAATCCCAACCACCGGAGACACATAATGAATAAGAAGATATATATCAATCCTAATCACGAACTACACAGTGATATATCCGTAACATTTCTTCATTTTTCTAAGAAAAAGTGCCACTCTGTATCAAGAAACCAAATCATTCTAGTCACAAAATGTAGAACCTATTGTGTCCACTTCGAGAGAACGTAAAATATTTTACTATACGAGTGAGATCGCAAAAAATTTGAAATCAATAGGTTTATCTGGTTTATGCAACCCATTATACATGTAAGCGTACTGAAATAGATGTTTTGGACGTTGCAATTCGAGGTTAATCCGCGAGATTCATAGGTTTCTAAAGAGTTTTCCAATAAGAGGTGTTATTTTGATATTCAAAGAAAAATGCCATTTTTCAATATAAATGATCGAATGTTTATTTCATTATAAAGAAGAAGCTATGCCGTTAATAGTGGAAAATAACATCAGGCAAATGACCACCACGACCACGCTTACAGGACCATATCCTTTTAATGAAATTTTCCATAACCAAATCGCAAAGTGGCTGCCCTATGTCCTCGATAGCCTCACGAATTCCATCTTTGAGGTCTTGAATCGACGCTGGGCTATTGGCGTAGACCTTCTCTTTCACGTGGCCCCAAAGGAAGAAGTCGCAAGGTGTTAAATCACAAGATCTCGGTGGCCAATTGTGATCACCTCTTCGAGAGATAACACGGTCCGGAAACTTTTTCCGCAAAATATCAATGGTCTCGTTGCTTGTGTGGCACGTAGCGCCGTCTTGTTGATAGTAAACGTTGTCCAGATCAATACCATCCAATTCCGGCCATAAAAAATCATTAATCATCTCTCGATAGCGCAATCCATTCACCGTAACTGTTGCTCCAGCTTCATTTTCGAAAAAGTAAGGTCCAATGTATCCGCCGGACCATAATCCGCACCAAACAGTCACACGTTGAGGATAGAGAGGCTTTTCAATAATAACTCTTGGGTTCTCCGAGCCCCAGATGCGACAGTTTTGCTTGTCGACGAAGCCAGCGAGGTGGAAATCGGCCTCATCACTCAAGATGACTTTTCGATGGAATTCCGGATCATTTTCATGCATTTCAACGACCCAATCAGCAAAGACACGACGTTGTTGATGATCGGCCTGCTTGAGTTCTTGTGTTAACTGAACTTTATAAGCCTTAAGACCCAAATCTTTATGCAAAATACGGTGTGATGACGTTTGTGGAAAGCCTAATTCCAAAGAACGACGAGGAATGGACAAACCTGGGTTTTATTCAACACTTTCGGCTACAGCAGCAATATTATCGGCTGTTCTTGAGCGACGTGCACGGGTTTTATTCTTCACATAACTAACTTGTCCCAACAGCTCGAATTTTTCCACCAATTTCTTTATTGCGGTCCGACAAGGTGCTTCACGACGACCCAAAAATGTTCGAGTTTTACGAACTGTCTCTGCCAAAGTTTCACCATTTTTATAGTGAATTTTAATAATTTCAATGGGTTCTTGAAGCGTGTATCGTTCCATTTTTATTAATGTCAAATGTCAAAAAAATTACAGCTTCAAAAGTGACATCTACCGAAATAGCGGGCTATTCAAAATAATACCTCTTATTGGAAAACCCTTCACAACCATTTCACAAGAGGGTATAGATGAAGATATTTGTTTTGAATGGCAGCTATCGTATTTTATAGATGGATTCAAGGGTTAATTTTCACTAGAAGAACTAACTATGGGCTATTGATTCTACCATGTTGAGCATAGGCTGAAGATTTTAAACACATTCTTCAGAATAATTTGATTCTTTAAAAAAAAATCAGGATCTTATTACGATCAAATTTATCGAAAAGTTGTTCAAATTCGTAACTTTTTGTCGGAATACAAGAAGAGATAACCAATAACTTACTATTGAATTCCTTGTTCCAGTAATCTGACTGATCCCGAACTTGGGACTGACCAGTATCACTCTTTCCATGGCGTCCCCCCTAGGCCCAGCGGAGAAGCACTTCGCCCCGTAACTAGGTAGCTGACTCACTATGTCCAAATAGTGCAGCTTAGCTTGGAGCGCAGTTAGCTGCTTCCCGGGACCCGCCATACTCGAATGTAACTTCAGAAAATGCGCGATCAATTTTCTGAGCTCTTTTCGCTTCATATTCTCCAGTAAGGATGCAGGGACGAACCTTTCAAGACCAAAGTCTCTCCTGAAATTAAAAAAAGTGTTGATAATCTCTGGATGCATGGATCTAGATACCTTTTGATGAAGGTTGTTAGAATTCTTTGGTATCATTCAGGGATCAAGTTAATGAACGACTTACTCTATTGTTTTCATGGTCAATTTTCCCGAGCTGATGTTATTGGCCAACGCGTGTTGGTAAATGTGTAACGCTGCCAATCGTAAAGCGGTATCATACTGCAATTCTGGCGCAAAACGTTCCTGGATTACGTCGTTACAGCACTGGGTGTACAGGTATTCCAGAGCGTTCAGATCTCTCTGAGCGAGAGCGGCTGCTGAGGGAGGTACAAAAGCAACTCTGTACAGACATCTCAGCTTGTAAGCCCCAGGTCTGGATGCTATCTGAAAAAATCGATAGATGTATTTAAATGAAATATCATAAATATATTGCTCCACAAAAGTTAAGGAATTTTGTGACCGTTTAATAAGTTAACGATTCTTATCCATCAGATAAACCATAGCATGAATCTAGAGTTCCGAGCGGCTCCATTTAAAAATAAAAAATTGGTTCAAACCCTGTGGACAGGAGCTTTCTGGCGCTCTTGTTCAAAGAGACAAATTATATGTCCGAAAGTATTGGTTTCTCAGAGTTGGTAATTATATCAATGGATTCTTATGATAGAACTGCATCATGAAAGAAATTAGATTTAAAAAAGTGCCGTTAAAAAAAAATCTTCAAAATTGTCGTGGCATGGGTTGTTGCAACTTACACTCGGTGCATAGTTTTCACAACTCTAAATACCTAAGGAAAGTATCATCGAAATATCTAGAGCAAGGCTGGAGACAATCATAGCAGATTTATTCCTGATATTTGAGTAGGTAGCGGATTACGAACGAATTATTTTAATAGTTCAAAATATATTAATCAAATACTATCCTCTTTTCATTATTTGAAATTTAATGGTTCATACCACTAACAAATTCTTTTCTGTACTAGGAACCTTAACTCAAGAAAAAATGATTGATACACAAATGTAGATCCATATTTCAGTATTTTTTTGCTAGCAAAATTATGAAAATACTGTATATAGGAACATGTCTCACTACTTAAGGAAGTAAAAGGTAATATTAACCTCAGTGGTCAACGAACAGTAATTTCTTTTGATGATTCCATTATGTTCTTCTTTCCTATTGCCTCCATAAACTACATCAAAACAGTCTTGTATATATTTACAAATTCAAGAATCGAATACTTGCTTTCTAAGACGAAATATATAACTACGAATTGACAATCTCTAATAGCTATAAAAGATGACATTTATGAATAGTGAACACAGACAGATTCTGTGTTCACATTTTGTGAATACATAGAACTTACGATGTATTATTGAAACTTTGAAACATCAAATCTCCGAAAGTATTAGCTTGTTAGCGTTGAAAATGATAACAATGGATTCTTATGATGAAACTACATCTTAAAAAAATTGTAATGTAAGAAAAAATATTTTTTTTCGTTACTCCGAAGCTATTACACCGATTTTGCCCAATAACGAACATCACCGAGATATTCATACCTCAAACCTACTCTGAAATTTTCAACTGTCTAGCTCATTTCGTTCGAGAGTTATCGGGTTACGGACGGCCGGACCGAATCGATTTCGACCACGGATCCTTGATCAGTGAGTCGAACCAAATCGTTTAAGACCATTTTCAGTCAAAGATTCTAAAATTACAGACATTTGGGCCAATTGATAAGCACTCTGTTCCGAGGAACAAGAGCGTCAAAAAGGATTATACACTTTATCTAGAAATGGGGTTATGTGTTAAAATTGGAAACGCATAACAGGATCGTATTAGCTCATTGTGAAATCTTGTAGCTTTTTACCTGAACCGAATCTGGAAAAGTGGTAAATGATAAAAGTGTTTTATTTAATGAAAGTAATCTATGTTTAAAATTAATGTACAACTTAAAGATTCAACCTTAAAGATTTCTTCTCCGAGCAATCTATCCCCAAGCAAACTCTTTGAAGTATCGACAACCATTTGACAAATTTTCATTGAGCTCCCCGGTTCCAAATTCCTGTATATCCCGACTGAAGAAATTCTATTAAAGGGACTTTGAAATCCTTTGATGAAAGCCAGCACCGCCAAGGATAATGAAACAGGAAGGAAAAACTTTAAACAGGGTTCCGTTTGATTCTGAGAGCAAACAGCTTTCTCGTTGCGATAAACGAGTTATTTATATCCCCGGATTTCAATTAACTGGTCCCGAAGGGGGTGAAATAATAAATATTAATTAAACGAACCCTATTGTGTTCGATTTTATTGAATACGAAGCTGATTCAACAGTTCCCTTGAAGACTTGAGCAGCAGCTTGTTGATTGGATATAAAGTGAGAGAAAGTAATTGTTTTATTAGTGAGAATCGAATATTCTGAAACATGCAAAGTGGTTGGAGGAACACCACTAATTTTATTCGAAGGTTAATTATTTTCTATTGCACGAATTATGAGGCGAAAATTCTTAAGAAGCACTGACGTGAAGTCGGGAGCTTTTGCGCACATTTTCCTTTGTCTATCGTCTCGGAAAGGCGAGACGACACGAGACGAGACGTTTTGAAAAATATTATAGGCGATACCGAGACCACATACAGCGCAACCCGAGAGTCTCGTTTTCTGTCTCGTGAAATTTTTTTTATGGAGTTTTTGCGCGTATGTTCTGGGAAACATCGCGTTATCATTTTGCTCAAATGTGAAATTTAATTCTGTGGTGCCGTCCGGCCGTTGCCACGATAACTTGAGAACGGAAAGAGCTAGCGAGTTGAAATTTCAGGGTAGGTGGAGCATCCCAATACGACGGACAAGTTCGTTAATGGGCATAATCGGCCCAATGGTTTTCGAGTAATAATTTTGTTTTCAACCAAAAAAAATCCGATCGAATTTAAACTTGGTGAATAGTTGTAGAATATAAACCTAAGCATGTTTGTGAAATTTTGTGAGAATCGTGTTACTAAAAAATTTTAAAAAAATTATTAAAAAATATTATTTATGACACGATAACCTGAGAACGGAAGGAGATAGAGGCTTGAAATTTTCAGGTTAGGTTGTGCATCTGAATGCGACATTTGAGTTCGTTTATAAGCATAATCGGCCAAACGGTCTTAGAGTTATAGCCATCTGAAATTCGGTTGTTTTTTGTTCCTCATTAACTCGAAAAATACGAAACCGATTGAATTCAAACATGGTTATTAGTTGTAGAATGCCAACGCGAAAATTCTTGCATTCGTGAGGATGGTAGGTATAACTAGGAAATTTAAAAAAAAATAATTAAAAATAATTGAAAAAAATTCTATATATCATAAACTATTCGTCCGGCATGGCTGAAATTTTGGAAGAGCCTTCAGAACCTAACTTTACTGCAGAGTTCTAAGTTTGAACATGATCGGATCCATATTTGAACCTTCAAAAGCATGAATGTCATGATGACATATTTTTACGCGTATGTTCTTGGGAAAATTGTGTTATGTCATCACGAATCTATGGGAGATGATACCCCTTCAATAGCGGTCAGACCTGGTTTTGAAAGAGATCCTCCTTAGGAGGAGGCAACTAAATATTGAAGAGATTTCTATGAACAGGAGTGAATATCTTTGAGAAATAGAGAAGGCGATTCTTCTTCAAGAGATCCATGTGCCTTCAGAGGAGTATATTTGTGAGAGGGGACTTTTGAAAAGTTATGTATTATTTTTGATATGATATCGCTGAAATTTTGCTGAAGGCTTCAAAACTTAACTTTAAATTAACCACACTTTCTGATCTTGTAAGGTGAGAGGCTCATTTGTGGATATTAAATCTCGTGATGGGTAGAGAGGAATTTTAGGCCAGTTTTTCTATCACTAATGAGAATATATCTTTATGTTTCTCCTCAACACCTTAAGACCTATCAATGGACATTTATTGGTTAAGAATAAGTAATTGAATATTACTGGAATTCAATTGAATTTCATTCAATATGTTAGTAACTAAACTTATAATTTTCTTTACTTTGATTATTTAAATATGACATTAATTCCAGTAATATTTTTCTAGAATAATTATGTATTCTTCTCCTAAAGAAGAATTGAAGGTAGACAATAATGTGTTAATTTTTTCATCATTGCTTTCTATCCTGACTTCACGAAAAAAAAATTGGTTCAAGCACAGACGTGAAGTCTGGAGCTTTTGCGCGTATGTTCTATTGTCCATTCTCCTGTATTGGACACTTTTAATCGAATTTACCATGGTGAATTCTATTGTGCATTCTCCTGTATTGGACACTCTTAATCGAATTCACCATGGTAAATTCGGAGTGTCCAATACAGGAGAACATACAATAGATTTCACCATGGTAAATTCGATTAAGAGTGTCCACTTCAGGCGAATGGACAATAGAACATACGCGCAAAAGCTTCTGACTTCACGTCAGTGCTTGAACCAATTTTTTGGTATACGAATTCTAAACACTCCCAATCCTGGGAAAGATTGTTTCGATCTAATGATTATTCAATGAAGAATCCTTACCCTCGCCAAGGTATCCTGGGGATCCAGCAGCGTCAACTTGTTCCTTTTGACCGACTTTATATGCTCGACGACGAGACTGAAGTGCTCTGTGGCCTGCAACTGCAACTTCGCCTCCAGCGAACACATGACGTCGTGGACGGTGGTCCAGGCGTCGTATTTGAAGGATTTCGTCTGACCGTTCTCCAGGAACACTTTCAGGACGTTGGCCATGGGGGCGACGCATACGTCTCCCAGCGAGAACGCCGAAGCCTGAAAGGATTATCAGAACGAGGCGGCATGAGCAATAGAGGATACAGACTATATTCGGATATACAGGGTGAGTCTTTGACCACTGCATTAATTTTAACCAAAGATTCCTCTCATCAAATGAAACACTTTTTTCATTTAACATTTTTCCAGATTCGGCTCAGGTAAAAAGTTCCAAGCGTTTAAAGATTTCACAATGTGCTAATACACTCCCGCATATAAATTATCTATGACATTGTTGGCGGACGAGAATACGGCATGGTAACGTGGTTTACAGCTTGATTCGGGATTCCAACGCTCAGGGACGGATCCATAAAAGTAGTGAAATTTCTGGAGTTTTCCATTTTAAAACATTCAATGAAGAATATCTCGAAAACGGTGCGTTTAAGGAGTAATGACAATGAATAATATAATGTTCTAAAACGATGGAATATTCTTGAAATGACTCAAGAAAAACTTTATATGCTTTCTTTATGCTAATTTCGTTTAGTTTTATGAATTCACGAGTCCATAACTAGAAAACCAGTAGAAGTAGAAAATAACTAATATTTGGAAAATATGTATCATAGTTATAGGAAACTTTACGCCAACATTCATTTTATTCGAAAAAAGGATGTCAAAGCTACAAAATAAAAACTGTTTTTCTTTCAAAATTTGAACAGCCTGTATCTTTTTACCTGAGCTGAATTTGGAAAAATGTTGAATCAAAAAGTGTTTCATTTGACGAGAGGAATCTTTGGTTAAAATTAATGCAGAGGTCAAAGACTCACCCTGTATAATAAGGACGTAAAAAGAGAATATGTATCATACAGGGTGTTTGGCAGAACATTGAACCTACGAAAATGGTGGATGGGTGGGGTCATCTGCTACTCACTCAGCCCTAAATTATTTGGCCCTGGCGCCCCTGGCCCCCTGGATATTTAAAAAAATTTTTTTTTTTGCTTTCTTCTAGTTTCACTAATTTGATAACTTTAAAGTGTAATAATTATTAAAAATGGATAAAACAGGCAATATTTTTATTTTTTTTTAAATCTTAGATGTTGGCAGATTCTTATAAAATTATTGCTTCATTCAGATGTTAGTTAGAAAAAAAATTATGAGTCCTCAAACTTATAGAAAGACTAGCTGACCCACGCAACTTCGCCTGCGCCAACTCGGTTATTGCGGTTGCAATTTTATTTCCAAATGCGAAAAATCTTTAAAAAAAAACCTAGAACCTGAATGCAGCGTCTCCTACCGGGACAATTGAATTTCCAAGTTATCCAGGGACCCACTCAAACACGTAATTCTAAAAAATACCTAGAAGCCGATTGCGGCGCCACCTACCGGGTGCAATTGCGAATACGAACTACCCACTCAAACGTATCTGGTTAGGAAAAGTGAGAAAAGGTGAGAAAGACAGGAGACCGGCTTCGTTCTCATCCCTACTCCATGCTGTTTACTGGGACGTGACACCGGTATAGTCTGGCAAATGAGTGTTGATCCAGAAAGACGCGGAAATTTTAAAAAATCTAGCACTAAGTATAGCAGGAATAAACTGCCTTGATATTTTAATAAAATTAAATATTTTTTTTGTACAAATATTTTAGGTTTGCCATAAGCTCAGGGAAATTTTAATCAAAATAGAGTGAAAAACATTCACAAAAAATACGGCGACTTGGTTTTAATTAGCTCTTTCTCTCGGATAACTTACCAAGTGATAATTGATCAGTTATCGAGCGCGATGAAAAATGATTAATTACTGAAATGACTATTAAAAAATAGGGGTTAGTAGTAGAAGGGTGAAAATTTAGGGTGATATGTATTTTGTAATGCCACATTATAAAAAAATAAAAATAACAAATTTCGTCCAAAAATTAAAAATTGTTTTTTTAAGGGTTTACAACCCTTATCACTTAGGGGTATGAAAAATAGATGTTGGCTGATTCTCAGAGACCTACTCAATATGCTCACAAAAAATCATGAGAATTGGTCAAGCCGTTTCGGAGGAGTACGGGACCGAACATTGTGACACGAGAATTTTATATATAAGATGGCAATCTTACCGGAAATAGGGGAGCGCCATTCACGCAAACGCTTTCGGCAAATCTCACTCTGGACGGCTTATTCCTCAGTCTGGCTTTTTTACTCGCCGACAATAGGGTTGACTTTCTCGCCCCCTGCTGTTCAGGCGGCTGACAAACTGTCAGCTTCACAGTTTTGACGCAGGCGCGTACCAAAGATATCACGTGTTCCCTGGGTGCACCTTTAACGTCCTCGTCGTTCACAGCCAAAATTTGGTCACCAGGAAGAAGCTGGAAAGGGATATTTGTCATTTTTCGTGAAAAAATTGCAGAAAGGAAGAAATGATCTCCCAAAGGCTTCCTTTACATTTATCGAAGAATTTACTTACTTTATCAACACTAGGTCCACCTTCTGTAACAAATCTAACTATAACTGGCTTCTCTGAGCCGGCGACAAAACCAAATCCTAGGGTTGGAGATCTATCAAGTTGTACTATACGTGGTTCTGGTATGGGCAAGGGTTCCGTGTATCTAATTATGGGTGTTTCGTAAGTGGTAGTTTTGTTCACATGGCTGAAAAAAATCGAATATGATTTGATGCGATTAGTCGCCATTTGATAAATCAAGCTTAGATTTTAGAGAGGGATAGCTTGATATATTACACTTTGTTGAAATAAACTGCCTCTCAAAATAATACATTTTTTATTTCATAGATTTTTTTCAGAGTTTGAAAGAGAAAACCCAGAAAGAAACCATTTAATAATGCCTCTCAAAACTTTAGGATATTATATCGAATTGCTTCAACCGTATACAGTCATTTTTTTTTATGCCACCTCGGAAAAGTTGAATGATACGAAATTATGAATAAGACATAAGTTGCCTATTTTAGAACAATGAAGCGATGTTTCTAAATCCTCAAAAGTATAGAGCACTGTCATCTGAGGTCACAACATAGCTGTCGAAGTCGCTGAGGAGCTATTGTATATTGTTGTAGGGAGTAACGTTGCACTGCGACCTTTAGGTCTATTGTGCCCCCTCATCAGAGCTGTTTATGTCATCACCATCTACAGCTCGGCTTCCAGTTCCAGAGTTCTGATGAACTCCATTATCTGGGATGGCTTCAAGGCGGCTACGTCTTCGCTACTCCAGATTTCTTGCCCGAAGCATTCCTTGCGTTGGTTTTAGATGGTGAGGCATTCCGTTATCAGGTGATCAGGAGTTTCATCCTCCTCACCCACAGAATCTTCACTCCTCATTCTCTGCTAGCTCTAATCTCATCGTATGCTTGCTAAGAAAGCAGTGTCCTGTAAGGAAACTAATGAAAAGGTGCAGTGTGTTTTTACTGAGATCCCATATACTTCTTCGATCTGACATTTGAAGTGATACATTTCTTAGAGAGATCTCAAGAGTATATCTCTTTCAGTTTCTTCTTTCATCTGGAATTCACTTTTGTAAGTGTATCTACGTACCCCAGAGTAGTGTTCCGGACCAATAAAAGGCGTTCGTGCTCCTTTCTTGGCAAGTGTCTTTGCCTCCTCATTTCCTTTAATTCCTGCGTGATTTGCCGAGAAGCAAGAGCAGACGCGTTTCTGGCTTCTTGGCCTTCATCAGTACTCTATAGCATCCCAACAAATTCAACTAAACTGAACCGTGTTATACCTAATCTAATGATTTCACGCTTCAAATTATAACTGGTGGAGGAAGGCTGAATTCCTTGTTTTGTCTCATAGGTGGCGTGGGCGATTAGGTATAATCGACCAAGCCGGCTATGAGAGGCTTAACAGGGTTCATGTTAGTTGAATTTGATGGGAAGCTACGGAGTACTGATCAATGCCAAGAAGCAAGAAACGCGTCTGCTCTTGCTTCTCGGCAAATCAATGAAATCCCCTGGGGTTATTCTATATGCATAAGTATATTAATTATACGAAGCCATTATGAAGACGCTATTGGCAGGAACGCTCTGGACTTGTTGATTTTAATAGCAGGTTGACTGTCAGAATGGATTGCTATATCACATCTCTGATAGTTTCTTAAAGCTTCATTTCCACGCATCTTTCGACTGCAAGTATTTCCGCCTGAACTACGCTCACCGTTTAATAAACGACAGCATCAAGAAATCTAGTGCTGAGAAAGTCTCAGCGGCTAATTTGCATATAATCAAGACGCCGCACCGTCAAGTAAATGAAGATCCTTGCAGGATGTAAGATCGTCCACTGTGTAACCCGCGCAAACAAACGGCACGCCTACTGAACATCATTCAACCCTTATCGTGACTGAAACAAACTCTTTAACGATATAAGTTGAGATTCGGTTGGGTGTTCAAACGGCCACCTATATATACAGATAGCGCCGCTTGCTTGTTCTCGTTGCGGCCGACTGAGCGTGAGATTCGATTGTTTCGCCGAGCGTGAACAACTTAAACAAAATAATTCAGACCCGAGATGATCCCGGCTTCGTCCGCGTATTCTCGAGGCCATCTAACCCTCCGTAGGTGGATGACCACATTTTATATGGTTACCGTGTGCTTAATATTAGAGCCATGAGATTTAAATAGAGCGACTTTGGTAGCACCATTGAATGGTTTCTTTCTGGGTTTTCTCTCCCAAACTCTGAAAAATATCTATTAAATAAAAAATTGATTATTTTGTGATTAGCTTCTGCGTAAGAAACACAAGATATTTGTCAGAAGCAATCAATCGAACAATTTTTCCTAACGAATAACAACGAAACAACATCAACGAAGAAACAACTATATCGTAACGTTTCGGAGTCTATATCAGACTCCTTCGTCAGACGCTTAACGAAAATCTTTAGAATTATTTTGTTGATAGTTATTCTGAAATTCGAGAATTGCCACATTGACAATATTTGAAAATCATAGCTAACATAGTTTTACTTTGCATAGAAATTTACAAGTTCCAACTCCTTTTTCTCTAAATTCAGCCAAATATGGTCAATACCAATTGAGCAATTTGCAAAATTGCATTCTCTGTTGAATAAAATACAAGTTTCCTTTTAATATATATAATCAGGTTCTGTCATTAGAATCTTTGTACTTCTCCAATCCATCATGTGATTTCCTTGGATTGTACATACATGTTCTGCTATTTTTGATTTCTGTATGTCTCTATTTCTCAAGTTATTCTTATGCTTCCTGAGATATTCGTTAAGTAAAGCAATAGCATGTATTATAAAAAATTCACTACTTTTTAACGTACATTCCAGCTGACAAATAAAAAAAATTGGTTCAAGCCCTGTGGACAGGAGCTTTTTGGTGCTCTTGTTCAAACAGACAAATTATAATTTGTCTGTCCACAGGGCTTGAACCAATTTTTTTTATTTGTCAGCTGGAATGTACGTTAAAAAATAGTGAATTTTTTATAATACATGCTATTGCTTTACTTAACGAATATCTCAGGAAGCATTTTAGAGCAGTAGTATGTAAGTATTATAAAAAATTGGTTCAAGCCCTGTGGACAGGAGCTTTTGGGCGCATGTTCATCTTCCTTGTGGCCCGTACTGACCAGTAAAGAAAAAAATCGATGAAAATACTGAGAGAGACCCAGGAAATTTGACACATTTTGTCTTATATCTCCAGAAATTGAAATCGTATAGAGCCAAAATTTTGCACAATGTTGCAAAATACTACAATTGACGTTAGTACAAGTTTTTGTTGCAATCTGATGAATAGTTCACGAAAAAAAAAATTTTTTTTCGAAAAAATTAAAAGAAATATTTTTTTAAAAATTACCAACATTTCGATCATAACAGAATTTTGCCAAAAGTTGCGCGTTTATATCCTCGAACTCACTACCAAGTTTCGATTCAACATCTTCTTTAGTTCCTGAAATATCAGGGAAATAACCTCAAAATTTTAAATGTCTATAACTCCTAAACCGTCCGGCCGATTTTGCCCGTTAACGAACTTAACCGTCGCATTTTGATCAGAAACCTACCCTGAAAGTTTGAAGTCGATAGGACCTTCGGTGCTCCTGTTATCGTGCCTACGGCCGGACAACCGGCCGGCCTGCCGGCCGGCCGGACGGCACCCTAAAATCTGACACCGGATTCGTGATCAGGGAGTCCGAATTAGTCTATTAGCCAATTTTCAGCTCGAAATTCGAAAATTACAGACATTTGGACGAAATGATAGGACGATGTTCCCCTAGAACATGCGCCCAAAAATACACTAATTTTCAACGTAGATTCTAGCTGACCAATAAAAGAATTGGGTTCTCATTTGAAAAAAAATAGTTTCGAGGTTTTTGTCATGACCGACTTTGACATTGAAATAGGAACACCCAGTATGTTCAATTGAATTTTCAATTAACGAGGGAGAAGCATTGGTATGTTATTAACATTGGAATGAAGCTCTATTTGAGAAAATTTAAAGAGTTTATTTCAGATTTCACACGAATTTTCTGAGAATAATATGTAAGTGACACATTAACACAATGTAGAATTCAATGGGTAATCTAATTATCACTGAAAAACCTGGGTAATACTTTTAAAAAACGAAAGTTGGTATCACCGAACGTCGAACGAATCTGAAATTCTTTCCAAGAATTCATATCTCCTATCAAAGCATAACATTTTAAGCGTTTATCTCTAGTATTTTTTCAAAATATTCTAACAAACGGTCTTCGTGAATCACACTGTATATCTCTTTCATTTTTTCCTAATTGAACACGCTCAGCGAGATCATAGACTCGGTAATTCCAAAATTATCGGAACATAAATCGAACTACCCCGCGCATTCGCCATTTTGTCACCAAATAAATGATCTGAACGAAATCTTTTATGTTTATCAATCCGACATATTTGTTGAATCCTAGCAGTTGAATAATCGACTAAATAAGTCGCAAACTTGACTCACTTGATGTAGTAAGTTCTGCCAGCTTCATCCAACGCCCGCTCCCATCCGTAGGGAAGGGCGTTCTCTCTGCTACGCCAAGCTTCGGCCGGTGGCAACCAGCCGGCAGTACGTGTCACGTGACTGAAAAAAAATAATAGAAATTACATACTATATATTCAATAGACCAATCACGTATAGACAGCGCAATGAATTCCGATTGCGGAGTTTCGTATTTATGCATCTATCTGTTTAGTGTTGGATATTTCTGGAGCGGATTCATGTTAAAACAAACACTGACGTGAAGTCTGGAGCTTTTGCGCGTATGTTCTATTGTCCATTCTCCTGTATAGGACACTCTTAATCAAATTTACCATGGTGAATTCTATTGTCTGTTCTCCTGTATTAGACACTCTTAATCGAATTTACCATGGTGAATTCGATTATGGCTGTCCAATACAGGAGAATAGACAATATAATTCACCATGGTAAATTCGATTAAAAATGTCCAATACAGGAGAATGGACAATAGAACATACGCGCAAAAGCTCCTGACTTCACGTCAGTGCTTGAACCAATTTTTTTTTCGTGAAGTCAGGATAGAAAGCAATGATGAAAAAATTAACACATTATTGTCTACCTTCAATTCTTCTTTAGGAGAAGAATATACATAATATTGTTGAAAAATATTACTGGAATTAATGTCATATTTAAATAATCAAAGTAAAGAAAATTATAAGTTTAGTTACAAACATATTGAATGAAATTCAATTGAATTCCAGTAATATTCAATTACTTATTCTTAACCAATAAATGTCCATTGATAGATCTAAAGGTGATGAGGTGAAACATAAAGATCTATTCTCATTAGTGATAGAAAAACTGGCCTAAAATTCCTCTCTACCCATCACGAGATTTAATATCCACAAATGAGCCTCTCACCTTACAAGATCAGAAGCCTTCAGCAAAATTTCAGCGATATCATATTAAAAATAATACATAACCTTTCAAAGGTCCCCTCTCGCAAATATACTCCTCTGAAGGCATATGGATCTCTTGAAGAAGAATCGCTTTCTCTATTTCTCAAATATATTCACTCTTGTTCATAGAAATCCCTTCAATATTTAGTTGCCTCCTCCTAAGGAGGATCTCTTTCAAAACCAGGTCTAACCGCTAATGTAGGGCTATCATCTCCCATAGATTTGTGATGAAATAACACGATTTTCTCATAACATACGCGCAAAAGTATGTCATCATGACATTCATATGTTTGAAGGTTCTCGCAAAAATACGACCATAGACAACAAATCATACGACGATTCGCATCCAGCTACCGAACTCACAAAAGGCTGCTCGGTCTCGACAACAATATGGATCCGATCATGTTCAAACTTGGAACTCTGCAGTAGAGTTAGGTTCTGAAGGCTCTTCCAAAATTTCAGCAATGCCGGACGAATAGTTTATGATATATAGAATTTTTTTAAATTATTTTTTTTTTAATTTTCTAGTTATACCATCCTCACGAAATTCTGCAAGAATTTTCGCGTTGGTATTCTACAACTAATAACCATCATTGAATTCAATCGGTTTTGTATTCTTCGAGTTAATGAGGAACAAAAACAACCAAATTTCAGAAAATTTCAGATGGCTATAACTCTAAAACTGTTAGGACGATTATGCTCATAAACAAACTCAAATGTCGCATTCAGATGCACAACCTAACCTGAAATTTTCAAGCCGCTATCTCTTTCCGTTCTCAGGTTATCGTGACAACAAAAATATTTTTTAATAATTTTTTAATAATTTTCTATCGATACGATTCTCACAAAATTTCACAAACGTGCTTAGGTCTATATTCTACAACTATTCGCCAAATTTAAATTCGATCGGATCTATTTTGGTTGAAAACAAAATTATTACTCGGAAACCATTGGGCCGATTATACCGATTAACGAACTTGTCCGTCGTATTGGGATGCGCCACCTTCCCTGAAAAATTCAAGTCGCTAGCTCTTTCCGTTCTCAAGTTATCGTGGCAACGGCCGGACGGCACCACAGAATTATGTTATATAACTATAGTGTTATGTTCTCCTGTGTTATAGTGTTCTAGGAGAACATAAGTGTTCTGCTAGTGAACAGACTGCTCCTTTAATGTTCTTCGTTTCATACTTCATTCGAACCAAGAAAACATTGATTTCTTGTCCTTCCCTATGATTTATTTCATGCTCAACAGAACAATTCTAGCCACGATAATGAAGCAGGTTTCCTGTTGATACCGATAGCGAAAATCCCTGCGACGCATTTCTCGTTTGTATGACTTCCCCTAAGCCTCAGGGAGTTCGAATAGGGTCAACTTTCCAGTCAGCACGAAATCGCAATCCATACTTATTCGACAGAAAGAACTGTCCGCTGAATATTTCATCCCTTCGAAAATTCATCCCATCCGATCTCGAGTGGTCTGGAATTTCGTAGCAACGGGATTCCGAAGAGATTAAATTGAGTGCGAGAAAGATAAGATCCGCTAGGGCTTCCGATGGTGAAGATAGACTAAGTGGTCCACCGCGGGACCCGGAAATAAAGGGTTTTCCACTAAGAGGTGTTATTTTGATATGCAAAGAAAAATGCCATTTTTCAATATAAATGATCGGATGTTTATTTCATTATAAAGAAGAAGCTATGCCGTTAATAGTGGAAAATAACATCAGGCAAATGACCACCACGACCACGCTTACAGGACCATATCCTTTTAATGAAATTTTCCATAACCAAATCGCAAAGTGGCTGCCCTATGTCCTCGATAGCCTCACGAATTCCATCTTTGAGGTCTTGAATCGACGCTGGGCTATTGGCGTAGACCTTCTCTTTCACGTGGCCCCAAAGGAAGAAGTCGCAAGGTGTTAAATCACAAGATCTCGGTGGCCAATTGTGATCACCTCTTCGAGAGATAACACGGTCCGGAAACTTTTTCCGCAAAATATCAATGGTCTCGTTGCTTGTGTGGCACGTAGCGCCGTCTTGTTGATAGTAAACGTTGTCCAGATCAATACCATCCAATTCCGGCCATAAAAAATCATTAATCATCTCTCGATAGCGTAATCCATTCACCGTCACTGTTGCTCCAGCCTCATTTCAATGGTTCAATGACTCCGCCGGACCATAAACCGCACCAAACAGTCACACATTGAGGATAGAGAGGCTTTTCAACAATAACTCTTGGGTTTTCCGAGCCCCAGATGCGACAATTCTGCTTGTTGACGAAGCCACCGAGGTGGAAATGGGCCTCATCACTCAAGATGATTTTTCGATGGAATTCCGGATCATTTTCATGCATTTCAACGACCCAATCAGCAAAGACACGACGTTGTTGATGATCGGCCGGCTTGAGTTCTTGTGTTAACTGAACTTTATAAGCCTTGAGACCCAAATCTTTGTGCAAAATACGGTGTAATGACGTTTGTGGAATGCCTAATTCCAAAGAACGACGAGGAATGGACAGACCTAGGTTTTCTTCAACACTTTCGGCTACAGCAGCAATATTCTCGGCTGTTCTTGAGCGACGTGCACGGGTTTTATTCTTCACATAACTAAGTTGTCCCAACATATATGATTTCATAGAATACTGTATTTATAATTTCCTGATGTATATAAATTCAACATGAGATGAGTCATAGACCTACGTTTTGAATTTAATTACGAAAATTCTTGAGAATTGACGCACACAAGCCAAATTGAAAGAGTGGGAAAGCCCTGTGGACAGGAGCTTTGGAGCTCTTGTTCAAACTTTGATAAATCATAACTCCGAAAATTTTGGTTTCCCCGAGTTGAGAATGATATCAAGGGATTCTTATTTAATTTATTTTATTTCATGATGCAGTTATATCTTAAGAATCCATTGATATCATTCCCAACTCTGAGAAACCAATACTTTCGGAAATATGATTTGTCAAAGTTTTTTTTGACGGCACCCCACAAATAATAGTCCAACGGTGTCAAATCGCAGCTCCGAGGTGGCCAAACGACATCAGCTCTGCGGCTGATGATGCGATCTTCAAAAACAGGGCAACTCCTGAACCAATTGGACTTTGTACGGCGTCATACCAAGGTCTTTATGCAAAATTCGTCTCAATGATGTCTCCGAAATGTTCAATTCTTGAGAACAACGGTGAATTGATGTTGATGGCGCTTCACGCGCACTTTCTGCCACAACAGCAATATTCTCGGGTGTACGCACTGTTTTTGGCTTTTCACGCTTTGGTTTATCGATGAGGATGCCAGTTTCTTTCACTTTTTTCACAAGATAACGAACATACGGAGCTGACGGTGCTTCTCTTCTTCCAAAATCCGTACGCAATTTTCGCACACATTCTGCAACATTACCATGATTTTCAAAGTAATGTCGCAATATTTCCCAGCGTTGTTCAAGCGTATACACAACCATATTCGTTCAGCGGAAGGATAAAACTAATTATCTGTCAAATCAGACATGAGCTAATTGTTACCATTCACGAAATAAGCAATAGTTGAAAAAAAAAACATTAGATGGCGTACCCTTTAGAAATGTGGAAAAACTAATCAAGGTAGGAAATTTTCTCCATCCATCGGAATTTCGATGAGAAAATAACAAACCTTTCTGTAAAATTCGTAGCGTATTTCCACCTGAAAACCTCGCATCTATCCCAAAAAAAAAAAAATTCAATCGATCCAACCGCGTTGTCTGGAACTCTTTTCTTAACCAATCCTAACCGTCTCGAGTTGAAAAAAATTCTGCGTCTGGATAGAGCACCTCGAACAACTTAATTGGAAAGAAAACCCGTGAAAAGCGGGACCATCTGATAAATTGGCGCGGTCTTGCTGCATTCATTGCCTCGAATTATGCAGATTATTTTCTTTCCGTTTTTCCCCGTTCCGGACTTATCAAAGGGAGAATTTTCATGAGGACGAATTAATTCTGGTCGGCCTAAGTGAAAATTGGGCTCTCGGAGACGGATTTATCTTTTATCCTGTTAATTAAACATGGTCTGAGATATCGGTTTGGAAGCCATGTTTAGGTGGGATTTTGGGGGAAAACGCTGGGAATTTTTAAGTATTACTTACTACGCTCCTTGGCAGTTGAGTGGATGTTATAGTGATGTCGAAATTTTATGCGTCATTGAGTTATAAAGGGTGACACTAAATTGAAAGTTTTTCAGCAAAAATTATTTAGGGTTTTTCATATAATTTATTTTTTCTCAACCCCTTACCCTCCAAGTTACTGCCATTTGAAATTGGGGGAAATTTTTGTCTATATTCTTCTATGAAACAAACCAGAAGAAAAAGCAATCTTTGACAAATCATATCTCCGAAAGAATTGGTTTCCCAGAGTTGGGAATGATATCAATGGATTCTTATAATAGAACTTAATCGATAAAAAATTGTTGAGAGGTTCTTCTCTGGCAAAAATTAATGGGAGCCTTCCATATAAGTTTTGCTTCTGAGGTCGAACCTTCAAATGACTGCCCTTTGAAGGAGAAAATTTTGGTTTAATTGAATATCAAACATTAAAATGTTTATCTTTATCTATTTCAGTATCGTAATGAGTTCATTCCAGCACTAAAAACAGTGCTGGAATGAACTCATTCCCGCATTGTTTCTAGTTATATTTTTCGTTTTGTGGTAGTCAGCACTGACATTCGATCCTATCAAATTTCACACAATTTTTGTCAATATAAGATAATCTGGATAAGGTGAAATAATTGTTGGGAGGAAAGGTTTTATTTTCATCAAAAAATAACGTATACTAGAGATTTATTTCTTGCCAATTTTGAATCATTCACGATATTAGGCCACTGTTAAATCTGATCTCCATGCTCTACGTATAATTCAAATTCCGTGATGTCAACTTTCGTAACAGTCACACCAATTGCCAAGATATAATACAAAAGTCACTAGGATGTATAATCCTAATTTTTCATTGAATTTCAACAGTATCTTACAAAACTTACCTGAAATAGAGAAAATATCGTCTAATACTCGTCGCAGAAAGCAATTCCAACACTCATGCGTACGAAAACTCGCTCTTTCGTCGCTCGTTTTCGAATTTCGCATTCGTGTTTGAATATCAGCCCATTCTGCAACTTGTTTTAGAATATACTATGTTTTCGTTGCTCCGAACCCATTAGGCTGATTTTGCCTAATAACGAACTTAACCGAGATATTTATCTCTAAAACCTACTTTGTAAATTTCAACTGTCTAGCTCATTTCGTTCAAGTGTTATCGTGTTAACAGCCAGCTGGAACGGCCGGTGGGACAGAATCGATTCTGACCACGGATTCTTGAGAAATCAGTCGAACCAAATCGTTTGACCATTTTCATCCAAGAGTTCGAAAATTACAGACATTCGGGCAAATTGATAAGCACTCTGTTCTGAGGAACACGAGCGCCAAAAACGTGCCTCGTCGCTCCTAATTATGTTTCGGTGAAAGTCATGCACTTCCTCAATAAGCAAAGATACGACGTTATCACCCTAAAATTTGCACCCCCTCGTATAAAAACAATCCCATTTCTATCGTATTCAGCGACCATCGAAAACAATCTCATTTCTATCTATCGTATTTAGCGACCATCGAAAACAATCCCATTTCTATCTATCGTATTTAGCGACCATCGAAAACAATCCCATTTCTATCGTATTTAGCGACCATCGAAAACAATTCCATTTCTATCGTATTTACACTGAGAGAACAGTTTATTTATAAATAATAAAGTTTATTCATATTAAATAAACCCCTTATTCATATATGGCGTAATAAATATTTATTTGTCCCAAATAATGGATTTGTTTGAGTTTTAAAAATAAATATATATTGGTGATAAATTAATATATATATTAATTATTAATATACGATTTATTAATAGATGAAAAGGTTTATTAATAGATACAAAATTATATTATCATTCAATTACGATTTATTAATAATAAATCAATGTTATTTATGAGAATTAAATATTTGTTTTGAATGAATATCATTAGTTTATAATGAATAAAGATATATTTATATTTCAGAAAAGAATATATCTCATAAATACAGGAAATTTATTATAAGAAATTATATATTCATAAGAAATAATGAATTTATTGAAGGAGAAAAGATATATTTTTATTAAATAACGAATTCTTATTAATAAATATATATTATTCATGAGATAAAACAATGTTCATTCTATGAAAGTCAATAGTTTATACCAAACAAATATAAATTTATATTTAGTAGATTATATTTCATGTAAATAAAAAAAATTTATTATAGAATAATTTTATACTTTCGTAAATAACAAGTTTTTCACAGTAAATTAAGGTTTTTTTTTTTCGAAAAAAAATTATATTTTCCAATAAATATGATTAATTAAATGAAAACTGAAGTGAATGAAAACTGAGGGGAATGAATAATGAAAATCCATCACATTAGCCTTTTTATGTTTCATTGGAATGGAACTTAATAAAGTTATGTATTATTCAGTCAATCAACAATATATAGGGGTGGTGCATGAAAAATAAAATAAAGGAAATACACAAAACGTAATATTTATTCGATAATGAGAAAACATAACATAGGTTCAACATTAAACTTATAAAAAAAATCAGTCTAGTCTTAGTATACATTCAACAACAAAATGTATTATTTAGTAAATAATGAGAAAAAATACTTAGGAGGTCCAACATTAAACTCTTACAAAATATAAAATCAGTCTAGTCTTAATATGCATTCAACAACAAAACGTAATATTTATTGAATAATAAGAAAAAAGTATTTAGGAGGTTCAACATTGAACTCTTTGAAAATATAAAATCAGTCTAGTCTTTGCAAGCATTCAACGCAACAAAACGTAATATTTATTAAATAATGAGAAAAAAATAACAGGTTCAACATTCAACTTTCAAAAAATCAAAAAAAGTAAAAATATAATACGAGTCTAACTATACATTCATCAATATTTTAGTATCAGATAATGGATACATAATTTTTCTTAATTATTAAATTCTTATGAACTCAACTCATTTATGTGAAGCAAGAAATAATAAAATTGTCAGAAACATTTAAATGCCAATAAATTAACAATTTGGTCGAATTATGACTAGTTTCAAGAAATTCGCTCTCACATACACTAAATCAAAAATTACACTGATGGCATTGTCACACCTAAACTTCAGGAACAATTGGGTACATAAAGCGAACTCAATCATTAGGTTGATTTAATCTTCCTGATTCATACATGAAATATATTTATTTCCATTAGGTAGCTGAATTGTGGATATGTGTTAGAAAAGGCCAAAAGTCTTCGAGGACATTAACTTTAAAGGTATGGGAAGAAATACAATTTACCTGATAGGCCTGAAAATGTTTAACAAAACCGAAACACAAAATTTCTTTGCAATTTAAACGATAATTTGTATTGTTATATTCAATAGATTCTATAACACAAAACACTGGTTCTCCAAAATTATTTCCACCGTATTGACATACCACTCCTTTCTTATAGAGTACTCCATTGATTTTCAACCAACTCGAATATACTTCTCAAATGGCTCAAACCATTTTCAAACAAAAACTCCTGGAAATCGGACATTCTGTTCACACACTTATCACAAAACTTTTAGTTCGTAGTAACTCACAAATACACTATCCTAACCATATCCTAACTGACTGAAGAAAAGGAAAAGACTGAATTAGAATTAGAAGATTTTCAGAGTCGCAATTCGCTATGATGGGGTGGGGTCGGGAACATAAAGATCCGAGCGTAAATAAACACTTATTCAGGTCTAATCAAGATTTATTATTAATAAATAAATGTTGATTAAATGATGATTCAACAAATATTTGTTTGACAGAAATAAGGCAAATCTTAACTTGAAATAATATTTGTTTGGTGGAAATAAATCATTTGGTTATAGTTAATAATATTTTCGAACATGACTTTTCTGTATTAGATTTATTTCCTATTAATAAACCTTTCTAATAATTAATAAATATTGCCTAAATAAATAATATATTTCTGAGTAATAAGCTTAAAATCAAGTGGATCTAACTATTAATAACATTTATTAATAATTAATAAAATTCGTTAATAAAAAATAAATATATCCCAAATAAAGAATTATTAATTATTAACCCTAACATTTCTCTCAGTGTAGCGACCATCGAAAACAATCCCATTTCTATCGTATTTAGCGACCATCGAAAACAATCTCATTTCTATCGTATTTAGCGACCATCGAAAACAATCCCATTTCTATCGTATTTAGCGACCATCGAAAACAATCCCATTTCTATCGTATTTAGCGACCATCGAAAACAATCCCCTTTCTATCGTATTTAGCGACCATCGAAAACAATCCCATTTCTATCGTATTTAGCGACAATCGAAAACAATCCCATTTCTATCGTATTTAGTGACCATCAAAAACAATCAAGGCGACTTTCACGCCAGGACTCCAAAGTCAACGAACCAGAGCACGCGATATGGCCACCTTGATCCCTCATCCTCAATTAGAAGGGATGAAAATCCCAAGGAGCCTCCCCTCCTACCTCCCGAACCGCTTCATTAGAGGCGCCTATTCGACCCACGATACAAGCGGGTATCAGGGCTCCTTGATGTCGTTCCCAAGATATACGGACCCTTAAATTAATTTGTCCGGTTGGAACGAGCCCTGTAACGGACGTTTTTAGCCACGTCTTGCGACCCGTAGAGGAGGGGGTAATGGGGTTTGATTTCTGATTCCTCGTATTGGTACAAAACGCCCGCTCTGATTTTTTTGACTCCAAAAACATCTAGACGGTAAGTCTTCAAGATGCTCATTAATGTCAACCATAGATTACTCTAGCCAAATGAAACAGTTTTCTCTTTTACCATCATTCCAGATTCGGCTCAGGTAAAAAGTTAAAAGTGTTTAAAGATTTCACAATGTGCTAATAAAGGGTTTTCCAATAAGAGGTGTTATTTTGAATAGCCCGCTATTTCGGTAGACGTCACTTTTGAAGCTGTCATTTTTTGACATTTGACAAGTAGAAACTACGCCATTAATGAAAATGGAACGATACACGCTTCAAGAACGCATTGAAATTATTAAAATTCACTATAAAATTTGGCAGAGACGGTTCGTAAAATTCGAACATTTTTGGGTCGACGTGAAGCACCTTGTCGGACCGCAATAAAGAAATTGGTGGAAAAATTCTAGCTGTTGGGACAAGTTAGTTATGTGAAGAATAAAACCCGTGCACGTCACTCAAGAACAGCCGAGAATATTGCTGCTGTAGCCGAAAGTGTTGAAGAAAACCCAGGTTTGTCCATTCCTCGTCGTTCTATGGAATAAGGCATTCCACAAACGTCATTACACCGTATTTTGCATAAAGATTCGGGTCTTATGAAGTTCAGTTAACACAAGTACTCAAGCCAGCCGATCATCAACAACGTCGTGTTTTTGCTGATTGGGTCGTTGAAATGCATGAAAATGATCCGGAATTCCATCGAAAAATCATCTTGAGTGATGAGGCCCATTTCCACCTCGGTGGCCTCGTCAACAAGCAAAATTGTCGCATCTGGGGCTCGGAAAACCCAAGAGTTATTGTTGAAAAGCCTCTCTATCCTCAACGTGTGACTGTTTGGTGCGGTTTATGGTCCGGCGGAGTCATTCGACCTTACTTTTTCGAAAATGAGGCAGGAGCAACAGTTACGGTGAATGGATTGCGCTATCGGGAGATGATTAATGATTTTTTATGGCCGGAATTGGATGGTATTGATCTGGACAACGTTTACTCTCAACAAGACGGCGCTACGTGCCACACAAGCAACAAAACCATTGATCTTTTGCGGGAAAAGTTTCCGCACCGTGTTATCCCTCGAAGAGGTGATAACAATTGGCCACCGAGATCTTGTGATTTAACACCTTGCGACTTCATCCTTTGGGGCCACGAGAAAGAGAAGGTCTACGCCAATAGCCCAGCGTCGATTCAAGACCTCAAAGATGGAATTCGTGAGACTATCGAGGACATAGGGAAGCCACTTTGCGATTTGGTTATGGAAATTTTCATTAAAAGGATATGGTCCTGTAAGCGTGGTCGTGGTGGTCATTTGCCTGATGTTTTTTTCCACTATTAACGGCATAGCTTCTTCTTTATAATGAAATAAACATCTGATCATTTATATTGAAAAATGGCATTTTTCTTTGAATACCAAAATAACACCTCTTATTGGAAATCCCTTTACATTCCAAAAACGTTTAAGACCATTTTCAGCCAAACATTCCAAAATTACAGACATTTCGGCAAATTGATAAGCACTCTGTTCCAAGAAACAAGAGCGCCAAAGAGCAATCCATCCATTTCTGAGGAATTATTTAAATCTGTTCTCAAGCTCTTAAAAAACATTAATATACGAGTTTATGCTTTGCTAAATCGTTGAAAAATTTTTCCATGACTTCACTCCAATTCCTTTCGCCAATTATTCTCGAAGATCAACATTCCGCGTTCGCTACAGATGAAATGAAGGGCACAATTAAAATTCCAGGTCGTGTTTAAATACCCGGCACAATAAACTGATATAATTCGGGCTATATAATAATTCTCCGACAATACGCCTGGAAGAATAGGCGTCGAAAAAAGTTCGAGCTCGATTGCATTATCGGTAACAATGGCCGCTTTACAGACGCCGTCATATTTCGCCCGAAGCGACATCTGAAAACTCCGGAATATAAAATTCAGGCGCTACCGCCCTCAACATCGGAACATTCAAAAGGTCGTAATTTTTCCCGTATGGAGAATTGCACACCCTGCCCGGCTATCGAGAACATATTCTGCTCTGAAGACCGGCAGATGGGGAGAAAAGCTATAAAATTGGATATGATGTAGATCGTTCATGATGAGAAAGTTCAATATGTCTTTTTGTTCCAGATATATCTTTATTATCATTATTAGATCGAGGTTGTGAGGCTTGCTCAAACCCTTCAGAATTACACCCTTCAGAATAGATCTTTCGTTCTATTACCCTACTTATTCAATCCTGAAGAAATTGTTAATGCTGTTAAAATGCCTGATGACGTCCTTAAAGGCCTCGGCTATCACGTCATGAGGTTTTAGAACTAGCTCAGCCATATGTGAAATTCTTAGGCTGGCTTTCTCTGGGCTACATATGTCATAATTTAAAGTTGTGTGATCAGAGACGATCCTCTTATTACTCAAGTAGCCCATTAAAATGGTACGGAATGTATTCATATCTTATAATAGCTGAGAAAACTGTCCATATCGATGGTTGATTCGATTAAGAGGGTCCAATAGAGATGAATAGACAATAGAACAAGCACGCGAAAGCTCCCGACTTCACGTCCAATTTTTCCATATTATGTTATACTGTTAGATTAGTATACTTGCTGGTCCGGAAATTGGCTTTGGGAATAGTGGAATAGCAATAATAGGCAGAAATAATAAATCTAATACTTTGTATTCGCAGTAGTTTTACACTCTTCGGCAGCTAAAACGTATATTTTCTTACTGCTCGAATACATATGTGCAGATGATATATAATAAAATTAATATGATAACAGATTCCTTTGAATTATAAATGTGAATTTATGAATACTGCAAAAGATGGCATTACAAGTATTGAATATACAATCGAAGAATATTAGAATCTCTAACATATTCCAACAGTTAGACTTAAAGGATGTCAAACGGAATAAAATTCCGTTGAAGCTTACTACGCTGAAAATAATGATTTTTCAACGAGAGCACCCGAAGCAAATCCAATTAAAGAAGCGTCTCGTTCAAACGAAAGTCGTCACTGTCTTTTCAACTCGTCACACGGTTCAATTACCTTCAGAGTCTCGATTCCAATTTAATAAGGCGTCTGTTCCGAAAGTGTGAAAAGTGTTTTCGTCGATTACGCTTCTTCCTGTCGAACTAATCTAAAGTTTTTCGATCAGTTTCGCGTCTATTGTTCCTTCGGACCATGATCATAGTTGGTCAATATTGAATTCAAGATTATGATCATGGTCCTTCGGGCCGGAATTCTAAGGACTAATGGAAGGAAATCATGTGGGGTCGTGTTCAGAACTGTGAACACCTAACGCGTTCTAAATTTCGATTAGTAAAGGATCCGAAGAGATGCCATCAGTTTACCGGATGAAACATAGTTTTTGGCGCTCTTGTTCCTCGGAACAGAATGCTTATCAATTTGACCAAACGTCCGTAATTTTCGATTTTTTCGATGAAAATGGTCTTAAACGATTTGGTTCGACTCACTGATCAAGAATCCGTGGTCGAAATCAATTCTGTCCGGCCGGCCGTATAGGCACGATAACTCCCGAACGAAAGGAGTTAGAAGATTGAAATTAGGAGGGTAGGTTTGGATCGTAAATATCTCGGACGAGTTCGTTAGCGGGCGAAATCCACCAAGCGGTTTCGGAGTTAAGCGCGTTTTCAGTAAAAATATTTTTTCTGAATATTTCCGCAACCAATCACTTGATCTATCTGAAATTTAGTATCAAATTGTGATCATGACCTTTATATGCATGCGAAGTTTTGTATTGATCGGATTGCCGTAAAGTGGTAAAAAACTACGGCCGCCCGGTCCGGCCGGCCTTAGGCACAATAACTCTCGAATGGAATGAGCTACACAGTTGAAAATTTCAGAGTAGGTTTGGAGATAAATATCTCGGTTGAGTTCATTATTGGACCAAATCAGCTAAATGGTTTCGGAGTATCGAAAAAAAAAATTTCTTTACATTACAAATTACAAATTCAATTTTTTTAAGATGCAGTTCCATCATCAGAATGGGGATTCTATTTGTCTGTGTTTTATCTGTGTTCACTGTTCATTCATGTCATCTTATCTACCTATAAGAGACGTCATATTTATTTCTGTTCTAGTTTGTTTATATAATTCGTACTTTGAATATATTTTGTGTTGGAAAACAAGGTTCCGCATTTTGAATTTGTGAATATATATAAGACTGTTTTGATACCAAAAATAATATTGAGTTGTTGCATATTGAATAATTTATGTGCAAATATTGGGGATGATGTTTCAGAAGATTTATAATTGGATCATTTTAATGTTGTAGTTTATGAAGGCAATAGTAAAGAACAACATAATGGAATCATCAAAAGAAATGATTACTGTTCGTTGACCACTGAGGTTCATATTTCCTTTTACTTCGTGAAGTTGAGAGACATGTTCCTATACAGTATTTTCATAATGTTACTAGCAAAAAAAATGCTGAAATACTGATTTACATTTGTGTATCAAATATTCGTTCTTGAGTTAAGGTTCATAATACAGAATTAATGTGATAGTGGTATGAAATAATAAATTATGAAATGAGGATTTTATTTTATTAATATATTTTGAACTATCAAACCAATTTATTCGTCAGTCTATACCTATTCAAATATCAGGAATAAATGGCCAACCTGCTATGATTGTCTCCAGCCTTGCTCTAGACATTTCGATGATACTTTCCTTAGGTATTTCGAGTTGTGAAAACTATGCACCGAGTGTAAGTTGCAACAACCCATTCCACGAGGTTAAATCATTGCAGATTGCACATTTGATCTTGATAAATGAACTATTATTTGAATTCGATTTCTTTTATGGTGCAGTTCTATCATAAGAATCCATTGATATTATTCCCCTGAGAAACCAATACTTTCGGAGATATGGTTTGTCAAAACTTGAACAAGAGTACCAAAGCTCCTGCCACAGGGTCACCTTTTTTAATTACACTCGTAGACAGACGAATACATCCTGAAAGCAATACATACATAATTTTTTTTTACAAATAACCAGATAAAAAATTATATGTCCAGGTCATATATTGTAAGGTACAGGGAGATCATTAATTGTTAAGTGAAAATCTATTCATGATTAATGTGGCAAACCTTTGCGAACATAAATGTCAAAAAACTTTCGCTTTGAGAAACGTCATACAAAAGTTATCCCTATCGAAAGATCTCATTCATCTAAAAAAACGCCCAATACATTAATTCCCTTCCCTCGAGGCAATTTTCACATGACCGAACCTCTGATACAGAAAATATCGGATTCTTTCCACCCCAAACAACCCCGAATACACTTCTAATCTCTTCCGTTAATCTGAACAATCCTCACAATCGTACGAAACCCCAATACCAACCGCTTCCACCCCAAACAGACCTCCCTTAGCCCACCCAATCCTCGAAAATGGAATAACAACACCCCACTCGAACTTTTACGAAGTTTTTATTGGCGAATTTTCGGCTTCAAAGAATTCTGTTGCGGAGTTCTAGCAACATATTCCGCTATTAAGTTTCAATGTAAGGGTTACAAAAACTGCTTTTTAACTTTTTGCGATTTGGAGCGTTGTGTACCGTTATACGTCTGTGATGCCTAGGGGAGTGAAATACAGCGTGATTCTTGAACAATATCGGAAATTATTGTCCGTATTGAAATGGCATTATTCTCCATATTGAAATATAGCAGAACATGTATGTACAATCCAAGGAGATCACATGGTGGATTGGAGAAATACAAAGATGCTGATGACAATGATGCAATTTTGCAAATTGCTCAATCGGTATTGACCATATTTGGCTGAACTTATAGAAAAAGATTGGCTCAAGCAAAAGCTCCTGACTTCACGTCAGTGCTCTTTTTTTCGTATTTTTTTTAAGATTTCCAAGGGGTAGGATTCTTACAAAGTTTTACACACTTCTTTATGTCGATATTCTACAACTAGTTACCAAGCTTCAATTCAATCTAATCTGTATTCTTTGAGTTATCAAGGAACTAATATTATAGGTGGGTATAACTCCGAGACCGATGGACCGATTATGCCCAAAATCGAACTTAACCCTCCCATTCGCATGCGCAATCTACCCTGAAAGTCCCTATCTCGTTTCGTTCGAAAGTTATCGAGGCAACGGTCACCCCTCCAGCTACTGAATTCACACAAGGATGCTCCGATCTCCGACAATATAGATACGATCGTGTTCAGACTTGAAATTTGGCAGTAGAGTTAGGTTTTGAAGGCTGCCGCAAAATTTCAGCGATGTCGGAGGAACAATTTCTGATATATAAAATTTTTTCAATGATTTTTAAAAAATTTTTTAGTGATACGATCCTCACGAAATTTTGCAAGAATTTTCGCGTTGGCATTCTTCAACTAATAACCATGTTTGAATTGGATCGGTTTTGTATTTTTCGGGTTATTGAGGAAATAACAACCAAATTTCAGATGGATATAACTCCAAAACCGTTTGGCCGATTAGGCCTATCAACTAACTCAAATGTTGCATTCAGATGCAAAACCTAACCTGAGAATTTCAAGTCGCTATCTTTTTCCCTTCTCAGGTTATCGTGACATAAATAATATTAATAAAGAAAATAGAATTACGCGTATAAGTATATTTAAATGGAAAAGTACTTATAACGGGTAATTCCGAAAAAAAAGAGCAGAGAAAAATCATTCTTCTGGTACCGTACACGTACACGTGTTTCTGCTTCTTCAGGACAGGGCAACCAAGAAGCCAAGAAAAAGATGGAAATAAAACTGAAAACCAGAACAGGAGCAAGCAACCATTTTGTGCCTTCTGCTCTAGCTCCTGTCACCTGTTTTCAGTTATCTTTCCATATTTTTCTTGGTTTCTTGGTTGCCCAGTCCTGAAGAAGCAAACTAGCAGAAACACGTACCAGCAGAATGATTTTTCTCTGCTCTTTTTGCGGAATTACCCGGTATACTTTTTCATATAAATAATATTTTTTAATAATTTTCGACAATTTTCTAGCGATCCGATTCTCACAAAATTTCATAAACGTCCTTAGGATATTTCAATTTCTTTTTAAATCTTCATCGTATGACTAGAAAAAATGTTCAACTATTTTCACCGCATTTCAGCTCGATCGACTCTGTATGAGTCAGTACTTCTCAAGAATTTTTTGTTAATATATTCTACCTCACACAATTTTTACAGCCTGAGCTGAAGTAACTTTCGAGGTATATCGAGTTATTGTTTATCTTTTCTATAATTGTTGGAGGCTCGAAATAAACATTATAAGAATTATTATCTATACTTCATTCACTTTTATAAAGACTCCCAGTTGGCCATGCTTTAGGTCTGTTACGTTTTTCTAACTGAAAGTAAGGCAGGTTGGCACTCCTGAAATATCGTCGATGTCAAAACAATTCTCTGAGACGTTGCAAATGTCTACTCTCAACAATCAACATAATGTTCAATCTTAGGCAAGATATTATAACAGATCATTATCTTCGAATAATAAAGAACTCTTCGCTTTGAAATTGAAAATGCCGAAAGCAGTTTTGAAGAAGCAGAGACAAAGTATCAGGAAGTGCTATACAGAACTTGAATCTGCAATAGGAAAATTGCATTCTGTCTTAGGACATGTTGAACTCTCGAATGAAATTACTTCGTTTCAAGTTGTGCAACAAGGTATTTAAATGTCTTCTGTAGGCTTATTCTTGAGAATTTCGAAAAGTGGGGAATTCCATAAATACGTCTGTTCGTTTAGAAGTTCTCCTGCCGGGTTATTCAGGTACTTTTATTCTTTTTTCAAATGAACTATCACAAAGTAACGGGCTACTTTATTCATTATTTTTCATTAAAATTTCAACACTTGATTCTTGATTTCCGTACAAGAAAATAGCATAATTGAATCTTCCAACCAGTTTATATACGTGAAATATTTCCATAGTAACAACAGATGAAAAATTTTCCTCAGCCAGTCGCCAGGTCTTTGGAATTGTTGAATTCACATAATATTTTCACAAATTCATTATTTTTCCCAAAAACATCCACATTTTGAAAAATACGTAATTACTACGACTTCTATGTAGAGCGGACAACGTTGCGTAGTTATCTGACAGGAAAATGAGCATAACCTAACATTTTCAAAATATACACGGTGAAATGTTCCAACATTTCATGGCCAACCGGGATACTTTATAAAAGTGAACAAAGTATATTATTATTTTCCCCGGTTTTTCAAAGTTGAAACGCTTCCCATATCGACCGGTGTTGATAGCGAAAGACATCACAGATTCCAAACCACATGCCTAAACCTCCAAACCAAAGCAATAAATCTGATTTGCAAAAACTGGCTGGGACAAGCCAAGGAACTCTACGTGACTCAAATTGATGATTTTTCCTTTTTCCGTGGACGCCTCAGTTTTCACCCGGCAACGCCACCACATCCATTTCCATTATTTTCAGTCTTCGTATTGAATTTTCACCAGCAATGGCGGATGGGGTTATTTATATTCGCCATCAATTGAGGTTTATCTGTTGCCTTTTCCAAACGGAGCGAAAGATATTGATGGAATGCGAATGCGCGTATCAAATGACTGGAGATCGATGAAACAAGCGCGCCAAAAATGGATATTCAGCGTTGAATACGATGGTCTGGGATAGGGCTCGGAATATATGAGTTATAATTATTCGAATAGTCAAATATTCGATTATTCGAATAGCCAAATATGCTGCTCTACAAAAGTTAAGGGGTTAGGTGTAGTTATGCAGCTTTTCCAAAAAACCTTTATTTGTTTTTTTGCATTTTCTTAAAGCATAATATCTCAGAAATATTCTCTGAAAATTTGAAGTAAATTCGACAAATACTTTTCGAGTTATTGGATAATTAGCAAAGTGCTCTGTGCTAGAGCAGGTATCTAAGAGCAGGTAGCTATCAGCTAGCGTGCTAACGACAACACTCCAGAAGGTAGAATCCTACGGAATTTTTTTTTTATTTTCAATGATTTGTTAAAAATTTTCTACAAATACTACCCTCACGAAATTTTGCGAGAATTTTCGCGTTGGCATTCTACAACTAATAACCATGTTTGAATTCAATCGGTTTAGTATTTTTCGAGTTGATGAGGAACAAAAAATAACCAAATTTAGGATGGCTTTAACTCTAAAACCGTTTGGCCGATTATGCTCATAAACAAACTCAAATGTCACATTCAGATGCACAACCTAACTTGAAATCTTCAAGCCGCTATCTCTTTCCGTTCTCAGGTTATCGTGACAACAAAAATATTTTTTAATATTTTTTTGATAATTTTCTAGCGATACGATTCTCACAAAATTTCACAAACGTGCTAAGGTTTATATTCTACAACTATTCACCAAGTTTCAATTTGATCGGATCTATATTGGTTGAAAACAAAATTATTACTCGGAAACCATTGGGCCGATTATGCCCATTAACGAACTTGTCCGTCGTATTGAGATGCACCACCTACCCTGTGAATTTCAAGTCGCTAGCTCTTTCCGTTCCCAAGTTATCGTGGCAACGGCCGGACAGAATCAAATTTGACCTCGAATTCTTCATTGGGGAGTCGTACTAAATCGTTTGAGACCATTTTCGTAAAAAAATTCGAAAGTTACAGAGATTTGGGCAAAATGATAACGCGATGTTCCCCAGAACATACGCGCAAAAAGCAGACAAGTTCCCCATAAATCAGAATTCTACGAGTTAGAGCGTCTTTTCAAATTTACATTTTAAAGTTGGTAAAAATCGGGATGTAAACATTTCGTTGGCCCACCCAGTATACCGATATCGTGATGCTCGACCTAAAAATGACCATTTTCCACAACTCTAATTAGAATCCCAGTCCTGCACTGTCTGTTATTGTAACGATAACGAGATGTGGGACGGTGGCGACAATCGCTGTTTATGAAATAATTATGTATATTTAAATTACGTAATTAATCATCCTACAGCATGGACATTGCATCCTGCAACGGATACTATTTACGGCTTGCATGCGCTAATTCAAACCAACAAATATTGCAATACTTTTCCACGCCAGATTTCGGATTTGATAGGAACCGAATGACAGATCGAGGTTCTTCAAAATAAAAGGTCCGCCAAATAACTTTTTTTTTTGAAAATGCAATAAAAAGAAACTACTGAATATTTTCTCAAATTTCTTTTTTTATTTGAAAGTACAATCCTTCCCGTTAATAATGGAAAATGATTTCATGCAAATGGCTGCCTCGGCTGGCCATGCAGTAGCCTACACGATCGGTACAATTTTTAATCAGATTTATATTGGTTGAAAACAAAATTATTACTCGGAAACCATTGGGCCGATTATGCCCATTAACGAACTTGTCTGTCGTATTGGGATGCGCCACCTACCCTGAAAATTTCAAGTCGCTAGCTCTATCCGTTCTCAAGTTATCGTGGCAACGGCCGGACGGCCGGCTGGACAGAGTCAAATTTGACATCGAATGCTTCATTGGGGAGTTGAACCAAATCGTTTGAGACCATTTTCGTCAAAAAATTCGAAAGTTACAGACATTTGGGCAAAATGATAACGCGATGTTCCCCAGAACATACGCGCAAACAATTAATGTAACCTTTTTAGAGGCAAGTTCTTGATTAAATAATATGTGACATGATGATATTTTCCTGAAATCAAAAATTTGAAAACATGTTATAAAAGGTCAGTAATAAATAACATCCGTTCAGGTATGTATGGAATTCACATCAATAATTTGCTGCTTTGCTGCCCTAGTGGTAGGGATTCGTCTTCTTGGCAAGTAAGTGCCGAGATCGACTCCCGTAGCCGAAATGATTGATCTTTTTCATTTTTTCACAGTGCTTTTTCATCTAGTTAGATGGTTTTATCGCGCTTAAAAATCACATGGCGAGACTACTTAAGGAACTATTGATTAACAAATAAATTCTGTAAGACACCTATTGGGGAAGTAGTTCGCAGAAATGTCAAAATGGTACTTGCCGCTGGTTACGATAAGTCCACTCACATGAAAGGACATAACGCCCTTACACGAACAATGAGCATAAACCAAAACCTAATTAGCAGTTTCGAAGCTCCATAAACGTAACGACAGCAGACCGACGCGCCATCTAAAGCTTCGCCAAGAGGCGACGAGGAAATTTCGCGTTTTAATTGCCGATTTCAGTTGCCGGAAGGGCAAACAAACGGAAGTTGCGTCAAATGCATCGAAATATAGATCGTCGGTTGGATTGCTATTTATAAATTCGGTTTGATGGCTCATCCTAACGCCATGTTGCGGTCACCACAACAACAGGTAGAAACGTGGAATGACAAAGGCTCGGTTGAAGTGCTTGGCGCACGTGCTCTCGGCCGTGCATTCCACGCTGGAGAAGATACAGGTTCCTATTTTTAGGGGAAATACGGAAGGTGTGCAAGCTTCTTTTTTTGGATCGTGGGTGTGTAATTGTCTATTTGTTTATTGCGTTACGTCGGTGACGAAGTTTGTTTAAGAGTTATGTGATGCTGGGTTTTCACGAGATGGTTCTAAATAGATATGCCATTCGATCTCTAGTAATCTAAATTTTCTCTGATAGCAGCATGGCGAAGAACAAATTTTCTGATTGGTCGAAGTGCAGAAACGTTTCCCTATAACCAAACTAATCTAATCTGATGACGTGGAGACCGTCTAGCAATGTACACACAACCTAAGCGAGTTCTCTTATCCTTGAATCTACTCTGCGTCTATTACACGTGGAAGAGCACATTGTTTTAACGTTCGCGAAGCGTTGCGAAAACGCAATTCTCAGATAATTGGATAATTAACTATTTCGATGACGATTCAACACAAACGTCTGATGTGTTGCTGCATCAGAATCCGAGGAGTCTCCTAATTGAATTTCGATCTCCAGGTTCGGCTGCAAAATCGAGAAAGAAGGATGTGAATGGAGATACTCAGCAGATGTGGGGTTAATTGGTGCTGGGGCTCATAATTAGTTCCGGCTTATTACCACTCATTATTATACATTCTGGGTGGATTGTGATTAATGGTTGAGGGAGGTTAACGAGGCTTTGGGGGATTCTCTTGGAGGTTATGGGGGGGTTTCGGATAATGTTTACGATACAGGTTGAAGAGTCAAGACGAAATACACAGGATCGGTGGGCTTCTGACCCTAGTATCTTCCGGGCGGAAATACGTGAATGTGTACAATTCATATTTATAATAACCTTTTTGTGTTCTTATTCTTATGTCTGCAATTTCCGAATTTTTTTTATGAAAATGGTCTTGAACGATTTGGTTCGACTCACTGATAACTCTCTAATGAAAAAAAAAATATATATTATAAATTTCAATGTAATTTTGCAGTTGCAGTTTCTTCATAAGAATCCATTGCTATCATTTTCAACTCTGACAAGCTAATACTTTCTTAGATATGATTTTTCAAAATTTTAATAATAACGTGCTTTCAAAAAAAATCGTGGTCAAGTAGGCTATGGAATTTTGAAACTTGCAATGTCTGAACTACGTTCAGACAAAGAATATTGACGTTCACAATTCGATAGCCTACTTGACCACGAATTTTTTTGAACGCACGTTACATCGTATTTCTATGTTTTCACAAAATGCGAATTCTATCTGTCTGTTTTCACTGTTCATTCACGTCATCTTATTTACCTATAAGAGATGTCATATTTATTGGCGCTGTTGTTGAGTTGACTTTATAACTCAGTGGTGAACACTTTTAATGTATTTATTTTTGTTTTTATTTATTTTTGTAAACACCTGAAGATGACAAGTTCACTTGTCGAAATGCATTGTGCATAATTTCTTTCAAGAACTACACAAATTTTAGTGGAGTAGACTTCCCCTTTTCCTACATGCTCTTGTTTCTGTTCTAGTTTGTTTATATAATTCGTACTTTGAAAATATTTTGCGTAGGAAAACAAGGTTCCGCTACTTGAATTTGTGAATAAATACAAAACTGTTTTGATACCAAAAATAATATTGACATTTTGCATATTCAATAATTTATGTGCAAATATTGGGGATGATGTTTCAGAAGACTTATAATTGGATCATTTTAATCATGTAGTTTATAAAGGCAATAGGAAAGAACAACATGATGGAATCATCAAAAGAAATTACTGTTCTTCGACCACCGAGGTTAATATTATCTTTTACTTCCTTAAGTAGTGAGACATGTTCCTATATACAGTATTTTCATAATGTTGTTCGCAAAAAGATGCTGAAATATTGATCTACATTTGTGTCAAATATTCTTTGTTGAGTTAAGGTTCATAATACAGAATGAATGTGTTAGTGGTATGAACTATTAAATTATAAAAAGAGGATTGTATTTTATTAATATATTTCAAACTATTAAAAAAATCTGTTCGTCAGCCTATACCTATTAAAATATCAGGAATAAATGGACAATTTACTATAATTGTCTCCAGCCTTGCTTAAGACATTTCGATGATACTTTCCTTAGGTATTTCGAGTTGTGAAAACTATGCACCGAGTGTAAGTTGCAACAACCCATTCCACGCGGTTAAATCATTGCAGATTGCTCATTTAATCGTGATAAACTAACTATTATTTGAATTTAATTTCTTTCATGGTGCAGTTTTATCATATGGATCCATTGATATCATTCCCAACCTGAAAAACCAATACTTTCGGAGATATGGTTTGTCAAAAATTGAACAAGCTTTTCCAGAACTTAGTCTGTTTTTGTTTCATCGCTCGCTATGACACGTATTATCTAGCAGGGGTTTTGGTTTTGCCGACCACCAGCTCTGGGCCGATAAAGGAGATTTTAAAGCCTCTTTTGGCAGAACCACATGTCCTTCCGCCACCAAAGTGTTATCTTGTTGTCCCGGAATGTATCACTCCAGGAAATTCCTTCGGAACTTTGATACTGTTAGATCCAAGAAATACTTGGACATCAGTAAGAACACGCTGCACCTCCCCACCTCACAGGGCACTGCGGCCTTAGGAAGCGTATGATGTGAATAGGGCTAGCAGAAACTGACGAGTGCAGATTCTGTTGGGAGGAGGATGATACTCCTGATCACCTGATAACAGAATGCCTCGCCATCTCAAACCAACGCAAGGAATGCTTTGGCTTTGGGCAACAAATGTGCCTCCTTGAAGCCATTCCAGATACTGGAGTTCATCAGAACTCTGGAACTGGAAGGCGAGCTGTAGATGGTAATGACATCGACAGCTCTGACGGGGGTGTACAATAGACCTTAAGGTCGCAGTGCAATGTTACCCCTACAACAATATACAATATCTTGTTGTGGTCTGTCAAAACAGAGGCATGCATAGTATGACCTTAGCTTTAGGCAAGCTTCACTTGTCATCATGCACGCCCTGCGGATCGTGCCCTCCCGTTGTGCGGTCAAATATCGCGCATTATCCAGTTTCTAGCATTCAATACCGGATAGGACGTAGCGGTTACGGAACCCGAACCGGCGAGCTAATTACGGAAGTTTCGTATACAACGGATGATATATTAGACCGTCCACACACAGTCTTCGCCCGAGGATAAATCGGATTTGGTCGCGGGGAAACCAAATATATTCCCGGAAAATATGAATCCGCATAAGGGAGGCACAGCTGCGCTTCATTTATCAGCGGCGCGGAATAATGAAGGATTAGGTTACGGATTTATTTCGACAAGTAGTGATTTGTTGCGGGGATATTTCAGGTGTGAATTTTTCATTCGTTTGGGTTCGGTCTTATGGAAAATTCCGTACTGAGGTTTATAATTATACTGAATGAAAAATAATATGAAATTACTGCCATCGGGTCAGGGGCTTTATCGTGCTCGTTCATGCAATAACTAATATACAGTGTGGAAAAGCCAAATGGAATAAATTCATTTTCTTGGTTACTATACATATTTATGAAAAATTCCGAAACACGTCTAATTCAAATTTTAAATTGTCATTCTTCTTCGTAAAAATGGGAATCCTTCCTTCAACCCCCTTCGAAAGACACGTACATCCCCCAATTTTTCAAATACGAAGATTTGGCTAGCGATACATCGTTTGAAAGGTCTCGTCATTCATCATTCGGAAATGTTATCACTTTCATGTTTATTGCAAAATTCATATAGAATAAAATTGGTTCAAGCTCTGTGGACAGGAGCTTTCTGGCGCTCTTGTTCAAACTTTGACAAATCATATCTCCGAAGTATTGGTTTATCAGAGTTGGGAATGATATCAATGGATTATTATGATAGAACTGCATCATAAAGGAAATTCAATTCAAATAATAGTTTATTTATCAAGATTACATGAGAAATCTTCAATGCTTTAATACTTAAAAAATTATCAGGTAAAATAATAAGGAAAGTATCATCGAAATGTCTAGAGCAAGGCTGGAGACAATCCTAGCAGATTGTCCATTTATTCCTGATATTTGAATAGGCAGAGCCTGACGAACAAATTATCATCTTTCATAATTTAATAGTTAATACCACTAACACATTCATTCTGTATTATGAACCTTAACCCAAGAAAAAATATTCGATACACAAATGTAGATCCATATTTCAGTATTTTTTTGCTAGCAACATTATGAAAATACTGTATTCAGGAAAATGTCTCACTACTTAAGATGATTTTTCGATGGATTTCCGGATCATTTTCATGCATTTCAACGACCCAATCAGCAAAGACACGACGTTGTTGATGATCGGCCGGCTTCAGTTCTTGTGTTAACTGAACTTTATAAGCCTTAAGACCCAAAGCTTTATGCAAAATACGGTGTAATGACGTTTGTGGATTGCCTAATTCCAAAGAACGTCGAGGAATGGACAAACCTGGGTTTTCTTCAACGCTTTCGGCTACAGCAGCAATATTCTCGGCTGTTCTTGAGCGACGTGCACGGGTTTTATTCTTCACATAACTAACTTGTCCCAACAGCTCAAATTCTTCCACCTATTTTTTTATTCCGGTCCGACAAGGTGCTTCACGACGACCCAAAAATGTTCGAGTTTTACGAACCGTCTCTGCCAAATTTTCACCATTTTTATAGTGAATTTCAATAATTTCAATGCGTTCTTGAAGCGTGTATCGTTCCATTTTTATCAATGGCGTAGTTTCTACTTGTCAAATGTCAAAAAATGACAGCTTCAAAAGTGACATCTACCGTGATATTGAGATGTGAAAATCATAGATATGGGAAGGGAAAGAAGAATTTTCCACCGATTTCGGGTCAAAAATATTTCTAAGTGCCGACCCAAAATATTTTTTTCATGGTATATCGATAAGGGGCTCGTCTCTGATTAAATCGAGGTCGCTGATCACGAATATGTAATTAGTTTTTCCCTAAGTGGCGTCCTTTGGGATATTTTTCACTTAGAGTGGAAAAATCGACGAAAATAGGCCAATTTTGGAAGTTTACACCGCCCAAAAAAATCGGAGTTAAGTGTTCCTGATTTTTCACGTCATATTTGAATCCTTTATCTATCGAATAATCCAAACAATAAATGTCCAGGTCGTACGCTTCGGAAATTATGGTTTTTTTCCCAAAGGTCTATTTTTCAGAAAATTCTTTTCGCGATATTTCCTCGGGAAATTTTTGTAATAAATATCTGATGGTAGATTCGGAATCTACGGCCCCGAATCTATAAGAAAAAGTACCCACTTTATAGTTGTGCGTCAAAAATTTTTTCTCGAAAAATGAGATTTCTTTAAAAAATTGCCAAAATTCGACCGGTCTCCGATTTCGATGCAAGTTACGTCATTTACTAATTCGGGGTCGTAGATTACGAATATATGATCGGATTTTCCATTAGATTATTTTCCGCGGAAATACCGCGAAATGAATTTTCCGAAAAACAGACCCACGGGAAAAATATCGTAATTTCCGAATGGTACGGCCTGGACATTTCCTGTTTGGATTATTCAGTAGATAAAGGATCCATATATGACGGCAAAAATCAACAACACTTCACTCCGATTTTTTTGGGCAGTGTGAACTTTCGAAATTGGCCTATTTTCGTCGATTTTTTCACTCTAAGTGAAAAATTTCCCAAAGTACGCCACTTAGGGAAAAACTAATTGCATATTCGTGATCAGCGACCTTGATTTAATTAGAAACAAGCTCCGCATCGATATACCATAAAAAAATTTTTTGGCTCGGGATATTTTTGACCCGGAATAGAAGGAAAATTCTTCTTTCCCGTCCGAAATCTATGATTTTCACTTATAGATAAACGAATTCTCTACGATTATTGGTCGGTGGACGACGTTTAGATTTATGTATCTATTTCCTATGTGTCTCTATGACGTAATCTATCTATCCGTATCTATCCGTTCGGAAAATATTAGGAAATGAGTGAATCCGTCGAACGGCAAAGAGTTTTCTCCAGTATCTAACCCAAACGAAAATCTACAATTTTCCGATTAGATCGACCCGGCTTTGGTTATTCACTAAATCGAGGGCGTAGATTCCAAATCTGTAATTAGTTTTTCCGTATCTTGATTAGTTTCGGAGATATGGCGAAAAATACGACTAATTAGTACATTTTCCGGAGGTAGGACCAGAAATTGCGACTTTTTTCGTCATTTTTCCGAAACTAATCGAGATACGAAAAATCTAATTGCAGATTCGTGTTCAGCGTGCCCGATTTAGTAAACAACCGAAGCCGCGTCGATCTAATCGGAAAATTGTAGATACTCGTATGTGTTGGACACTAGAGAAGAGTTTTGGCGTTTGGCGGATTCGCTCATTTCCTAATATTTTCCGAAAGTATAGAGATACAGAAAAAATTGATACATAAATGTAAACGTCGTCCAACGACCAATAATCGTAGAAAATTCGTTTATCAATAAGTGAAAATCATAGATTTCGGACGGGAAAGAAGAATTTTCCTTCGATTCCGGGTCAAAAATATTTCTAAGTCCCGAGCCAAAAAATTTGTAATAAAGGGTTATTCAAAATAACACCTCTTATTGGAAAACTTGGATATTGTTTCTGAGATTTTCGGACCTAGAAAACTGAGTGCATCAGTCATTCATAGAGTTTAGGTATCTATTGTAGTTCTGAAATTTTAGGCGGACCTAAAAGTTCATTACATCTAGCATTTACAAAGTTTAGATAACTCCTGCACTTTCTCAGATATTTTTTCTTAAATTTCGAGCACTTATACAAAATTGAGACATATTTCGCATCCATCATTCACAGTGGATTAGAAGCTGCACCAGATTCTTAAATATATTTTCTGGGGCTTCCTACTGGTAGACTCCCTATTCAAAAAAAATAATTCTTTAACGGTCCTTTTTCGCTTCACGGAAATCTCCTACAAGCTATTAACCCAAATTCCTGAGCCTGGAACTTGAATTTCAGCTGATAAATCATTTTATGGGAAACCAGTCCTGCACACAAAGTAAGCACTCCTGTGGATCCTGAAAGAGCTACTTCACTATTTTGCTTTCATCGTCAAGCTTTTTCACGCTGGTTGATTTTCATATGGGATCCAACAAAGTTGATTAAAGAAATTAATCGATATCGCATCTCTTTACGTTCTTTACCTTCTCCGCAAATTTACGTTTCAATATATAGAGCGTTCACAAGGTCCACACTCCAGTAAAATATCTTGGAGCAATTTGAAATAGTCATTGTATTTCTGGTAAATCGTATACAGGAGAAAGATGAGACCATTATAGGTAGGAAAGTCGGAGCAAATTGAAGAATAGAGACATACATAATTCAAAAATAGAAGAACATAAAGGGTTTTCCAATAAGATGTGTTATTTTGAATAGCCCTCTATTTCGGTAGATGTCACTTTTGAAGCTGTCATTTTTTGATATTTGACAAGTAGAAACTACGCCATTAATGAAAATCGAACGATACACGCTTCAAGAACGCATTGAAATTATTAAAATTCACTATAAAAATGGTGAAAATTTGGCAGAGACGGTTCGTAAAACTCGAACATTTTTGGGTCGTCGTGAAGCACCTTGTCGGACCGCAATAAAGAAATTGGTGGAAAAATTCGAGCTGTTGGGACAAGTTAGTTATGTGAAGAATAAAACCCGTGCACGTCGCTCAAGAACAGCCGTGTTATTGCTGCTGTAGCCGAAAGTGTTGAAGAAAAACCAGGTTTGTCCATTCCTCGTCGTTCTTTGGAATTAGGCATTCCACAAACGTCATTACACCGTATTTTGCATAAAGATTTGGGTCTTAAGGCTTATAAAGTTCAGTTAACACAAGAACTCAAGCCGGCCGATCATCAACAACGTCGTGTCTTTGCTGCTTGGGTCGTTGAAATGCATGAAAATGATCCGGAATTCCATCGAAAAATCATCTTGAGTGATGAGGCCCATTTCCACCTCGGTGGGTTCGTCAACAAGCAAAATTGTCGCATCTGGGGCTCGGAAAACCCAAGAGTTATTGTTGAAAAGCCTCTCTATCCTCAACGTGTGACTGTTTGGTGCGGTTTATGGTCCAGCGGAGTCATTGGACCTTACTGTTTCGAAAATGAGGCTGGAGCAACTAACAGTTACGGTGAATGGATTGCGCTATCGAGAAGTGATTATTGATTTTTTATGGCCGGAATTGAATGGTATTGATCTGGACAACGTCTACTTCCAACAAGACGGCGCTACGTGCCACACAAGCAACGAAACCATTGATCTTTTGCGGGAAAAGTTTCCGGACCGTGTTATCTCTCGAAGAGGTGATCACAATTGGCCACCGAGATCTTGTGATTTAACACCTTGCGACTTCTTCCTTTGGGGCCACGTGGAAGAGAAAGTCTACGCCAATAGCCCAGCGTCGATTCAAGACCTCAAAGATGGAATTCGTGAGGCTATCGAGGACATAGGGCAGCCACTTTGCGATTTGGTTATGGAAAATTTCATTAAAAGGATAATATGGTCCTGTAAGCGTGGTCGTGGTGGTCATTTGCCTGATGTTATTTTCCACTATTAACGGCATAGCTTCTTCTTCATAATGAAATAAACATCCGATCATTTATATTGAAAAATGGCATTTTTCCTTGAATATCAAAATAAGACCTCTTACTGGAAAACCCTTTATGTTGCTACGTTCATCCGAAGACTGCCCCTGCCACAGGGCTTACCCCCTTTTTAGATATATTTCAGAATTTGGGAGAGAAACGCAGGAAAAAACAATTGAATGAAGAATGCACCTCCCAAAGTACCCTTCAATGATTGATTACCAAGAAAGATATCAGTCGATCTCTCACCGTCGAATTGCACGATCTAAAGTGCATTATGAACAGCCCTTCGAGCAAAATTTGCACTTACGCGCATAACCAGACATCCGCGAGAAACATTAGGCTCGATCTAATTGGACCCTTTGACTCCACATGCTCCCCATCACAGTAACTTCGACATTGTGTCTTTGCACATGGATAATTCTCATGTATGCTCTTCATCATCAGGGTGGATACGAGCTCAAAGAGATCCGTATCTACTCCGCATCCTTTAGATACTGTTAAACAAACCTAATGATATTGGGTAGGTACGACTTTGTGATACGAGAGACTGAAGCTTTCATAACTTCGCAAGAGGCGATATGGCAGGTAAAATATCATATTTCACCACTTCTGAAGATGAGCAACGTAAGCAATTAAGTCTGCAAAGTGTTCTTTGCATAGCTCATTTCTGGTACGAATGGAGTTTTAATTTGATTGAATGCAAATCCATATTAACTTAAGTGAAAAATTGTGCATGATTTGCAAATATGTATATATTGTTACGCGTTTCGTGGGCACAGTAACATCTTCAGACCACATCATATAAAGTTCTTAACAATTATTGATATACCTATACAGGGTATAAGCGTAACGGTCGAAGTTTGGCAAAATTTTTTGATGCAAACTTGAATTACTCCAAGAATAGCACAATCTAAAAATATTCTCGAATATAACGGGTGTCCCACAAAAGAGGAATAGAGGGTGACTTTGATTTTTCAAATGGGACACACTATATTCAGAAGTGTTTTCCAATTCTCTGGAAAATCCTGCATGTTCTTATATACTTTCAACATATTTTTGTTCTAAATTTTTCGAAATATTTGTAATTTTGACAAAAATATTATACTTGTAGAGGGCATATTATTTAATAATATTTCACGAACCCTTGCACATACCAATAACAGCTTTATATATGGATTGAAATACAAGACTTCAAAGTATCATAGCCAGCTATAATAAAGCATCTCCAGTATATGAAGTGCCCACAAGAAGACTATTAAAATGACGAATTTCAAATCGATTTATCTTAATTTTTTTAAATGCAATGCTCATAATTTTTTTTCATAATTGTAATCACTATTCACTTTACTTCACTTTTTGTGATTACAATGATTTAAAAAAATTATATGCATTGCCTTTGAAAAGATGAAGATAAATCGATTTGAAATTCGTCATGTTGATAGTCTTTTTGTAGACACTTCATATGCTGGAGATGCTTTATTATAGCTGGCTATGATACTTCGAACTCTTGTCTTTCAATCCATATAAAGCTGCTATTGTTATGTGCAAATATAATTACATAACATAGCATCTACAAGTATCACACTGAATATAGTGTATCCCATTTGAAATATCACGGTCACCCTCTATTCCTCTTTTGTGGGACACCCATTACATTCGAAAATATTTTTAGGTTGTGCTATTCTTGGAATAATTCAAGTTTGCATGAAAAACTTTTGCCAAACTCTGACCGTTACGCTTATATAATCTGCTGCGGCACTAGTGTAACACCCTGTATACATTACAGTCGATGACTTGGACATAGAGTTTTTCTACACTTCCTAGTTCAAAACTAGGTACATATTAATATATTCCTAGTGCTTTGTGGAACATTGAAACAATTGCTTCCTACAGCCCCTTTACAATTTTTCTCCATTTAAATAGATTGAGTAGCGGAGAAAAATTTATATCAAATTGATCATTAACTAAATTACCCGTAAGTATGATTTTTGGGCGCATATTCTGGGTCATTTTGTCCAAATGTGTGTAATTTTCGAATTTATTGCCGATAATGGCCCAAAAGATTAGGTTCGACTCGCTGATGAAGAATTCGAGGTCAAATTTGAATATGTCCAGCCGGCCTTCGCCACGATAACTTTAGAACGAGAAGGGAGAGCGACTCGAAGTCTTCAGGGTAAGTTGCGCATCCAAATGCGACGGTAATTCGTTAACGGGCATAATCAGCAAGTTTCTGAGTACTAAATTTGTTTTAAAAACATTGAGAGAGCCCTGTGGACAGGAGCTTTGGCGCTCTTGTTCAAAATTTGACAAATGATATCTCCGAAAGTATTGGTTTCTCAGAGTTGGGAATTATATCAATGGATTCTTATAATAGAAGTGCATCATAAAATAAACTAAATTAAAACAAGAGCTCCAAAATGTCACTCTTAAAAAATAACTTCGGAAGTATTGGTTTCACAGAGTTGGGAATGATATCAATGCATTCTTATTTAATTTTTTTTATGATGCAGTTCAATCATAAGGATCCATTACTATCATTCCCAACTATGAGAAACCAATACTTTCGGAGATATGATTTGTCAAAGTTTGAACAACAGCGCCAAAGCTCCTGTTCACAGGGCTTTTTCACTTATTATTTTATTTTCTGACACCATGCGTCGTTTTTTCCGATTTTCGTGGCATTCTCCACCTTGAAATGACAATTCAAAGTTACCCGATGTACTAAATTCAAATTGCGGGTAACATTGAACGATTCAAAGTTACCCGACATTCATACGTTTTCCAAGTATGTAGTTCAGAAATTGAAGATTGAAGAATTTTAACAAAAATTTTATGTTTACGAATGAATATTTCAAAATGAAACTGCAGACGACCACATAAAAGGCAAGGAAAGTCATTAACTCACCTGCTCAAAACCTCCTTTGTATATTTAATTTTGAATAATTAGGAAGCAACCAACTCCCGCTGAAGAACGCACTCAGAAATGGCGCGTAACGTAACAGAATATTTGACAGATGAGTAGTTCTCTTCAATGTGGCAAACTTCACATTGGTATGTTGTCCAACTAATACGTAAAAGTTGGTCGCAAGTCCAAGATGACATGTGTGAACACAGATCATACGATAATTTATAGATAAAATAATGAGATCATTTTGTGAAAACATGGAAGTAAATAATAGTTTATTTATCAAGATTAAATGAGCAATCTGAGAATGAGAACTGCACCATGGAAGAAATCAAATTAAAATAGCTGAAATGAATTTGACTCTTTCTTATAGAACAGGATGAAATGTACGAGTATGAACACAGATCATATAATAAAGCTTAGATAGAATAATTATTATAGCATTCTGTGAAAACATAGAAGTAGGTACGTACGATTCATTATTGAAATTTTGAAAAATCATATCTCCGACACTATCAGCTTGTTAGAGTTGAAAATGATATCAGTAGATTCTTATGGTTAAACTGCATCTTAAACAAATTGAATTCAAAACTTGTAATTTAAAAAAGAAAAATGTTTTTCGTTACTCCGAAACCATCTGTCCGATTTTGCCCAATAACGAACTCAACCGAGATATTCATCCCCCAAACCTACTCTGAAAATTTCAACTGTCAAGCTCATTCCGTTCGACAGTTATCGTGTTAACGGAGGGTCGGCCGGACAGAATTGATTTTGATCACGAATTCTTGATCAGCGAGTCGAAGCAAATCGTTCAAGACCATTTTAATCAAACAATTCGAAAATTACAGACATTTGGGCTAATTGATAAACACTCTGTTCCTATGAACAAAAAGCTTGGACGCGAAAAACTCACACGACTCTATCGCATTATAAATTCGAGAGAAAAACATAACATAAATTCGAAAGATACAAATCACAAGGGAACATAATAACCGCTCTTAAAAAAATAAACCTCTCAATCCTCCCAACCCATCTAGACCCCTCTCTTAATCCACACCGACAACTTAACGGATATAGATGCACCGTCTTAAAAATAGAACCATAAGATACTAACCGCATCTGACACACATCTCCGATCAGCCGTTTCCGTAAATATACGCGGGACGTACACGTGCACGCACCATCCTTATCACCACTTCCGTCGCCACGCACCACCGTCGCCACGGTTCACCGCGCGAATCGACCCCGAGACGGGGGTCTTGAACACCTTGAACGGTCGAGATGGCTTAGCTCAGACCTTCCTCGGGGTGCACTTCCAGAAAACTGCCAACTTTCAAGGCGGCCCAACCGAGACCTGAACTTCCGAGAGGTATCGGAGGTCCACACACGCGGTGCCAAGCCAACAGTTTATATGCGGACCTGTTCTAATTCGAATCGAAGGAAAGATGTCGCGAGATGACGAAACGGGATGTAGGGATCGTTAATCGGATGAGATATTGACGTCAGATCGTCTGATGAGCGTTGCGATAGTTATTGGGAATGATCTTGATTGGAGAAAGTTGTACTCGGTGACATGAGGAAATAAAATTAGATAAGGCGGAGATGTAAAGGGTTTTCCAATAAGAGGTGTTGTTTTGATATCAAAGAAAAATGCCATTTTTCAATATAAATGATCGGATGTTTATTTCATTATAAAGAAGAAGCTATGCCGTTAATAGTGGAAAATAACATCAGGCAAATGACCACCACGACCACGCTTACAGGACCATATCCTTTTAATGAAATTTTCCATAACCAAATCGCAAAGTGGCTGCCCTATGTCCTCGATAGCCTAACGAATTTCATCTTTGAGGTCTTGAATCGACGCTGGACTATTGGCGTAGACCTTCTCTTTCACGTGGCCCCAAAGGAAGAAGTCGCAAGGTGTTAAATCACAAGATTTCGGTGGCCAATTGTGATCACCTCTTCGAGAGATAACACGGTCCGGAAACTTTTCCCGCAAAAGATCAATGGTTTCGTTGCTTGTGTGGCACGTAGAGCCGTCTTGTTGAAAGTAAACGTTGTCCAGAACAATACCATCCAATCCCGGCCATGAAAAATCATTAATCATCTCTCGATAGCGCAATCCATTCACCGTTACTGTTGCTCCAGCCTCATTTTCCGAAAAAGTAAGGTCCAATGACTCCGCCGGACCATAAACCGCACCAAACAGTCACACGTTGAGGATAGAGAGGCTTTTCAACAATAACTCTTGGATTTTCCGAGCCCCAGATGCGACAATTTTGCTTGTTGACGAAGCCACCGAGGTGGAAATGGGCCTCATCGCTGAAGATGATTTTTCGATGGAATTCCGGATCATTTTCATACGACCCAATCAGCAAAGACACGACGTTGTTGATGATCGGCCGGCTTGAGTTCTTGTGTTAACTGAACTCTATAAGCCTTAAGACCCAAATCTTTATGCAAAATACGGTGTAATGACGTTTGTGGAATGCCTAATTCCAAAGAACGACGAGGAATGGACAAACCTGGTTTTTCTTCAACACTTTCGGCTACAGCAGCAATATTCTCGGTTGTTCTTGAGCGACGTGCACGGGTTTTATTCTTCACATAACTAACTTGTCCCAACAGCTCGAATTTTTCCACCAATTTCTTTATTGCGGTCCGACAAGGTGCTTCACCATGAAAAAAATTTTTTGGGTCGGCACTTAGAAATATTTTTGACCCTTAATGGAAGGAAAATTCTTCTTTTCCGTCCGAAATCTATGATTTTCACATATCGATTAACGAATTTTCTACGATTATTGGTCGGTGGACGACGTTTAGATTTATGTATCTATTTCCTATGTATCTCTATCCGTTCGGAAAATATTAGGAAATGAGCGAATCCGTCAAACGGCAAAAAGTTTTCTCTAGTATCTAACCTATAGGAAAATCTACAATTTTCCGATTAGATCGACGCGGCGTTGGTTATTCACTAAATCGGGCACGCAGATCACGAATCTGCAATTAGATTTTCCGTATCTTGATTAGTTTCGGAGCAATGACGGAAAAAGTCGCAATTTCTGGCCCTACCTCCGGAAAATGTACTAATTAGTCGTCTTTTTCGCCATATTTCCCAAAGTAATCAAGATACGGGAAAACTAATTACAGATTCGGAATTTACGCCCTCGATTTAGTGAATAGCCAAAGCCGTGGCGATCTAATCGGAAAACTTTAGATTTTCGTATCGGTTAGATACTAGAGAAAACTTTTTGCCGTTTGACGGATTCACTCATTTCCTAATATTTTCCGAACGGATAGAGATACATAGAAAATAGATACATAAAACTAAACGTCGTCCACCGACCAATCATCGTTGAAAATTCGTTTATCGAGATGTGAAAATCATAGATTTCGGACGGGAAAGAAGAATTCTCCTTCGATTCCGGGTCAAAAATAAATCTAAGTGCCGACCCAAAAAATGTTTTTCATGGTATATCGATACGGAGCTCGTATCTAATTAAATCGAGGTCGCTGATCACGAATATGCAATTAGTTTTTCCCTAAGTGGCGTACTTTGGGAAAATTTTTACTCAGAGTGAAAAAATGGTTGAAAATAGGCCAATTTTGAGAGTTTACACCGCCCAAAAAAATCGGAGTAGGGTGTTGTTGATTTTTGCCGTCATATATGGATCTTTTATCTACTAAATAATCCAAACAGAAAATGTCCAGGCCGTACTATTCGGAAATTATGATTTTTTTCCCGAGGGTCTGGTTTTCGGAAAATTCATTCCGCGTTATTTCCGCGGAAAATTCTCTAACGAAAAATCCGATCATATATTCGTAATCTACGGCCCCGAATTAGTAAATGACGTAATTTGCATCGAAATCGGAGACCGGTCGAATTTTGACAATTTTTTAATACATTAGCCTTAAAAAAATCCCATTTTTCGAGAAAAATTTTTTGACGCAAAACTATGAAGCGGGTACTTATTCTTATAGATTCGGGGCCGTAGATTCCGAATCTACGATCAGATATTTACGACAAAAATTTCCCGAGTAAATATCGCGGAAAGAATTTTCAGAAAAATAGAACCTCGGAAAAAAAACCCATAATTTCCGAAGCGTACGACCTGGACATTTATTGTTCGGATTATTCGATAGATAAAGGATCCAAATATGACGTAAATAATCAGGAACACTTTACTCCCATTTTTTTGGGCGGTGGAAAGTTCCAAAATTGACCTATTTTCGTCAATTTTTTCACTTTAAGTGAAAATTTTCCCAAAGTACGCCACTTAGGGAAAAACTAATCACATATTCGTGATCAGCGACCTCGATTTAATTAGACACGAGCTCCGTATCGATATACCATTAAAAAAATTTTTTGGGTCGGCACTAACTCGTGCGGAAAGTGTCTTTCCCGCACTTGACTGCTTGCCCGAACTCCGCTTCGCGTCGTTCGGGTCAACGGCAGTCGCGTGCGGGAAAGTATCACTTTTCGCACTTGTTAGGAAAATAACTATTTATTTTATAGATATTTCTCAGAGTTTGGGAGAGAAAACCCAGAAAAAAACCTTTCAATAATGAGTATACCTCCCACAGTATCCTTTAATGATCACCAACATTGAATCTATTACATTCAGCCAGCTGTTCGTATATGAAGAAACGTATTACATTCAACGACTTTTAATAGGAGTTTACGAAGTACTCCAACAGATCGCGCCATAATAAATTCCAATCCAATCAAACTTTTCGTACGCCGGCCGAGCGAACTTTGCAACAATTATTCCCAATTAATCTGTAACGAGGTTCCATACTTCTTACGACGAAACTGCCGTTGCTTCATACGGCATTTAGATCGGTCGGATATAGGAGAACAGGTTAGAGCGAGTTCGCAAGTTACGCGACTTGTCAGGATAGAATCGGTTTTGAAGTCGGGATTTGAGGTGGAACTTGAAGGCGAAAGTTTGCTCTGCGTCATATTCTATTCCGAATGCCTGGCAATTAGGAAGCGTCTTTCGATGATGGATAGAATTTTGGTTTGGTATTTTCTCCGATATACAGGGTGATTCAAGAAGACCTTTCGTTGGAATATTTCGAAGAAAGACTCGAGATAAACACTTGAAATTTTATAGTTGAGCTTTGTTAGGAGGGATGGATTCTTGGAAAAAATTTCAGATTCTTTCGACTTCCGGTTTCACCGGAAATTATACCAACTTTCGTTTCTTAAATGTAATATCCAGTTTTTGGGCGCATGTTCTAGGGGAACATCGTCCTATCATTTCGTCCAAATGTCTGTAATTTTCGAATTTCGAGCTGAAAATTGGCTAATAGACTAATTTGGACTCCCTGATCACGAATCCGGTGTCAGATTTTTGGGTGCCGTCCGGCCGTCCGGCCGTACTTCCGGCCGTAGGCACGATAACAGGAGCACCGAAGGTCCTATCGACTTCAAACTTTCAGGGTAGGTTTCTGATCAAAATGCGACGGTTAAGTTCGTTAACGGGCAAAATCGGCCGGACGGTTTAGGAGTTATAGACATTTAAAATTTTGAGGTTATTTCCCTGATATTTCAGGAACTAAAGAAGATGTTGAATCGAAACTTGGTAGTCAGTTCGAGGATATAAACGCGCAACTTTTGGCAAAATTCTGTTATGATCGAAATGTTGATAATTTTTAAAAAAATATTTCTTTTAATTTTTTCGAAAAAAAAATTTTTTTTTCGTGAACTATTCATCAGATTGCAACAAAAACTTGTACTAACGTCAATTGTAGTATTTTGCAACATTGTGCAAAATTTTGGCTCTATACGATTTCAATTTCTGGAGATATAAGACAAAATGTGTCAAATTTCCTGGGTCTCTCTCAGTATTTTCATCGATTATTCTATGAACTCTTTGAATTCCACCGAAAACAAATTCAAAGACATAAACATAAAGAATCAAGTCATAGTTTAGACGTTGAAAGAAGGACGATGTTGATCGACTTGAAAAGGTACCTATTTCAAGAAATGCAATAATGAAATGCTTAAATAAAGCATTCTACACGAGTGTGCAAAATTTCAGTTCGATACGATCTCAATTCCAGAAGATATTGCTTAAAATTCACATTCCAGCGTGTTTTGACGTTCTATGGTCACAGAAAATCGTCACAAAAATCTATTTACCTCATTTGACGGCTGTTTGTCAAATCAATTAATTCCAATAATTGATGTCAGATTTCCTACATACCAAGTTCAAACACATTTTATTATATGGAAAACACTTATTATGATCACGTTCTACAGGAATTGATACTAAATAGAAGCTAGATGAAGATTATTGTAATGGAAAATTTGTGTTCCAGAATAATATTAAGGTATTCAACATGATACTGCTTTTTTTCTTTACTGGTCAGTACGGGCCACAAGGAAGATGAACATGCGCCCAAAAGCTCCTGTCCACAGGGCTTGAACCAATTTTTTTTCATTGATATAATCAGATTACCCATTGAATTCTACATTGTTTTAATGTGTCACTTACATATTATTCTCAGAAAATTCGTGTGAAATCTGAAAAAAACCTTTAAATTTTCTCAAATAGGACTTCATTCCAATGTTAATAACTTGTAGATTTTTGCATGAAAATTCCTAATTTTCTAGCTTCTATCAGAAGACATACCCATGCTTCTCCTTTGTTAATTCAAAATTCAATTAAACGTACAGGGTGTTTCTATTTCAATGTCAGAGTCAGTTATGACAAAAACCTCAAAATTCATTTTTCAAATCAGAACCCAGTTTTTTATTGGTCAGCTGGAATCTACGTTAAAAAACCGTTTATCAGCTAACCAATAAAAAAATTAAAATGAAGAAAAATGCCCATAAAGAAAAAACCATAACTTTATTTTGAACAAAAATAAAGTTGCTTCGATTTGTATTGAATTAAACGAAAAGAATTAGACACAAAAATAATTTAAACAACATAACTTATAAAAGTTCTGTGGTTCAAAATGGCTTTTTCCAAATTTGTGAATAAAATTTTAAAAAATTGGATATACAGGGTGTTGTTTCGACTCGAAACCTACTTATTAATTTATTTGATGCCGGACCTCGAGAAGACTTTTTTCTTATTGTCCACACCATTGTGGACAAAGAACACACGAACTAAATATTACAAAAATGTATAGGGTGGTTGACAAGTTGGATGGGAAAATGGGAAAATTAATAAGTCACCCTGTCTTGGTTTTGAAGAACGATAGATCCATATATTATAGGTTATCTAGAAGCACCTCGGTGTCCTCCATCTACCCTTACTGTATGCGCATTTCCCAATGAATCACCCTGTATGAAGAGATTGATATAAAAGTGATAGAAAATTACCATAGTAACCTGATGGAGTCATAATGTAAATGACGAAACAATTTCAATAAATACTAGCCGAAATAGGATGTTTCACTTCAAGTCAGATTAATTTCCGTCTAGTAAAGACAGAAACAATCAAACATCTCACGTAATCAATGGACATCCAACTCCAAACTACCCTCCACCCTATAAATCCTCCATAAGTCGCCCCACCTCCCGCAATATACAACAATTCTAATGAATTGATGTCTCCCTTATACGGGCCTGTCATCGACACCATCTGCATTCAATTTGTGGGGCCTCCAGAACCGTTCTGCATGGTCCATTTGGCGACAGGATGAATATTCATAGGGAGGTGGCGCTCTATAGAGTGTTGCTTATGGATTCAACAAATCGCAGCGCCCGAAAAAGGGTAATTCGTGAAAATGAACGAGAATCTGGGACTACGACAGACCACGCTCATTTTTGGACGGTTTAGATACAGAGTCTACTTTAAAACAGTCGACTCTAATATTTATTATTAGAGTATTAGAGGCCCTGGAAGCTCGGTTGCTCTGGTGACCAATGATCACGGTACTACTAAGCAACTATGTCCTCTACAGGGTGTTCCTGCACTACGTGACTCTTTCTCAGGTGCAAATAGAGTATACCGACAGGCGCGGGTCTCATTTTGAGGGAGTAAATGAAGATATTTTGAGAATATTTATTGTTTGTGATGTGTGTAGGGTTATTTTTATATATACAGGGTGTTCGAAAACGAAGATATAGACCAAAGTTACATCTTTTTAAATGCAAGAATCTGTATTTGACCTGAAAGATTGAATGGCAAGCCCAAACTACGATGACTTTCTTCAGATCACTGCATACCTTTACGAGAAAATGGTGAAAACTTGAAAATATGGAGTTTTTCATAGCAATTAATGAAGAAATCAGTTACGCCAGCGAACAAACAGTATTTTTTCGAGTAGACATATAGGCTACTCCTATACAAAAAAAATTAAACTCTGGCATATACAGAGTGATCATAAATAATTTTCAAACATCAACTACAAATAATGGTCAAAAACTTTCTCATTTCGTATGGCACACCCGGTATTTCTTTATCTCGTTGAACGTAAAAATTAATTTCGAAACTATCTTCATCAGGTTTTCCTATATCTAAACCTGATAGTTCCTCAGCAATTTTTGACCATCATTTGTAATTGACGTTAGAAAATTAATTATGATCGCTCTGTATCTTCCAGAGTTAAATATGTTTTTCTGTACAGGAGTGGCCAAAATTTCTACTCGAAAAATACTGTCTGCATTGTTGGTGTAATTCGTTTCTTGGTTGATTGCTATTTAAAAAAACTCCATATTTTCGCCATTTTCTCGTAAATGGTGCTTCTAAGGTAGAAAGTGATCTGAAAAAACTCATCAATATTTGAGCTTGCCTCCATTTTTTAGGTCAAATATAGGGTGTTACATTTAAAGAAATGTAACTTCGGTCTATATCTTTGTTTTCGAAAACCCTGTATATATGAAAATAATTTTAAATTATGCTTTTGAGCACCCTACACACATCACAAAAAAATATTGTCAACATGTCTTCATTTCATCTCTCAAAACGATCTGCGAGTCTGTGGTGAGCAACCAGGTATAAAGACGAGTCAGGAATGCTAAAAATGTTTTTCCTACGACTCCCCCCCCCTGCAAAGATATGTGCCTCCGTATGGTACTCTCCCATAATTAAGTTTTTTGTGATAACTTCCGAACGACTCAACCCATTCAGGTAATTTTTTGAATTTGAATCAACAAAAATATCAGTCACGATCTGTTTCAAACACCTTCTCCATATAAGTCTTCAAGACAGCCAGTAGCTTGGAACAATGTTGCCTAACAAACAACAATGAAACAACATCAACGAAGAAACAACTATATCGTTACGTTTCGGAGTCTATATCAGACTCCAGACAATGTTGGGCAACATTGTTCGATTGATTGCTTCTGACAAATATGTTGTGTTTCTAACGAATCACAAAATAATTAATTTTTATTTTATAGATATTTTTCAGAGTTTGGGAGTAAAACCCAGTAAGAAACATTTTAATAACTCATATAGGTTGTTCGAAAAGTTTTTTCTTCATCGTATTCTCAAGAAAGACTTGCATTCCATGTCTTCAAAGTCCTATAATAATCGATTCAAGGACTTCTGCGAATAGACCGGACATGTTCCTGAATCTGTAACTGTAAATGACCGATGAATAGGAACTGAATATTCCATTTAAACATGACTATCCCGGCTCTTGAAGTGAATCTACCCTTAATTTGCAACAGGATGATGAGGTGAATCCTTGCACACGTCAAAGAGACACGGTATTCGTTTTGTTTCCGGTATCCGTGATGTCTCAACCCAATTATAAACAGTCTCAATGCGGTTGATGACATCTCGGGCAAACCGGGTAGGGGTGGATAGGTCGGTCCTCTTCAATCTCGAATCTTCGTTTATACGTCTGCGCAACCCTCAAATACCCGTTATTTGTTTGGGAACAAAACGGTTCGTTAGAAGCTCCAGGCTTGTCTGAAATGCGAGCTTAACAGTTCTTTGACAGATGATGTGGCGGAAGCATCGAATATGAATGTCGATGATTTATATGGTGATATTCATCAGGAAATATAGATTTCCACTGATTATTTTTTGACGTTTCTTAAAACCAATGAAATGCTTCTTTATTTGTCACAAGAGTAAGTTTCAACTAATGATGTCATCATTATAGTGGGAATAAATCTCTTGTGATAATTCTTGGGAATAATCACTGTGACTTTTATTTGCCTAGCAAATGTCAGATAAAGGGTTTTCCAATAAGAGGTGTTATTTTGATATTCAAAGAAAATTGCCATTTTTCAATATAAATGATCGGATGTTTATTTCATTATAAAGAAGAAGCTATGCCGTTAATAGTGGAAAATAACATCAGGCAAATGACCACCACGACCACGCTCACAGGACCATATCCTTTTAATGAAATTTTCCATAACCAAATCGCAAAGTGGCTGCCCTATGTCCTCGATAGCCTCACGAATTCCATCTTTGAGGTCTTGAATCGACGCTGGGCTATTGGCGTAGACCTTCTCTTTCACGTGGCCCCAAAGGAAGAAGTCGCAAGGTGTTGAATCACAAGATTTCGGTGGCCAATTGTGATCACCTCTTCGAGAGATAACACGGTCCGGAAACTTTTCCCGCAAAAGATCAATGGTTTCGTTGCTTGTGTGGCACGTAGCGCCATCTTGTTGAAAGTAAACGTTCTCCAGATCAATACCATCCAATTCCGGCCATAAAAAATCATTAATCATTTACTATGGTAAATTCGATTAAGAGTGTCCAGTACAGGAGAATGGACAATATAATTCACCATGGTATATTTGATTAAGAGTGTCCAATACAGGAGAATGGACAATAGAACATACGCGCAAAAGCTCCTGACTTCAAGTCAGTGCTTGAACCAATTTTTTTGTTTAACGTTCGGTGAAATACATAGTTGATTTCTACTTGAGGAAGTTTTTTTTTATTGATCTCAATTATTGAAGTCAAAATTAAGATTACACAGAATATCGTAGCCTATACTGCAATTCTTTGAATTTGAAATATCATTTGACGGTTTCTCCAACTGATCAAATGTAAAATACAAAGTGTGATACATCGTTGGAAAGGTAATTTTGAGTAGAATTAAAAAATAGTCAAATATATAGGGTGCTATTTGAGATAAAAAAGTCAGAGTCACTTCCGGTCAAACCAAAAGTGACTTTCAATTTTTGTTTTTTTCAGTTGGTTCCTTGGACGAATTGAAAATCATAAAATTTTCAAATTTTATCTTTTGAAATGGCTGAGATAGTCCATTGGAACATGTATACTGGGACATCCGGTATATTTCAAGGTTCATTAGATAACAAATAAAGCAGAAAATAATCACCATCCGGCACCCTGTATAAAGATTTGGAATAAATATCCATCGCATAGCTTTGCGTAAAATTCACTGAATCCATATACATTTTCCGAAAGCTGAGGTATTTCGAAATTAACACCCTGTCCATCTCCACTCGCTTCCGAGAACCCGAAATCCAATTTCGCGAAATTTTCCAGTCGGTGGACCAACCTCCCATACGATCGCGTTATGTTTATGGCATTATCCCATTTTGGTCGCACCGCCATTCAACGGGCACTTTTAATTCAATTTTCATTATGGCCGCTGAACGGCGGTGCTTGTTGGCAGTTATTCGGCGCGTAAAATTAACCATATCAATCCGCACAGTGGATATCATGTTTTTCGCACTTTCCCACCATGAAAATTCAATGAATCTGCGTCAATCGATTCCTGTGCGTATTGTTCGAATTCGTATCGGCGCTAAAGCACCTGGTTATGGTCCTGGGAGTTAATCGGTCGAGTTATTACGTCCGTTTCGAATGTAATTCATGTAGGGGTAGTTTGGCATTTGATGAGCCTATTGGGGATGGTCAGTGATATATCAAGGGGGCCGTGATCAATAAATTGATTTTTGTGCGAGTCCAAAATAAAATTACTGAATGGTTTCTCTCTCCCTAGGGATTCACGCGAGAGCGAGATTTTTCTCGTCTCGTCTCGTCTCGTTCTCGTCTCGTAAAAGCGAGACGAGACGAGACGAGACATTTTGAAAAAAAATATTGGCGATACCGAGACCACATACAGCGGAATGTTATCGTTATTCACAATTAAGCGAGACGAGACTACTGATAACGAGACGAGACCGAGACTTAAACGAGACTTAATTTTTTGGGAATTGGCGAGACCAATACGAGATTCTTTCATATTCTCGCCTACTCTCGTCTCGTATGAAGCCCTATCTCTCCCAAGCTCTGAAACTCGTTAAATACCTAATAATATACGAATAAACTCGATTCCTCCCTCTCGTTTTCTTTGCTTCAAGTACGTCTCCATTTAATATTGCTACTTTGTTGATTGGGAAGAATATAATCAACACGTTTTCTTCAGGATAATTTTGGAGAAAATCATAAATCGTCTAAGGGATGGATCTGAAACATTTATCCAAGTCAAGGGACACATCAGCTGGATTGTTTCATTGATAGTCGAGTTGGTTGAAGTTCCAGTTAATGATACACATGTGTGGATTAATTTTGGCGAGAAAACTGTGATTTTTCTGATGTCGAAATGCATGCCTTATCAGAGAATTTCAATTATGACCGTGGATGATTAGATTATCCATCTGTATGTTCAAGTACCCATTGAGAGATACATAAATCTTTTTATTGTCCTACTATAATTTTTGTGGGAGTTTTGAAGCTCGGAAGATGATCTTCTTAAATCGGTCATAAAAAAGTCGATCTAGTTGACGAAGCGTCATGTCAAAACTAGTCCATGTATCAATTTAAAATTTTTAGAATGTATTCTTTATGAGTTTATCTATCCTGAATAAAAAAAATCAGTCTGTGCGAATGATTCTTTCGGAGTTATGACTTCCTGAACATGAGATACGTATTTGGACGAAAAATTTCTTCTTACGAATTGTGTCATTTGGAAAATAATTTTTTTAGAAAATATCTGTTTAGATTTTCTTATTCTACGGATTAAATTCTATTGATAGTATAATTTTCATATAATTCGAAGAAAACAAATTTCATGGTATGCAAAAATTGTCAAAATTTCAATCACTCAACTTTAATTAAATCATGACTGCTCTTTATAAATTCGGGGTCGTAGAATTCAATGGCGCCAACATTTTTTTTCTATTCTCCACATATCGCGGGTTAACGCCGGCTGAAAATCCGCGAAAATGAACCCATGGGCCGATTATAGGTTTTCCCAAACGGAGCCATCTGAGCATCTGAAACTCCGATTAGTTCTAGATTAAAGACAGATCTATATCATATGTTAATTTCATCTCCTCTACTAGACTAATTAAAAATTACTTCATCTCTAAAGTAAGGTTGTATTTTGGAAAATTTCTACTTTCGACTTGTGTCATTTGGAAAATTATTTTTTCGGCAACCGTCCGGGAAGTGCCCACTTCCCGGACGCTTTTTCTTTGAGAAAGAAGCATTTCCCGGCCTAGTCCGGGAAGTACGTACTTCCCGTACTAGGCCGGAAGAATCACGTCGTTTTGGTCATTGTAAATATGAAAATCTTGGTAGGTATATTTTTGATAAATGAAGTTACCATAGCACTGAGAAAACGACTGACAGTTCATATAAAATTAGTTAACATGTGATTTTCTGTTCTGTTTAATTTGAATAAGAATCAAAATATATAAAAAAGATATGTGTCGTCTAATTGATTTGTTATTCTACACGGTTGCCGAAAAAATATTGTACGCAACACGCCCGAAAAAGGTTTTTTTGGACTCATAGACTTCTAGGACTCGCTTACGCTCGTCCTAGAATTTTGTCTATTCGTCCAAAAAAAACCTATTTTCCGGACTTGTTACGTAAATTACTATTTTTAGAAAATATCTGTTTACATTTTCTTATTCTACGGGTTCGAATCTATGACTAGTATGAATTTCATATACCTAATTCGAAGAAAATAAATTTTTTAGTCAAAAAAATTTCCATATGAGGTTATATTTTGGAAAATTTTACTTCCGAGTTGCGTCATTTGGAAATTTTTTTTTTTAAATATCTGTTCACATTTTCTTACTCCACGGACTCGATTCTATGAATATCATAATTTTTGTACAAATCGGAGAAGTTGTTTCTTGATAAAACAGAATATGCCGAAAAAAAAATCGTCCTAGATTTTTTTACGTCCAAGATCAAATGAATCTCGCTATTATTGTACGTTTGAAAATAAATAATATTACGAACAGATATTCACTTGGCCGACCATGAGGACCATAACCTGTACATAATCCACGTGGAGTTGCCTTTACGTATAGCACATTGGTTCTGGTTGTAAATTTTTGATGATCCCAACGTTATTGTGGTGTATTGTTGTGAATGTAATCGCTGTTTGCTAATAAATTATGTTACAAAATTGTCAATGACTGATTAATCACACATGTAACAATATTACCTATATCCCACTTCAAAATCCTAAAGCACTAATTAAATCAACCTTCACAAGAACTGGGGGAGAAATCACTCGAACTGTAACCTCAACTCCAGACTAGGATCCTTCAGAATTATCTCTACCATTTTCCCTCGAAACGAATGACCGTGAAAGTCTAGAGCTAGTTTTTATCAAATTTCCCGCCACAGTAAACTTTCTGTCGGTAGAATTCCAGTGGATATCCCCTTCACTTCATCATAAGACGGTCTGCGACTATGGGGTGGAGAAAGTTTTTCCACAGCAGGGAGTATAAAATTGCTTTGTGTGTTCTCTTGATCCCAAGGTAGGAATTATATTCAGTGGCTTCCAGGAAAGAGTGGAGGAAAGGTTAAGGGATGGGATACACTACACGTTTATTAGGTGAAATCCAATTTACGGATTTTAAGCCAGAATACTTATTCACAGATTATAGTTTTTTAAATGTAATACCCAGTTTTTTCATTGATCATCAGGTTACCCATTGAATTCTACATTGTTTTAATGTGTCACTTACATATGATTCTCAGAAAATTCGTGTGAGATCTGAAAAACCCTTTAAATTCCCCCAAATAGTGCTTCATTCTAATGATAATAAGTTGTAGACTTTTTCATGAGAATTCCTTATTTTCTAGCTTCTATCAGCAGCTCTTCTTCTCCTTCGTTGATTAAAAATTCAATTGAACATACTGGATGTTTCTATTTCAATGTCAAAGTCAGTCATGACAAAAACTTCAAAACTCATTTTTTCCAAAATGAGAACCCACTTTTTTATTGGTCAGCTGAATGTACGATAAAATTGGGTTCAAGCCCTGTGGACAGGAGCTTTCTGGAGCTCTAGTTCAAACAGACAAATTATATCTCCGAAAGTATTGGTTTATTAGAGTTGGGAATTATATCAATGTATTCTTATGATAGAACTGCATCATAAAGGAAATTCAATTCAAATAATAGTTTATTTATCAAGATTAAATGAGCAATCTGAGAATGAGAACTGCACCATGGAAGAAATCAAATTAAAATAGCTGAAATGAATTTTACTTTCTTATAGAACAGGATGAAATGTACGAGTATGAACACAGATCATATAATAAAGCTTAGATAGAATAATTATAGCATTCTGTGAAATCATAGAAGTACGATTCATTATAGAAATTTCGAAAAATCATATCTCCATGCTATCAATGGATTTTTATGGTGAAACTGCAGTCTTAAATAAAAATTGAATTTGAAATTTGTTACTTAAAAAAAATTTTTTTTTCGTTACTCCGAAACCATCTGGCCTATTTTGCCTAATAACGAACTTTACCGAGATATTCATCTCCCTAACCTACTCTGAAAATTTCAACTGCCTATCTCATTCCGTTCGAGAGTTATTGTAGAAATAAGGGTTTATTTTTTCGAAAAATAGGTCACATTTTGAGTCGAATTATTTTCTCCTCACTGGACGTACATACTTGAAATTTCAGTTTATCATAACCACATCCTTCAACTACCGATCACCAATATTTTTAGGTGGTAGTGGTTCAATTATTTGAATTCCACGATTTTGAAGATAGTTCCATATTTAGGTGAGCTTCAACCCTGGATCATTCGCCAATTTGCAACGCAACTTCTACAGTCCAAATCTATCGACTTAATGTAAAACAATACAATATTTGATTTTGAATAATCAAACAATTAGGTTAGTTCCGACCTGCATGCAAGATACCGAACAAGATCAAGCGACATAAACTGAGCATAATAATCAACACATAACAATTCATGCGCCTGCGAGACTCTCAGATTGTGCCCTAAATCGAAATTGTCAATTGTACCGGTGGTAATTACGCTTGCCAGACCATCTCTGGAGCATCCAATTACTCTCGGCACGGGAAAATCTCCTATTTGTGCCGAATCTGGATCAATTCGGAAGATATACGTACATCTGATAAATTTGTTTAGTTGCGAAATCTATGCATGTCACATTGTTCAAAAAGTTTCCCATTTAGCACATAGATGGTGCCACAAATGCAAAATCAATTGCGGCATAAGATAGCGCCATCCTTCAAACGGTTATGTATCAAAATAAATAGATTCAGTGAACCTTTCTCAACAATCTAGAATCAAGTTTTCAAAATTGTATATTTCCAAAATAATTATTAAATATAGAAGTGTTCACCAAATTCGATTGACGTATGTCTTAGTTCACTCGAAATCAGTCAAAAATAATAACATAACCCTAAATCGGCCTTGTAATGACGCACAACAGAAGTCATCTACGACATACGGAAATATTTCGAACAACACTGGTTTCAATTTTGATTTAAGGATAAATAGAAGTAGATTTTAATGTGGAAACAACATGAAAACATGCACTAACGATGAAGGTACCCAATACTTGATGTCTCTGTACTAACATTCTCTTTTAAACAGGGTGGTTTCATCTCAAAGTTGCAATTCCATGTTAAAAAATTTGAATATGGATCTCCCGCCAAGAGAATGATTCTAACCTAACTAATGTGGTCTATAATTACTGTGTAGTGAACTTCAAACTAATCCTCAGATCCAGACAAACTTATCAGATGCACCAATATCTTCGAGAACACAACTCAATCTCCGAATTGATCCAGATTCGGCACAAATACGAGATATTCCAGTGCCCGGAGCAATCGGAAGTGCCAGAGACAGTCTGGCGAACGTAATTACCACCGATACAATCGTCAATTTCGATTTAGCGCACCATCTGAGAGCCTTATACAGGCGCTCGTATTGTTCGGCGGTGATTATCACGCCGGTATGCTCAGTTTATGCCCGTTGTTTTTGTTCGGTATCTTGCATCCAGGCCGGAACTAATCAAACTGTTTGATTATTCAAGAACAAATACTGTTTTATCGTATTGTTTCACATCAACAGATCGATGTATCGGATTGGGGAGACTGGGTTGCAAAATGGCGAAGGCGCCGGGTCCAAGCACCCCGAAATGGAACTCTCTTAAAAGTCGTGGTATTCGAATAATTGAACGACTGCGACCTCAAAATTTTGGTGATCGGTAGTTGAAGGATGTGGTTATGACCTATTGGAATTTCAAAAAAGTGCTTCCACTGAGAAGTGAATAATCCAACTCGAAATATGGCCTATTTTTCGAAATATAAACCTTCCTACCTTGATAAAGAAATTGGTTCAAACACTGACGTAAAGTCAGGAACTTTTGCGCGCATGTTCTATTATCTGTTCTACCTCTATCGGACACTCTCAATCGAATTTAGCACCGATAAAGACCCTATTCTTAGCTTTTATAAGATATGAATACATTTCGTAACATTTTAATGACAGACTTGAGTAATGAGATTTTCGTCCAAGATCACAGAATTTTCAATTCTGACATATTTATTCCATCGGAATTGAAATTCATTAAATATCCGATAATATACGAAAAACGTACGTCTCTTTACGTAATTTCAGGAATTATTAACGAAAATCCGCGAAAATAAGCACGTCGGCATTCTACACGTAATTACTGAGTTTCAATAGGATCGGATTTGTATATTTTGAGTTATAGAGGAAATAACAACACAATTTCAGATGTGTATAGCTCCAAAACCCTTTGGCCGATTATGCCTATTAACGAACTCAAATGTCGCATTAGGATGCGCAACCTACCCTGAAAATTGCAAGTCGCTACCTCTTCCCGTTCGAAAGATATCGTGACAACGGTCAACCTAACATAACATGATATATAACATGATATACAGAGTGTCCCAGAAGTCGACGTCAAGCCGGAAGCAGGTGATATTACAAGTCATGATAATTATCAGAAAAATATAAAAAAATGGGTTCAAGCCCTGTGGACAGGAGCTTTCTGGCGCTCTAGTTCAAACAGACAAATTATATCTCCGAAAGTATTGGTTTCTCAGAGTTGGGAATTATATCAATGTATTCATATGATAGAACTGCATCAAAAAGGAAATTCAATTCAAATAATAGTTTATTTATGAAGATTAAATGAGCAATCATGAGAATGAGAGCTGCACCATATTTTCAAATTTTTTTTTGACACTTTGCGGTAATCTGGTCAATACAAAACTTCACATGCGTATAAAGGTCATGATTCTACAATTTGGTGCTAAATTTCAGATAGATCAAGTGATCGGTTTCGGAAATATTCATAAGAAATATTTTTACTAAAATCGGCCATAACTCCGAAACCCCTTGATGGTTTTCGCCCATTAACGAATTTGTCCGAGATATTTACGCTTCAAAACCACCTTGCAATTTTCAATCCGCTAACTCCTTTCGTTCGAGAGTTATCGTGCCTACGGCCGGTCGGCCGGCCGGACAGAATCGATTTCGCACTCGGATTCTTGATCAGTGAGTCGAACCAAATCATTTGAGACCATTTTCAGCCAAAAATTCCAAAATTACAGACACTTGGGCAAATTGATAAGCAATCTGTTCCGAGGAACTAGAGCGCCAAAAAAACAAGTTTCGTATGACAATTGCCCAAAACAGGTTTAAAGTACCTACAAATAGTAGGTATTCCATAAAACATGTATAAAATAATAAATTACCTTGTAATCGATCAAAAATTTCCTGATCTACGTTCACAAAATTTTCTCCTCTCTCGAACTACAGAATTATGCTTTCAATATTTACGTAATATTTTCAAACATTTTCGGGTGAGGTCGCCGTTGCATCGCTAAAATACGAGTATTTCAACCCCAATATTCTTGAAGTTACAATATTCCCTTCTGTCAAGTTGACTTTATGACAATTCATGCATATTCTAATATACATAGAATAATTATATCAATCTGTGAAATACGATTTACATTGAAATTTTGAAAAATCATATCTCCGAAAGTATTAGCTTGTTAGAGTTAAAAATGATATGAATGGATTCTTATGATAAAACTGCTTATTAAAAAAAAATTAATTTGGAATTTGTCTTGTGAAAAAAAAAATTTTTTTTTATTACTCCGAAACCTTCTGTCTGATTTTGCCCAGTAACAAACTTAGCCGAGATATTCATCCCCCAAACCTATTCTGAAAATTTCAACCCTCTAGCTCATTCCGTTCGAGAGTTATCGTGCCTACGGCCGGACGGCCGGCCGGCCGGACCGGCCGGACAGAATGAATTTCGGCCACGGATTCTTGATCAGTGAGTCGAACCAAATCGTTTAAGACCATTTTCATCGAAATATTCGAAAATTACAGACATTTGGGCAAATTGATAAGCACTCAGTTCCGAGGAACTAGAGCGCCAAAAAACATTAGGTGATGTTATTTCAAAATTATAGGTAGGTACTTAAAAAAACAGACAAATTATATCTCCAAAAGTATTGGTTTCTCAGAGTTGGGAATTATATCAATGTATTCATATGATAGAACTGCATCCTAAAGGAAATTCAATTCAAATAATAGTTTATTTATCAAGATTAAATGAGCAATCATGAGAATGAGAACTGCACCATGGAAGAAATCAAATTAAATCTGGCCAATTTTGCCCAATAACGAACTTAACCGAGATATTCATCTCCCTAACCTACTCTGAAAATTTCAACTACCTACCTCATTCCGTTCGAGAGTTATATCTATGTCTATGGATGAAAAGCAGTCTCACTACTCTCAGATCTCTTACTTCATGTTCCGTTCCGAAATGTAAGAATTTTCTGAGAATTATTAGATAAGTAATAGTAAATTACCTTGTAATTGATCAAAAATTTCCTGATCTACGTTCACCAAACTAAGTACAGAATTATGCTTTCAATATTTACGTGTTATTTTCAAACATTTTCGGGTGAGGTCCCCGTTGCATCGCTAAAATACGAGTTTTTCAACCCCAATATTTTTGAAGTTACAATATTCCCTTCTGTCAAGTTGACATTATGAGAATTCCATACATAGAATAATAATTATATCAATCTGTGAAATACGATTTACATTGAAATTTAAAAAAATCATATCTCTGAAAGTATTAGCATGTTAGAGTTGAAAATGATATGAATGGATTCTTATGATGAAACTGCTTATTAAAAAAAATTTGATTTGGAATTTGTTCCGTAAAAAAAAATTTTTTTTTTGTTACTCCGAAACCATCTGTCCGATTTTGCCCAATAACGAACTTAGCCGAGATATTCATCCCCCAAACCTACTCTGAAAATTTCAACTATCTAGCTCATTCCATTCGAGAGTTATCGTGCTTACGGCCGGCCGGACAGAATGAATTCCGACCACGGATTCTTGATCAGTGAGTCGAACCAAATCGTTTAAGACCATTTTCATCGAAATATTCCAAAATTACAGACATTTGGGCAAATTGATAAGCACTCAGTTCCGAGGAACTAGAGCGCCAAAAATATCGACAAAATCTATACTTTGTGATGGTTATTCGATTGCCATTTCTACAAATCTTAATTTTTTGCCAATTTTATTTTTGTTATGTCATCCTGAATAATATATATATCCTGAATAATGTATATTATTGCCCGAAACTTCATGACTTTGCACCCGTGTTTATGTCAATATTCTACAACTAGTTACCAAGTTTAGTTTGATCAGATCTGTATTCATTGAAAAAAAATTGTACTCGGAAAGCGTTGGAACGATTATGCCCATTAATGAACTATTCTATATCTTTCCGTTCTCAAGTTATCGTCGCAACGACATTGACAGAATCAAATTTGAACTCGAATTCATCATCTGTAAGTCGAACCTAATCGTTTGAAACCATTAAGGCAAAATGATAGCACGCTGTTCCCCAGAATATGCGCGCAAAAAGGCATCAACGGCAAAAGCACGTTCCTAACTGTATCTAACGCATGATGGCGACTGAACTATGTCGGAACAAAAATGTATAGTCCCACCCCTAGAACGAGACCACTATTGCTCTACTAACACATCAAACGACTGAAAGAAGCAGTTTTTAAGGAAGGAATTTATGCTGCCGCCCCCTGTATATCCCGCTCAACCAATTGAGCAGTTTTTAAACAAGGAATTTATGCTACCTTCTCCTGTACATCCCACTCAACCAATTTATCACGAATACAAACAGGAAACCCGTTGGAAAATGTATCTACAAAGTAACTTATTTGCCTACACCAGACCCTCTCCCTTTAACCGATCGTATCAGATCAGATTGAAATATTAAACCACGAATAGGGCCAACGCTACGGAAATAATCGACGCATCCTTTCATTCATAATGAATTTTCATCGTTATCGATGAACCAGCCGGTGAAAGGAAACGAATTTTCCACATGTTGAACAGTCGCAGCGTCCCCCATATCGATTCGGGCACATCTCGTTGCCCTTGGAAGATTGTATTTTCGGAGACGGCGTATTATTCCAATTAACGATTGGCGTCCTTGAGGTGGACAAAGAAACGATCATGTGATCGAAGTATCGACCTTTCGTCGTTATTCGAGGTTGGCGCGGGAAATACGATTGATTATCTTCAATACTAATGGTTGAGGTGTTTTCATACTTCTGGGAACTTTGCAACTATACTGACTGACGAAAAAAATGCAAGAACTAGAAGGAGCTGTTTAAATTTTATTTTTTTTTTTTGGTAAAACATAGATAGTATAGCAAGGAGTAAATGATTGATCTCCTTTTGTTCGAAAGTTATTGAGGCAACGGTCACCCATATACCGAACTCACACAAGAATGCTCGAATCTCCAACAATATTTAACCGATCGTATTAAAACTTGAAACTTTGCAATGGAGTTAGGTTATAAAGGCTCTTTCAAAATTTCAGCAATTTCAAACGAATAGTTACTGATATATAGATATTTTTTCAATTTTCAATGATTTTTTAAAAATTTTCTACAAACACTATCCTCACGAAATGTTGCAAGAATTTTCGCGTTGGCATTCTACAACTAATTACCATGTTTGAATTCAATCGGTTTAGTATTTTTCGAGTTAATGAGGAACAAAAACAACCAAATTTCAGATGGCTACAACTCAAAATCCGTTTGGCCGATTATGCTCATAAACAAACTGAAATGTCGCGTTCTGGTGCACATCCTAACCTGAAAACTTGAAGCCGCTATCTCTTTCCGTTCTCAAGTTATCGTGACAACAAAAAAATAATTTAATAATTTTTGAATAATTTTCTAGTCATACGTTTCACACAAAATTTCACAAACGTGCTTAGGTTCATATTCTACAACTACTCACCAAGTTTCAATTCGATCGGATTTATATTGGTTGAAAACAAAATTATTACTCGGAAATCACTGGGCCGATTATGCCCATTAACGAACTTGTCCATCGTATTGGGATGCGCCACCCAACCTGAAAATTTCAAGTCGCTAGCTCTTTTCGTTCTCAAGTTATCGTGGCAACGGCCGGACGACCGGACAGCCTGCCAGACAGAATCAAATTTGACACCATTTTCGTCAAAAAATTCGAAGGTTACAGACATTTCGGCAACGTGATGTTCCCCAGAACATACGCGCAAAAAATTAACACATTATTGTCTACCTTCAATCCTTCTTTAGGAGAAGAATACATAATTATTCTAGAAAATTATAAAGTAAAGAAAATTATAAGTTTAGTTACTAACATATTGAATGAAATATTGAATTCCAGTAATATTCAATTACTTATTCTTAACCAATAAATGCCCATTGATAGATCTAAAGGTGTTGAGGTGAAACATAAAGATATATTCTCATTAGTGATAGAAAAACTGGCCTAAAATTCCTCTCTACCCATCACGAGATTTAATATCGACAAATGAGCCTCTCACCTTACAAGATCAGAAAGTGTGGTTAATTTAAAGTTAAGTTTTGAAGCCTTTTGCAAAATTTCAGCGATATCATATTAAAAATAATACATAACCTTTCAAAAGTCCCCTCTCACAAATATACTCCTCTGAAGGCACATGGATCTCCTGAAGAAGAATCACCTTCTCTATTTCTCAAAGATATTCACTCTTGTTCATAGAAATCCCTTCAATATTTAGTTGCCTCCTCCTAAGGAGGATCTCTTTCAAAACCAGGTCTGACCGCTAATGTAGGGCTATCATCTCCCATAGATTTGTGATGAAATAACACGATTTTCCCAAGAACAAAAATATGTCATCGTGACATTCATGCTTTTGAAGGTTCTCGGAAAAATACGACGATTCGCATCCAGCTACCACACTCACAAAAGGCTGCTCGGTTCTCCAACAATATTTATTTATTTATTTAGCACTGTAATATACAGGTATAACAGGTATAACAATATGAATCCGATCGTGTTCAAACTTGGAACTCTGCAGTAGAGTTAGGTTCTGAAGGCTCTTCCAAAATTTCAGCCATGCCGTACCAATAGTTTATGATATATAGAATTTTTTTCAATTATTTTCAATAATTTTTTTTGAAATTTTCTAGTTATACCATCCTCACGAAATTCCGCAAGAATTTTCGCGTTGGCATTCTACAACTAATAATCATGTTTGAATTATATCGGTTTAGTATTTTTCGAGTTATTGAGGAAATAACAACCAAATTTCAGATGGGTATAATTCCAAAACCGTTTAGCCGATTAAACCTATAGACAAATTCAAATGTCGCATTCAGATGCACAACCTAACCTGAAAATTTCAAGCCGCTATCTCCTTCTGTTTTCAGGTTAACGTGTCATAAATCATATTTTTTAATAATTTTTTTAAAATTTTCTAGTGACACGATTCTCACAAAATTTCACAAACGTGCTAAGGTTTACATTCTACAACTATTCACCAAGTTTAAATTCGATCGGATTTATTTTGGTTGAAAATAAAATTATTACTCGGAAACCATTGGGCCGATTATACCCATTAACGAACTTGTCCGTCGTATTGGGATGCGCCACCTACCCTGAAAATTTCAAGTCGCTAGCTCTCAAGTTATCGTGGCAACGGCCGGACGGCACCACAGAATTAAATTTCACATTTGGGTAAAATGATAACGCGATGTTCCCCAGAACATACGCGCAAAAACGTGATAGACCTAAATCATGGCCAACCGGGACACTTTATAAAAGAGAATGGAGTATAATACTCCGTATGTCTGAACGAAATCACAGAAACATCCCCCTCAATTTGGAGATGGATGAACGAAGAGTACGATCTTACCCTAAGGACCTCGACAGCGCCATCTCCAATGTAAATTTCCAGATAGGTCTACAAACACAATATTCATTTCTTCCGAAAAGCCATTTCCGTCGATCTCCGGAAAACCCGTTACATTCTTTTTCTCATTTCCCATAAACCTATGCGGGGGAACCGTTACATACAAGCTATTTTCCCCAGATCCCGTGTCGAGCTCTATTATGTTGATGTAATACGGGCTTTATACAGATTTATTTCGATCTCGACTTTATTGAATTCATGGGGCTGTTACCTTCTTTGGAATTTTCTTGTTCTCGATACACATGAGGAACGTTTGGCGTTGGGATATGCATGGCGAATTTTCTGGATAAGTTCTGAATCGTTTTCACTGTAAATATATCGCGATATAACTCAAATATCCTTAATGCTTAGGAATGCAAAGATATCGCAAACAACCAGTGAATTTTTAAGCGTTTAGTATTGTAAATTGAAAGATTGGGTCTTCTTCTTCATAGTTTTTGTGTGGAGATTGAAGTTTAGTTTATCACTGCTTACTCCAAGATATCTCATTGCAGGTGCTGGCCTAACAGTTTTACCATTGATGTGTAATGGCGGTGATGTAGGGGAGTTTATGTGGTCGAATATCACATATTGTGATTTATCTGGATGTATCTTCATTCTCCATTTTTTGAACCAACTGGAGACCTCTTCAAGCAGAGACTGAAGATTTTATATACACTTATTAAGATATTTGTCATGAGCTACCAGTGTTGTGTCATCTACAAACTGTAAGATGTGGGGGTTGTTTGAAGTTTCTGCAATGATGTCATGACATGTCTGCTTCTTTAAAACTGCTTTCGGCATTTTCAATTTCAAAGGGAAGAGTACTTTATTATTCGAAAATAATAATCTGTGATAATATCTTGTTTAAGATGGACGTTACGTACCTACCTGTGGAATTCCTCACTTATCGAAATTCTCAAGAAATAAGCCTACAGAAGACTTATATATTAGACTGGGCCAAAAAAAACGACCATTTTTTTTAATGATACTGTGAAAATATCATTCATGATGATAAAAAAAATTATCGTGAAAGTTTGAGCCCTTAATAATAGTATTAAGGGGTGTATCGTTACGACTATTGGATTTTTAACAGTAATCGCATTTTTTCACTCAAAACTCGTCAATTATTAATCTGAGAAATTTGAGCGATACATATTCTTAAAGGAAATTAAATTCCCTACAAAAAAGCTCTCGTTGTAAATTAATGTAAAATAAGCCGTTTGCTTGTTATCTTGCCTGAAACATTGATTTATTTTTTCAATTTTGCGTTTTGATTTTGTATTTTTGTAACTACCAGACTATCAATATTTTTGTGGTACAAAATACTTATTTTAATGGAAATTTAATACTCTAAAAAAAAAGTTTCTTAACATTTTTAATTAATTTCACTCCTTCCAAAATTATTCGACGTTGAAGTTAAATTCCAAAGTAATTTATCGTTTTTTTCGCGTTAAACAAAATTTTTTCCACTCTTTAAAAAATTTATTACTTAAGTATTGAGAGTAACTTTTTTTTCTCGACCACTAAACTTTTTTTTGTAAAATCATAATTTATTAATGTATTATTTTGCTTTTTAATGATTAGTTATCTAAATAAGTTCATTTTTAATGTATTTAAGCAACACCAATAGTACAAAAAATTTGGTTTCTTAATCATAAGTTATTTTTTTGGTTAGAGACAGCGTTTCGTTTACAGAAAAAAAATGAATAATAAGTCAAAACAAATAGAAGTAATAAAAGAGATAAAAAAATCATTTTATTTTCACTTATAATTTATATTTTACAAAAAAAAAGCTTATATTGCTTTAATTATTATCAAATTATGGAGAATGTTCAATTGAAAAAATAATTACTCAATGAAATTACTTTTATTAGAATTCGGAAACTTTCTTTGTAGAGTATTAAATTTCCTTTAAAATAAGTATTTTGTACCACAAAAATATTGATATTTCTGGTAGTTACAAAAATTCAAAATCAAAACGCAAAATTGAAAAAATAAATCAATGTTTCAGGCACGATAACAAGCAAACGGCTTGTTTTACATTAATTTACAAAGAGAGCGTTTTTGTAGGGAATTTAATTTCCTTTAAGAATAGGTATCGCTCAAATTTTTCAAATTAATAATTTACGAGTTTTGAGTGAAAAAATGCAAATACTGTTAAAAACCAAAGATGTCAAATCTACAAAATAAAAACTGATTTTTTTTTCAAAATTTCAACAGCCTGTATCTTCTTACCTGAGCTGAATTTGGAAAAATGTTAAATGAAAAAAGTGTTTCATTTGATGAGAGGAATCTTTGGTTAAAATTAATGCAGTGGTCAAAGACTCACCCTGTATAGTGGTAGGATAGGAAACTAAGTAATTTCATTCGAGAGTTTAACATGTCCTAAGACAGAATGAAGTTTTCCTATTGCAGATTTCAGTTCTGTATAGTACTTCCTGATACTTTGTCTCTGCTTCTTCAAAACTGATTACGGAATTTTCAATTTCAAAGCGAAGAGTTCTGTATTATTCGAAGATAATGATCTGTGATAATATCTTTTCTAAGATGGAACATTATGTTGATTGTTGAGAGTAGAAATTGGCAACGTCTCAGAGAATTGCTTTGACGTTGACGACATTTCAGGAGTGCCAACCTTCCTTAGTTTAAGTTATAAAATTGAATGGAGTATAGGTGTTACACTTCAAAATTCCCTTGGTATATTTAATATTCACCACGTTATGTATTTTCGCTCGTAATTAAATCCAGAGACGCTCGCAGATCCAAGCAATGCGCGATTGGATGTGAAGAGACGAAAATTAATGGTAGACAGAAATATCCTCGAGTTACAAGGATTCTACGAGACGGAAAAATCGATAACGGTGCCTCAGTGGAGGATCCTTTGAATCCTGCATGCTCTGGATGGATAGTTTTATTACTCCTCTTGTTTCCTCGTAGTGGCCCCGTCCAGAAGTTTCGTTGGAGCGTGAAAAATGGGCCGAGCTCTAATTAAGGATCGGTTCGCGAGGGATATGCTGGTCGGGGGGCGCAGAAAAGAGCGGCCTGGTTGTCGGTTGTCTCAGACTGAGTACTTGTGGATAAAACGCCTGCGATATTTTACACAAAGGATCATTATCTTATCTTCGAAATGAACTACTTCACCTCATTATTTGACCATACTCCAATCTACCCTTATCTCATTTTCACCGCCTTTTGGTCCTTTATATTTTGCGGGGTATACGGAAATTAACCCTCGACAAAGTACAAAGGCCGGCCTGTGCGTGTATCACTGGAGCTATGGGATCCTGTCCTACCAGGGCACTTGAGATTATCACAAATCTCTCACTACTTCGTCTAGTGATAGAGAAAATGGCCCATGAAGCCATTCTCAGAATATCTAGAAAAGGAACAGGTAATGAGAGTTTTGAAAACCAGGAAACCTGGTCCTATCTTACCAGATACATTTCATCAACCAATCTCTCTAGTGACGAAATTATTAAGAAAGTTAGCATCGAAAATAACTTCACTACGATGATCGGTAGGAAGAAAGAGTGGGACAGGGAATCTACCACCCAAGTTCTTAAAAGAAATGCCATTAAATGGTACACATACGGTTCAAAAACCACTACAGGAGCTGGCGCTGGAGTATATGGGCCAGGCACAAAATGCTCACTATCGCTAGGCTCCTATCCGAGCATCTTTCAGGCAGAAGTACTTGCAATAGAAAGATGCGTGTAAATGAACCTAGGAAGAAACTATCAAAGAGGGGGGTAAAAATAACGAGAAAATTCTATGAAATCATTGAACTCGTGGTTCTTCTATGAATTTTACTGGTTATTATTTATTTTAATCTTAGAACAAAGAACTATTCTATGAAATCAACTAATATCATATCCCATATTCTGAACATATTGATTCCAATTCTTTAGAATAGGAATTTTAGGAGTAGAATTTGATATGATGACATATAAAATTATAACGTAAATTTTCCGTCGTTGGAACATCTGGATTTGTGAATATTCATCGGTTGAATAGGCCAAACCTGGGTTTGAAAAAAAACCCTTTCCTGCCTCACGACATTTTCCATTTTAAATTCAAATATTGAAGGCATTTCCAAGAACAAGAGTGAATATCTTTGAAAATTAGCGGAGGCAATTCTTCTTCAGAGATCTATGCGGCTACAGGAGTATATTTGTGAGGGGGAACTTTTAAAAGGTTATGTACTATTTTTAATTTCGTTTTTCTCCTCTTGTCTTTTCATCTTTCAGATCTAGTTTCGGGTACCTGGGAGAAACCTCTCCGTTTTTTGATTAAGGAATCCATATTCAAGAAAGAAATGCCCATCAACATTTTAAATTTCAGCTACTTTTGTAAACAAATTCAATTTTCACAAATCACAACACTCGCCGGGAGACATGTTTTAGGTCGGTCTGATACTATCTTATGGCCACCTGATTTAAATCCATTTTATTTTTTTTACTGGGGAGCGGTGAAAGAAAAAGTTCAGTCAAGACCTATCGAAAATGTATGTGATTACTATCATAACTTGTAATATCACGCGATTCCGGCTTGACGTCGAGTTCTGGGAAACCCTGTATACGTCCAATACACCATATTTTACGCCTTTCGAGCCAGTTCCAAGCTTCTCCGACACTGGTATTTGGGCGCTTTCGGAATTTGAAAGTATAAAATCTGAAAAATATCTATAACATTAAAATTTTGTATATTATCACAAAATAGTATTTTTTTTATTGTATAGATATTTTTCAGAGTTTGGAAGGGAAAACCCAGAAAGGAACAATTGAATAACGAATGTCCTCCCAAAGTATCGTTTAATGATCACTTTTGACGCTCACTGTATGTATTTTATATACCCACTTTCCACCAGAATATTATTTCAACAGTTGATTTATAACATGCCCAATTCAACGACGGCAGCATTGTAAATTCCCATTTTCTGACACAGGATATAGAATCGATATTGACAAATTACCTTCGTTTGAATGCAGACACTATCCGAAGATACCCTCGATCCTGGAATACCAATATGGCGGACAGCTAACCGCCAACACTTCGGCGATTATGAAGGGCACGTTTTTGCCATAATTATCCTTTATTTATCCAATATAATCACACTGCAGATTTGATACGGAGTTTGCCGCAGATTGTACTTTCTTGCACACCATTTTGAGCTGAATCAATTGTCCTTACTACGGTTACACTGATAACATGGACTCAGATCGTTTCGAACCTACAGTCCCAACTCGTTTCTTGTTGATTTTATTTTCATCGAGATAAGTCCAACTTTCTCGAAAACATTCAACAATCTAGATTTAAAAATATAAAACAAATATTCTTTATCCTTATTGCGGTGCGTCCTACTGGGTCCGATTCCGACTCTAATCCATCCAGGGACCCACTCAAACACACACAGAAATTTTCATTAAAATCCGTTCGAAAGTTACCGTGTTAACGGCGGACTGGCCGGAGGGAATCGATTCTGACAACGGATTCTTGATCAGTCGAACCAAATCGTTCAGACCATTTTCATCCAAAAATTCGAAAATTACAGACATTTTAACAAATTGGTAAGAATTCTGTTCCGAGGCACAAGAGCGCCAAAAATTTGGATATGATGAGTACCTGATCATTTTTGGCGCTCTTATTCCTCAGAGTGCTTATCAATTTGCCCAAATGTCTGTAATTTTCGAATTTTTAGATGGGGTTCTCCACCTTTATTTTGTTAGTTTTAATGTCTTCTTCTTTTCATGGATTTCTCTTCTTCTTTATTGAAAATATTAAGCATGTAATTTACCAAAAACGGTCTATGTGAGGAATGCAAATTGGTTCAAGTCCTGTGGTCCAGCTTTGGCGCGCCAAATTTGAAATTTGTAATGTAAAAAAAAAAATTTAACCATCAGGATTTTGCTCAATAACGAACTTAACCAAGATATTTATCTCCCAAACCCACTCTCTAAATTTCAACTGCCTAGCTCATTCTGTTCGACAGTTATTCTAGAAACAAAATTTAAAAATTTTTTAAATTTATTTTCAACTCTTTGCGGCAACCCAATCGATACAAAACTTCGCATACATATAAAGGCCATTAGTCTACAATTTGATGCTAAATTTCAGATAGATCGAGTGATCGGTTTCGGAAATATTCATAAAAAATATTTTTACTAAAAGCGGCCACAACTCCAAAACTGCTTGGTGGATTTCGCCCGTTAACGAATTCGTCCCAGATATTTACGCTCCAAACCTACCCTGCAAATTTCAATCCTCCAACTCCTCTCGTTCGAGAGTTATCGTGTTAACTGCCGGACGGACGGCCGGACAGAATTGATTTCGACCACGGATTCTTGATCAGTGAGTCGAACCAAATCGTTCAAGACCATTTTCAGCCAAAAATTCGAAAATTACAGACATTTGGGCAAATTGACAAGCACTCTGTTCCGAGGAACAAGAGCGCCAAAAATAAATAAATAAATAGTTAAATAACAGCTCCAGTTTTATAAAAATATTCATTCGGTTATTCTATTACGGGTTACTGTTGCAGAAGAGCCGGTTGGTAGAAACCGTGAATTTGGAATATTTGGACCTTCTAATGGTTGTTCGTGCAGACACTAAAAAGCCAGCTCCGACAGCACATTATATGTTCATAATAGCCTGTCATGAAGTCGTTCTCCATGTGAATCACGTAGAGTATGATTTCCGTTCGAATGGTTGGCTGCTTTCGTGACTTCTACACGGAAGAATCGATGTAAAATGTGGTGGAAATGCAGTTGAAATAGATCGTCGGTGAAAAGGTAATGGATGTTAACGAAATCAAATTTCTATCTACTCCGAACTTGGGAGTTTTTTGCGTCATGCAGAAATGGGTATTTCGTTGTTGAAATGTCATCAGTTTTTTATTCATTAAACTCCAGATATAAATTGAATCAATTTTAATCAAGATTGATTATGTATCAAAGTTGTTATGTGAAGAATAAAACCCGTGCACGTCGCTCAAGAACAGCCGAGAGTATTGCTGCTGTAGCCGAAAGTGTTGATGAAAACCCAGGTTTGTCCATTCCTCGTCGTTCTTTGGAATTAGGCATTCCACAAACGTCATTACACCGTATTTTGCATAAATATTTGGGTCTTAAGGCTTATGAAGTTCAGTTAACACAAGAACTCAAGCCGGCTGATCATCAACAACGTCGTGTCTTTGCTGATTGGGTCGTTGAAATGCATGAAAATGATCCGGAAATCCATTGAAAAATCATCTTGAGTGATGAGGCCCATTTCCACCTCGGTGGTTTCGTCAAAAGGCAAAATTTTCGCATCTGGGGCTCGGAAAACCCAAGAGTTATTGTTGAAAAGCCTCTCTATCCTCAACGTGTGACTGTTTGGTGCGGTTTATGGTCAGGCTGAGTCATTGGACCTTACTTTTTCGAAAATGAGGCTGGAGCAACAGTTACGGTGAATGGATTGCGCTAACGAGAGATGATTAATGATTTTTTATGGCTGGAATTGGATAGTATTGATCTGGACAACGTTTACTTTCAACAAGACGGCGCTACGTGCCACACAAGCAACGAAACCATTGATCTTTTGCGGGAAAAGTTTCCGGACCGTGTTATCTCTCGAAGAGGTGATCACAATTGGCCACCGAGATCTTGTGATTTAACACCTTGCGACTTCTTCCTTTGGGGCCACGTGAAAGAGAAGGTCTACGCCAATAGCTCAGCGTCGATTCAAGACCTCAAAGATGGAATTCGTGAGGCTATCGAGTACATAGGGCAGCCACTTTGCGATTTGGTTATGGAAAATTTCATTAAAAGGATATGGTCCTGTAAGCGTGGTCGTGGTGGTCATTTGCCTGATGTTATTTTCCACTATTAACGGCATAGCTTCTTCTTTATAATGAAATAAACATCCGATCATTTATATTGAAAAATGGCATTTTTTTCTTGAATATCAAATTAAAACCTCTTATTGGAAAACCCTTTATAAGAAAATATAAAACCCATTTCCAATAATATAGGGGTCCTTTTTTCATTGAAACTAAGAGAAAAATTAATTTCGCCCGATTTTTCTGGAAATCCGAAGTAAGATGCAACTTCAATAATTTCACCTGAGAATAACCTATGCCTGAACTTTGACAGCTAGTAGCAAATTCCTTACTGGTACAATTTTGTACCGTTAAAAGAGATTAGAAACAACAAATCGAATAAAACTAATATTTTCAATAATAATGAAGCAAGATATTTTTCCAGGCAGACCGTTCCCAAATATACTACGAAAAATCAGCCAATACTAGCAAACTAGCAAGGCATCATTTCTAAGCGACGTTTCCATAAAACATACAAATTCGTATTACAGACGAATGCGTCGATGAATAGGGACCGGAAACGGAGGACATGGGTCGAATTTATAGGTACGATATGGTGAGTTCATTTCAATTCTCCACATCCTAGACTGAATTAATAGACACGTCCTAGGGATTTATGTTTTGCGCCTGCACTTTACGAACGAAAGAGTGTTAATGAACGATGATTGCTTTTCATTTCGTGATCGTGCTCAGAGTGGCCATTTTAGGTTTCCTAGGAGTAGAATATCTAATGAAAGAACCCTCACACATCCCTACACTCCTGGTTGTCTGCAAAGCAATGAAAAATGTTTATAATTTTATATTTACCTATAAATAGATTAAGCTAATTTTCGAAGCTATTCACTATTGGCCTTCAATATTGAAAGGTTTTTTTTTTTGGGTTTTCTCACCCAAACTCTGATAAATATCTATAAAATAAAAATAAATTATTTTGTGATTTGCTTCTGCGTAAGAAACACAAGATATTTGTCAGAAGCAATCAATTGAACAATGTTGCCTAACAAAGAACAACGAAACAACATCAACGAAGAAACAACTATATCGTAACGTTTCGGAGTCTATACCAGACTCCTTCGTCAGACGCTTAATGAAAATCTTTAGAATTATTTTGTTGATAGTTATTTTGTGAAATTCGAGAATTGTCACATTGACAGTATTTGAAATAATAGCTAACATAGTTTTACTTTGCATAGAAATTTCCAAGTTCCACCTCCTTTTTCCATAAATTTAGCCAAATATGATCAATACCAATTGAGCAATTTGCAAAGTTGCATTCTCTGTTCAATAAAATACAAGTTGACTCCTTAAGTTTCCTTTTTATATAATCAGGTTCTGTCATTGAAATCTTTATAATTTTATATTTACCTAAATAGATTAAGGTAATTTGCGAAGATATTCACTATTGGCCTTCAATATTTGAATTTAAGAAGAAAATGTCGTTGCTTTTGAGGCCGGGAGGGTTTAATTCAAACCAAGTTTGGCTAATAAAAGTTATGATTATTCAGAACTATTCGAAGACCGCTACAGGACCCTAATGTATAGGGCTCCCATAGATTTACAGTGTATGGAAAAGGCAAATGTTATCTTGGTTACTCTGTAGATATTTACGAAAAATCCCGAAACGCATGAAATTAAAATTTTAAAGTGTCATTCTTCTTCGTTAAATGCAAAACCAACCTTCAACCCCCTTCGAGAGACAGGTGCATCCCCCAATCTTTCAAATAGGGTGTATGGGGTTGTGATACACCGTGTGAATGGCCGCTTCATTATCTATTCAGAAATGTTATCACTTACATGTCTATTGCAAACATCAAAATAGAAAAAAATAAAATCATGTGATAACAGAAATTTATTATAATATTTCCTCGAATATTCCCAAATCATATAATAATAATAAAGGGTTTTCCAATAAGAGGTGTTATTTCAATATTCAAAGAAAAATGCCATTTTTCAATATAAATGATCGGATGTTTATTTCATTATAAAGAAGAAGCTATGCCGTTAATAGTGGAAAATAACATCAGGCAAATGACCACCACGACCACGCTTACAGGACCATATCCTTTTACAGCTCTGACGGGGGGGCACAATAGACCTTAAAGTGGCAGTGCAACGTTACCCCCTATAACAACATACAATATATGGGATGGTTTATTCGAGTAAATGTGGATTTGCACCAAATAAAAGCTACCAGCATTCAATTTTTGAAAATTATACTTATGAATAGTCAAAAATTATTACAAAAATACTCAATATAATAAAATACATGCAAATCCATGCGATCATCGAGATGTCTGATAGACCAAAAACACTCAGAATTCCGTTTTCAGCAAGCAGGATCAGGGCAGTCATCATTCATCCGATTTTTTCAAGAAAACAACCAAGAGGGTGATGCAAACGATCAGAGCTACCACAACAACGATTCCAATGAGCCATCTCAAACAACATGTAAGAACACAACACATCGGTCACTTCTTGTTCGTTCTTCGAACTGTAATTTCAGCTTCTTTCGACTTTTATATTTTCCATTTCGACAGTGACAGCTTCTTTATGTTTTAATTGTCAAACGCTTTCATGATTAAATCACATTGTGGTGGAAATGGAGAATTAATATGACTATGGCAATAATTATGAGAACGACAGCGAGAATCACAACGATCCATCGGAAAATCCGGGGAAGAAGGCAGCACATCGATTTGTGATTTTTTTTATGTATTCTTTGAACTTATCGGATCGAATCTAACGATTTTAATCATAGTGGAAAACACTGACAAAATATGTCATTGCTAATGTAAACGTCAATATATGATTATACATAGATCGATACCATCAATCTCATGGAATGGTTTATTTCTGGGTTTTCTCTCCCAAACTCTGAAGAATATCTATTAAATAAAAAAATAATAATTTTGTGATTTGTTTTTGCGTAAGAAATACAAGATATTTGTCAGAAGCAATCAATCGAACAATGTTGCGTAACAAATAACAACGAAATAAGAAACTCAAATTAATGCACCAATTGCACAATAGCTGGCTGAAAAGGTGCTTCAAAACGTCCGAGTGAATTTATAACTTTACGTACTGTTTCAGCAACATTTTCAGCTCCATTTTCATTAATGGTATAGTTTTTAGTTGTCATCTGTCAAAACAGCATCAAAATAGCATGCTATTCGAAATTAAACCTCTAATTAGGAAAACATTCATGATAAAGGACTATAGGAGTCTTCAGAATTATACATTTAGATTGTGAGAACAAGAATTCAAAAGAAAAAAAAAAAAAAAAGCACTGACGTGTAGTCAGTACTCTTTGGCGCGCGTGTTCACGGTGGCTAATTTGAATTGAATGATGAGTACTTCAAGCTCAGTGGATAGAGCGAGCCGAAGATCTACCCAAAGGATAGTGGACACCATTCACTGTCGGTTCAAAAATTAACAGTGCTGTATCTAAGCTGCCATCAGGATAGATTAACAAAGTTGGAAAAGAACACAAGTGACTCTCCTTAGTCGCACAAGCTCCTAGAAGATTTGGGAGGGTCAGTATAATCCTAATCATGTTAATCGCACGCGCGCCAAAGCAGATTGACTTTTTACACTTTTTCTTTCATTGTTAAGTCAATCTGCTTTTGCGCGCGTGCGATTAACATGATTAGGATTATACTGACCCTCCCAAATCTTCTAGGAGCTTGTGCGACTAAGGAGAGTCACTTGTGTTCTTTTCCAACTTTGTTAATCTATCCTGATGGCAGCTTAGATACAGCACTGTTAATTTTTGAACCGACAGTGAATGGTGTCCACTATCCTTTGGGTAGATCTTCGGCTCGCTCTATCCACTGAGCTTGAAGTACTCATCATTCAATTCAAATTAGCCACCGTGAACACGCGCGCCAAAGAGTACTGACTACACGTCAGTGCTTTTTTTTTTTTTTTCAAGTTCCTTTAACAAATATAGCTATCAATACAGTTTGGCTGTTAGCTTTACCGTAGATTGAAAAAAAATGCGGTTGTGGGACCTCCGTTTGGAACGCAATTGCCTCTTCTCCAAATCCGAACGTATTTTAATATAGATCTAATGAATATAGTTATTTATAAATTCGCCTCAGGGCCACCATACAGACATTTCAAGTTGGAAACAACGCTATTTCCCCCAAACTGACTTGTGACCATGCACTGAATTGACATGAATATTCTTTTAAGACCTCACAATATCGGCTCATTACTTCCAACATAACCCAAACAACCCAAAACCATTCACTTCTCATCTGCGCAAGCGCATTATACTCGTGGCTGCAAGTCCTCCCAAAATTACACACCTCACAAAAAACTCCGATTCTCCAACACTAGTGGTTCAGGAGATATCGCTTCTTGAATCCACGCATGCCAAAACCCTCACCAGGAGATTCTATAGAGGAATAGCATCCGCCACCCCAAAATCCCAATCCTCTCTGGCGAAAGCACCAGCAGTTAAATCACTGATGGTCTGCTCATGCGCATAACGAAAAATGCCCGTAAGGGGTAACATCAATTTCGAAATTAGCCCCAGGGCCACGATACGGACACTTTAACTCGGAAACAACGCTACATCCCCCAATCTGACTTGTCCTTGCACTGAATTGCCATGAATATTCTTTCAAAACCTCACAATATCGGGTCAGCACTCCCAACATAACCCATACAACCCAAAAACAGTCACTTCTCTTCTGCGCATGCGCAATCTACTTGCGGCTGAAAGTCCTCCCAAAATCACACACCTTACAAAAAACTCCGATTCTCCAACAGTAGTGGTTCAGGAGATATCGCCTTTTGAATCCACGCATGCGCAGACCCTCACCAGGGGATTCTGTAGAGGAATAGCATCCGCCACCCCAAAACCCCAATCCTCTCTGACAAAAACTTCAGCAGTTAAATCACTGATGGTCTGCTCATGCGCATAACGAAAAATGCCCGTAAGGGGTAACATCAATTTCAAAATTGGCCCCAGGGCCACGGAATGCACACTTCAACTCGGAAACAACGGTATTTCCCCCAAACTGACTAGTGTCCGAGCACTGAATTGCTATGAATATTCTTTTAAAACCTCACAATATCGACTCAGCACTCCCAACATAACCCATCCAACCCAAAAACAGTCACTTCTTTTCTGCGCATGCGCAATCTACTCGCGGCTAAAAATCCTTTCAAAATAACACACCTTACAAAAAACTCCGATTCTCCAACACTAGTGGTTCGGAAGATATCGCATCTTTAATCTACGCATGCGCAGACCCCCATCAGGGATCTGGATTCTATGGAGGAATAGCATCCGCCACCCCAAAACCCCAATCCTCTCTGACGAAAACTACAGCAGTTAAATGACTTCTCATCTGCCCATGCGCACAACGAAAAATGCCCGGAAAGGGCAGCATGAACCTCAAAAAAATAGGTTTCGGCATTTTAAGCAAAGTTTCCCGCAAAATAGTAGTAATTATTTTATTTTTTTCATGTCACGTGATCTTCACGAAATTTTGCAAAAGTGTTTGCATTGGTCTTTTGCATCTAACTACTGAGTTTCAATTTGATCAGATTAGTATTTTTCGAGTTATCCTGAAAACAAAATTTTAAATTTTTTGAAATTTTTTTTTGCCTCTTTAGGGCCGTCCGATCAAAACAAAACTTCGCAGGCATATAAAGGTCATGATTCTACAATTTGGTGCCAAATTTCAGAAAGATCGAGTGATTGGTTCCGGAAATATTCATTAAAAACTTTTTGACTAAAAAGGGCCGTAACTCCGAAACCGCTCGGTGGATTTCGCCCGTTAACGAACTTGTCCGAGATATTTACGCTACAAAACTACCCTGCAAATTTCAACGCTCTAAGTCGTTCCGTTCGAGAGTTATCGTGCTAACGGCCGGCCGGACCGGCCGGCCAGCCGGCCGGCCGGCTGGCCGGACCGGACGGACAGAATTGAATTTGACCTCGAATTCTTCATCAGGAAGTCAAACCTAATCGTTTGAGACCATTTTCGAAAAAAAATTCGAAAAATACAGACATTGTGACGAAATGATAGCACGCTGTTCCTTGCGGAACACGCGCGCAAAAAGAAACAACGCAATCATATTTTATACCCTGATCCCTATGGAACCATTTGAAAATCTGAAAGCGCAATAATATATCTTCTGGAACATCTTTGGGGGCGTATTTCTAGTCGATCTCTTTCCCCGAAGCAGTTTTCCAATTCCATTCATCTTTTAGCGGAATTACCTCGATAAAATAAGGTACAGGGCTTGATGAAGGATGGCATCTTCATGAAACGGGGTAGGTATCAGAAACGAGCGGATATATCGAGCACGTATGGGTAGGTCCCGGAGATGATACTGGTTTATTTTCTCAAATTATATCTTATCTTATACAGGGTGAGTCTTTGATCACTGCATTAATTTCAACCAAAGATTCCTCTCATCGAATGAAACACTTTTTTCATTTAACATTTTTCCAAATTCAGCTCAGGTAAAAAGATACAGGCTGTTGAAATTTTGAAAAAAAAAATCAGTTTTTATTTTGTAGCTTTGGCATCCTTTTTTCGAATAGAATGAATGTTGGCGTAAAGTTTCCTATAACTATGATACATATTTTCCCAAATATTAATTATTTTCTACTTCTACTGGTTTTCTAGTTATGGACTCGTGGATTCATAAAACTATACGAAATTAGCATAAAGAAAGCATATAAAGTTTTTCTTGAGTAATTTCAAGAATATTCCATCGTTTTAGAACATTATATTATTCTTCATCATTTCTCCTTAAACGCACCGTTTTCGAGATACTCTTCATTGAATGTTTTAAAATGGTAAATGAAAAAAGTGTTTCATTTGATGAGAGGAATCTTTGGTTAAAATTAATGCAGACTAAGAACACAAGTTCAATAATATGGAAAATGTTTTTTTTTATTATATTGTGCATTTCAAATACTATTTTAACCTCTGCGTATAACCAGAAACATTACCAAACTGTATATCGCCCTAATTGACTTGGGAGCGGAAGCCCCAAGTTCAATTCCGAGGCTAGGAAAGAAATTTTCTAGTCACGGTGATCGCCACCATTCGCTGTTGGGTCAAAAATTAACAGTGATGTGCCTAAGGTGGCGTAAGGACACAGTAACAAAGCCTACACAGAACACAACTGGTTCTCCTAACTCAGGGCAAGCTCTTAGAGCTTATGAGGGGTCTCCTTGTGGAAGACCCAGGAGGATCAGTATAATAATAATAATAATAATAATAATAATAATTCGAATCCAGCGGCTAGCTGAATAAATTCTCAGTATATACTCCATCCTTTAAAGGCCTCATTAGTCCAACACAAGCCTGGAAATTTATCTTCAAACGAACGTGGAAAAGTCTCCTATAAATTTGGTAGAAATGGCAGTTCTCGGGCTTAGCATTGGGAAAAGTTTCTGCATTGCTATACGCGGTTGAAGAAATGCAAAGATACTGTGCAGTTTGAACTCCGCGGAAATAGAGTTGAAAGTTTTATGTCTGGGACGTGAAACGATAGAGGTTAAATGGGGATTCTGGATAAGAATCAACAATTTTAATTCAGTAATTACTTGAATGACTTAATTATTCAACATCGATGTTAGGTATGGAATATATATATATATATATATATATATATACAGGTTATGGTCCCCAGGATCTGCCAAGTGAACAAACAATTCCCTATATTATGAAGAAATTTGAAGAAATTATATTATCAAAAAAAAACAGAAAACCCTACTGAGAAAACATACAACTTAAAAGAGTGAAACAAGCTAAAGGTTAAACAGATTTTTTACCACTTTTGAACAGAAAGAGATAGCAACCTGAAATTTTCAGGATAGATTGCGCATCTGAATGCGACATCTAATTTCGTTAACTAGCATAATAGCCAGATGGCTTTGGAGTTATATCAATCTGGAATTTGGTTGTTATTTCCCCATTAACTCAAAAAATTCAAATCCGATCCAATTCAAACATGGTTATTAGTTGTAGAATGCCAACGTGAAAATTCTTGCAAAATTTCGTAAGGATCATATCACTAGAAAATTATTAAAAATTCATTGAAAAAAAATGATGGAAATTATATTCTTTGGTAAGATACATAATCAAATTGGGTACAGAATTTCTCCAGTAAAAACAAAACTGCAATATTTTCTAAGTTTTAATTGATATAATAAAATTTTCAGAGTAGATTTGAGGAATGAATATCTCGGATAAGTTCGTTATTGGAGAGAATCGGTCAGTTTGAATTTAATTTCTTTCATGATGCAGTTCTATCGTAAGAATCCATTCATATCATTGCCACAGACCAATAATTTCGGAGATATGATTTGTCAAAAATCACAGGTACCAGTACTTACAATAGATTAATCATTAATATTTATCATTTATTCAAGTTATACTGTAGACGTATATCAATCACACAATATCAACTCTGGATAATCTTCCAGTGAAATCTTCTCCAGAAATATTATCTGTGCTATCATCCAGAGAGGTCTCGTTCATAGCAACATCATCTGCAAAGCTATACAAGAAGTAAATGCCGAATAATACACAAACATAAGCAACAATTATAACAGCCATCATAACCACGAAGATAATCCTGAATCTTGGGGTCAGATAACACATGTGAGCAATTTCTCTGGAAGGATATATGGCTGGATTTAGTAGTTTTCAAGTGCCCATAACAGAACTCCTATCCGATGGGTCATCAACATGTGGAGACATCCAAAGTGGTATTTAAGGCAGATAATATTAAGATCGTTACATAGTGCTGTAAAATACATGACGTTTATGGATAATATAACAGTTTTGACAACCCATCACTGATATTGATAACTCAATCTCATCCAGACCAGTTTTGTGGCTTCAATGTCTTCAGTAAAGATGGGAACTTCAGATTATCCTTCGGATCTTCCTCGTCCGTATCATCGTCTGCAAGATAGACGGCGTAAAAGAAACAAATATACACTATCAGGATGAGGGAAAAGAAGACTGTAAGGGCAGCTTTCCATTTAGGAGATACAACGCACATCTGATTTCTTGGACATCTTGAAATATGTCTACGATTAATTCTCATGTTTTGACCAGATTGGATTCGTTGGTACAGACTCGATTGTCCGTTTTGTGTAATGTCAGAACTTTGACAGTTGATGTTATCCTCGATTCACATCGAGCAAAAGTTTTTCTTTCAACGATAAATTTTATAAACGAAAATTTTATATGGAAATCGGTATAACTCATTTCAGCCAAGATTTAGGACAGTTTTTGAGTTGGATAATATTTTTCACGGAGGAGTCATATACTTGATATTATAGTATTAGATAATTTCATCCCTCAGCTGCAACTCTCGAGAATTTTAAGGTCATTAGTATTAAATGTTTCCAATACCACGATTTTGAAGAGAGTTCTAGTTTCGGAAGTTTTCAGATGAACATATTTCGCAAACGAATAGTGGTAGGGAGGAACAGATGCTATAAATGGATTCTATGACTCCTAATCAACAAAGAAAAGTTTCGAAAAACAGCAAATTTTCCTATATTTATAAGTATGGAATAGTATATTTCAAAACAAGTTGCAGAATGTGCTCCTATTAAAACACGAATGCCAAATTCGAAAACGAGCGACGAAGGAGCGAGTTTTCGAACGCATGAGTGTTGGAATTGCCTTCTGCAAGGAGTATTAGACGATATTTTCTCTATTTCAGACAAGTTTTGTAAAATATTGTTGAAATTTAATGAAAAATTCGGATTATACATCCTAGTGACTTTTGTATTGTATCTTGGTAGTTGGTGTGACTGTTACGAAAGTTGACAGATTATGGAAATTGAATTTGAAACGTACGTAGGGCATGGAGATCAGATTTAGAACAGTTTCCTAATAGCATGAATGATTCAAAATGAGCAAGAAGGAAATCTCTGGTACCATATTTTTTAATGAAAATGAAGCTTTTCCTCAACAATTATTTTACTATATCCAGATTATATTGTATTGTCAATTGACGTTTGTTGAAATTTGTAGGATCGAATGTCAGTGCTGGCTACCACAAAACGAAAAATATAACTAGAAACAATGCGGGACTCATTACGATACTGAAATAGAGAAAATATTTTTCGCTTTTACGATATTTATGATGATATTCGATTTGAGATTTTCTTAAAAATGAATGAATAGGTTGGATTAATGGATATTTATGGAATTTTCAATATTAATTATTAAATTTTAAGGGCGATGATCGAATTATGTATAATCTTATAGCGCAAACGTAGTCTTTTTTCAAATTTCAATTAACTCAAATAGTTTTTGACATATTAGCGAAAACCGTAACACCCTTCTTTTTTTCACTTAATTGTTTATAACTATTGCGATTTTTGCGAGCGGCCTTAGCATTTTCTCAAAAGCTATCTACATGCCATTCCGAATCGAATGACACCTCAATCATAATTTTCGGAGAATATTTTGACCTAAAAAGCACTTGTTGACTAGACCAAGATAGTCCCTCACATCGTATATCTCCTGTATACAGGGTGAGTCTTTGACCACTGCATTAATTTTAACCAAAGATTCCTCTCATCAAATGAAACACTTTTTTCATTTAACATTTTTCCAAATTCAGCTCAGGTAAAAAGATACAGGCTGTTGAAATTTTGAAAAAAAAAAACAGTTTTTATTTTGTAGCTTTGACATCCTTTTTTCGAATGAAATGAATGTTGGCGTAAAGTTTCCTATAACTATGATACATATTTTCCAAATATTAGTTATTTTCTACTTCTACTGGTTTTCTAGTTATGGACTCGTGGATTCATAAAACTAAACGAAATTAGCATAAAGAAAGCATATAAAGTTTTTCTTGAGTCATTTCAAGCATATTCCATCGTTTTAGAACATTATATTATTCTTCATCATTTCTTCTTAAACGCACCGTTTTCGAGATATTCTTCATTGAATGTTTTAAAATGGAAAACTCCAGAAATTTCACTACTTTTATGGATCCGTCCCTGAGCGTTGGAATCCCGAATCAAGCTGTAAACCACGTTACCATGCCTTATTCTCGACCGCCAACAATGTCATAGATAATTTATATGCGGGAGTGTATTAGCACATTGTGAAATCTTGTAACGCTTGTAACCTTTTACCTGAGCCGAATCTGGAAAAATGGTAAATGAAAAAAGTGTTTCATTTGATGAGAGGAATCTTTGGTTAAAATTAATGCAGTGGTCAAAGACTCACCCTGTATGTGACTCGTTTTCTCTTTTCCCTTTTCTGGACGTGAAAGGCGATATTCCAAACTGTTGATACGCACTGTATAAATAGCTCCGAGTAGAATTCCACGTAAGACGCTAAGTCGATCAATTCGTACCTTTAACTTTTTCTTTGTTATCCGTTACCTTCATTTCCTGATACCAGGCACATATTGTGTGCACTTACGTGTAATTGGCACGATTGGAGACTTGAGCCTGTCATTTAATGATCTTACCATGCACAATTTAATCGATCTAACGGCTCTAAGCCGCTTTTCTGAAATACGCACTTGGCGAAGTGTTTAATTAAGCGTAAGTAGGTCCGGTTTTTGTTGTCTACTCCATTTTTTTCAGCTTTCCCGTTTGCAACTTCGTTGGAGATATCCTTCGATTTTTTGAGCTGTTTGGTTTCAGGCGGGTGATAGGAGTGAATAGCAGTTTTTGGTGTGTAGCGTTATACTTTCACGATTATAACAGGATCAAGATCGGAAACAACATCATTAGATTATTGTCTATTTCAATCTATACACTGAGCGCCAGAAGTATGGAATACTGGATATTTTCTCCTCTTTCATTCTTATTTTTCATCGCCTTAATAAGAAAATTGCCCAACTCCATTATCTTCATGGACATTTGAGGCGAAATATGTCTAATTCCAAAAATATTTAGAGAAACTCGTCAAGTCCTTTTTTGCTACTCTGGATTCACAGAATAATGAATAATTAATACATGGTTGCGTAATCTATTATTCATTCAAAGATTCATCCAATATATATTAATTTTTGCTCCTCCTGTGAAATTATCCAATACGGAGTTAGGCAGCTTTCTTATTAAGGCGACGTTTTGTAACATTCCCCGTTACCGAGCAGTGACATCATCGAATTTTTTTAATGCAAGCCCCTATTTTAGGCGATCTTATTTCACGGAACAGAGTGCTTATCAATTTGCCCAAATGTCTGTAATTTTCGAATTTTCGGATGGAAATCGTAACGTTTCGGAGTCAATATCAGACTCCTTCGTCAGACTTTTAATGAAAATCTTTAGAATTATTTTGTTGTCAAAATATTCCGAAATACTCCGGAACGTTACGATATAGTTGTTTCTTCGTTGATAGTTGTTAGGCAACTTTGTTCAATTGATTGCTTCTGACAAATATCTTGCGTTTCTTTCGCAGAAGCAAATCATAAAATAATTAATTTTTATTTTATAGATATTTTTCAGAGTTTGGAAGAGAAAACCCAGAAAAAAACCTTTCAATAATGAGTATACCTTAGAATACACGCTAATGAAATTTTCAATCTTGAATTCAACCAATTCAATAATTCAACATAGGCAGAAGTATTTATTCACTTATACTCTGTTCTCCTGGAGACCTATACAAATAATTGCCTTAACCTTGTCATATCTGTTTATAAGATCAAATGATTCATCTCAATTGCTAAACCGAACTAAAGAGAGTTAATACAATTGTTCTCGATTTTTCAGACGTATCTTCTCCGTAGTCTTCGACCTATTATTAATTCCGTCATTTACCTTCAACCTATAACGAAACATATAGCATCGTCGTTTACTATTGTTCTTCAGATGGGCGAACCGAGTTATTTGACAGAGTTATTTGGACCGCAAGTGAAACGCAGAACATTCAGTGACATAACTACGTGATGGAATTCTTATAGGTCTCGGTGACAACTCGATCTAACGGTACTGCGAAATTGAAGACGATTGTCTCGAGTTTAACCATCTGAATGAATCAACTCCGTATACGAATTTCATTTCGGAATAGAAACTTTTACAAGAATTTCCTTTGTAGGCTACGTCTCTGTTATAGTAGATGAGAGGTGGTTCAAATGAAAAATGTTATACCAGGTGACAATTTGAAAACTTGCCAGGCCAATTATGTCACGACAAGGATGTTTTGATAGAAATTGCCGGAATAAGTCAATTTTTATTCGGAGAGGGACATACAAACATTTGAGAACATACTGTATTATTGTTTGCCTAGTAATGAAAATTATTTCGAGCATCTCATTTGATTATAGACTAGGTATAAACACCCTGTAACAACTTCAAGGGCTCAATAAAAATTTGCAAACTGTAGCATTCGTGTAGAGCCACAAGTTGTCTTTCAATTGAGTTATAGCTCACCCTCTATTCCCTATTAAGAATTTAGGGGTGATAACCCCTACACCTAGGCTTGAGAAGATTTTGGCTTACAATTGTGCTCAATATATATATTCTCCTCCGACCAAATTGTTAATTTATTTGCATTTAAATGTTTCTGACAATTTTATTATTTCTTGCTTCACATAAATGAGTTGAGTTCATAAGAATTTAATAATTAAGAAAAATTATGTTCCATTATCTGATCCTAAAATATTGATGAATGTATAGTTAGACTCGAATTATATTTTTACTTCTTTTGATTTTTTGAAAGTTGAATGTTGAACCTGTTATTTTTTTCTCATTATTTAATAAATATTACGTTTTGTTGCGTTGAATGCTTGTAAAGACTAGACTGATTTTATATTTTGCAAGAGTTCAATGTTGAACCTCCTAAATACTTTTTTTTTATTATTCAATAAATATTACGTTTTGTTGTTGAATCTGTACTGACTAGCCTGATTTTATATTTTTTAAAAGTTTAATGTTGGGCCTGTTTATTTTCTAATTATTCAATAAATATTACGTTTTATTGTTGAATGCATATTAAGACTAGACTGATTTTATATTTTGTAAGAGTTTAATGTTGGACCTCCTAAGTATTTTTTCTCATTATTTACTAAATAATATATTTTGTTGTTGAATGTATACTAAGACTAGACTGATTTTGTTTATAAGTTTAATGTTGAACCTATGTTATGTTTTCTCATTATAGAATAAATTATACGTTTAGTGTATTTCCTTTATTTTATTTTTCATGCACCACCCCTATATATTGTTGATTGACTCAATAATACATAACTTAATTAAGTTCCATTCCAATGAAACATAAAAAGGCTAATGTGATGGATTTTAATTATTCATTCCCCTCAGTTTTCATTCACTTCAGTTTTCATTTAATTAATCATATTTATTGGAAAATATAATTTTTTTTCGAAAAAAAAACCTCAATTTACTGTGAAAAACTTGTTATTTACGAAAGTATAAAATTATTCTATAATAAATTTTATTTATTTACATGAAATATAATCTACTTAATATAAATTTATATTTGTTTGATATAAACTATATTGACTTTCATAGAATGAACATTGTTTTATCCCATGAATAATATATATTTATTAATAAGAATTCGTTATTTAATAAAAATATATCTTTTCTCATTCAATAAATTCATTATTTTTTATGAATATATAATTTCTTATAATAAATTTCCTATATTTATGAGAAATATTCTTTTCTGAAATATAAATATATCTTTATTCATTATAAACTAATGATATTCATTCAGAACAAATATTTAATTCTCATAAATAACATTTATTTATTATTAATAAATCGTAATTGAATGATAATATAATTTTGTATCTATTAATAAACCTTTTCATCTATTAATAAATCGTATATTAATAATTAATATATATATTAATTTTTCACCAATATATATTTATTTTTAAAACTCAAACAAATCCATTATTTGGGACAAATAAATATTTATTACGCCATATATGAATAAGGGGTTTATTTAATATGAATAAACTTTATTATTTATAAATAAACTGTTCTCTCAGTGCACGAGGTTAAATCATTGCAGATTGTTCATTTAATCTGGATTAATAAACTATTATTTGAATTTCTGGTGCAGTTCTATCATAAGAATTCATTGATATAATTCCCAACTCTGAGAAACCAATAATTTCGGAGATATCGTTTGTCAAGAACCGAAGCCCTGCCACAGGGCTTTCCCCCTTTTTTCGAACAAATATGTCAACGAGAATTAGTTGGAAATGTCGACACCATGTTATTCTATGCATGTTGATCAACTATGAACTGTCATTAGACGAAAATACTCCATAATCCATATACAACTAACGTGTATGAACTCCAGACGTACACAATTGCAATTTATGGCAATTACGAATCTAAATGCGCATAGAAAACTTCCAGATTCAATTAAATCCCCGACAGCCGGCAAATAAGGGTTGAAACAATTTAATCGGGGCTCTCAAGCCATCAGATTAAGTGTGTTATCACGACGTCGTCTGGCTGCGTGTTGGAATGGTTAATATCACGACATGTCGCGTCTGAAATATGCCTTTTAGGCAGTTGATGCTAATGGACTTCATAACGTATGGCTGCTATATTTCAGCCGGTGTTTAGCCGGCATTGTTTGTGTTTTCAGGCGGCTTCCGTTCACGATAAAAAACGCCGTGAAATGTCGACGTTTTATCGAATGGGTCGGCGAATCTGGAGCAACGAATCCACATTAAAATATTGACTGCTGGTGGCTTTTAAAGGGTTTTCCAATAAGAGGTGTTATTTTGATAATCAAAGAAAAATGCCATTTTTCAATATAAATGAGCGGATGTTTATTTCATTATAAAGAAGAAGCTATGCCGTTAATAGTGGAAAATAACATCAGGCAAATGACCACCACGACCACGCTTACAGGACCATATCCTTTTAATGAAATTTTCCATAACCAAATCGCAAAGTGGCTGCCCTATGTCCTCGATAGCCTCACGAATTCCATCTTTGAGGTCTTGAATCGACGCTGGGCTATTGGCGTAGACCTTCTCTTTCACGTGGCCCCAAACGAAGAAGTCGCAAGGTGTTAAATCGCAAGATCTCGGTGGCCAATTGTGATCACCTCTTCTAGAGATAACACGGTCCGGAAACTTTTCCCGCAAAAGATCAATGGTTTCGTTGCTTGTGTGGAACGTAGCGCCGTCTTGTTGAAAGTAAACGTTGTCCAGATCAACACCATCCAATTCCGGCCATAAAAATTCATTAATCATCTCTCGATAGCGCAATCCATTCACCGTAACTGTTGCTCCAGCCTCATTTTCGAAAAAGTAAGGTCCAATGACCCCACCGAACCATAAACTGCACCAAACAGTCACACGTTGAGGATAGAGAGGCTTTTCAACAATAAGTCTTGGTTTTTTCGAGCCCCAGAAGCGACAATTTTGCATGTTGACGAAGCCACCGAGGTGGAAATGGGCCTCATCACTCAAGATGATTTTTCGATGGAATTCTGGATCATTTTCATGCATGTCAACGACCCAATCAGCAAAGACACGACGTTGTTGATGATCGGCCGGCTTGAATTCTTGTGTTAACTAATCACTTAAATGCTAAAACTAGACTCAATCCGATATGAGGTTTCAGATTTTCAAGCAAAATAGTTAAACATTTTTTCTATTCATGCGACACCCATTAATATATATAAAGGTCGTAATACTAGAGCTTAATTGTAAATTTCAAATAAATCGAATAAGTAGTTTCGGAAATTTTCAGAAAAAAATCTTCAACTCAAAATGGCTGGCTAACTCTCGAATTAATTTAAAACATAAAATACGTCATAATTCCCAATTTTTTCTTCGATTTTAATTCTTCTAACGATGTTTCTTTAATAGTTCGAGGTCGTAGAATTCGTTTATGGTATCAGTTTCTTCCTAGCACCAATTGTGCGCGAACTATGGCCTTCTGAAATCTGCCGAAAAAGGACCTCTCTTGAAAATCGTGGTACTCGGAAAATTGAACACCTGTGGCCAGGAAATTCTCGTGGTGGATAGTTAAAGGATGTTATTAAATCATACCTCAATAAATAGTATCTAACTATAATGTGAAAAAAATTACCCGAAGCGAAATGTGACCTATTTTCTGGACAAACAAAACTTTCGTCCCCGATATGAGACATACCAATTAAGATAGATAAAAAAATTGGTTCAAGCACTGACGTGAAGTCAGAAGCTTTTGCGCGTATGTTCTATTGTCCATTCTCCTGTATTGGACACTCTTCTTAATCGAATTTACCATGATGAATTCTATTGTCTATTCTCCTGTATTGGACACTCTCTTCTTAATCGAATTCACCATGATGAATTCTATTGTCCATTCTCCTGTATTGGAGACTCTTCTTAATCGAATTTGCCATGATGAATTCTATTGTCCAGAATGGACAATAGAATTCATCATGGCAAATTCGATTAAGAAGAGTCTCCAATACAGGAGAATGGACAATAGAATTCATCATGGTGAATTCGATTGAGAAGAGTGTCCAATACAGGAGAATAGACAATAGAATTCATCATGGTAAATTCGATTAAGAAGAGTGTCCAATACAGGAGAATGGACAATAGAACATACGCGCAAAAGCTTCTGACTTCACGTCAGTGCTTGAACCAATTTTTTTTTTTATTTATAATATCATTTAAATTAATATTGTTGGAACTTACTCTGAAAGTTCTAAGCTATTAGAAGTATACCTACCTATTTTATTCTGTAAAGTCTATAATTCAAGAAACATTGAAACTTTGAAAGTTCTAAGCTATACTGACTTACAGCAAAAATATTATAAAGAAAATAAGCAATTGGATAGTCAAACTATCATTTTAATAAAATGATATTTTTTAATAAAATGATATTTTTTCATTGTTCAAATAAAGATATTTTGTTAACTTACAAGAATTTCTCTATTCAATGGTATTTCAAAGAACTAATTACAGTTTTAAATATTTAATAAAAAAATTTTAAACACGTCTTTATGCTGATTTTCCACTACTAGTTACCAAGCTTCAATTCGATCGAATATTTATTTTTTGAGTTATCAAGGAAATAATATTCCAGGTGGGTATAACTCGGAAACCCTTAGACCGATTATGCCCAAAATTGAACCCAACTCTCCCTTTCGGATACGCAACCTACCCTGAAAATTGCAAGTTTCTATCTCCTTTTGTTCGAAAGTTATCGAGGCAACGGTTACCCATCTACTGAACTCACACAAGAATGCTCGAATCTCCAACAATATTTAACCGATCGTATTAAAACTTGAAAATTGGCAGTAGAGTTAGGTTATGAAGGCTCTCGCAAAATTTCAGCAATTTCAAACGAATAGTTACTGATATATAAAATTTTTTTTTTTTATTTTCAATGATTTATTAAAAATTTTCTACAAATGCTATCCTCACCAAATTTTGCAAACATTTTTGCGTTGGCATTCTACAACTAATGACCATGTTTGAATTCAATCGGTTCAGTATTTTTCGAGTTAATGAGGTACAAAAACCACCAAATTTCAGAAAATTTCAGATGGCTATAACTCTAAAACCGTTAGGCCGATTATGCTCATAATCAAACTGAAATGTCGCGTTCTAGTGCACATCCTAACCTGAACATTTCAAGCCGCTATCTCATTCCGTTCTCAAGTTATCGTGACAACAAAAATATTTTTTAATAATTTTTTTAAAATTTTCTAGCCGTACGATTCGCACAAAATTTCACAAACGTGCTTAGGTTCATATTCTACAACTACCCACCAAGTTTTAAATTGATCGGATTTATAATGGTTGAAAACAAAATTATTACTCGGAAACCACTGGGCCGATTATGCCCATTAACGAACTTGTCCGTCGTATTGAGATGCGCCACCTACCCTGAAAATTTCAAGTCGCTAGCTCTTTTCGTTCTCAAGTTATCGTGGCAACGGCCGGACGGACGGACGGCCGGACGGCCGTACGGCCGGACGGACAGAATCAAATTTGACCTCGAATTCTTCATTGGGGAGTCGAACTTAATCGTTTGAGACCATTTTCGTCAAAAAATTCTAAAGTTACAGACATTTGGGCAAAACTATAACGCGATGTTCCCCAGAACATACGCGCAAAAATTGATTACATATTCATATTCTAATCCCTCGAATTAATATAAAAACATATAAAATTCGTCGTAGTTCCAAAATAAAATTTTTCACGAAAAAATTTTTCCATGCATATACAAGGAAAATATCAAAAAAATTTTTGTTCGATTTTAATTTTTCTAATGACGTTTATTTATTAATTCGGGGTCGTTGAATTCATTTATAGTATCAGTTCCTCCCTACCGCCAATTGTGGTGAAAAAATGGACTTTTGAAAACTGCCGAAAAAGGACATATCTTCAAGTATACCTACCTCTAGTACGAATGATTTTAAATATCGATATAAATCATCTAAATAACTGTTCTCCAACCTCATCTGCAACTGATATTTCAGAAATTTCAAAATAATTTTTTCAGTAAAAATTATCATAATAATTAAGAGTTACATTTTCGATTTTTTTGCAGTGAATGTTCTCAAACGTATAGGCTCGACTCACTGACGAAGAATTCAAGGTCAAATTTGATTATTTCCAGCCGGACGTTGCCACAATAACTTGAGAACGGAAAGAGACAGCGACTTGCAATTTTCAGGGTAGGTTAGGCATTCGAATGGGACAGTTAAGTTCGCTGTTGGGTAATTAGTGGATATCACCCATTAAAGACCTTTACCGGGAAATTTATACCCCAAGCCTACTCCGCAAATCTCAACTCTATAACTCATTTCCTTCGAGAGTTATCATGTTACTGTCGAACGGACAGAATCAATTTTGACCTCGGATTATTCATCAGTGAGTGGAACCCAATCATTCGAGACCATTTACGGCCAAATATTCCGAAAATAATAGCACGCTGTTACTGGCGGAACAAGCGCAAAAAGAACAAACTAGGACAAACACAGCATACGGCATCCACAACAAACATTTCTCGACATGGTAAACTAGTCTCAAACATTTCAATTTCCGTTGTTTCAATCTACAGATCTGTTGAAATAACCGACAGGGCAGTTGTTTTAGATTGCCGAGCAATTAAAACTGTATTTGATATTACTAATGGATATACGGTTTTTCAATATTTCATTAATGAAGAATAGCGAGGAATATTGGCGATCTCAATAGATATTCAAGTACAGGGTGTCAATTTGAAAACTTGACAGGCCAATTATGTCACGACAGGGATATTTTGAGAGGAAATGCCTGTACAGGTCAATTTTTAGTCGGAGGGGGACACATTTTAAGCACAATTGTAAGCCCAAAATCTTCTCAAGCCTAGGTGTGGGGTTGTCACCCCTCAATTCGTCATGGGGAATAGAGGGTGTCAATTTGAAAACTCGCCAGGCCAATTATGTCACTACAGGGATATTTTTAGAGAAATTACCATTACAGGCAAATTTTTATTCAGAGGAGACATATTTTGAGCACAATTTTAAACCAAAATCTTCTCAAGCCTAGGTGTAGGGGTTGTCACCCCTCAATTCATCATGGAGAATAGAGGGTGTAAATTTGAAAACTTGCCAGGCCAATTATGTCACTACAGGGATATTTTGAGATGAATTGCCATTACAGGCCAATTTTTATCCGGAGGGGCCATATTTTGAGCACAATTTTAAGCTAAAATCTTCTCAAGCCTAGGTGTAGGGGTTGTCACCCCTCAATTCTTAATAGGGTATAGAAGGTAAGGTGTCCATTTGAAAACTTGCCAGGCCAATTATGTCACTACAGGGATATTTTTAGAAAAATTGCCATTACAGAACAAATTTTTGTTCGGAGGAGCCATATTTTGAGCACTATTTTAAGCCAAAATCTTCTCAAGCCTATGTGTTGGGTTTCTCACCCTAAATTCTCAATAGGGAATACAGGGTGTCAAATTGAAAACATGCTAGGCCAATCATGTCACAACAGGGATATTTTGAGAGAAAATGCTAGAACAGGTCAAATTTTATTCGGAGGGGGTCACATTTTGCGCACAATTGTAAGCCAAAATATTCTCAAGCCTAGGTTTAGGGGTTATTACCCCTAAATTCTTAATAGGGAATAGAGGGTGAGCTATACCTCAATTGAAAGATAACTTGTCCCTTTATACGAGTACTCCAGTTTGCAATTTTTATTGAGTCCTTGAAGTAGTTACAGAGTGTCCTTACTTAGTGTACTAATCAAATGAGATGCTTGGAATGATTTCCATTACAAGCGAAACAATAATATAGTCTATTCTCAAATGTTTGTATGTCTCCCTCCGAATAAAAATTGACCTATTCCGGCATTTTCTCTCAAAACATCCCTGTCGTGACATAATTGGCCCGGCAAATTTTTTCAAATTGACACCTGGTATACAAGATTCTACATAATGAGGAATATTGTGACAGCCTCTGTCGGAATTTGCCAAATAAGCTGCGTAAAATCCTAAATTATCAGCGTCCAACGAAAATCTTCAACTTGAGCGCGGAAGATATACGGAACGGAAAACGCTAATTGCATACAAGCTCCAGGAGGAATTCCGAGAGGTTTTTACCCAGATTAAACTGTGGAGATTACACGCTGCCATTAGTGGAAATGGAATAGAATTATATAGAAAGCAAATATCAACCTTGAGGAATACTCATTATGAACAGGCAACCTAGATCTCTGCATTTCCAGTAGATTAATTTTACCAGAATTATTCCGAGAAAATTTTCACAAACAATCACCTATTTCTAGGTGTGATTGTCGTGAAAAAATTCTCCAATATTCACTTTTTTGTTCGGTACTGTCATCAATATTCAGGCAACAAATATACTTCAACCTTATCTAATACACTCTTCAGGCCTCGGAACTCATACATAAAAAATTGGATGCTATGTTGAAATATTAATAAAAGTGGGAATGCCCTGTGGACAGGAGTTTTGGCGCTCTTGTTCAAACTTTGCCAAATCATATCTCCGAAAGTATTGGTAAGAGTTGGGAATTATATTGATGCATTCTTATGATAGAACTGCATCATAAAAAATTCAATTCAAGACGTAGGTCTATGACTCACCTCATATGTTGAATTTACATACATGAGCATATTATGATTAGAAATTCTATTAAATCATAAAATTACGATTAATTATTGAAATTTCCGAAAGTATAAATTTGTTAGAGTTGAGAATTATAACAATGGATCCTTATGATGATACTGCATTGTAAAAAAAATTTAATTTGAAATTTGTAAAGTAAAAAATTTTTTTTTCCTTACTCCGAAACAACCAGACCAGATTTTGCCTTATAACGAACTTAACCGAGAATTTTAATTTCCAAACCTACCCCGAAAATGTCAACCATCTAGCTCACTCCGTTCGAGAGTTATCGTGTTAACGGCCAGACATAATCGATTTTGACCACGGATACTGGATCAGTGAGTCGAACCAAAACGTTTGACACCATTTTCAGCCAAAAATTCAAAAATTACAGACATTTGGGAAAATTTATAAGCACTCTGATCCGAGAAACAAGAGCGCCAAAAATAGAAAAGTCTGGAGATGGTAATTATTACCCTCTCCCAACTTTTCTATTTTCAATTCTTTAATACAGGATTTTCGAATTATTGGTTCTATTTTGAATACCCCGCCATTTCGGAAGTTGTCATTAACCAATTACTCTGTCAAATTTAAGAATCTTATTAACGGAATTCAGTTTTCACCACAAACCTTTTCTATAATATCAAAACCCAAGGTCCTTAGATAAGAAAAACCTCGAGCAAAACAATCTGACAACCTCGAATTTACTCTAATTTAACCGAGGCACAGTATAATAATATCCTTAAAAATAATTGGGTTGAGTAAGTGGAATGATACTATTATAATACTTATTGGTATTTTACTAGTTCACTAGTGTTACATTCATTTATCGTTCGATGAAAAAGACTGAATTTTGATTGTGGATAACAAGATCTCAAATGGACACATACTACAAATTTATGAATCAACTAGTTGGAATAAAAAGTAGGGAAGCCCTGTGGACAGGAGCTATGGCGCTCTTGTTCAAACTTTGAAAAATCATATCTCCGAAAGTATTAGCTTGTTAGAGTTGAAAATGGTATCAATGGATTGTTATGGTAAAATTGAATTTTTGTTGAATTTTGAATTTTTAATGTATTCTTATGATAGAATTGCATTATAAAAAATCAAATTTAAAACGTAGGTCTATAACTCACCTCATATGTTGGATTTACATACATTAGCAACTAATTAGAGCATTCTATGTAATCATAAAATTACGATTAATTATTGAAATTTCGAAAAATCATATCTCCGAAATTATTAGTTTGTTAGAGTTGAGAATGATATCAATGGATTCTTATGATGGAACTGCATCTTAAAAAAATTGAACTTGAAATTTGTAATGTATTTGTAATGTAACGTTTGAGACCATTTTCAGCCAAAAATTCGAAAATAACAGATATTTAGACAACTCTGTTCCGAGGGACAGAAGCGCCAAAAAGTGTTTAATTTGATGAGAGCAATATATGGTTAAAATGAATACACAACATAAAGACACCCTGTAGAAGTAAATTCTTAGAATTCCGATTGAAAAAAAATGTATTGCCATCATCTACAAACGAAATTCGCGACTTATCAATGACAAGCACGAACTTTCCCTCGTTCGCAGCTTGAATGAAATCGAACCAAATTAGCCTCGTCGTCTCGTAATCCATTTTCAATTTGAATCAAAATCGAGAAAGGCACCTCGATCGAGCCTGTATCACAAGCTGCCAGGGTGAGATAACCCCAAGGGGTTTCTTGCGAAGGGTGTCGATATTATAGACTATGTAATTCGATGAACGTCAACAAACTGTCCTCTTGAATTGTAAGTTGAGAAAGTTGGGTTGTGTACAGCGTGAGGTCAATCTCACTTATCTGTAGAATATCCATGAACACCTCATTTTATTAAGGGGTCAATTTACCCCTTTTACCATGGTAAATTCGAATTAAGAGTGTCCAATACAGGAGAATGGACAACTTAATTTACCATGGTAAATTCGATTAAGAGTGTTCAATACAGGAGAATGGACAATCGAACATACGCTAAAAAGCTCCTGACTTCACGTCAGTGCTTGAACCAATTTTGAATTTAATTTCTTTTATAATGAAGTTCAATCATAAGAATCCAACTTTTTCAGAACCACAATCGAAATTTGATGCCACGAAACGCAACAACCCGAATTCCATTCGAACCAGAACCAATCAACCGAATGGAATTCGTTGAATGAGGACAATTTTTTTTCGAATTTTTAATCGTTGTACGTTATGGAGATTGGAGATCGCGCAGATATTTCCGCTCAATAAATGAACCCGTCGGTTCTGCATTTTAATGAAGGAATATTGCGAAACTTTTACTGCAACCGTATTCTATATGCTTCGTTATGTCCAACGAGTGGAGAGATTGCTTCATGAGAGTTCGTTGAATTGCGTGGAATTACATTTGTTAGAGAAATTTCAATTTGGAACGAATCTTTTTGTTGGTCGTGTATATTGATAGCGTGTACTGGTTCAAATGAATTATTTACCGGATATCTGGACAATCTAATTAAAAGTAGCGAATTTAACAGTGCAATTATTTTCCTGCCCAAAAATTTTAATATTTTTCACTCATGACTCAATTCCATGTCAACGTAGCTTTACGCAAAATTTCAAGAGAATGGTATGAATATAACATTTAAATAAACAATTGGTTCAATCCCTATGGACAGGAGCTTTAGCGCTCTTCTTCAAATTTTAACAAATCATATCTTCGAAAGTATTGGTAAGAGTTGGGAATTATATCAATGGATTCTTATGATAGAACTTCATAATAGCAGAAATTAAATTCAAACCTCATAAAAGAATTTAAATTCAACAAGAGTGCCCAAAATTATTAATCCAAAACCAATAGACCAATTCTACCCAACAACAAACTGATCCGAGATATTCGTTCCTCAATTCTATGATGAACGATATATTTTTTCCTCAAATCCACTCTGAAATTTATATTATATCAATTGAAACTTTAGCCAATATTTCAGTTTTGTTTTTACTGCAGATATTCTGAACTCAATATTATTAACTTACCATTACCATTCCCATCATCATATAATCCATATGACCATGGGAATTAAATATCAAAATTTGACATATCATGTCTATGGAAAATAAGTTGACATGTATCAACACAAGTCATAGTATAATAATTCATAGATAAAATAATTATCGCATTCTGAAATTTTGAAAAATTATATCTCCGAAAATATTAGCTTGTTAGAGTTAAAAATGACATCAATGGATTCCTATGGTAAAACTGCATGTTGAGAAAACTTATTTTGAAATTTGTAATGTAAAAAAAAAATTTTTGATTTTGCCCAATAACGAACTTAGCCGAGATATTTATGTCCCAAACCTATTCTGAAAATTTCAACTGTCTAGCTCATTCCGTTCGAGAGTTATCGTGTTAACGGACGGCCGGACAGAATCGATTTCGACCACGTATTCTTGATCAGTGAGTCGAACCACATCGTTTAAGACTATTTTCAGCCAAAAATTCGAAAATGACAGACATTTGGGCAAATTGATAAGCACTCTGTTGCGAGGAACAAGAGCGCCAAAAAGTGGGAAAGCCCTGTGAACAAGAACTTTGGCGCTCTTGTCCAAATTTTGACCAATCATATCTTCGGAAGTATTGGTCTCTGGGGATGATATAAACGGATTCTTATGATAGAACTACATCATGAAAGAAGTTAAATTCAAACAGACCCATTCTACCCAATAACGAACTTATCCGAGATATTCATTCCTCCAATTTACTCTGAAATAGTATATTACGCACCGAGGGAGAAAAGTAGGACTTTCACGCCCGCGAATGATTGTCTCCCGAGCCGGAGGCGAGGGTGACAATCGCGGGCGAGGATGTCCTACTTTTCTCCCTAGGTGCGCATACGATTTTTTTCTTCTCCGTCTAATTCACTTTCATCAGAGTAATCAAATCCATTTTTTATTATATTTGTCGGTATTCACTGAAATAATTAACCTTTTTTCGACTCAGCTGTCATCAACTTGAGATATAAACACGCGGTTGCTAGGTAACCGCCAACCGGGAGATAAAGTAAAGTACCCGCATGCACACATTTGCCATCTCACCGGGAGAGAATCGGGTACTTTTCTCCCGTGTGACAGGGACTAAAAGTGAACTTTTCATCCCGGAGGAGAAAAAATTATATTATATGAATTAAAACTTACACAATATTGCAGTTTTGTTCTTACTGGAGATATTCTAAAACCAATTTGATTATGTATCTTAGCAAAGAATATATTTCCATCATATGGATTATCCACGGGCATTATATTATCACCTTAAAAGTATAATATCCTATCATCCTCATAATTCTACGATAGCTGAGGTTATTTCATTGGTCATTTTGCATTCAATCATACTTTGTTTTATAGAACAGGAGGTGTATTTTATATCGAGAATAACAAACCAGAAATAAGTTTGACATTTATCTCTCATAGGAGAATAAGATGACATGTAAGAACAAAGATCATATAATAATTTATAGATATAATAATTAAGTACAGCATTCTGTGAAAACATAGAAGTACGATTCATAACAAGTATTAGCTTGTTAGAGTTGGAAATGATATCAATGGATTTTTATGGTGAAACTGCATCTTATAAAAAATTTATTTGAAATTTGTAATGTATAAAAATTTTTTTTTTCGTTGCTCTGAAACCATTTTGCCCTATAACGAACTCTACCAAGATATTTATCTCCCAAACCGACTCTGAAAATTTCAAATGTCTAGATCAATCTGTTCGAGAGTTATTGTAGAAACAAAATTAAAACAATTTTAATTTTTTTTACACAACCCGATCAACACAAAAATCAGGATGCATATAAAGGTCATTATTTTACAATTTGATGCTAAATTTCAAATAAATCGAGTGCTCGGTTTCGGAAATATCCATAAAAAAAAATTCTTACTAAAAACGGCCATAACTTTGAAACCACTAGGTGGATTTCGCCCGTTAACGTACTCGTCCGAGATATTCACGATCCAAACCTACCCTGGAAGTTTCAATCCTCTAACTCCTTTCGTTCGAGAGTTAACGTGTCAACGGACGGACGGCCGGACAGAATCGATTTCGACCACGTATTCTTGATCAGTGAGTCGAACCAAATCGTTTAAGACCATTTTCAGCCAAAAAAGTACTCTGTTACGAGGAACAAGAGCGCTAAAAAGAAAGAAAAGGGACTTTCGTTCTTGACGTGTGTTCCTCAGCCGCACTGCTTTGCCTATATCTGCGGTTGTTCATCACCATAACCACTAATGTCGGACCTCGAACCTTTCCAAAACCACCTCGTTAGCGATTCACAACGCCGTAGCTTTTTAAAAGACTCACGTTATCGTCGGAGCCAACTTCGCAGCGGAATCATGTTTATGGGCCCTTGCACATCCGATCCTCCCTCGGGAGAGCCCCCCCTTAATCCCCGGGGGCTTCTCATAATGTTTCGTTACGCTGTTTTGTTCTTATCGAGGAACTTCCGCCCGCGAAGAGCTTATGCTACGGATGCACGAGTCCAGCTCAGTTTCAATGGAAGCGTGTGGGTTTGACAGAACTGAAGAATTTTCCACTTCGACAGTTCGACGAGAAGTATCCTTTATTTTGCTCCAAGGGATGGGGAGAAAATTACGATTACTGGATGGTACAGCAAGAGGACGATTAATAAAGTGAAATAAAGGGGTTTTCAATAAGAGGTGTTATTTTGATATTCAACGAAAAATGCCATTTTTCAATATAAATGATCGGATGTTTATTTCATTATAAAGAAGAAGCTATGCCGTTAATAGTGGAAAATAACATCAGGCAAATGACCACCACGACCACGCTTACAGGACCATATCCTTTTAATGAAATTTTCCATAACCAAATCGCAAAGTGGCTGCCCTATGTCCTCGATAGCCTCACGAATTCCATCTTTGAGGTCTTGAATCGACGCTGGGCTATTGGCGTAGACCTTCTCTTTCACGTGGCCCCAAAGGAAGAAGTCGCAAGGTGTTAAATCACAAGATCTCGGTGGCCAATTGTGATCACCTCTTCGAGAGATAACACGGTCCGGAAACTTTTCCCGCAAAAGATCAATGGTTTCGTTGCTTGTGTGGCACGTAGCGCCGTCTTGTTGAAAGTAAACGTTGTCCAGATCAATACAATCCAATTCCGGCCATAAAAAAACATTAATCATCTCTCGATAGCGCAATCCATTCACCGTAACTGTTGCTCCAGCCTCATTTTCGAAAAAGTAAGGTCCAATGACTCCGCCGGACCATACACCGCACCAAACAGTCACACGTTGAGGATAGAGAGGCTTTTCGACAAAAACTCTTGGATTTTCCGAGCCCCAGTTGCGACAATTTTGCTTTTTGACGAAGCCACCGAGGTGGAAATGGGCCTCATCACTCAAGATGATTTTTCGATGGAATTCCGGATCATTTTCATGCATTTCAACGACCCAATCAGCAAAGACACGACGTTGTTGATGATCGGCCGGCTTGAGTTCTTGTGTTAACTGAACTTTATAAGCCTCAAGACCCAAATCTTTATGCAAAATACGGTGTAATGACGTTTGTGGAATGCCTAATTCCAAAGAACGACGAGGAATGGACAAACCTCAGTTTTCTTCAACACTTTCGGCTACAGCAGCAATATTCTCGGCTGTTCTTGAGCGACGTGCACGGGTTTTATTCTTCACATAACTAACTTGTCCCAACAGCTCGAATTTTTCCACCAATTTCTTTATTGCGGTCCGACAAGGTGCTTCACGACGACCCAAAAATGTTCGAGTTTTACGAACCGTCTCTGCCAAATTTTCACCATTTTTATAGTGAATTTTAATAATTTCAATGCGTTCTTGAAGCGTGTATCGTCCCATTTTTATTAATGGCGTAGTTTCTACTTGTCAAATGTCAAAAAATGACAGCTTCAAAAGTGACATCTGCCGAAATAGCGGGCTATTCAAAATAACACCTCTTATTGGAAAACCCTTTAGTAGGGCAGAGCGGATTCATAGATTTATTATTATATTTTATTATTATAGTGATCCTCCTAGGTCTTCCACAAGGAGACCCCTCATAAGCTCGCGAACAGGTTGAGCTCCTAAGGAGAATCAGTTGTGTTCTTTGATATTGAGCAAGATCTGATATTTTTTTAAATTTCAAAACCCTGTACCTCAACCACGTCAGTACTATCTCCTTTATTTCGGAAGTATTCAATTTCAGTTTCTGTTTCCTTGATAATAATAAACCAATAATAATAAAACAATTCTTCGCGGAAATTAGAATTCCTTTCAAAGCAATTCTTAACTGCAAGCTCTTTCCGTTTAATTTTCCCACAATGGGTAAGATTACATCAGAAAAAGATCCATTCGTTTGGGAAAATTAGAAATGCGATTTTCGCGTGACTGCGATCACGAAATGTATATTATTGGGCCATTTCCTGCAGCGTTCGATGCGTCTAAATGCAGGGTTGGGATAAAGGATGGATCCTTTAAAACGAGAAGGACGATGTTCAAGAAACTTTGCAGGCAACTACAATGACGCATAAGACATCTGATGCCATATTTTTTTATACTATATTTTACTTCCGGTTTCACCGGAAATACATTCTATACTAATGAGAATAATAATTTAAACAGAAACACTTCAAATGTTCAAAATGCTCGCAGTTTTCCTCCTGACAATACAATGCATGCCTATTAATTTTGAAAAATTGGCTCAAGCACTGCTGTAAAGTCAAGAGCTTTTGTCCATTCTTCTGTATTGGACAATACCATGGTAAATTATGTTGAATTTACCATGGTAAATTCGAATTAAGAGTGTCCAATACAGGAGAATGGAAACATAATTTACCATGGTAAAGTCGATTAAAGGTGTCCAATACAGAAGAATGGACAATAGAACATACGCGCAAAAGCTCTTCACTTCACGTCAGTGCTTGAACCAATTTTTCTTTCGTGATTTCTTTGAAATTTTCTAGGGGTACCTACGGTTCTTACAAAATTCTAAACACGTCTTTATGTTGATTTTCTACTACTAGTTACCAAGCTTCAATTCGATCGAATCTTTATTTTTTGAGTTATCGAGGAAATAATATTTCCGGTAGGTATAACTCGGAAACCGTTAGACCGATTACGCCCAAAAACGGACTTTACTCTCCCATTCGGATACGCAACCTATTCTGAAAATTGCAAGTCCCTATCTCCTTCAGTACGAAAGTTATCGAGGCAACGGTCACCCATCTACTGAACTCACACAAGGCTGCTCGAATATCCAACAATATTTAACCGATCGTGTTAAAACTTAAAACTTGGCAGTAGAGTTAGGTTCTAAAAGCTCTTGCAAAATTTCTGCAATTTCAGACGAATAGTTACTGATATATAGAATTATTTTTCAATTTTCAATGATTTTTTAAAATTTTCTACAAATACTATCCTCACGAAATTTTGCAAGAATTTTCGCGTTGGCATTCTACAACTGATTACCATGTTTGAATTCAATCGGTTTAGTATTTTTCGAGTTAATGAGGAACAAAAAACAACCAAATTTCAGATGGCTATAACTCTAAAACCGTTTGGCTGATTATGCTTATAAACAAACTCAAATGTCGCATTCACATGCAGAACCTAACCTGAAATCTTCAAGCCGCTATCTCTTTCCGTTCTCAGGTTATCGTGACAAAAAAATATTTTTTAATAATTTTCCAATAATTGTCTAGCGATACGATTCTCACAAAATTTCACAAACGTGCTTAGGTTCATATTCTACAACTATTCACCAAGTTTCAATTCGATCGGATCTATATTGGTTGAAAACAAAATTATTACTCGGAAATATTGGGCCGATTATGCCCATTAACGAACTTGTCCGTCGTATCGAGATACGCCACCTATCCTGAAAATTTCAAGTCGCTAGCTCTTTCCGTTCTCAAGTTATCGTGGCAATGGCCGGACGGCCGGTCGGCCGGACAGAACATACGCGCAAAAAAGACGGCTTAAAATTGCAGTATTTCGTACGGGTGTCAGGCGTGAATATGCAAAATAATATGCGCGCAAAAGCTCCTGACTTCATGCCATTGCTTTTCAAGATTTTCTTTAAATATCCCTAGACATTTCTGATATACACACATAAAAAATTTCTAGGGATATTTGAAAGAAATTTTAAAGCACTGGCTTGAAGTCAGGAGCTTTTGCGAGAATATTTTTTTGCATATTTAATATTAAAAATTGTTATAGATTATTCATATCAGGTCCGATATACTGGATGGCCCACCACAGACGCGGAGAGACAGAGAGAGAGTAAAGGAAGATATTTTGAGAATATTTTTTTGTGATGTGTGTAGACTGTAGGGTGTTCAAAAGCACAATTTAAAATTATTTTCATATATACAGGGTGTTCGAAAACAAAGATATAGACTAAAGTTTTTTTTTAATGTAATACCCTGTATTTGACTTAAAAAATGGAATCGCAAGCTCAAATTATGATGAGTTTCTTCAGATCACTTTATACCTTAAAAGGACCATTTTCGAGAAAATGGCGAAAAATTTAAAATAAAGAGTTTTTCAAATAGCAATTAAAGAAGAAACCAGTTACGCTAGCGATACAGACAGTATTCCTTCGTGTAGACATATTGGCTACTCCTATACAGGAAAAGAAATGAACTCTGGAATATACAGAGTGATAATAATTAAATTTCAAACATCAACTACAAATAATGGTCGAAAATCTGAAAAACTATCAGATTTAGGTGTAGGAAAACCTCATGAAGATAGAAGTGTTTTTTTGCGCGTATGTTCTGGGGAACATACGCGTTATAGTTTTGCCCAAATGTGAAATTTAATTCTGTGGTGCCGTCCGGCCGGCCGTCCGGCCGTCCGTTGCCACGATAACTTGAGAACGGAAAGAGCTAGCGACTTGAAATTTTCAGGGTAGGTGGCGCATCCCAATACGACGGACAAGTTCGTTAATGGGTATAATCGGCCCAATGGTTTCCGAGTAATAATTTTGTTTTCAACCAAAATAAATCCGATCGAATTTTAAACTTGGTGAATAGTTGTAGAATATAGACCTAAGCACGTTTATGAAATTTTGTGAGAATCGTATCGCTAGAAAATTATTAAAAAATTATTAAAAAATATTTTTGTTGTCACGATAACCTGAGAACGGAAAGAGATAGCGGCTTGAAAATTTCAGGTTAGGTTGTGCATCTGAATGCGACATTTGAGTTTGTTTATGAGCATAATCGTCCAAACGGTTTTAGAGTTATAGCCATCTGAAATTTTCTGAAATTTGGATGTTTTTTGTTCCTCATTAACTCGAAGAATACAAAACCGATTGGATTCAAACATGGTTATTAGTTGTAGAATGCCATCGCGAAAATTTTTGCAGAATTTCGTGAGGATGGTATAACTAAAAAATTCAAAAAAAAATAATTAAAAATAATTGAAAAAATTCTATATATCATAAACTATTCGTCCGGCATGGCTGAAATTTTGGGAGAGCCTGCAGAACCTAACTCTACTGCAGAATTCCGATTATCACCCTGTATATTTCTTTAAACTTCGAAATTACTCCTAGACAGGGTGTCCCACTAGTGCCGCAGCGGACGATATAAGCTTAACGGTCAACGTTTGGCAACATTTTTTGATGCAAACTTGAATTACTACAAGAATAGCACAACCTAAAAATATTTTCAAATATATACAGATACACTCTATATTCAGTAGTGTTTTTCAATTCTCTGGAACTTCCTTAATGCGCTTTTTTAATTTTCACATATTTTTGTTCAACAGTTTCCGAAATATTTGTCATTTTGATAAAAAATGATACTTGTAGAGGCTATGTTATCTAACTATATTTCACGAACCCTTGCACATACCGATAACTGCTTTATATGGATTGAAGAAGAGACTTAACAGTATCATAGCCAGCTATTATAAAGCATCTCCAGCATATGAAGTATCCTCAAAAAGACTATCAACATGACGAATTTAAAATTGATTAATCTTCATTTTTTCAAATGCAATGCATATTCACTCCACTTCACTTTTTATGATAACAATGATGAAAAAAATTATATGCATTGCTTTTGAAGAAATAAGGATACATTGATTTGAAATTCGTCATCTTTATAGACTTTTTGTGGACACTTCATATGCTGGAGATGCTTTATTATAGCTGGCTATGATGCTTTGAAGTGTTGTCTTTCAATCCATATAGCTGTTATTGATATGTGCAAGGGTTCGTGAAATATAATTATATAACATAGCCCCTACAAGTAAAATTTTTTTGTCAAATGACAAATATTTCGAAAACTGTCGAACAAAAATATGTGAAAAGTTTAAAAGAGCATGCAGGAAGTTCCAGAGAATTGAAAAACACTACTGAATATAGTGTGTCCCAGTTGAAAAATCAAAGTCACCCTCTATTCCTCTTTTGTGGGACACCCGATATATTCGAAAATATGTTTAGGTTGTGCTATTCTTGGAGTAACTCAAGTTTGTCATGTTCCCAAACTTTGACCGTTACGCTTATATCTTCCGCTGCGGCACTAGTGGGACACCCTGTATATCCATTTTACACGACTGGTATAATATCAGAAAATCGATTCAATTTCGCGAATCCGAAATTCAAAAGAGCTGATAAAATAAGTGCCAAATAGGTGCTCCAAATGATTCCTCTATATAAGATGTAATAGAAATTGAATGCCCTCTCTTTGCTCCTAGAGAACATATTTGGGCAGGCACATATACGATAATGATATGGTAATAGCTAAGGCCTTTCTTTGAATAATAAGGAGCTAAAATGTTAAGGGATTTCGACAACGACTTCGGATATAACAGGAGATTGTTGGAAAGTGGAATACTCAGAATATTAAAACAATAAAGTGGTTCTGTCGTGAACTCAGGATTCCAGACATGAACGAATTTTATATTCCCTGATATTATTAATTCATCAACTTAAATATGCGTACTTACAGCTTTCCAGCTTCTAAACTTACCTGAAAAAAAAAATTCAGTTAAAAAAATTCAAAGAACAATGTATCAGTAGAAAAAAAAATAGTTACACTAAATAATAACGAATCAATATTCAATCTAGGAGAAGAATATCAACACCACATGGGCGATGTCAGAGTTTTTATTACACACTAACGCCATCTGTGCACCTACATATTCATAGCCACCGTTTTCCAGATTTTGAGAATGATACCAATTTGATAAGTATGTCTTTTGATAAGAAACAAAGAAAAAAATCCGGTTGGTATAATAAAATTAGGAAAAAATCCAATTGAGAAAAGCACTGACGTGAAGTCAGGCGCTTTTGCGCGCATGTACGATTGTCTATTCAGCCTGGTGGTTTCGGAGTAACGAAAAAATATTATTTTTTGGGCGCATGTTCTAGGGGAACATCGTCCTATCATTTCGTCCAAATGTCTGTAATTTTCGAATTTCGAGCTGAAAATTGGCTAATAGACTAATTCGGACTCCCTGATCACGAATCCGGTGTCAGATTTTTGGGTGCCGTCCGGCCGGCCGGCCGGCCGGCCTTCCGGCCGTAGGCACGATAACAGGAGCACCGAAGGTCCTATCGACTTCAAACTTTCAGGGTAGGTTTCTGATCAAAATGCGACGGTTAAGTTCGTTAACGGGCAAAATCGGCCGGACGGTTTAGAAGTTATAGACATTTCAAATTTTGAGGTTATTTCCCTGATATTTCAGGAACTAAAGAAGATGTTGAATCGAAACTTGGTAGTCAGTTCGAGGATATAAACGCGCAACTTTTGGCAAAATTCTGTTATGATCGAAATGTTGGTAACTTTTAAAAAAATATTTCTTTTAATTTTTTCGAAAAAAATTTTTTTTTTCCGTGAACTATTCATCAGATTGCAACAAAAACTTGTACTAACGTCAATTGTAGTATTTTGCAACATTGTGCAAAATTTTGGCTCTATACGATTTCAATTTCTGGAGATATAAGACAAAATGTGTCAAATTTCCTGGGTCTCTCTCAGTATTTTCATCGATTATTCTATGAACTCTTTGAATTCCACCGAAAACAAATTCAAAGACATAAACATAAAGAATCAAGTCATAGTTTAGACGTCGAAAGAAGGACGATGTTGATCGACTTGAAAAGGTACCTATTTCAAGAAATGCAATAATGAAATGCTTAATTTATGGATATAATATTATCTAAGTATTGTTGGGATCGGGCAGTTGGAAAATGAAAAACAATTATTATGATCACATTCTACAGGAATTGATACTAAATAGAAGCTAGATGAAGATTATTGTAATGGAAAATTTGTGTTCCAGAATGAACATGCGCCCGATAGCTCCTGTCCACAGGGCTTGAACCCATTTTATTTGAATTACATTTCATTTCAAATTCAATTTTTTTTAAGATGCATTTCCACCATAAGGGTCCATTGATATCATTTTCAACTTTAACAAGCTAATACTTTCGGAGATATGATTTTTCAAAATTTCAATAATACTTCGTATTCTATCTGTCTGTGTTCCATCTGTGTTCACTGTTCATACATGTCATCTTATGTACCTATAAGAGACGTCGAATTTATTTCTGTTCTGGTTTGTTTATAATTCGTACTTTGAAAATATTTTTTGTTGGAAAACAAGGTTCCGAATTTTGAATTTTTGAATATATACAAGACTGTTGCGATGCCAAAAATAATTTTGAATAATGTATGTGCAAATATTGGGGATGATGTTTCAGAAGATTTAGAATTGGATCATTTTATTAATATAGTTTATGAAGGCAATAGGAATATAGGAAAGAATAACATAATGGAATCGTCAAAAGAAATTACTGTTCGTTGACCACCGAGGTAAATATTACCTTTTACTTCCTTAAGTAGTGAGACATGTTCCAATATGCAGTATTTTCATAATGGTGCTAGCACAAAAATGTTGAAATATTGATCTACATTTTTGAATCAAATATTTTTTTTCTTGAGTTAAGATCCATCATACAGAATGAATGTGTAAGTGGTATGAATATTAGATTATGAAAAGAGGATTGTATTTTATTAATATATTTTGTCGTATAATGAGAATGGTTTTCAAATAAAAAAAAAACAAGAATATAAAATACATATTCAAATATCAGGAATAAATGGACAATCTGCTATGATTGTCTCCAGCCTTGCTCTAGACATTTCGATGATACTTTCCTTAGGTATTTCGAGTTGTGAAAACTATGCACCGAGTGTAAGTTGTAACAACCCATTCCACGAGGTTAAAACATTGCAGATTGCTCATTTAATCTTGATAAATAAACTAACGGGTCCGCCAAATAACTCTTTTTTTTCTGAAAATGCAATAAAAAAAATGGGTTCAAGCCCTGTGGACAGGAGCTTTCTGGCGCTCTAGTTCATACAGACAAATTATATCTCCGAAAGTATTGGTTTCTCAGAGTTGAGAATTATATAAATTTATTCTTATGATAGAACTGCATCATAAAGGAAATTCAATTCAAATAATAGTTCATTTATCTAGATTAAATGAGCAATCTGAGAATGAGAACTGCACCATGGAAGAAACCAAATTAAAATAGCTGAAATGAATTTGACTCTCTCATATAAAACAGGATGAAATGTACGAGTACACAGATCATATAATAAAGCTTAGATAGAATAATTATAGCATTCTGTGAAAACATAGAAGTACGATTCATTATTGAAATTTAGAACTTCATCTTAGCAGAAATTGAAATCAAACATCATAGAAGAATTTAAATTCAACAAGAGTGCCAAAAATTATCAATCCAAAACCAATAGACGAATTCTACCCAACAACGAACTCATCCGAGATATTCATTCCTCAATTATATGATGAACGATAATATACAGGGTGTCCCAAAAATACCACGCGAAAGTGACACTGGAGATAGATTGGCATTAGGTCTATCAGATAGCATCAACATGACCTCAGTAAAAGTCCGCTGGTTTTCGAGATATCACCACTGTTGCGTCCCATGACTTCACATGTTGGGAAGCGCTCATGTGTATTTCTAAACAAAGCAGCTCGCTTGTAAAACTTAAATGTTTTGGGTTAACTGGTTTATTTTTGCATGGGTGGTCTCACCCTTGAAATTAATATTTTCCACGAAAAGATAATTGCAAGTAAAATATCTTGTAATACTTCAACCCTTGTAGAAGTATTTATGACCTATTTCCTGTGAAATATTGATAAAATGCATACAACAACTAACACATTGCCAGAGCTGTGAGTCCTTTGTCTAGATTCTAACCCATACAAAAATCTAGAATTTTCCGATTAGATCGCGCCACGGCTTTGGCTATTCACTAAATCGAGGGCGTAGATTCCGAATCTGTAATTAGTTTTTCCGTATCTCGATTAATTTTGGTAATATGGCGAAAAATCCGACTGATTAGTCCATTTTCCGGAGGTAGAGCCAGAAATTGCGACTTTTTTCGTCATTGCTCCGAAATTAATCGAGATACGGAAAATCTAATTACAGATTCGTGATCTGCGTGCCCGATTTAGTGAATAACCAAGACCTAATCGGAATATTGTAGATTTTTGTATGTGTTGGATACTAGAGAAAACTTTTTGGCGTTTGACGGATTCGCTCATTACCTAATATTTTCCGAACGGATAGAGATACAGAAAAAATAGATACATAAATCTAAACGTCGTCCACCGACCAATCATCGGGGAAAATTTGGATATCGAGATGTGAAAATCATAGATTTCGGACGGGAAAGAAGAATTTTTCTTCGATTCCGGGTCAAAAATATTTCTAAGTGCCGACCCAAAAAATTTTTTTGATGGTATATCGATACGGAGCTCTTGTCTAATTAAATCGAGGTCGCTGATCACGAATATGTAATTAGTTTTTCCCTAAGTGGCGTACTTTGGGAAAATTTTCACTTAAAGTGATAAAATTGACGAAAATAGGTCAATTTTCAAACTTTCCACCACCCAAAAAAATTGGAGTAGGGTGTTGCTGATTTTGTACGTCATATTTGGATCCTTTATCTATCGAATCATCTGAACAATAAATGTCCAGGTCGTACGCTTCGGAAATTATGATTTTTTTCCCGAGGGTCTATTTTTCGGAAAATTCTTTCCGCGATATTTTCTCGGAAAATTTTTGTAATAAATATCTGATGGTAGATTCGGAATCTACGGCCCCAAATCTATAAGAATAAGTACCCGTTTCATAGTTTTGCGTCAAAAAATTTTTCTCGAAAAATGGGATTTTTTTAAGGCTAATGTATTAAAAAATTGCCAAAATTCGACCGGTCTCCGATTTCGATGCAAATTACGTCATTTACTAATTCGGGAGCGTAGATTACGAATACATGATCGGATTTTTCATTAGAGAATTTTCCGCGGAAATACCGCCAAATGAATTTTCCGAAAAACAGACCCTTGGGAAAAAAATCATAATTTCCGAATAGTACGGCCTGGACATTTTCTGTTTGGATTATTCAGTAGATAAAGGATCCATATATGAGGGCAAAAATCAACAACACCTTACTCCGATTTTTTTGGGCGGTGTGAACTTCCAACATTGACCTATTTTCGTCCATTTTTTCACTCTAAGTGAAAATTTTCCCAAAGTACGCCACTTAGGGAAAAACTAATTGCATATTCGTGATCAGCGACCTCGATTTAACTAGACACGAGCTCCGTATCGATATACCATGAAAAAAATTTTTTGGGTCGGCACTTAGAAATATTTTTGACCCGGAATCGAAGGAAAATTCTTCTTTCCCGTCCGAAATCTATGATTTTCACATCTCGATATCTCGATAATTTTCCCCGATGATTGGTCGGTGGACGACGTTTAGATTTATGTATCTATTTCCTCTGTATCTCTATCCGTTCGGAAAATATTAGGAAATGAGTAAATCCGTCAAACGCCAAAAAGTTTTCTCTAGTATCTAACCCAGGGGTCACCAATTAGTTTCATTGGAGGTCCGTTCACAAAATCTGTGTATCTGTCGCGGGTCGTTGATAGCATTATGATGGCATAAGAATTTGACTAGCAGTTAATCTAAATCCAATATCTATAATTAGTAAATAAAACGAAAAGTTATCTGATTTTTTTTAATCAAGAATACATGTTTTCTGGAAAAATGGTCCGCAAAAAAAAGGTTCGCGATCCGCATCCGCACCGCGGTCCGCCATTTGGTGACCCCTGGTCTAGACTATTCGAAGACCCCTAGTCTGTGAAAGTCGGACCGGTTTCCATGTTACAAAACAATGAATGTGGGAGCGAGATAGTCGATAAGGGTTTTGGTTTTTTTTAATAAGTAGCAATTCTGGTTCTGATTAAAAAAAATTGGTAGTGTTGTATCATTTTGAAAAGGGCATGAAATGGACCAGTTTTTGCGATTATTTGTCAATTCAGTCTGATATAATTTTTTTTCACAGCAGTCAGTCAAACTTAATTTAACGTTTAACTTCGGCATAAAATACAACAAGTTAGACATTTTTTGAAGGATTTTGTTCTAGTTGTCGGTGAAGTTATTACTTCATTGTTTAAAGCAACTATTCAGGATAGCCTAGGTAAAAAAAAACATGAGTTTGAAGTAATTTCTAGCAATGCTAGGCGATAAAAGACCGAAAACTGGAGATTTTTAAAAAATACACAAAAGTGGTGATATCTTGAAAACCAGCGGACTTTTACTGAGGTCATGTTGATGCTATCTGATAGACCTAATGCCAATCTAACTCCAGTGTCACTTTCGAGTGGTATTTTTGGGACACCATGTATATCTTTCCTCAAATCTACAATATTCCCGTTTTGTTTTTAGTGGAGATATTCTGAACTCAATATTATTAACTTACCATTACCATTCCCATCATCATATGGATTGACCATCGGCATAAAAATATCAACCAACAAAAAGTATGATATTATATTATCATTCTCATATTTATACGATTGCTCGAATGAAACAACGTCATGTCTCAAGAGAATAAGTTGACATTATAACAATTCATAGAATACCCACATAATAATTCTATCATTCTGTGAAAACGTAGAAATACGATTTACATTGAAATTTTGAAAAACCATATCTCCGAAAGTATTAGCTTGTTAGAGTTAAAAATGATATGAATGTATTCTTATGATAAAACTGCCTATTAAAAAAAAATTAATTTGGAATTTGTTTTGTAAAAAAAAAATTTTTTTTTGTTACTCCGAAACCATCTGTCCGATTTTGCCCAATAACGAACTTAGCCGAGATATTTATCCCCCAAACCTACTCTGAAAATTTCAACTCTCTAGCTCATTCCGTTCGAGAGTTATCGTGCCTACGGCCGGACCGGCCGGACGGACCGGCCGGCCGGACGGCCGGACAGAATGAATTTCGAGCACGGATTCTTGATCAGTGAGTCGAACCAAATCGTTTAAGACCATTTTCATCGAAATATTCGAAAATTACAGACATTTGGGCAAATTGATAAGCACTCAGTTCCGAGGAACTAGAGCGCCAAAAAGCTACTGAATATTTTCTCAAATTTCTTTTTTTATTTGAAAGTACAACCCTTCCGGTTAACAATGGAAAATAATTTCATTCAAATGGCTGCCTCGGTTGGCCATGCAGTAGCCTACATGATCGGTCCAATTTTTAAGCACATTATCGATTGTGTGCAGATGTATTTCACCAACGGCTTCACGAATATTGTCCTTTAAAGCGTCAATTGTCTCTGGCTTGTTGGCGTAACACTTATCTTTGACGGCACCCCACAAATAATAGTCCTACGGTGTCAAATCGCAGCTCCGAGGTGGCCAGACGACATCAGCTCTGCGGCTGATAATGCGATCTTCAAAAACAGGGCAACTCCTGAACCAATTGGACTTTGTATGGCGTCATACCAAGGTCTTTATGCAAAATTCGTCTCAATGATGTCTCCGAAATGTTTAATTCTTGAGAACGAAGGTGAATTGATGTTGATGGCGCTTCACGCACACTTTCTGCCACAGCAGCAATATTCTCGGGTGTACGCACTGTTTTTGGCTTTTCACGCTTTGGTTTATCGATGAGGATGCCAGTTTCTTTCACTTTTTTCACAAGATAACGAACATACGGAGCTGACGGTGCTTCTCTTTTTCCTTAATCCGTACGCAATTTTCGCACACATTCTGCAACATTACCATGATTTTCAAAGTGATGTCGCAATATTTCCCAGCGTTGTTCAAGCGTATACACAACCATATTCGTTCAGCGGAAAGATAAAACTAATTATCTGCCAAATCAGACATTAGCTAAGTGTTACCATTCACGAAATAAGCACTAGTTGAAAAAAAAAACGTTAGATGGCGGACCCTTCATTATTTCTTTTATGATGCAGTTCTATCATAAGAATCCATTAATATCAATTCCAATTCTGAGAAACCGATACTTTCGGAGATATTTCTTCAAGATGCTGCCTAGGCTATAATTTGATAAATTTACAATCGGGAGGAAATAGTTGAAAATTCTTTTTTTCCTATGTGCGCGGGAGGCTAACGCTCCTCGACCTTCCCATGGACATTGAACGATTGGGATTGATCACAATTATCAATCTAAATTCGCCTAGAAAACCATGAGATTCAATCTTCTACTTCTACCCGCGTTCTATTCTAATTCAATGTACCTCCTAACAAGCCATCAAACGTCGTCTCAGGACCGCTTAGGATCCCGGGATCCGGGACTAATCCGCAATTCCCGAAATTAACAATTCCGAACGTGTTGACTCCCCCGATCCGATGTATCCCGGTTCACCTGTTCCCCCGTCAATTCAGTCAAGTCGAGGTCCACGAGTCGCCCCTAGGGTCTTATAGGACTCCTTTATAAGGCCGCTCTGTTTAATTATATTCCCCCGGAATTACCTCCAATTGTTTATTTTACAAGTTAATCTTCCTCCACTTTGTCTTTTCCGATAATTCACCCCATTGTTGGGAGGTGCCCTCAAAAATCGTTGGGCGATTTTGGCGCTTCGGAAGAATCTCGTAGGTTTCATTGCTAGAAATGGAGGTGAAAATGGGAATATCGAAGATTAGGGTTGTTATGTTTCGATGATCGCTTCCGCCGTTTTTATAACAGCTGTACGAATTAATTTCCGCCGTTTTAAGCAAGATGATTAGGTTTAAAAATTGGTTCAAGCACTGACGTGAAGTCACGAGCTTTTGCGCGTATGTTCTATTGTCCATTCTCCTGTATTGGACACCCTAAATCGAATTTACCATAGTAAATTGTGTTGTCCATTTTCCTGTATTGGACACTCTTAATTCGAATTTACCATGGTAAATTCGAATTAAGTGTCCAATACAGGAGAATGGACAACATAATTTACCATGTTAAATTCGATGAAGGGTGTCCAATACAAGAGAATGGACAATAGAACATACGCGCAAAAGCTTCTGACTTCACGTCAGTGCTTGAACCAATTTTTTTTTTCGTGATTTTATTGAAATTTTCTAGGGGTGCGGTTCTTAAAATTTTTTTTTTCGTCATTTTTTTCAAATTTTCTAGGGGTACGGTTCTCACAAAATTTTAAACACGTCTTTATGATGATTTTCTACTACTAGTTACCAAGCTTCAATTCGATCGAATATTTATTTTTTGAGTTATCAAGGAAATAATATTCCAGGTGAGTATAACTCGAAAACCGTTTGACCGATTATGCTCAAAAACGAACTCAACTCTCCCTTTCGGATACGCCACCTACCCTGAAAATTGCAAGTCTCTATCTCCTTTCGTTCGAAAGTTATCGAGGCAACGGTCACCCATCTACTGAACTCACACAAGAATGCTCGAATCTCCAACAATATTCAACCGATCGTGTTAAAACTTGAAACTTGGCAGTAGAGTTAGGTTATGAAGGCACTTGCAAAATTTCAGCAATTTCAAACGAATAGTTACTGATATATAGAATTTTTTTTTTAAATTTTCTCAAAAAATTTTTAAAAATACTATCCTCACGAAATTTTTTCGCGTTGGCATTCTACAACTAATTACCATGTTTGAATTCAATCGGTTTAGTATTTTTCGAGTTAATGAGGAACAAAAAACAACCAAATTTCAGATGGCTATAACTCTAAAACCGTTCGGCCGATTATGCTCATAAACAAACTGAAATGTAGCATTCTGGTGCACATCCAAACCTGAAAACTTCAAGCCGCTATCTCTTTCCGTTCTCAAGTTATCGTGACAACAAAAATATTATTTAATAATTTTTTTTGAATTTTCTAGCCATACGATTCGCACAAAATTTCACAAACGTGCTTAGATTCATATTCTACAACTACTCACCAAGTTTCAATTCGATCGGGTTTATATTGGTTGAAAACAAAATTATTACTCGGAAACCACTGGGCCGATTATGCCCATTAACGAACTTGTCCGTCGTATTGGGATGCGCCACCTACCATGAAAATTTCAAGTCGCTAGCTCTTTGCGTTCCCAAGTTATCGTGGCAACGGCCGGCCGGACAGAATCAAATTTGACCTCGAATTCTTCATTGGGGAGTCGAACTATATCGTTTGAGACCAGTTTCGTCTAAAAATTCGAAAGTTACAGACATTTGGGCAAAACTATAACGCGATGTTCCCCAGAACATACGCGCAAAAATATCCAAAAATTTTCATTTACATTTTTATCAAGAATATCACCCTGTTTACGTTCCTTAATTCTTCGCATCGAGTTTCGAACCACCCTATATTGTTAAATGATATTTCACTCCATGGTCCGTACAGTTTTCAGTGATCTAGATACATTTTCCCATTACCCGCGATATTCCAGTTCGTTTAAGTGCGCCCGGATAATAAATCGCAGCATAATCATGCTATAATCATTATCGATTGAAACCGGACAAGCACGTAAATGGGAGAACGTACAATATTGAATCAAACAGTACACAAAGGACAACAAACAGAAGAGATGTAATTATTTGATTGGGTCCTGAGAAATTATTTGTGTAGTGCTGTGAATTCTATCGCATATACTATTGATTGATCGGCATACGAATTCAGACATGACTGTTTGCAGAAATGATCGAATGAATTTATACGGCTGTCGATGCTGATGTCATTTGGGCGGCTATACAGGATATCTCGAAATAATATGAAATGTTTATTGATTAATAAAACCTAATATTTATTTCAGTTTTTATTGCGTGCTCCCACTGGGTCGTTATCTTGGTCCGAATGCCTGTATTTTGTGAATTTAGCGTCGAAAACAATATCGTTTCTGGCGCTCTTGTTCGTCGGAACAGGGTGCTTATCAATTCACCCAAATGTCTGTGAATTTATACGGCTGTCGATGCTGATGTCATTTGGGCGGCTATACAGGATATCTCGAAATAATATGAAATGTTTATTGATTAATAAAACCTAATATTTATTTCAGTTTTTATTGCGTGCTCCCACTGGGTCGTTATCTTGGTCCGAATGCCTGTATTTTGTGAATTTAGCGTCGAAAACAATATCGTTTCTGGCGCTCTTGTTCGTCGGAACAGGGTGCTTATCAATTCACCCAAATGTCTGTGATTTTTCGAATATTTGGACGAAAATGGTCTTAACGATTTGGTTCGACTCACTGATCAAGAATAACATGATAACTCTCGAACGGAATGAGCTAGACAGTTGAAATTTTCAGAGTAGGTTTGAGGGATAAATATCTCGGTTAAGTTCGTTATAGGGCGAAATCGGTCAAATAGTTTCCGAGTAACGAAAAAAAATATTTTTTTTTACATTACAACTTTTGAATTCAATTTTTTTTAAGATGCAGTTTCATCATTAGAATCCATTGTTATCATTTTCAACTCTAACAAGCTAACACTTTCGGAGATATGATGTTTCAAAGTTTCAATAATACATCGTAAGTTCTATGTATTCACAGAATGTAAACACAGAATCTGTCTGTGTTCACTATTCATAAATGTCATCTTTTCTAGCTATTAGAGATTGTCAATTCGTATATTTTTTCTAGGAGAGCAAGAATTCGATTCTTGAATTTGTGAATATATACAAGACTATTTTGATGTAGTTTATGGAGGCAATAGGAAAGTAGAACATAATGGAATCATCAAATGAAAATTCTTGTTCGTTGACCACTGAGGTTAATATTACCTTTTACTTCCTTAAGTAGTGAGACATGTTCCTATATACAGTATTTTCATAATGTTGCTAGCAAAAAAATAATGAAATATGGATCTACATTTGTGTATCAATCATTTTTTCTTGAGTTGAGGTTCATAATACAGAAAAGAATGTGTTATGAACCATTAAATTTTAAATTATGAAAAGAGGATAGTATTCTATTAATATATTTTGAACTATTAAAATAATTTGTTCGTAATCCACTACCTACTCAAATATCAGGAACAAATGGACAATCTGCTATGATTGTCTCCAGCCTTGCTCTAGAAATTTCGATGATACTTTCCTTAGGTATTTCGAGTTGTGAAAACTATGCACCGAGTGTAAGTTGCAACAACCCATTACACGAGGTTGAATCATTGCAGATTGCTCATTTAATCTTGATAAATAAATTTAATGCCAATATTTGAAGCATTGTAGATTGTTCTTTTTTTATAAGATAATTTTCGAAGCATTTTTTTTAAACGACACTCTTTTTAAATTTAATTTCTTTCATGATGCATTTCTATCATAGGAATCCATTGATATAATTCCCAACTCTGAGAAACCAATACTTTCGGAGATATATTTTGTCTGTTTGAACAAGAGCGCCAAAAAGCTCCTGCCCACAGGGCTTGTTCGATTAAATGTGTCATGAATAACCCCAAGATGGCGGACATAATCGTCTGGAATAATTTTTTTCCGAATACAATGTTCCCATGTTTTCTTTCACCCGAATTTTCCGAATGAAAATCACCCCCTGAAAAATGCAAGTCAAGGTTGATCGATACATTCATCACGATACCAAAGAACATTCTAAACGTGAAAAGTTTCGGTAAATCACGGTGCGTCAACCACGAAAACAGTTATAACGATTATGCAAACTGCAGGTTGTACGTTGAATACGTAATGTGCGGGTGTTATATCGATTTTCATGTAACTATCTATTTGCGGGTATGTTTGCAAACTAAGGTCTGGAACTGAGTGGTACATTGTTCCATGAAAATTTAGGTTCACTGCCCTCGGAACATATAGGATCTCGTGATATGTTAGAACCCTTCGTTTGATAGGCATTCCATTAAATTTACTATCGAACGTCAGGGTTTCTTATGTAGTTCTGAATATTTAAAATGTGGGAAAGCTCCGTGGCAGGGGCTTTGGCGCTCTTGTTCAATCTTTGACAAATCATATCTCCGAAATTATTGGTATCTGGGAGTGATTTAAATGGATTCTTACGATAGAACTGCATCATGAAAGAAATTGAATTCGAACAGACCGATTCTTCCCAATAACGAACTCATCCGAGATATTCATTCCTCAAATCTACTCTCAAATAGTATATTCTAAAACAAGTTGCAGAATGGGCTGATATTCAAATACGAATGCGAAATTCGAAAACGAGCGACGAAGGAGCGAGTTCATTCTTCGAATCTACTCTGAAAATTATATTATATCAATTAAAACTTAGACGATATTGCAGTTTGGTTTTACTGGAGATATTCTGAACCCAATTTGATTCTGTATCATATAATAATTCATAGATAGAATAATTAAGTACAGCATTCTGTGGAAACATAGTACGATTCATTATTGAAATTTTGAAAAATTATATATCCGAAAGTATTAGCTTGTTAGAGTTGAAAATGATATCAATGGATTCTTATGGTGAAACTGATTCCTAAAAAAAATTCATTTGAAATTTGTATTGTGAGAAAAAATGTTTGTTTCGTTACTCTGAAACCATCAGGCCGATTTTGCAAAATAACGAACTCAACCAAGATATTTATCTCCCCTCTGAAAATTTCTACTACCTAGCTCATTCTGTACGAAAGTTATTGTAGAAACAAAATTTAAAAATAAAAAAAAATGTTTACACTTTACGGCAACCCGATCAATACAAAAATCCGCACGCATATGAAGGTCATTATTCTACAATTTGATGCTAAATTTCAGAGAGATCGAGTGATCGGTTTCGGAAATATTCAGTAAAAATATTTTTACTGAAAATGGCCATAACTCCGAAACCATTTGGTGGATTTCGTCCGTTAACGAACTCGTCTGAGATATTTACGCTCCAAACCTACTCTGCAAATTCCAATCCTCTAACTCCTTTCGTTCGAGAGTTATCGTGTTAACGGCCGGACGGACAGCTGGCCGGACAGAATCGATTTCGACAAGGATTCTTGATCAGTGAGTCGAACCAAATCGTTTAAGACCATTTTCAGCAAAAAGTCGAAAATTACAGACATTTGTGCAAATTGATAAGCACTCTGTTCGGAAGAACAAGAGCGCCAAAAATTCGATGTCAAATTTGATTCTGTCCGGCCGGCTGTTGCCACGATAACTTTCTTACGAACAGAAATAACGACTTGAAATTTTCAGGGTAGGTTGCGCGTCCAAATGCGACGGACAAGTTGATAAATGGGCATAATCAGCCAAACAGTTTTCGATTACTAATTTTGTTTTCAAACAATACACATCCGATAGAATTGAAACTTCGTAACTAGTTGTAGAATACCGTCAAAAGGACGTATGTAAAATTTCGTGAGGATCGTATCACTAGAAAATTAAAAAAAATTATTGAAAAATATTATGTATATCACGATAACTTGGAAATGGAAAGAGATAGCGCGGCCAAACGGTTTAGGAGTTGTAACTATCTTAAATTTTGTTGTTATTTCCTCAATAACTCAAATATATCAATCCAATCCAATTAAAACTAGACAATTACTTGTAGAATTCTGAAGCACTAATTTTCACGAAATATCGTATCACAAGAAAAAAAAATTGTTTCAAATGATTTATATTTCAGAAACCATTCGTCAGAAGTCGAGGCACCATTTTACAGTCGAGTACTGAATTTCAACTTGATTAACTTCGTATGAAGCGTGGATAGACAGTGGAACATGCGCGCAAAAGCTCCTAACTTCACGTCAGTGCTTTTTAAGAATTTTTATTTTCAAGGTTGTACACCCCCAAAGTATTACACCACGCACCGCCACTGGAATGAGGTATAAAGCCATAATCTATGCTCCCAAATAATTCTTTCATGTTCTTCTCTCCTAAAATTACCATCGAAACGCAATTTCAACAAATTTCTATGGTACGATACCTATTTGGGTATACCCTTTCAGAAACCATCGTCAATCAATCATATTATGTCATTATCATCCAACAGGGTACAAGAACACAAACACTGCACTAATGCACACAGAACTCAATTTTCTGTATAGCTGGCTGAATGTAGTTCACTTATAACCCAAGTTCACACGATAATACTTGACAATGTGAAAATTTTTCACATCACTGCAAGCGCATAGAGTGTTTAAAATCCAATTAACTGGCGGAGAGACAGTTTTAATTTGCATTTTCGACTTCAAGGAGAACTAAGCCATCTTCAATGTGATGATTCCGAGGAATTGTGAATGGGATAGTCGGAAACTTTCATTTCTTTTCTCTGTATCTATGTATTAGTATACAGAGTGGCCCACCACAGACGCGGAGCTCGTTTTGAGGGAGTAAATGGAGATATTTTGAGAAAAGTTTTTTGTGATGTGTGTAGAGTGTTCAAAAGCACAATCTGAAATTATTTTCACTTATACAGGTTGTTTGAAAACAAAGATATAGACCAAAGTTACATTTTTTAAATGTAACACCCTGTATTTGACCTAAAAATGGAATGGCAAGCTCAAAATATGATGAGTTTTTTCAGATCACCTTATACCTTAGAAAATGGCGACAAATTTGAAATATGGAGTGTTTTTTAATAGCAATTAATGAATAAACGCCACCAATGCAGACAGTATTTTTTCGAGAAGACATATTGGCTCCTTCTATATGGAAAAAAATTAACTCTGGACTATACAGAGTGATCATAATTAATTTTCAAACATCAACTACAACCAATGGTCGAAAATTGATGAGAAACTATCCGGTTTTAGTGGTCCGACCTTGGGATCGAACGGCGAACTTAGTTTTCCATAGCGTCATAATATTTTCCATCACACAAACGATGTTAGGGTGGATTTTGAGCATGTCTAGCAGCCGTATTATCAAGCTGTGCGCCGATGTGTCAAATGCCTCCGCGTAATCCAACCATGATGTATGTAGGTCGCGCTCTTCGGTTTGATGCAGACTTTCATCACATAATATCTGGAATCTGTGAAGTGCTGGAGTATCCCTGGTTTCCGCTGGTCGCTCGTACACATTTTTCATGAAATCTTCGACTTCATTCGGTGATGGTGGGTTTTTTGCCTCTACTTGTTTGGGTCGAAATAACTTTGAAGGTTCTGCGGTGAAGGTGTTGTTATCTTTTATCCACTTTTGCCTCTTTATCATCTTCTTCTTTGCCACCGCAAGTGATCTTATTTTATCGATAGCTTTCTGCTTCAATAGATTTATGGTGGACAGGCTCATCGTACGATGCAACGCACGCACCTCACCCATCATGACCTTTATTCTCTTGCTTGGCTTCAGTTGTCCTTTCATAACATCTATGATACATTGATACCATGATGCTTGCTGCCTAACGGTTCTTATCTTCTCGTCTAGCTTAATCAATCTTGACTTATGTTCGTCCTTCCTAGTGGGCACAGAAGTGAAGCAGCAGCTCTCACTCTACAGCAGCTCTTAAGTTAGGACTTCCTACTGCAGCCTCAAATGCTCCTCTTCTATTGGCGAATAGCTCTGGAACTTCTCTCACCTGCTCCATGTCCGGTGCTGTGACTTCTTCACGTCGCAAACCAGGCATAAGAGATTGGATGTTTGCGGCGTCTCTCACTAGCTTCTCATCGCGTTCTTCTCTCCTTTGATTCGTCCAATGTGGCTGTTGGTTTGGAGCATCTCTCACCTGCTCTTGAGCTCGTTCTTCTATACCCTCTCTGACTCTTGATGCTGCTGCAAGATTCCACTCTTCTTGAGATGGCTCACCTGGTCTCGTAGGTTCTGCTGCGTCATGAAGTTCAGATCTGGCAGATTCTCACACCACAGACCATGCAGTCTACCACGATATCCCCTTCTTTCTGGTCTCGATCTTCAGTATAAGACAGACAGTTGGTCATTATTATTATAGTCTTGAAAATCGATATACGTCTGTCCCCTAATTCAGTTGAATAAATCCCAGTCATAATCACGACACATATCTTGATGCAACTCCTATGAATCCAGACGGAAGTGCTCCCCATCAATCATTGCGTACAGCCTGGGGCGAGGCCGTAATATACATTGCCGGGGGCTAGAGTGGAGTGCCCCGTGAAAATGGTCCGCTTTTGTTGCGTTGTCATTACTGTTCACACAAATGCTGGATTCCCGGTAATGTTCAGTGGAACGACGTATTTCTGTGATATATGCGGCATCGTTCCGCCGAAATGGCTTGTAAACCAGATTTTCAAGTCTGCAACTGTTGCCTTTTCCGGTTCTCCAGCTCTGAGTGGATACGCTTTGAAGGGTAATTCAGATGAAAGGGGTAATAAGAGGACTGTCGCGTGACATCTCGTTTTTTAACCCGAAGATGTATAGATATTCGTGGAAATGGGGTGAATAAATGGAGAAATTGTGTATTTTTTATGACTGTTGTATATGATGTCCCTTTGTTCCAGTTAATTATTGATATTAATTATTCTATATGCATAAAACTTCAGATTGGGGAAGGGAGTGGACACTGAACGTGACATTAAACCAGAGAAACGAAGTGAACCTAATTTTTAGTTTGGACGCCATTATTTGAGAGACAAACCATGGCCTTGAACGTGATTAAATGGCAACATGGTCTAGAGACGTAGGCTATACGATAATCAGTTTGTTTTCTAGTACCGCTTGAATACTAATATTGTCTCGCGAATTATTCCAATACAAGGATACATGTGATATATTTTCTATGATTATTAGGAGAGAGAATTCTTGGAAAAAAATTCAGATTCGTTCGACTTCCGGTTTCACCAGAAATGATAACTACTTTCGTTTATCGAATGTAATACCCAGTTTTTTCATTGATAACCAGATTACCCATTGAATTCTACATTGTTTTAATGTGTCACTTACATATTATATAAAAACCCTTTAAATTTTCTCAAATAGGACTTCATTCCAATGTTAATAACTTGTAGATTTTTGTATAAAAATTCAAAATTATCTAGCTTCTATCAGAAGACATACCAACGCTTCTCCTTCGTTAATCAAAAATTCAATTGACATAGAGGATGTTTCTATTTCAATGTCAAATTGAGTGATGACAAAAACCTTCAAAACTCATTTCTTTCAAATGAGAATCCTATTTTTATTGGTCAGTTGGAATCTACGTTAAAAATAGTGTATTTTTGGCACTCTTGTTCCTCGGAACAGAGTGTTTATCAATTTGCCTAAATGTCTGTAATTTTCAAATTTTTGGCTGAAAATGGTCTTAAACGATTTGGTTCCACTGACAGATCAAGAATCCGTGGTCGAAATCGATTCTGTCTGGCCGTCCGTCCGTTAACACAATAACTCTCGAACGAAAGGAGTTAGAGGATTGAAATTTGCAGGAATATCTCGGATGAGTTCGTTGTTGGGTAGAATTGGTCTATTGGCTTTGTATTAATAATTTTTGGCACCTTGTTGATGTTTGAATTTAGTTTCTGCTATGATGAAGTTCTGTCATGAGAATCCATTGATATAATTCCCAACTCTTACCAATACTTTCGAAGATATGATTTGTCAAAGTTTGAACAAGAGCGCCAACGCTCCTGTCCACAGGGCTTGAACCAATTTTTTAATTTGATATCTTTCATGGTGCACTTGTATTTTTATTTCAAAATATCCTGTTCCAGGAGCCGAATTTGGAAAAATAGCTAATGATGACGGTGTTTCATTTGAAGAGAGGAATCTATGGTTGAGATTCATGTACAACTCGAAGACTCACCCTGTATATAATGTTAAAAATGAGTGAAATCAATTGATTCAATAAATTTGAATTTAATACGAAACAAAACAAACAAAAAATTGGTTCAAGCCCTGTGGACAGGAGCTTTCTGGCGCTCTAGTTCAAACAGACAAATTATATCTCCGAAAGTATTGATTTCTCAGAGTTGGGAATTATATCAATGTATTCTTATGATAGAACTGCATCATAAAGGAAATTCAATTCAAATAATAGTTTATTTATCAAGATTAAATGAGCAATCTGAGAATGAGAACTGCACCATGGAAGAAATCAAATTAAAATAGCTGAAATGAATCTGAATCTCTGTCTTATAGAACAGGATGAAATGTACGAGTATGAACACAGATCATATAATAAAGCTTAGATAGAATAATTATAGGATTCTGTGAAAACATAGAAGTACGATTCATTATTGAAATTTCCCAAAATCATACTTCCGAAAGTATTAGCTTGTTGGAGTTAAAAACAGACAAATTATATCTCAGTATTGGTTTCTCAGTTTTGGGAATTATATCAATGGATTCTTATGAAAGAACGTCATCTTAGCAAAAATTGAATTCAAACATCATAGAAGAATTTCAATTCAACAAGAGTTCCAAAATTTATCAATCCAAAACCAATAGACGAATTCTACCCAACAACGAACTCATCCGAGATATTCATTCCTCAATTCTATGATGAACGATAATATGTATCTTTCCTCAAATCCACTCCAATACACCAATATTCCAGTTTTGTTTTTAGTGGAGATATGCTGAACTCAATATTATTAACTTACCATTACCATTCCCATCATCATATGGATTGACCATCGGCATGAAAATATCAACCAACAAAGAGTATGATATTATATTATAATTCTCATATTTCTACGATTGCTGGAATGAATGAATTAGACAACGTCATGTCTCAGGAAAATAAGTTGACATTATAACAATTCATAGAATACCCACAGAATAATTATATCATTCTGTGAAAACATAGAAATACGATTTATATTAAAATTTTGAAAAATCATATCACCGAAAGTATTAGCTTGTTAGAGTTAAAAATGATATCAATGGATTCTCATGGTAAAACTGCATATTGAAAAAAATTGAATTTGGAATTTGTTATGTAAAAAAAATTTTTTTTTTGTTACTCCGAAACCACCTGTCCGATTTCGCCCAATAACGAACTTAGTCGAGATATTTATCTCCCAAACCTACTCTGAAAATTTCAACTGTCTAGCACATTTCGTTCCAGAGTTATCGTGTTAACGGCCGGACAGAATCGATTTCGACCACGGATTCTTCATCAGTGAGTCGAACCAAATCGTTTGAGACCATTTTCATCGAAAAATTCGAAAATTACAGACCTTTGGGCAAATTGATAAGCACTCAGTTCCGAGGAAATAGAGCGTCAAAAAAGTGATGTAACAGGAATATGGAAAAGTTATTTTTTACAGGTACTTTTGTGAATAAGTACCTGTAAAAAATAACTTTTCCATATTCGTGTTACATCACCGCGAGAATTATCGCGTTGTTTACTAGATTCCCGACGAGAATCACTAATTAATATCCTTCTCCGTCATCAATTCGTATCTCTCAGCGACAACGCAGGATTCTAGAAACCTGTGCGCTTCAACCAACTCGAATCTGAACCGTTCAACCCCATTTCTACGCCAATCGTACGCATAATTTCGCATTCACGTATCGAAAAAAAAATCGGTTCGACATAATTCCACGTACACGAAATACAGCCGCGACACGGGATACGTCTAACGCGCCTGCCAAGCAAACAGGGGGGCGATATGTTCGCGATTTATGCAACGCAGAAACGAGGGGAGAATTTCAATATTTCACGTTTATCCAGGGCGCAAATCCGTTTACGATTCGACACAGGTATATTTGACGATTCCTTCGGAAAAGGCGTTGAAATTGCGGATTTTGAAAGGGTTGTAAGGATATGGTTTGGGGAATAACAGGCTTTTCTTAAGTGTAGGTACAAATGGAGGGTATTTATACTAACTGACAAAGAAACTGCAACACCCAGAAGGAACTGTCTGAATTTTAAATTTTTTTTGGCGAAACAGATATTATAACAAGTAGTAAATGTTTCAAATTTGGAGAAAAAATCGTGAAGGTTTTTTCATGTAAACATTTTTTGTTACTTACATATTGTAGTCACTTAAAGCAAATTTTTTTAAATTTTACAACAAACCAGCTGTTCGAGGAGATCCAAAGTCGATGTTTAGTCGTTGTTAAAATGCCTAGAGCACGTGTACGCGGAATTTATCGCCAGCTGAGTGAATTTGAAAGAGGTCGAATTATTGGTCTACGGGAGGCGGGGTTGTCATTTCGAGAAATCGCTAACCGTACGAACAGAAATCCAACAACTGTTATGAGATGTTGTCAAGCGTGGTTTGACAATGCCCAAAATCGAAGAAGAGTAGGCACCGGACGTCGAAGGGGCACAAATGAAGTTCAAGATCAACGTCTAAGACTTATGGCTATTAGAGACCGATTCGCGACAACTCGATCTTTGGCTGATGAGTGGTTAGAAGAACAAGGTCATACTGTAACTGTCCGAGCGGTTTACAGCCGGATAAGGTCTTTTGGACTGCAGCATTATCGACCCCATCTTGTGTTACCTAACGCTTGAGCATCGCCGGCAACGATTACAATGGTACAGAGAACGTCGACATTGGAATGTGGTATGGCATCAGGTCGTCTTTTCTGATGAATCCCGATTCTCCTTGGGTGCACATGATGGCCGAAGAAGGGTTAGACGACGTCGGGGAGAAAGACGTGAACCTCAGTTTGATATTGAGCGTCATGTACAACGGACAGTAGGCGTTCTGGTATGGGGTGCTATTGTACATGCAAGTAGGCCACCTTTAGTCTTTATTCGAGGAAACATGACAGCACTGCGTTTCCTTCAAGACATAGTGGATCCATATGTTCTCCCTTACCTTAACCGGCTCGAGAATCCAATATTTCAGCAAGAATTAATGCTCCACCTCATGTTGCCAGAGTTAGTTTAAACTTTTTTGAAGCGACCCATGTGAATCTTTTGCCATGGTCGTCCAAATTTCCCGATCTTTCGCCCATAGAGCATGTTTGGTTGTATAATTCACTCATGGTATCAGTTCCTCTCTAACAAAAATTGTTCGCGAAATATGGCCTTCTGAAATATGCCGAAAAAGAACCTCTATTCAAAATTGTGGTACTCGGAAAATTGAACACCTATGAGCGGGAAATTCTCGTGATGAATAGTTAAAGGATATAATTAAATCATACCTTAATTAGTAGTATCCACCTATAATGTGAAAAAAATTATCAGAAGTAAAATATGACCCATTTTCTGGAACAACGAAACTTTCGTCCCCGATATGAGCTATACCAATTGAGATAGATAAAAACTGATTACATATTCATATTCTAACCCGTCGAATTAATATAAAAACATATGAAATACGTCATATATCCAAAAAAAATTTTTCACGAAAAATTTTTTCCATGCATATACAAGGAAAATATAAAAAAAAATTTTTTTCGATTTTAATTTTTCTAATGACGTTTATTAATTAATTCGGGGTCGTTGAATTTATTCATGGTATCAGTTTCCCCCTACCACCAATTGTTCACGAAATATAGCCTTTTGAAAACTGCGGAAAAAGGACTTCTCTTCAAATATCTACCTCTAGTACGAATGGTTTCAAATATCGACATCGAATAACTGTTTTACAACCTTCTTTGAAACTAATATTAGAGAAATTTCTAAATATTTTTTTCGGTAAAAATTGTCATAATTCAGAATTATATTTTCTGCAGAAAATGGTCTAAAACGATTGGGTTCGACTCACTGACGAAGAATTCATGATCAAATCTGATTCTGTCCGGCCGGTCGTTGCCACGATAACTTGAGCAATTTTCAGGGTAGGTTAAGCATCCGAATGGTACAGTAAATTTCGTTGTTGAGCATAATCTGCCAAACGGTGTCGGAGTTATACCCTTCTTAAATTTGTCGTTATTTCCTCAATAACTCAAAATATACAAATCTAATCCAATTAAAACTTTGTAATTACTCGTAGGATGCCAACAAATAACTTCTAGCCACCATTTTACAATCGAGTACAGAAATGGCTCCAGATTTCACGACAGTGCTTTTCGAGAGTTTCTGTTCATTATTTTAGCAGGGTAAGGCAGGGATCTTATTGGTTGAAGTGCAGAAAGGCTGCCTCCAGACCGAACAAGGACACCTCCTATTTCCATGCTCTTTTAAAACATCATAATGATTTTATTAGTATTTCTCCCACGTTCTCCATCTCGGAATACGCGCCAAATCCTCAGAAATTTATTAAATACATTATTCAACTTCGCGAATCAAATATCTCTGTATTTCCTTACCATAACAGACAATTCCGTATTCAACGCGAAACTCAGTTTCTTCGTCGTAAAACTGAATATAGTCTGCATCTACCACTCCTCCCCTCCATAATAATATATATGGAGGGCGCAGGGTAAAAAATCAGTAGCGGCTCCAATTCAGGAGGACCCTCAAAGCTCTGACACTATCAAAACCAACTGGCCATCCTCCAGCATCATTCATATGTCAGAGGCTATGGTGAGAACGAAGTCTAGCAGACAATTTCGGATGACCTTAAACACTGCGTGTCACAGCTACAATATTGTCTGCATTTCTCACATATTTGGCAGGATTTTTTCTTGGATTATCCAACAACGTAAACTAATTTCTCATAACATAACGAATTGTTTGGTCATGCTGCTGATCGTGAGGACCATAACCTGTACGTAAACCACGCCAAGTTCCTTTTATAGAGCTACGGTTTTGATAGATGCTCTTGAGGAGTTTACGCCTCAATGTTGTTTTGTAATAATATAACCTATCAAACTGTCTTTGTAGCATCTAACAGTACCGCCTACTATTATTATTATCAGACGAAAGCATCCAACCTGTGTCACCTTTCAAGATGTCCCAATCTCCTATGATTTTCTGGCCATAGCATTAAAACTCGATGGGAAATCCAAAAATGTGATGATTTATCTCGTTATTTTTTATTAACAATGCCATTCGAAAAACGAAGTTGATACTTATAACCGGAAGTGATGCATGAAAATATCTTGAGCTTTTGCGCAATAGAACATACTCGCAAAAGCCCCTGACTTCACGTCAGTGCTTGAAGAATTTTTTTTCGTATTATTTTTTTATTTTGTAGATGTAGGGTTCTCACAAAATTTTACACGCGTCTTTATGTCGATATTCTACAACTAGTTACCAAGCTTCAATTCGATCGAGTCAATTTCTTTACGCGCAAAAATGAAAAGACAAGAGGAGAAAAACGAACAAATAAAAAATAATGCATAACCTTTCTTAAGTTCCCTCTCACAAATATACTTCTCTGTAGCCGCATGGATCCGTTGAAGAGGAGAATCGCCTCCGCTTGTTTTCAAAGATATTCCCTCTCGTTCTTAGAAATCCCTTCAATATTTGATCTCAAAAACGAAAATATTGTAGCTCATAAGGAAAGAAGATCTCTTCCAAAACCAGGTCTGGCCAATCCAAACGATTGTTCAGAACTTCAGATGTTCGAAGACCGCTACATGACCCTAATGTAGGGATATCCTCTCCCAGATTGTGTTATGAAAAAATCGGCCCGAAAATTTATGTTATATAATTTAATGTCATCATGACATTCATGGTTTTGAAGGTTCTCGCAAAATTTCAGCGATGTTGAACAACTGCTTTATATTATAAATGTTTTTTCAATGATTTTTTTTTAATATTCAAGTAATACGATCTTCGTGAAATTTCGTAAAAATTTTTGCGTCGGCATTCTAGAACTAATTACCATGTTTGAATTGAATCGGCATCGTAGTTTTTGGTTTATTGAAGAAATAAAAACCAAATTTCAGATTGATATAACTCCAGAACCATTTGGTCGATCATGCTACTTACGAACTTAATGTCGCATTCAGATGCGCACTCTACCCTAAAATCTTGCAAGTAACTATTTCTTTCCATTCTCAAGGTATCGTGAGATACATAGTATTTTTCTGTAATATTTTTTAAATTTTCTATTGCTACGGTCCTCACAAAATTTTACAAACGTCGTCATGTCATATTCTACAACTAGTTAGCAAGCTTCAATTCGATCGAGTCTATATTTTTCGAGTTATCGAGGAGATAATATTCCAGATGGGTATAGCTCCGAAACCGTTGGGGCGATTATGGCCAACAGCGAATTTAACCTATTCAGATGCGCAACCTACCCTGAAAATTGCAAGTCCCTATCTCCTTTCGTTCGAGAGTTATAGAGGCAACTGTCACCCATCCAGCTACTGAACTCACACAAGGCTGCTCGAATCTCCAACAATATATATCCGATCGTGTTCAAACTTGGAAAGTTGGGTTCCGAAGGCTCTCGCAAAATTTCAGCCATGTCGGATGAATAGTTTGTGATATATAGAATTTTTTTCAATATGTAATTTTTAAAAATTTTCTAGTGATACGATCCTCACGAAATTTCGCAAGAATTTTCGCCTTGTCATTCTACAACTAATAACCATGTTTGAATTGGATCGGTTCAGTATTTTTCGACTTATTGAGGAAATAACAACCAAATTTCAGATGGGTATAACTCCAAAATCGTTTGGCCGATTATGTTTATAAACAAACTGTAATGTCGTATTCAGGTGCACAATCTAACCTGTAAATTTCAAGTCGCTATCACTTTCCATTCTCAGGTTATCGTGACATAGAAAATATTTCATCTGGCGCGTTAGGCATCAGAGGTAACGGCCATCTTGTTTTTTGACTCCGCCGTTCAATGGAGCCACGAGACGACACTGCCCTAAATTCATCGGACAACATCCCCATCTGGGGTAGGGATGATTTTTTTTGTTGTTCTTCCTGCTGTACCCGACAAGCTCTCTGTATAATGGCTATTCGTCTGGTGTAATAATTTATATCTTTGTTGAACATAGCAGGCATGGTCTAGGATTGCTATATCCACGAACTCGACGAGATTGTTCTCGCGTAGACTTTGTTATGAGTTCACAATTCGACGATTTTTGGCGCTCTAGTTCCTCGGAACTGAGTGCTTATCAATTTGCCCAAATGTCTGTAATTTTCGAATTTTTGGCTGAAAATGATCTCAAACGATTTGGTTCGACTCACTGATCAAGAATCCGAGGTCGAAATCGATTATGTCCGGCCGGTCCAGCCGGCCGGCCGTGGACACGGTAACTCTCGAACGAAAGGAGTTAGAGGATTGAAATTTGCAAGGTGGGTTTGGAGCGTAAATATCTCGGACAAGTTCGTTGATGGGCGAAATCCATCAAGCGGTTTCGGAGTTATGGCCGATTTTAGTAAAACACATTTTTTATGAATATTTCCGAAACCGATCACTCGATCTGAAATTTAGCATCAAATTGTAGAATCATGACCTTTATACACATGTGAAGTTTTGTATTGACCAGGTTACCGCAAAGTGACGAAAAAAAATTTTCAAAATTTAAAAATTTCTTTCTACTATAACTCTCAAACGGAATGAGCTAGGCAGTTGAAATTTTCAGAGGAGGTTATGGAGATGAATATCTCGGTTAAGTTCGTTATTGGGCAAAATAGGCCAGATGGTTTCGGAGTAACCAAAAAAAAAATTTTTTTTTAAGGAACAAATTTCAAATTCAATTTTTATTTAAGATGCAGTTTCACCATTAAATTCTAAAATCAATAATGAATCGTACTTCTATGTTTTGACAGAATGCTATAATTAATCTATCTAAGCTTTATTATATGATCTGTGTTCATACTCGTACATTTCATCCTGTTTTATAAGAAGAGTCAAATTCATTTCAGCTATTTTAATTTGATTTCTTACATGGTGCAGTTCGCATTCTCAGATTGCTCATTTAATCTTGATAAATAAACTATTATTTGAATTGAATTTCCTTTATGATGCAGTTCTATCATAAGAATACTTTGATATAATTCTCAACGCTGAGAAACCAATACTTTCGGAGATATAATTTGTCTGTTTGAACTAGAACGCCAGAAAGCTCCTGTCCACAGGGCTTGAACCAATTTTTCATACGAACACAGTCGAAAATTTCCTTGCATTAATTCTGAGGAAAAAATTCCAATATGACGTATTTATGACGAATATTGAAATATCCGGAGATAATTGTTGATTAAATTTAAGTCGATATATCAATGAAATTACGTGAAACATGAGATTTTTCGTATATTATTAGATATTAGAATTTCAATTCCGATATAATTCGTAGGTATATTATATTTACCCGATTCTATACTTGGTCATAGAAGCTATTCAATCATTCCTTCCAAATCTGTCATTGAGATGGTACAAAATGTATTCATATCTTATTAAAAAACTTCGAAAACGGACTATATCGATGTAAAATTCGATGAAAAGTATGCAATGAAGGTGAATATAACATTATCAACTGTACATTTATCAGATTTTGGTTAAAATATGATTTTCAGCTATCTCCTAGTTCTCTCGGTCAGAGTGGAATCTGAAAACCTTTCGAAAAGTTTGAATTATGGAAATTTATCGTGAAATATAGTTTGGATCGAGTTCATCATAGGTAAGTATTACATTTTTCATACGAACACAGTCGAAAGTGTCCATATTGCATCAATTCTAAGGAAAAAATTTTTATATGACGTAATGTATGACGAATATTGAAATATCCTGAGATAATTGTTGATCAAATTTAAGTCGGTCTATATCAATGAAATTACGTTAAACATGAGATTTTTCGTATATTATTAGCTATTAGAATTTTAATTCCGATATAATTCGATGGTATGTTATATTTACCCAATTCTATACTTGATCATAGAAACAATGCAATCGTTCCTTACACAAATCTGTCATTGAATTCGTAAGAAATGTATTCATATCCTATTAAAAAACTGTGAAAACGGACTATATCAATGGCAAATTCGATGAAAAGTATGCAATGGAGGTGAATATAACATTATCAACTGTTCATTTAACAGATTTTGTTTAAAATATTGTTTTTAGCTATATCCCCTACTCCTCTCGGACAGAGTAGGAACTGAAAACCTTCCGAAAAGTTTGAATTATGGACATTTATCGTGAAATATAGTTTGGATCGAGTTCATTATACGTAAGTATTACATTCGGAAATTTTCTTGCATTAATTCTAAGGAAGAAATTTGAATATAACGTACGTATGACGAATACTGAAATATCCTGAGATGATTGAGCCGCTCAGAGGAGAAGTGGTATAACTATATTTAAGTGATTTGCTGGGAAATTAAGGTTTGACTTTTCATAGGATTGAAAAATCAAGGTATTTCGTTGGGAGGTGACACATCAAGAACCTCTAATTCGGTCACAAAATTGTTTCGACTTATATCATTCATCCAGATAATGAAATACAATCTTAGGTGCCAAAATATCGGTATAACTCAAAACTTTCAACTTTGTGAGTTATACCAAATTTCCTCTGATCGGCTCAATTGTTGACTTAATTTAAGTCGATCTATCAATGAAATTACGTGAATCTTAAGATTTTTCGTATATTATTAGATATAAGTATTTCCATTCCGATATAATTCGTAGATATGTTATATTTACCCAATTCTATACTTGATCATAGAAGCAATTCAATCATTCCTTCCAAATCTGTCATTGAGAATTCTGGTTTGGATAAAGTTAATTATACGTAAAAATACGTAAAATTTCCTTATTGTATTAGTTCTATGGAAGAAATTTTAATATGACGTAATGTATGACGAATATTGAAATATCCTGAGATAATTGTTGATTAAATTTAAGTCTATCAATGAAATTACGTTAAACATGGGATTTTTCGTATATTATTAGATATTAAAATTTCAATTCCGATATAATTCGTAGGTTTGTTATATTTACTCGATTCTATACTTGGTCATAGAAGCAATTCAATCATTCCTTCCAAATCTGTCATTGAGATGGTACAAAATGTATTCATATCTTATTAAAAAACTCTGAAAACGAACTATATCGGTGTCAAATTCTTTGAAAAGTATACAATGGAGGTGAATATAACATTATCAACTGTTCATTTATCAGATTTTGGTTAAAATATGATTTTCAGCTATCTTCCCTACTTGTCTCGGTCAGAGTGGAAACTGTAAACCTTCCGAAAAGTTTGAGTTATTGACATTTATCGTGAAATATAGTTTGGATCGAGTTCATTATACGTAAGTATTACATTTTTCATACGAACAGAGTCGGAAATTTCCTTGCATTAATTCTAAGGAAGAAATTTTGATATGATGTATATATGACGAATATTGAAATATCCTGAGATAATTGTTGATCAAATTTAAGTCGATCTATCAATGAAATTACGTGAAACATGAGATTTTTCGTATATTATTACATATTAGAATTTCAATTCCGACAGAATTTGTAGGTATGTTATATTTACCCAATTCTATACCTACTTGATCATAGAAGCAATTTAATCATTCCTTCCAATCTGTCATTGAGATGGTACAAAACGTATTCATATCTTATTGAAAAACTCTGAAAATGGACTGTATCGATGGCAAATTCGATGAAAAGTATGCAATGGAGGTGATTATAACATTATTAACTGTTCATTTATCAGATTTTGGTTAAAATATGATTTTCAGCTATCACCTACTTCCCTCAGTCAGAATGGAAATTGAAAACCTTCCGAAAAGTATGAATTATGGATATTTATCGTGAAATATAGTTTGCATCGAGTTCGTTATACGTAAGTATTACATTTTTTTTTACGAACACATACGGAAATTTCCTTAAATTGAATGAAACCGAGAATCCTGATGGAAAATTTCATATTTATAATTGAATATATGTTGTTTTAGATACCACCTTTGGGAAGTGAAGGTAAAAATTGATGTATAATGAATTATCGTCTTATTTCAAAAGGAGTTTCTATCGTAACGTAATGGTATGTGAGTATCTATTGTTTTTGATATTATTCGGTGGTTTTCATCAGACATCTTTACTGTTATATAGGGTAAGTCAACTAATACTTTTTAACAATTGGATTATTAAATCAACAAGTCCAGAGCGTTCCTGCCAATAGGGTCCTTCATAAATGGCTTCGTATAATTAATATACTTATGCATATATTTCACAAGTCAAATAGACCCCAGGGGGTTCATCGATTTGCCGAGAAAGCAAGAGCAGACGCGTTTCTGGCTTCTTGGCCTTCATCAGTACTCTGTAGCTTACTCTGAGGCTTAACCCGGGTCAGTTTAGTTGAATTTGTTGAGAAGCTACAGAGTAATGATGAAGGCCAAGAAGCCAGAAACGCGTCTGCTCTTGCTTTCTCGGCAAATCAATGAACCCCCTGGGGTCTATTTGACTTGTGGAATATATGCATAAGTATATTAATTATACGAAGCCATTATGAAGGACCCTATCGGCAGGAACGCTCTGGACTTGTTGATTTATTAACAACGGTATCGCCATTTTTCATTATTAATTGGATTATTGCTCACCATGAATTCACTTCTTTGGCATAAAGCTGAGATTCTAGTAAGATATCCAAAATTATCCACATAGTGACTTAGCACATTGGTGTAGGGTATCGCAGGCTTCAGCAACTAATATCATTTTTTTCTTCCTGGAGCTAAGCAGCCTTAGGCCAGTTCAGTACGTGGATGGGTGATACAGACTGAGTCTTTAAGTTGTACATTAATTGTAACCATAGATTCCTCTCATCAAATAAGGCACATTTTGCACGATGGGGAACATCGCGTTATCATTTCTCCCAAATGTTTGTAATTTTCGAATTTTTAACCGGAAATGGTCTCAAACGATTGGGTTCGACTGTCTAATGAAGAATTCTAGGTCAAATTTGCTTCTGTCCGGCCGTCCGTTGCCACGATAACTTGAGAACGGAGTGAGATAGCGACTTGAAATTTTCAGTTCGTTAATGGGCTCATTCGGCCAAATGGTTTCCGAGGAATAATTTTGTTTTCAACCAATACAAATTTGATCGAATTGAAACTTGGTGAGTAGTTGTAGAATACAAACTTAAGGACATTTGTGAAATTTGGTGAGAATCATATCAATAGAAAATTAAAAAAAAATTATTCAATAATAATGCGACATTTCAATTTATCTGTAGGTATAATCAGTCAAACGGTTTTGGAGCTATACCCATACAAATTTCGATTTTTATTTCCTCTATAACTCGAAAAATACAGAACCGATCCAATTCAAACTTGGTTATATTAGTTGTAGAATGCCAACGCGAAAATTCTTGCGAAATTTTGTGACGATAGTATCAGTGGAAAATTAAAAAAAAATCTTTGAAAAATTTTTATATATCAGAAACTATTAGTCCGACCTTGCTGAAAATGTGCAAGAACCTTCAGAACCTAATTATACTGCCAAGTTTCAAGTTTGAACACGATCGGATCTATATTGTTGGAGATACGAGCAGCCTTGCGTGAGTTCAGTAGCTGGATGGGTGACCGTTACCTCTGGTCTCTGTGTAGTTCCTAAGGCTTGTTTCACATACATTTTATCATATAGGGTATTATATTTATTGCGGATTTTTCTTATGGCAGCAAATTCTCTGAGTGAAGCTCCGCTTAAGTGGTATAAAAGGATGGTCGACAATTCTTTAAAAGCACACAAGAGAACTCTTAAGAGGGTCGTGTATCAGTCATAAGATGTTGGTAAGACCCATCTGAAACGTGGGCTGTCATCCGTTCATGGCTAGGTATATATGTGTTATAAAATAAATTAATGAACGCGATGGCTAATATGAGACAGCCAGGTAGACCACCTTTTTATACCGCATAAGTGGAGCCTTGCTCCGATAATCTGTTGACATTTGAACAATCCGAATTATTTATAGCTATGCAGCCCTCTTGGATTCTTAGGCACTGCACAGTGGTCTGAGGTCAAATTGATTTTCATATGGAAATACAGTTTCAACCCGCAGATAATTTTTATGTTCAAAGATATGCTAATTATTTGTTAGGCGAAGAAGGCACACATTCATGATCTTATTATATAGGTAATATCACGAATTTATAGATCATAGTTGGCACATCTTTGCATATAAAATTTGTCAACTGTTTTAAACTGTCTTGACATATGAAAAATTAACTTACCTCAGGCCCCCTATGTAGTGCCTAAGGCTGGTTTCACATACATTTTAGCGTATAGGTCTGGACGCCTATAAATCCTTTGTATTTTTCATTTGGCAGCAAATTCTCCGAGGGAAGCTTCACTTAAGCGGTATCAAAGGGTGGTCGACGATTCTTCGAAAGTACACAAGAGAACTCTCGAGAGGGTCGAGTATCAGTCATAAGATGTTGGTAAGACCCATCTGAAACGTGGGCTGTCATCCGTTCATGGCTAGGTATATATGTGTTATAAAATAAATTAATGAACGCGATGGCTAGTATGAGACAGCCAGGTAGACCACCTTTTCATACCGCATAAGTGGAGCCTTGCTCCGATAATCTGTTGACATTTGAACAATCCGTATTATTTATAGCTATGCAGCCCTCTTGGATTCTTAGGCACTGCACAGTGGTTTGAGGTAAAATTGATTTTCATATGGAAATAAAGTTTCAACCCGCAGATAATTTTTATGTTCAAAGATATGCTAATTATTTGTTAGGCGAAGAAGGCACACATTCATGATCTTATTATATAGGTAATATCATGAATTTATAGATCATAGTTCGCACACCTTTTCATATAAAATTTGCCAACTGTTTTAAACTTTCTTGCCATATGAAAAATTAACTTACCTCTGGTCTCTGAGTTGTTCCTAAGGCTTGTTTCACATACATTTTATCATATAGGGTATTATATTTATTGCGGATTTTTCTTATGGCAGCAAATTCTCTGAGTGAAGCTCCGCTTAAGTGGTATAAAAGGATGGTCGACGATTCTTTAAAAGCACACAAGAGAACTCTTAAGAGGGTCGTGTATCAGTCATAGGATATCGGTAAGACCCATCTGAAACGTGGGCTGTCATCCGTTCATGGCTAGGTATATATGTGTTATAAAATGAATTCATGAACGCGATGGCTACTAGGAGACAGCCAGGTAGACCACCCTCTTATGCCGCTTAAACGGAGCCTAGCTCAGATAATCTGTTGACATTTGAACAATCCGAATCATTTATAGCTATACAGCCCTCTTGGATTCTTAAGCTCTGCACAGTGGTCTGAGGTAAAATTGATTTTTATAAAGAAATAGAGTTTCAACCAATAGATAATTTTTATATTCAAAGATATGATAATAATGTATAAGGCCAAAAAGGTACACATTCATGATCTTATTATATAGGGAATATCACGAATTTATAGATCATAGTTCGCACATCTTTGCAGATAAAATTTGCCAACTGTTTTAAACTTTCTTTTCATATGAAAATTAATTTACCTCTGGTCTCTGTGTTGTTCCTAAGGCTTGTTTCACATACATTTTATCATATAGGGTATTATATTTATTGCGGATTTTTCTTATGGCAGCAAATCCTCTGAGTGCAGCCCGCTTAAGTGGTATAAAAGGATGGTCGACGATTCTTTAAAAGCACACAAGAGAACTCTTAAGAGGGTCGTGTATCAGTCATAGGATATCGGTAAGACCCATCTGAAACGTGGGCTGTCATCCGTTCATGGCTAGGTATATATGTGTTATAAAATGAATTCATGAACGCGATGGCTACTAGGAGACAGCCAGGTAGACCACCCTCTTATGCCACTTAAACGGAGCCAAGCTCAGATAATCTGTTGACATTTGAACAATCCGAATCATTTATAGCTATGCAGCCCTCTTGGATTCTTAAGTACTGCACAGTGGTCTGCGGTAAAATTGATTTTCATATAGAAATACAGTTTCAACCAGCAGATAACTTTATATTCAATATGATAATAATGTATAAGGCCAAAAAGGTACACATTCATGATCTTATTATATAGGGAATATCACGAATTTATAGATCATAGTTTGCACATCTTCGCATATAAAATTTGCCAACTGTTTTAAACTTTCTTTTCATATGAAAATTAACTTACCTCTGGTCTCTGTGTTGTTCCTAAGGCTTGTTTCACATACATTTTATCATATAGGGTATTATATTTATTGCGGATTTTTCTTATGGCAGCAAATCCTCTGAGTGAAGCTCCGCTTAAGTGGTATAAAAGGATGGTCGACGATTCTTTAAAAGCACACAAGAGAACTCTTAAGAGGGTCGTGTATCAGTCATAGGATATCGGTAAGACCCATCTGAAACGTGGGCTGTCATCCGTTCATGGCTAGGTATATATGTGTTATAAAATGAATTCATGAACGCGATGGCTACTAGGAGACAGCCAGGTAGACCACCCTCTTATGCCGCTTAAACGGAGCCTAGCTCAGATAATCTGTTGACATTTGAACAATCCGAATCATTTATAGCTATACAGCCCTCTTGGATTCTTAAGCACTGCACAGTGGTCTGAGGTAAAATTGATTTTTATATAGAAATACAGTTTCAACCAATAGATAATTTTTATATTCAAAGATATGATAATAATGTATAAGGCCAAAAAGGTACACATTCATGATCTTATTATATAGGGAATATCACTAATTTATAGATCATAGTTCGCACATCTTTGCAGATAAAATTTGCCAACTGTTTTAAACTTTCTTTTCATATGAAAATTAACTTACCTCTGGTCTCTGTGTAGTTCCTAAGGCTTGTTTCACATACATTTTATCATATAGGGTATTATATTTATTGCGGATTTTTCTTATGGCAGCAAATTCTCTGAGTAAAGCTCCGCTTAAGCGGTATAAAAGGATGGTCGACGATTCTTTGGAAGCACACAAGAGAACTCTTAAGAGGGTCGAGTATCAGTCATAGGATATCGGTAAGACCCATCTGAAACGTGGGCTGTCATCCGTTCATGGCTAGGTATATATGTGTTATAAAATGAATTCATGAACGCGATGGCTACTAGGAGACAGCCAGGTAGACCACCCTCTTATGACGCTTAAACGGAGCCTAGCTCGGATAATCTGTTGAAATTTGAACAATCCGAATCATTTATAGCTATGCAGCCGTCTTGGATTCTTAAGCACTGCACAGTGGTCTGAGGTAAAATTGATTTTCATATAGAAATACAGTTTCAACCAGCAGATAACTTTATATTCAAAGTCTCTCTCGAATAGTCTGTTGACAGTTGATCCAGAGCTGCCCACAACATTGCCAAAACCTGCCCTGCTTAAGAAGTGAACCTCCCGCCTTTGACCAACCTCGAAGAATATGGACGACCCTAAATAGAATACGCACCAACCATGGCAGATGCGCGGACTCGCTACATAAGTGGGGCAAAGCCCCATCTCCAAACTGCGACTGTGGAACAGTCAAACAAACAGTTCGTCACATCGTTAGTGAATTCCCCAAAAGAGCATATGGTGGACCCTTTGATGATTTCCTGAAGGCAACGAATAGTGCAATTGAATATATCAAAAATCTTGATGTTTGCTTGTAAATTAGTTGTAGTATTATTATTGTTATTATTGTTTTATTGTTGTTATTATTATTATTTTACTATGTAAATTTCAACATGTTCCATACCATACCATAAATATATACATATATATGTATCTAAGCTTTATTATATGATCTGTGTCCATACTCGTACATTTCATCCTGTTCTACAAGGGAGATTCAAATTCATTTCAGCTATTTTAATTTGATTTCTTCCATGGTGTAGTTCTCATTCATTTCTATCATAAGAATACATTGATATAATTCCCAACTCTGAGAAACCAATACTTTCGGAGATATAATTTGTCTGTTTGAACTAGAGCGCCAGAAAGCTCCTGTCCTACAGGGCTTGAACCCATTTTTATATTACATACTACTGCTCTAAAATGCTTATTCCCGAGATATTCGGTTAGTAAAGCAGTAGTATTCATTATGAAAAATACTATTTTGGCGCTCTAGTTCCTCGGAACTAAGTGCGTTTCAATTTGCCCAAATGTCTGCAATTTTCGAATTTTTCGATGAAAATGGTCTTAAACGATTTGGTTCGACTCACTGATCAAGAATCCGTGGTCAAAATTCATTCTGTCCGGCCGGCCGGCCGTAGGCACGATTACTCTCGAACGGAATGAGCTAGACAGTTGAAATTTTCAGAGTAGGTTTGCGAGATAAATATCTCGGTTAAGTTCGTTATTGGGCGGAATCGGACAGATGGTTTCGGAGTAACAAAAAAATTATATATATTATATAATTAACGAAGGAGAAGCATTGGTATGTCTTCTGATAGAACCCAGAAAATTAGGAATTTTCATGCAAATATCTACAAGTTATTAACATTGGAATGAAGCCCAATTTGAGAACATTTAAAGGGTTTTTTTCAGATTTCACACGAATTTTCTGAGAATAATAAGTAAGTTATTACATGTGAAAAAAGTAAATTGGTATCATTTCGGGTGAAACCGGAAATCGAACGAATCTGAATTTTTTTCTAAGAATTGATATCTCCTAACAAAGCTTAACTATGAAACTTCAAGTGTTTATATCTCGGGTCTTTCTTTGAAATATTCTAACGAACGGTCTTCAGAATCATCCTGTATAAGATCGTTTGCATCCAGTCAAAGGAGAATATCTCTGAAGTGGAAAAGGCTGCGTATTGTTTTCTCTGAAGAGACTGATGCCTTTGGATCCATTAATTATTATTGTCACTTTCCAACAAGTTGTTGACTTTGCTTGGAGATGCGTAAAATGTTCAACGATTAATTGCATCTTCGCTTTTCAATTGAATTATATTCAGTCCAATTACGGGATTTTCGGAAAATGTCATAATTGGACGAATGAACCGTACAGATTCATTCTAGTATCGATCATCCAAGAGAGCATCTCGATATAGGAAAACATGTATTTTATAAAAGTCAATTACATATTGAGCGCATGTTTTGAGGAACAGCGTGCTATCATTTAGCCCAAATATCTGTATTTTTTGCCGGAAATGAACTCAAACGGTAAGGTTCATCTCACTGATGAAGAATTCGAGGTCAAATTTAAAATAACTTGAGAACGGAAAGAGCTAGCGACTTGAAATTTCCAGGGTAGGTGGCGCGTTCAAATACGACGGACGAGTTCGTTAATGGGCATAATCGGCTCAATGGTTTCCGAGTTTTAATCTTATTTTCAACCAATATAAATCCGATCGATTTGAAACTTGGTGAGTAGTTGTAGAATATGAATTTAAGCACGTTTGTGAAATTTTGTGATATTCGCATCCCTATATATATAATATACAGGGTGAGTCTTTGACCACTGCATTAATTTGCTCTTGCAAAATTTCAGCAATTTCAGACGAATAGTTACTGATATATAGAATTTTTTTTTTAATTTTCAATGATTTCTTAAAAGTTTTCTACAAATACTATCCTCACAAAATTTTGCAAGAATTTTCGCGTTAGCATTCTACAACTACTAACCATGTTTCAATTCAATCAGTTCAGTATTTTTCGAGTTAATGAGGAGAAAAAAACAACCAAATTTCAGATGGCTATAACTCTAAAACCATTTGGCCGATTATGCTTATAAACAAACTCAAATGTCGTGTTCTGATGCACATCCTAACCTGAAAACTTCAAGCCGTTATCTCTTTCCGTTCTCAAATTATCGTGACAACAAAAATATTTTTTAATAATAACGTGCTTAGGTTCATATTCTACAACTACTCACCAAGTTTCAATTCGATCGGATTTATATTGGTTGAAATAAAATTATTACTCGGAAACCATAGGGTCGATGATGCCCATTAACGAACTTGTCCGTCGTATTGGGATGCGCCACCTACCCTGAAAATTTCAAGTCGCTAGCTCTTTCCGTTCTCAAGTTATCGTGGCAACGGCCGGACGGTCGGACTGCCGAACGGCCTGCCGGACTGAATCAAATTTGACCTCGAATTCTTCATTGGGGAGTCGTACTAAATCGTTTGAGACCATTTTCGTCAAAAAATTCGAAAGTTACAGACATTTAGGCAAAATGATAACGCGATATTCCCCACAACATACGCGCAAAAAAAATTATGAAACACAAAAAAATTGGTTCAAGCACTGCATTAAGTCAGGAGCTTTTGCGCGTATGTTCTATTGTCCATTCTCCTGTATTGGACACTCTCATTCGAATTTACCATGGTAAATCATTATCAAATCTGAGAAAACGGTATATATCGATGCTTCATTCGATTAAGAGTGTCCAATAGAGTTGAATAGACAATAGAACACGTTTTAACTTGATTTTGAGACAACCTGTATACCGAAAGCATCAACTACCTTCAAGTCCGACTCCTATCCCATTTATCAATACTTCCATCATCGCCAGCCGACATTCCCATAAGAACAAATAGGTATCATTATTTATTCCGGTATCATTTGTCGTCGCTGTCAACGGCACGGTCTAGAACTCTAGAAAGTGCAAGTGAATTTCTCCGTAGCGTAAAGACCAACCATTCTTCTTCTTCTTCTCTTCTTAGATCCATTATGCGTTTCTCCGTTTCTCGAACTCTACCAACATTTACGCAAATCAAAATCGTATCATTTCGAGCGGCGGAACTTCGATCGCCGACGTACCAAACGAGAAAGTCCGCCATATCGAGCTATTTGCATCCACTTGAATTCGGATTTGGTAGAACAAGAAGCTAATTTCTGGAAAGTAACTCGATTTCCTCGAGAATATGGTTAATTCGTCTGTGACCGGAGGCGATTTGGTATACGCTCTGAATTTAAATGATGTTCTCTGAACTAAACTATCGGGTAATGATATTGTTCTATGACTATTGTATAGGGTCCACGATATAACGTTTTTTGCGCGTATGTTCTGGGGAACATCGCGTTATAGTTTTGCCCAAATGTCTGTAACTTTCGAATTTTTTGACGAAAATGGTCTCGAACGATTAAGTTCGACTCCCCAATGAAGAATTCGATGTCAAATTTGATTCTGTCCGTCCGGCCGTCCGGCCGTCCGGCCGTACGGCCGTCCGGCCGTTGCCACGATAACTTGAGAACGAAAAGAGCTAGCGACTTGAAATTTTCAGGGTGGGTGGCGCATCCCAATGTGACGGACAAGTTCGTTAATGGGCATAATCGGCCCAGTGGTTTCCGAGTAATAATTTTGTTTTCAACCAATATGAATCCGATCGAATTGAAACTTGGTGAGTAGTTGTAGAATATGAACCTAAGCACGTTTGTGAAATTTTGTGCGAATCGTATGGCTACAAAATTATTAAAAAATTATTAAAAAATATTTTTGTTGTCACGATAACTTGAGAACTGAGAGAGATAGCGGCCTCAAGTTTTCAGGTTGGGATGGACACCACAACGCGACATTTCAGTTTGATTATGAGCCTAATCGGCCAAACGGTTTCAGAGTTATAGCCATCTGAAATTTTATGAAATTTTGTGGTTTTTGTTCCTCATTTACTCGAAAAATACTAAACCGATTGAATTCAAACATGGTTACTAGTTGTAGAATGCCAATGCGGAAACGTTTGCAAAATTTGGTGAGGATAGCATTTGTAGAAAATTTTAAATAAATCTTTGAAAATAAAAAAAAAAAGTTCTATATATCAGTAACTAATCGTTCGAAATTGCTGAAATTTTGCAAGAACCTTCATAACCTAACTATACTGACAATTTGCAAGTTTTAATACGATCGGTTAAATAATGTTGGAGATTCGAGCATTCTTGTGTGAGTTCAGTAGATGGGTGAACGTTGCCTCGATAACTTTCGAACGAAAGGAGATAGGGACTTGCAATTTTCAGGGAAGGTTGCGTATCCGAAAGGGAGAGTTGAGTTCAATTTTGGGCAAAATCGGTCTAACGGTTTCCGAGTTATACCCATCTGGAATATTGTTTCCTTGATAACTCAAAAAATGAATATTCGATCGAATTGAAGTTTGGTAATTAGTAGTAGAAAATCAACATAAAGACGTGTTTAAAATTTTGTGAGAACCGTACCCCTAGAAAATTTGAAAAAAACGACGAGAAAAAAAATTTTAAGAACCGTACCCCTAGAAAATTTCAAAAAAATCACGAAAAAAAATTGGTTCAAGCACTGACGTGAAGTCAGAAGCTTTTGCGCGTATGTTCTATTGTCCATTCTTCTGTATTGGACACCCTTAATCGAATTTACCATGGTAAATTCGATTAAGGGTGTCCAATACAGAAGAATGGACAATAGAACATACGCGCAAAAGCTTCTGACTTCACGTCAGTGCTTGAACCAATTTTTTTTTTTCACTAGTGCTTATTTCGTGAATGGTAACACTTAGCTCATGTCTGATTTGACAGATAATTAGTTTTATCCTTCCGCTGAACGAATATGGTTGTGTATACGCTTGAACAAGGCTGGGAAATATTGCGACATTACTTTGAAAATCATGATAATGTTGCAGAATGTGTGCGAAAATTGCGTACGGCTTTTGGAAGAAGAGAAGCACCGTCAGCTCCGTATGTTCGTTATCTTGTGAAAAAAGTGAAAGAAACTGGCATCCTCATCGATAAACCAAAGCGTGAAAAGCCAAAAACAGTGCGTACACCCGAGAATATTGCTGCTATGGCAGAAAGTGTGCGTGAAGCGCCATCAACATCAATTCACCGTCGTTCTCAAGAATTGAACATTTCGGAAAAATCATTGAGACGAATATTGCATAAAGACCTTGGTATGACGCCATACAAAGTCCAATTGGTTCAGGAGTTGCCCTGTTTTTGAAGATCGCAGAGCTGATGTCGTTTGGCCACCTCGGAGCTGCGATTTGACACCGTTGGACTATTATTTGTGGGGTGTCGTCAAAGATAAGTGTTACGCCAACAAGCCAGAGACAATTGACGCTTTAAAGGACAATATTCTTGAAGCCATTGGTGAAATACAGCTGCACAAAATCGATAATGTGCTTAAAAATTGGACCGATCGTATAGGCTACTGCATGGTCAGCCGAGGCAGCCATTTGAATGAAATTATTTTCCATTATTAACCGGAAGGATTGTTCTTTCAAATAAAAAAGAAATTTAAGAAAATATTCAGTAGCTTTTTTTTATTGCATTTTCAAAAAAAAGAAGTTATTTGGCGGACCCGCGTTACAAAACGATCATTTCAGTTGTTTCTTGTATTGAAAATAATGTTAGAATCATTACACTGCAAGTCTTTCAGGGAATCATGCTGGGAAATTTTCAGAAGATGCAATGTTTTACCTTTGAGTTGTTTATATACAGGGTCTTTCAAAAAAAAGGTGGTGCTCATGCTAGGAGAGGTAGAACACTGAAAACTAAGTGTGGTTTGCTAAGGAAACAATCAGATCACAGAATTTTTAATTCAGAAATATGTATTCTAGCGGAATTCAAATTCAACAATGGTCCAACAATTTACGAGAAAAAAAATTGGTTCAAACACTGACGTGAAGTCAGGAGCTTTTGCTCGTATATTCTATTGTCCATTCTCCTGTATTGGACACTCTTAATCGAATTTACCATAGTGAATAATATTGTCCATTCTCCTGCATTAGACACTCTTAATCGAATTTACCATGGTAAATTCGATACAGGAGAAAGGACAATAGAATTCACCATGGTAAATTCGATTAAGAGTGTCCGCAATACAGGAGAACGGACAATAGAACCTACGCGCAAAAGCTCCTGACTTCACGTCAGTGCTTCAACCAATTTTATCTAGGGACAAACATTCACGTTTTACAATCGACCTCCATTACTGAGAAAAAAAATCTACTTTTCTTAAAATGTGACGTCATGAGACGTAACACCTAACTATCAGAGCAAATGTGGATTCTTTTACCACTACATTATCTTCTCAGTTTTTTCCTACCGCATACAATTAAGACCGTTAACTTCACCCTTAAGTTAAAAGTTCTACAACCATAATAAACACGATTTTAATCATGGGATGCTGTGTGCACCTCCCTTTCGCATCTGCGGTAAAACTTTCACGGCTTCCAAACTTTTAATTGGCGATAGGGCCTGGCTGTAAATTCTCAGGGTATATCGGGAATGGCTTGGTTTGCTTCCAGTCTTGTCGGGACTCCGTAAGATCCGGAAAAAAAATTAGTGTTAGGACGAGCACGCTGATAAGGAACTCCTGAGAGTCCCTATAGAAAACTCATGAATAAATTGGAAAAATGTAGAGGCCTTGTCGGGCGTATAAATGGGTTTGGAGGAGGTTTGAGCTGTCTACTGGGAACCGCCGTAAGAATCACGCTGTAAATTTTACGATAATTATTTCGCGTTCAAAATGTATACACTGTCATCTGACTTTTTTTGTGCCACTACATATCGCTTCTCCGGAAGAACAAAGACGCAACTGCAAACTGTCAGAATCTCAATCCTTAATCTTCAATCAAGTCATTAAGGCTGAATAATGGTTATTCAGCCTTGATGGCGTGATCAACAGAAATTCTGAATTTCTGACAGGAGATTTGGCGCTCTTGTTCAAACTTTGACAAATCCTATCTCCGAAACTAATGGATTCTCAGAGTTGAAAATGATATCAATGGATTCTTATGATAGAACTGCACCATAAAAGAAATTAAATTCAAATAATAGTTTATTTATCAAGATTAAATGAGCAATCTGCAATGATTCATCCTCGTGGTATGGGTTGTTGCAACTTACACTCGTTTTCACAACTCGAAATACCTAAGGAAAGTATCATCGAAATGTCTAGAGCAAGGATGGAAACAATCATAGCAGATTGTCCATTTATTCCTGATATTTGAATACGTATAGGCTGAAGAACAAATTATTTTAATAGTTCAAAATATATTGATAAGTTACAATCCTCTTTTCATAATTCAATTGGCTGGCGCCATCTTTTTGTTTTTCACTCTATTTCGATTAAAACTTCCCTGAGCTTATGGCAAAGCTAAAATTTTTGTACAAAAAAAATATTTATTTTTATTAAAGTATCAAGGCAGTTTATTCCTGCTAAATTCAGTGCTAGTTTTTTTTAAATTTCCGCGTCTTTCTGGATCAACACTCATTTACCAGACTATACCGGTGTCACGTCCCAGTAAACAGCACGGAGTAGGGATGAGAACGAAGCCGGTCTCCTGTCTTTCTCACCTTTTCTCACTTTTCTTAACCAGATACGTTTGAGTGGGTAGTTCGTATTCGCAATTGAACCCGGTAGGTGGCGTCGCAATCGGGTTCTAGGTATTTTTTAGAATTACGTGTTTGAGTGGGTCCCTGGGTAACTTGGAAATTCAATTGACCCGGTAGGAGGCGGTAGAGTTTTCGCATTTGGAGATAAAATTGCAACCGCAATAACCGATTTGGCGCAGGCGAAGTTGCGTGGGTCAGCTAGTCAAAATATAATAATTGAAAAAGTAACTTACTTGCAATAGTATAATCTGCCTTCTTTGGTGATGTGCACCGTCCATCCTGGCGCTGGAGCGTAATCCAAAACATGGGTGAATCCTTCGGGATCACTCTGATTTTCTTCAGCTGGCTTGACTCCCGATTCGCTAGGAGCCGCCTGAAGAAGCATCACTTACGTCCTAACCTGAAAGAAAGAATAAAAAATACTTATAATGGTAGTGCTATTATATTTTTAGGGAACTCCAGAATTCGCTGAAAAGTTGTATAAAGGTACATAAAAGGCATGGAGTCATCTGAAATATCGTCCCCATAGATGCAAGGAGAGAACAAATGGAGGATTTCCTGATTCTATATTGAAATAAAAAGTGGCATAATACTCCGCCGTATTCACAAAGCATTAAATCTCCGTTAAGTCCTAACTGAGGTCCTCAGTTGAGGATAAATTTGAATCGCAACCTCAGTTTAACGCGAAAATTAACGTGAAATAGGTCATATTCCACCAACGTTAAATACACGTGGATTCTTCTGCTGAAACTGCATCTTAAAAAAAATTGAATTTGAAATTTGTAAGGTAAAAAAGAATTTTTTTTCGTTACTCCGAAACCATTTTATTTTGCTCAATAACGAACTTAACCGAGATATTTATCTCCCAAACCTCTACTCTGAAAATTTCAACTGCCTAGCTCATTCCGTTCGAGAGTTATCGTGTTAACGGAGGTATGATTGTCGAAGTTTGAATAATTACTCGCTAGTAGTTGGACAAGAGCGCCAAAGCCCCTGTCCGCATAGTTTTCCCACATTTTCGTAAAAGAACAATGTCCGATAGATGACATCAAACTTACCCTTAATAATATGTTGTTACATGTTGCATTTCTACCATTAATATTAACAAAATATCACAAATTAGTCACAAAATTATAGTTGTTGCATATAACACAGAATTCACTGTCACAAAATATAAACCGAATTACGAAAATGTCGAACACGCAGATAAACTTGATGCTGTTACACCGCAAGCGATCAAATCACATACTAAAGCTTCCAATAGTTCCAATCTACAATCTGCATCATCGATGCAGTTGTTTCTTATCAGGTACTAGTTTTTTCACCCGCGCGATGACTAAGGAAACTATAACAAGAAACAAATATTACTAGGGAACACTGGGTACCTACACTTCTTTATTATATAAATATTCAATAGATTAAAATACATCGAACTCAGGCCCTGAGTATCAATTCGGAAATTATATAACAGTATCTATAGAGAGAGAGAATTAACTTTATTAGCATACGACCGAAGTCTTCCAGCCTATTACACTCAGGTTTAAAATGTAATCACTACAATAATTGATAATTAGTTATCCGAGTCATTTTTATACATTATTAATGTGTTAACCATTCTACTTTTCTGATAAATAGTTATTTAAAATAAAATCAAGGTTACGTTGTAAAAATAAAACTAAAACAAAAACTCGCTTCACCTATAAGCAGATTTAAGGTAATAATATAGGGGTTTATCTGGCTTTTTCCTCTTGTAAGTTGTTTCAGGACATTCTGTGTGGAGTAAAGGTTGTATTATCTCATTGTTTTCTTCTGATAATATGAACTTCTTGTTCAGTCTGTCAAATCTCTGGAGTATTGGCTCAAGTTTTTTCGTAGAGTAGCTGGTTTGAGGGATTGTGAAGTGGGTTATTTGGGTGTCGGATTTTTGTTATCCTCCTCAGTGCAGTTCTTTCACAGTATCTATTAAATTAATAAACATAATTTCACTTAAACATCGTTTTCTATGCAGTGCGCGTCAAAATTATGGAACAAATTAATTTTCTCAGAAGAAAAATATTTGGCAACAAAATCCTGAAACAGGTCAATTTTCGTTTCACTATTACCAAATTTGTATGCATTTTTCAAAAATAGCAGAACATGTATGTACAATCCAAGGAGATCACATGATGGATTGGAGTAATACAAAGATTCTAATGACAGAACCTGATTATATTAAAAGGAAACTTAAGGAGTCAACTTTGTATTTTATTGAACAGAGAATGCAATTTTGCAAATTGCTCAATTGGTATTGACCATATTTGGCTAAATTTATTGAAAAGGGAGTTGGAACTTGGAAATTTCTATGCAAAGTAAAACTATGTTAGCTATGATTTTTAAATACTGTCAATGTGACAATTCTTGAATTTCACAATCCGCCGTATTCACAAAGCATTGTTAAGTGTTTGAATCTCCGTTAAGTCCTAACTGAGGTCCTCAGTTAAGGATAAATATGAATCGCAACCTCAGTTAACGTATTTAACGGTGGTGAAACAGGCCTGTTTTACCACCTTTACCCCTTATTGTCCCTTATTATCCCCAATTTATCCTTAACTGAGAACCTCAGTTAGGACTTAACGGAGATTGAATGCTTTGTGAATACGGCGGAATAACTATCAACAAAATAATTCTAAAGATTTTCATTAAGCGTCTGACGAAGGAGTCTGATATAGACTCCGAAACGTTACGATATAGTTGTTTCTTCGTTGATGTTGTTTCGTTGTTGTTTGTTAGGCAACATTGTTCAATTGATTGCTTCTGACAAATATCTTGTGTTTCTTACGCAGAAGCAAATCACAAAAGAATTAATTTTAATTTTATAGATATTTTTCAGAGTTTGGAAGAGACCACCCAGAAAAAAACCTTTTAATAATGAGTATACCTCCCACAGTATCCTTTAATGATTACTAATCATTTGAGACCATTTTCGGGAAAAGAACATGGGCGCAATGAGTGAGAACCTATTTAAAGGCCATCCGAGCTAGAATCACCCTTTAGAGGTCCGCACACATCGACCGATCTCCACGATCGGGCTAATCCGATCAGTAGATACGGTCTTCCATACTGCGCTTAATTTCCTAATGAAATTTCCGCATTCCATGCCAAATCGGGAAACTTCGATTGAAGTTTCCGGCAGGTAAGAGGCAGGTGAGGCGGACTTACGCCGCAAAAACGTCCAAAGCGAATACCTACGAGGATGGTGGGGGTCGAAGGGGGGGGGTCAGAGGGTCTTCCTCGTCGATTTGTAGGGGTGGAAAGGATATTTGAGATTCCGCGGAGAAATTGGGGGTGTGCGCTCGTTCATTTAATGATTTAAGGGGTTTGGTGTAGTCAGAAGCGTCAAAACATGACAATTTAATTTTTTTTTGTCAGTAAATTATTTTATTTTATAAAAGTGAAAATATGGTATCATCAAATAAGGTTTTTGACTTGATTTGACAGAAATTTCAGAAAAAAAATTGGTTCAAGCCCTGTGGACAGGAGCTTTCTGGCGCTCTTGTTCAAACAGACAAATTATATCTCCGAAAGTATTGGTTTCTCAGAGTTGGGAATTATATCAATGGTTTCTTATGATAGAACTGCATCATAAAGGAAATTCAATTCAAATAATAGTTTATTTATCAAGATTAAATGAGCAATCTGAGAATGAGAACTGCACCATGGAGTAAATCAAATTGAAATAGCTGAAATGAATTTGACTCTCTCTTATAGAACAGGATGACATGTACGAGTATGAACACAGAGCATTATTATATTATAATAAAGCTTAGATAGAATAATTATAGCATTCTGTGAAAACATAGAAGTACGATTCATTATTGAAATTTCGAAAAATCATATCTCCGAAAGTATTAGCTTGTTGGAGTTGAAAATGGTGTCAATGGATTTTTAGGGTGAAACTGCATCTTAAAAAAATTTATTTTGAAATTTGTAAGTTAAAAAATTTGTTTTCGTTACTATGAAACCATCGCGCCTATTTTGCCCAATAGTGAAATTAACCGAGATATTTATCTCCCTAACCTACTCTGAAAACTTCAACTGCCTAGCTCATTCCGTTCGAGAGTTATTGTGGAAACAAAATTTAAAAATTTTCAAAATTTTTTTTTTGACACTACGGTAACCTGATCAATACAAAACTTCACATGCGTCTAAAGGTCATGATTCTACAATTTGATGCTAAATTTCAGATGGATCGATTGATCGGTTTCGGAAATATTCATAAAAAACGTTTTTAGTAAAAAAATGCCATAACCGAGGCCATAACTCCGAAACCGCTTGATGGATTTCGCCCGTTAACGAACTCGTCCGAGATATTTACGCTCCAAACCTACCCTGCAAATTTCAATCCTATAACTCTTTTCGTTCGAGAATTATCGTGTTAACGGACGGCCGGCCGGATAGAATCAATTTCGACCACGGATTCTTGATCAGTGAGTCGAACCAAATCGTTTGATACCATTTTCAGCCAAAAATTAGAAAATTACAGACATTTGGGCAAATTGATAGGCACTACTCTGTTCAGGAGAATCCTATAAACCAGAATATTATCTGTAATCGGAAAACCCTTCACATGTAAAGCGCTGTGATCTTTTGATGCTTGAATATCCCCCCATACTACCCAATTCTAACTACGCCAATGAGTGGACTATCATCCATCGTATGCAAGGTACCTTTTACTTAAACTTAAAGAAGGAAAAAAGGGCAATGTACGGCAGCATATTTTATTTATACCGTAATTTAATTACGTTACATTGTACCTAATGAATTATTTGGGAACTTCAATGAATTACAGAACCCCGGACGTTGTTAAGCAGTGCACCTTCGTAATCCCTTCCATTGTCTCGTGATTCTTCGCAACCTTGAGTGAATCAATTCGTAATAAGAAATATACAAACATAATATCAGAGTTGATGAGGTCGTAATAGCGTTCTTCGTCACTTTCACTGGACGTTCAACACTGCTTCCGAATGCAGACACTTTCTTTTTATGAGGCGGATCGAAGCCATGATTTCATTCAAAGATAATCCGATACAGATAAATCTCTCATAAATGGATTAGGACCAGGATCAGTATCATTTTCCAGTCCCTAAAAGGTTTTATGGTTAACCGTGGAGTAATAAACGTGCGCCAAAGGTACGGTAACTATAAAATGTAGTCCCACTGAAAACTGTACGAGCAATTTTCATGATTTTTTCACGGATTCAAGGCAGGTTTTATGGCCAAACATAGCGAGTCATGAACGTGCATTAAGAATTACATAGATACGAAATATTGTATAATCCATATCTATGATATTTGATCGAAATCTATAGGACATATTTCTATGACTCTCTCTGCTGGGTCACAACTTTAATTATTTCTGCAAATTAGAGAATACAAGCTGTTAGAAAGCACTGATTGGAATTCAGAAGCTTAAGCGCGCTTGTTCTATTGTATATTCACGCCTCAGACACCCTCACGAAATACTGCATGAACCTTCAAGCCATCTTCTTAGCTTTAACACGTGAGTAAAAAAATGGTTGAAGCACTGACCTGAAGTCAGGAGTTCTTTTGTCCATTCTTCCGTATTGAATCATGGTAAATTCGATTAAGAGTGTCCAATACAGAAGAATGGACAATAGAACATGCGCGCAAAAGCTCCTGACTTCGCGTCAGTGCTTGAACCAATTTTTTTCTCGAATTTTTTTAATTTTCTGGGGGTACGATTCTCTCTTAATTGTACGCACGTCTTTATGTCGATATTCTACAACTAGTTACCAAGCTTCAATTCGATCGAGTCTATATTTTTTGAGTTATCGAGGAAATAATATTCCAGGTGGGTATAACTCAAAAACCGTTGGACCGATTATGCCCAAAATAAACTTAACAATCTCATTCGGATGCCCAAACACCCTGAAAATTGCAAGTTCCTATCTCTTTTCGTTCGAAAGATATCGAGGCAACGGTCACTCATCCAGCTACTGAACACAAGGCTGCTCGGATCTCCAACAATATATTGTTAAACAAACAACAAACTCAAATGTCGCATTCAGATGCACAACCTAACCTGAAAATTTCAAGTCGCTATCTCGGAAACCGTTGGGCCGATTATGCCCATTAACTAACTTGTCCGTCGTATTGGGATGCGCCACCTACTCTTTCTGTTCTGAAGTTATCCTGGCATCAAATTTGACCTCGATTTCATCATCAGGGAGTTGAACCCAATCGATTGAGATCATTTTCGGCAAAAAATACGAAAATTACAGACATTTGAGCAAAATGATAACGCGATGTTTCAACTGCATTGAAATTTTAAAATAAATGAAATAGTGAGCTTAAAATGAAATAGTACCTAAGCTTACTTAACGCGGATTCGAACCCGAATCTTCAGCATGGCAGGCGAGCACGCTACCATCTCGGCCATCAAAGTGTTGTTACCATTCTGATATTTACTAGTTCGAAATGTTATTTTCACAATAATTCCTTAAACACAAAGCCGACTGAGGTGAAATCCGGTACTCGATTGTAAAATGGCGGCTTGAAGGTTTTCGTAGAATTTCATCGGAATCTGACAGACAGTTTATTAAATATAAAATTTTTTAAAAACAAATTTTCTAACGATACGATCCTCACGAAATTTTGCAAAAATTTGCGCATCGGCATTCTACGACTAATTACAAAGTTTCAATCTGATCCGATCTGTATTTTGAGTTATCGAGGAAACAATATTTCAGATGGGTATAACTCCAAAACCGTTTGGCCAATTATATCCATTAACGAACAACCGTTATATTCGGGTGCGCAACCTACCCTGAGAATTTCAAGTCGCTATCTCTTTCGGTTCGACCGGCCGGACAGAATCGATTTCGTGAGTGAGTCGAAACCGAGGTCGAAACTAATCGTTTGAGACCATTTTCGCCCAAAAATTCGAAAATTACGGACATTTGGGCAAAATAATAGCACGCTGATCCCTATAACGTCCAAATGACGTCTATGCACGTCAAAATTATCTACCACCATGAAAATTCAAAAAGATTATAAAATTTTTCGAGACATCTACAATAATTTCAAATTTTTCTCTTATTTATTTCTTACCAAATTTTTAGTTTGTATTCTTGTTAATTATTCCTTTAATTTCTCTGTGTTTCTGTGCGTTATCTGTGTATTTTTCATAGAAATATTAATATCTATATGGTATCTTTCCTCTATTTATTTATAACGTTTTCTGGTATAATTTTCAATTAGGTACCCACTCAATGTTCCTTCAAAATTTTGACTGTTACTTATTTATTTTTCTATTATAATTTTTTCACCTTTCCACCCATGACAAATGTTATTTTGCAAGTACATCTCATTTTCTCTCTATAATGATTAAGGTAAATCAACTTGCGGTAAATATTGACAGACATAGAGAGGAAGAACAACTCAATTACCATAACTCCCACGAGAATATATAATATCTACGTAACCGCAAAACAATTACTCATAGTTACCTACGACTTGTAGCGAAATAATATCAAAATTCTTCAACATTCCCGAGCCGCCCGGTAAAGCGAAGGGCGTAAATTGAATTAATTCCACCTTTATGCAAATTTCATTAATTTTATTCCACAAACACAAAATTCGGGACCTATCATAGCACCTAATGAAATTACGGAATGTTGTTAATGTCGGGGTATTTGGTGCCAAAACAAACTAATAAGGACCTTAATTTGAAAGCAGTCATGAAGAAAATTTAAATTTTCCACGAGAAAAAAATTTTCCATTTCCAGGCGCTGCTTCTAATTGTCATTATTGTTTTCACACCTCAGAGAAGAAAGGGGATTTTAATTTTTCCAACAGTTTGAATCAACAAGATAGCGCGCATTGAATATTAAAAAAAAATATATACACACCTTATCTTTTATAGGGAAAACTTTCTTGTCATATGGTATGGAATTTCGCAAAAGGAACAATTACACATTTTTTAAACACTAAACGACGATTCTGCCGTATAAGATCACTCAAGAACACCGAAGTCCGTGCACTGTCACTTCAAAAAAAATAACATAAACACATGTACGGGCACTGCGAACGCACAACCTAAAGCAGTTATCAACGCAAACTGAGTTCAGCTCAGCACTAAGGAGTAAGATGACGAAGTAGTGAAGAGAATGGGAGAATCGTAGTGGGACGTAGTCATTTATTCGATGGACATTGCAGCTTTCTATAGTGCGACTAGCAAGAGCAAGGACACAGTAAGGTTGACGTCCGCTACCCATTCATAGATGACGCCCAAATCATGGAGGATAGATCGCTTCGTTAGGTGAATGAATGGAATAAATCTATCCTTTAATACCAAAATAAACGGTTTCTGTAAGGCGTTTACAGGATTCTTTCGATTGAAATAAGCGATTGTTGATCAGATAGAATCTGTTGCCCCTTGTATATTGTTGTAGGGGTAACGTTGCACTGCGACCTTGAGGTCTATTATGCCCCCCCGTCAGAGCTGTTGATGTCATCACTATCTACAGCTCGCCTTCAGTTCCAGAGTTCTGATGAACTCCAGTATCTGGGATGGCTTCATGGAGGCTATATGGCCCATATACTCCAACGCCAGCTCCTGTAGTGGTTTTTGAAGCGTCTGTGTACCATTTAATGGCATTTCTTTTAAGTACTTGGGTGGTGGATTCCCTGTCAAAGTCTTTTTTCCTACCAAGCATCGCAGTGAAGTTCTTTTCGTTGCTTACTTTCTTGAAACTGTTGTCCTTTGAAATATAGGTAAAATGATAACAGGCTGTTCCCTAGAACCTACACGCAAAAAAATTATATTGAGGTACATGTCTTTTCTGCTCAGGAAGGCCATGGAATATCCTCGTGAAGTTCTGTCGATGTACTTATGAAGGTCCCTGTATAAGGAATGATTTAAAATAATTAACAAGCTCATATAAATTCGTTTATTAATTCTTCACTTAGCAATAGTCTCATAATCACAATTTTAGCTGAAGACATGAAAATTCTACGTCTATTTTATACAATGTATATATTAACAAATCTGGTAACCTATCGGTATGTATATGGAAGAAATATTAACATCAATGAATAAAAAAATGAAAAAATTCTTCTGAAGTATTTGATAAATATATACAATGCTATCAGGCGTATATTTCATATATTTTGATTCTGCTCAAAAATTAATGGTTAACTTTCACAATAATATGTAATACAAGATATAAAGCTCTTCGAATAGGAATACTGATATCAAATTTCAGTCAACAGCGATGTTCGAACTTATGGAACGTCGAATTTTTTTCAAAACCAACATAGTGCGTCAATAAGTGTTGCGCTCTTCTTGTAAGTACGGATAGCAAAAATAAAAATACTATTTACATTAAGGAACACATTAGTGAATTAAACGAAACAATGAAACCCAAAACAAAATTGTTTCTACCCAAAAATAAATAATCAAAAATTGGCTATGCATCCAAGCAAATTATGAATTCGAGAAGAAAATGCATTTATCTTAATACTGATTGGACACCGATCACTTGAACGCAACCGATTTACCCCATAAAACCATCGTGATGAATTCCATTGTTTTCGTCGATTAAAAAATTATGAACTAAACACAACCGTACTCGTACCACACAGCTGTTTCCTTTGGGTTTGCCGGTTTTTTACTTTCCAAGTTGTCCCTAGGAATTTCTGGTAGATTCGTTTGGTTTCCGAGGGTACAGAGAGTATCTCCACCTATCACAGTCGATATCCTATTATATACTAGAAGAGGGGGATTACTGTCTTTCGAAGGGGTAGATTGAATGGGTGGTGGAGAGGGAGCAGGTTCGTCTTCAGATATGTATACTGTTCTGCGAGAACCTATGGAACCCAAGCTGGGACTGTCGCGTAAGAGCAGTTCTTCACCTATGAAATAAAGGAAATTAGTTAGAAATTGAGTCAAAATATTAAGTAATCATTAAAGGATACTGTGGGAGGTATAATCATTATTGAAAGGTTTTTTTCTGGGTTTTCTCTCCCAAACTCTGAAAAATATCTATAAAATAAAAACTAATTATTTTGTGATTTGCTTCTGCGTAAGAAACACAAGATATTTGTCAGAAGCAATCAATTGAACAATGTTGCCTAACAAACAACAACGAAACAACATCAACGAAGAAATAACTATATCGTAACGTTTCGGAGTCTATATCAGACTATCTATATCTACTGATAAAATGAAAATTAATTATTTTGTGATTTGCTTCTGCGTAAGAAACACAGGATATTTGTCAGAAGCAATCAACTGAACAATGTTGCCTAACAAACAACAACGAAACAACATCAACGAAGAAACAACTATATGTTGTTTCGTTGTTGTTTGTTAGGCAACATTGTTCAATTGATTGCTTCTGACAAATATCCTGTGTTTCTTACGCAGAAGCAAATCACAAAATAATTAATTTTTATTTTATAGATATTTTTCAGAGTTTAGGAGAGAAAACTTTCAATAATCAAAATATTAACCTCAGTTCTAGATATACTCAGTGACGTTTGAGGTGTTACACCAAGAAGGAATAAAACATTAACGCATGGTTCTTGAAGAGATGTGCTTTGTCTTTCCGAAAAGTGACGTGTGTTGTGCTATAGATAACTTAACGTTTAGCTTGAATAAAGAGAATTGGTGACCGGTTACCATAGGCAACAGCATCCCAAACTCTTACTCCATCTTTGACATGCGTCTGGGTTGTGTTCGAATATCAACTCCACGGAGTAGAGTAGAGTTTTTGAAGGTTTGACAAGATTTACTCTGGAGTTAACTCTGACACTGACACTGACAGTGACAGAAGGTGCCAATATCGGAATATAGGTTATGTTGGTTCAAGAAAGAACCTATTATTATTGTTTTCTTCACATATATGTAACTCTAATCATAAATATATATCGTGAGCAGTATTGAAACTATTAAATTACCTCACAAAACATTAATAAAACAGTGGGGCAAAGATACTAGATTTTCCGTCCCATGAGTTATGTCAATTTTGACAGGAGTAAAATGAACTCCGAGTCGAATACTCAGAGTTGCGTTCGAAAATTAACTCTGTAGAGTAATATTTACTCCATTGCGTTCGAAAACTGAAAGGTTGAGTAAATTTTACTCTGTGTCAGTCGTCCGAAAAGTCGGAGTATTCGACTCGGAGTTCATTTTACTCCTGTCAAAATTGACATACCTCATGGGAAGGAAAATCTAGTATCTTTGTCCAACTGTTTTATGAATGTTTTGTGAGGTAATTTAATAGTTTTTATACTGCTCACAATATCTATTTATGATTAGAGTTACATATATGTGAAGAAAACAATAATAATAGGATATTTCTTAAACCAACATAACCTATTTTCCGATATTGGCACCTTCTGTCACTGTCAGTGTCAGTGTCAGAGTAACTCTAGAGTAAATCTGTCAAACCTTCAAAAACTCTACTCTACTCCGTGGAGTTAATTTTCGAACACAAGAGTTTTTGAACGACAGTCATAGAGTAAAATTTACTCAACTCTTCCGTTTTCGAACACAATTTGGTAAATATTACTCTACGGGGTTAATATTCGAACGCAACCCTGAACTAGGGTTTGGAATTTTTAAATTATAAATTTTCGATAGTCAGTTCTCGTAAACCGATTTCTTGATGAAAAACTAGGAGATGAAATTTAGTTTTTGCAAAAAATCACGAAAGATAAATCGTCGAAATCGTTACCATAGCATGCTTTGAATATAGTCATTATGTTACCGAAAAATCAAGAAATTATTTCTTCTCAGTGTATCACATCTGAAGTCATCCAGTATACAGGGTGATTCACGAAGACCGTTCGTTGGAAGATTTCGAAGAAAGACCCAAGATAAACACTTGAAATTTTATAGTTAAGCTTTCTTAGGAGAGATGAATTCTTGGAAAAAATTTCAGATTCGTTGGACTCCCGGTTTCAACGGAAATTATACCAACTTTCGTTTCTTAAATGTAATACCCAGTTTTTTCATTGATAATCAGATTACCCATTGAATTCTACATTGTTTCAATGTGTCACTTACATTTATTCTCAGAAAATTTGTGTGAAATTTTAAAAAACTTTAAATATTCTCAAATAGGGCTTCATTCCAATGTTTGTAACTATTAGATTTTTTGATAAAAAATCCTGATTTTCTAGCTTCTATCAGGAGACATATCACTGCTTCTTCTTCGTTATTTAAAAATTCAATTGAACATACAGGGTGTTTCTATTTCAATGTCAAAGTCAGTCATGCCAAAAACCTCAAAACTCAGTTTTTTCAAAGGCGAACCCATTTGTTTTATTGGTCAGCTGGAATCTATGTTAAAAAATAGTGTATTTTTGCAAAACATACTACTTATTTACTTACCGAATATATCGGAAAATAAGCATTTTAGACCAGTAGTATGTATTAAAAAATACACTATTTTTTAACGTAGATTCCAAGTGACCAATAAAAAAATGGGTTCCCCTTTCAAAAACATGAGTTTTGAGGTTTTTGTCATGACTGACTTTGACATTGAAATAGAAACACCCTGTATGTTCAATTGAATTTTTAATTAACGAAGGAGAAGCATTGGCATGTCTTCTGATAGAAGCTAGAAAATTAGGAATTTTCATGCAAAAATCTACAAGTTATTAACTTGGGAATGAAGCCCTATTTGGGAAAATTTAAAGGGTTTTTCAGATTTCGCACGAATTTTCTGAGAATAATATGTAAGTGACACATTAAAACAATGTAGAATGCAAGGTGTAATCTGATTATCAATGAAATAAACTGGGTATTACGTTTAAAAAACGAAAGTTGGTATCATTTTCGGTGAAACCGGAAGTCGAACGAATCTGAATTTTTTTCCAAGAATTCATCTCTCCTATCAAAGCTTAACTATAAAATTTCAAGTGTTTATCTTGAGTCTTTGAATTATTCTAACGAACGGTCTTCATTAATCGCCCTGTATATTTAACAAATGTTAAAACTGTTTTTTATCCTCCGATAAATAATTAGGGGTCATAGATTGAAAATCTAGATTCCAAAAACATATAAGAAGATGACGTTTTGTGGAAAGCAATGGATTTGCTATTTGGTTTTACAATTTTCTAAATATTTTTGTGTTAGTTTTGGAACTTATCTTTGTTATAGTTGTACGGATTCTATTTAGCGATTCTACAATTTTTTTATGGGATTTTTAATTCTGGTCAGTGATGAATCATGAAGCTTACTATAGTTAATACTACGATGGGATGAAATGACGAATGTTATGTGTTTGTTTGTTTGTAATCATTACAGGCATTTTGAGTAAGCGGTCAGAGAAATTTATTTATCATTTTATCATTGGTTGGTTCCGGGTCAACAAAATGGTTAGTGCTCCTTTCTTGGCAAGTGTGTTGACCACCTCATTTCCTGTGATTCCCCCGTGAAAAGGAACCCAGGCCAAGGAGACCCTGCTGTTCTTGCCTACTTCATTGAGTTTTGGATTCGATAACATGGGAGCTCAGAGCTTTAACAGCAGCTTGACTGTCAGAGTGGATTGCTGTATCACATCACTGATAGTTTCTTTCTAGGTTCATTTCCACGAATCTTTCTATTGCAAGTATGTACTTCCGCCTGAAAGACGCTCGGATAGGAGCCTAGCGATAGTGAGCATTTGGTGCCTGCCCCATATTGTATATTATTATACTGATCCTCCTAGGTCTTCCCCAAGGAGACCCCTCATAAGCTCTCGAAGAGCTTGAGCGAGCAAGGAGAACCAGTTGTGTTCTGTGTAGGCTTTGTTACTGTGTCCTTAGGCCACCTTAGGCACAGCACTGTTAATTTTTGACCCAACAGTTAATGTTAATATACTTCAGCACCAGCTCCTATATAGGTTTTTGTACCGTCTGTATACCATTTAATGGCATTTTTTTCAAGAACTTGGGTGGTGCATACCCTGCCCCAGTCTTCCTCCTACCAAGCATTGTAGTGAATTTCTTTTCGAAGTTGTACCTTCCTGAAATCTTGTTATTTCCTTAATAACTCAAAAAATACAAATTCGATCCATTTAAAACTTGTCAATTACGTGTAGAATGCTAACGCACATTTAAGCGAAATTTTGTGAGAAGTGTATCACCAAAATAGTTATTTTTGTATCTAGTGCGCGAAATGCTACTTTGGTGATCGAGAACTGATTTTTTTAACGAGGCGCAGCCGAGTTAAAAAAATAGTCGAGATCACCAAAGTATTTCGCGCATGAGATGCAAACAAAATTTTTTCTACAAACGCCAAAAATATTTTTCTAAAATAAGTAACATGCGTAGCTTAATATGAAAAATAGTATTGAACTGGCTTAAAATGTTTTTCCAAATCAAGTAAATACTGTAACTATGAAAATAAAATGGCATTTGTTTGTTTGATTGAGGAACATAAAGGTTAAAATATAAAAGCTCCATTTAGTTTACATGCAGTGTGCGAAGTAAGTACTTCGCACACTACTTCGCGCACGGTGTCATGGTAACGAAGGAAAATGAAAAAAAGGGTCACTTCGCATATTGTTTTCAATGCGCGAACCTTGTCATTTTTTGACGTTTGTAGAAAAAACAAATTAAAATTGTTTTCTTCAAAAAGATTTTTTGTTTGATTCATACAATTGTTGTGGACATTTTTTGAGCCTTTCGATACAGAATATCTCCCCCACCTCGCTACTTTCATGTTGCGATACTCTGACATCTCAACAATAAAAAAGTCTCACCGTCAAAAACACCCTGTACAAAGATGTTACACAACAAACATTCGGAAACTTCTACGTAATCGCTAAAAATTACTATCGGAATAATCAAAACTTCACCTCGTAACCCTCGGTCCGTAATCTGTCCGGCAAACTTGAATTTTTCTAAACGACTCTCCGAACTGCCGAGACAGATTCATCTCGCGTAAATGAATCCATCGCATCTTCCACATCCAACATGTACGTGAGCACGCCCTGAATCTTTCTTCTCAGGCTGCTCCTCATCGCACGAGTATTTTCATGCATGAGGAATTCTTGTCTTCGCGCATAAACCGACATACTTGCTATGCTGTTTCGCCTCGACTGCTGTCTCTGCGACCTCCTGAGGGCGATCTCGTCCCTGGGCTTGTGGCCGTGCAAGCTGGCGCTGTGCGTCCTTCTGAAAGGTTCCGTCCGAAGGACGGAGTCTTCGGTGCTGTTGTCGGATTCGTTGCCGTTGGAACTGTTGTTCGATTCTCCGGAACCGCTGCAGCTCGGACCCGCTACCTGGGGCTCGGCCGTGATCGCTCTGGGTGTCGTTTCTTCCTCGGATGATCTGCGATTCTAGAAATGAGAATTTATCGAATTAACTTCAGTTTTATTTCGCTCTCTTATGTCGATTTCAACTGAACGGATGTTGGGCTAATTATAAAGTCGAATTTACATATAATACAAGGATAGTCCCAGAAGTACTCGATTTGACGTGTAGATGGCACATTTTAAGTTTGACAGCGTTCCAGGGGGGTATTCAAGTCTTCATTCGAGAATATTCTCTTCATATTCCTATTATATACCAAGAATATTTTTTACTTGGCCCAGTGTACAGAGATAATATTATGAAGACAGATTTAGATCAAGTTTAGATATATTACTTTATGAATAACTGAATATTTTTCGAAAATATTCTCTTCATATTCCTATTATATACCAAGAATACTTTTACTTGCTCCAATGTACAGAGATAATAAACTGAGGACAGATTTAAATCCAGTTCAGGTACATTGCTTTATGAATAACTAAATATTTTTCGAAAATATTCTCTTTATATTCCTATAATATACGGATGAATATTTTTGTTAGCTCTAATTTTCAGTATACAAAGATAATATTTTCGAGACAGATTTAGATACATACATTTTGAATATTCTAAGTACGTTTCGGAAATATTCTCTCCATATTCCGATTATATACCAACCAAGGAATATTTTTAGTTGTACTAATTTTTACCTATTATACAAAAATATTATTTTCGAGACACATTTATATATTCAAGTTCAGATAGATGAATTACCTTTTGAATAAATATATTTCGAAAATATTCTCTTCATATTCTGATTATATACCAATATTTTTAGTTGGGTCCGATTTTTTACCTATCCCAGTATATAAAAATAATATTTTAGTTAAAGTAAGTTGATATAGAGAAATGATGCTGTTTTACTTTTTTTTACATTTTCGCCATTAGTTCTTCTGGGACTTCTCTCCTACATAAAATAATAGAATATAAACTATATACAAAAACTAGATTTAAAAGAAATCCTGTGAACAAAACCTCATCAAAACTTTGTACAGTATTCTTGAACAAATTGATGTAAGATTCTACAAGTTAATACATAAAATATCCAAATAGTGGAAACTATTTCTTATAATACTTATTGTTAATACCAAATTAATATAACCTTTCTTGATCTAATTGACCAGAATCTAGTAAAAATCTATTGAAATGAAATATAATCCGCCGTATTCACAAAGCATTCAATCTCCGTTAAGTCCTAACTGAGGTCCTCAGTTAAGGATAAATAAGAATCGTAACCTCAGTTAACGTATGTAACGGTGCTGAAACAGGCCTGTTTCACGTTAATTTTCACTTAAACTGAGGTTGCAATTCTTATTTATCCTTAACTGAGGACCTCAGTTAGGACTTAACGGAGATTTAATGCTTTGTGAATACGGCGGTAAAATTTGTAAGTTTAACTTAAGACACCACGAAATTGAATCACAAAATTGTAGCAAAAAAAACTAATATTTTATTCAAATTCTGAATTACAACAGACTAAGATGACCAATGTGGAAAGGTTAAGAGTTCAAGTGTAGCTATCTAGTTAATCTTCGCCTTTTCAGGGCAAATGCTTGTACATTTGTAAAATAAGGTCGATTTATTATTATTATTATTATTAATTTATCTACCTATTTCTCCTCGTCTCTATAGCTACAGAAATCCTACGAAGTTTCAATGAAAATAGAAATTTTGATACTTACATTACACCTTAGCATCATACTTACACTTCTACTTCTACTCATTATTCCGGATCCAGCTTTCCGGACCCTTCTAACGAGAGATGCAAACCCGCTCCTGTAAAATAATTTCACTGAAATATTCCTTCTACGAATGAATAAAAGATATTCGTTTGAAGATGTTTGTCTTTCTTGCCAAGTCTTAGTTTAGGTTATTTTTAGTATTTACCCTAGTATCATGGAATTTTATTTATCTCAAAATTCTCCGAATGTATTGGTTTCTCAGAGTTGGGAATGATATCAATGGATTCTTATGATAGAACTGCATCATAAAAAATTAAATTCAAAACGTAGGTCTATGACCTCATATGTTCGATTTACATACATCTGCAAATTATAATTAGAGAATTCTATGAAATCATAAAATTACGATTAATATTTAAAATTTTGAAAAATCATCTCTCTGAAAGTATTAGTTTGTTAGAGTTGAGAATTGTATCAATGGATTCTTATGATGAAACTGCATCATAAATTCAAAATGAGCAATGTAAATTTTTTTTTTTCGTTTACACCGACTTTGCCAAATAATGAACTTAACCGAGATATTCTTCTCCCAAACCTGCTCTAAAAATTTCAACTATCTAGCTCATTCCGTTCGATAGTTATCGTGTTAACGGACGGACGGCCAGACAGAATCGATTTTGACCACGAATTCTTGATCGGAGCAAAGATTCGAAAATTACATACATGTCAGTACATCTGAAAACTGTCAAATTGAGGTCATTTAATTGTCAATGAAAATGTCACTGAATAACTCCAGCATAAGAACAGACCTACAAAAAAATTTTCAAACTTACTTCTTGGTATTTACGTTGTCGAGTTTTTTGTAGAAATCGAATATTTTCTCTTCCAACTTGTCCTTCTGCCTAAGGATGTTATTGTACTGTTCCCAATGATGTTTAGCTTCCATCTGTGAAACGTTTTGTTTGTCCATTGAATCTGCCATACAAACTAAACTCTGTTTACATAGCTCCGAGAAACTGTCGAGCAAGGATATCCTTGTAAGATCCTGCTTGTTCAGATTGTCCTGCAGCATCTATAACGAAAATATTTCACCTTCAGGACGCATTGTAAGATAGGAACTATATCGCCTTTACTTGACGGTCAATTTACAAATTTTCTACCTCAATGAATGTAGACAAGAATTCAAATATGCCACCAAGAGGCTATAGACCACATTAGTTAGGTTAGAATCATTCTCTTGGCGGGATATCCATATCAAAATTTTTTAACATGGAATGTCAACTTTGAGATGAAACCACCGTATTTAAAAGAGAATGTTAGTACAGAGACAACAAGTATTGGGTACCTTCATCATTAGTGCATGTTTTCATGTTATTTCCACATTAAAATCTACTTCAATTTATTCTTAAATCAAAATTGAAACCAGTGTAGTTCGAAAGATTTCCGTATGTCGTAGATGACTTCTATTGTGCGTCATTACAAGGCCGATTTAGGGTTATGTTATTATTTTTGACTGATTTCGAGTGAGCTAAGACATACGTCAATCGAATTTGATGAACACTTTTATATTTATTGATTATTTTGGAAATATACAATTATGTTATGAAAACTTAATTCTAGACTGTTGAGAAAGGTTCACTGAATCTAATTCAACCGAAATAAACCTTAAGAAATTAGCCAAAGTATCTAAAAACAGGCGAGAAATTCTCGTAAATTTTAGGTCCATAAGAAATGCATGGGGAATTCAGCGCTCGGATCCACGGATGGATCGTAATTCAAATTTCCCGCCTAACCTAACTAATGTGGTCTATACCAAGGAATACGGCATCGTACTGTATTATGTGACGTCATAACTCAGTTAATAAACATCAAGGTCACCAGTTAAGTTAGCATTCTACTGTTTATTATTTTTCACTGTGATTTAACCGAGAAAATGAGTTCCAAACTATGTGTAATTTGTGTAATTGCGTATTGAGTTTACTTTTAAAATTTCTCACATATAAATTATGAAAAAATCAAAGGAAAATACTTTGTTTCATACTAGAGGTCCGGAATGAATTAAGAAAGAAATAAATAAATATAGAAACAAATAAATAAATATAGAAACAAATAAATAAAATAAACGAAACGAAATCCTCCTCACCTCGCATCTTTGCTGCAAAACTGCGTTTTCTAGCTGGAAGTTAGAGATCATATCGGACTTATTGTCGAGTTCACTCTTCATCTCAGCATTGACAGCCTTCAACTCTCTAAATTCTGTACGTAAAGTACCAAGTTCTTCTCGTGAACATTTCAATTCAGCGTAACATTGTCCATTTGTGTTCAACAGTACGCGGAAATCCCTCTGAAAATAATTTCAAGTGAGCATCAATCAGAATTTTCAGTAATTTGTTCCTAAACTCACCCGTAGTTTGGAGTGTTCGTCTCTCAAAAGAGAGAGATCGTTGGAATCTTTCGAATGTTTCTCTTTTTCTTGTTTCAAAGTTTCAATTTGAATCTCTACGCCTTTTACTTTTTCCTTGTATGTTCCAACTTCAGTTTTCAAATCTCGATTAGTCTTCTTCAGGTCTTCCTTCTCCCCCCGTAATTTCTCATACTCGGCTGTCAGTTCAGCGTGAATGTTGCTGAGGATACCCTGATCATGGGACAACGCTTTATGCTGACTATGTTGTATTATATTCTGTCTAGATAGCTGAGAAAGAATTTTAGAAGATCAGGAATAGTTGAAATCAAAAAATCCTAATTAAACAGGGTGAGTTTTTGACCACTGCATTAATTTTAACCAATGATTCCTCTAATCAAATGAAACACTTTTTTCATTTACCATTTTTCCAGATTCGGCTCAGGTAAAAAGTTACAAGCGTTTAAAGATTTCACAATGTGCTAATACACTCCCGCATATAAATTATCTATGACATTGTTGGCGGACGAGAATAAGGCATGGTAACGTGGTTTACAGCTTGATTCGGGATTCCAACGCTCAGGGACGGATCCATAAAAGTAGTGAAATTTCTGGAGTTTTCCATTTTAGAAAATTCAATGAAGAATATCTCAAAAACGGTGCGTTTGAGGAGAAATGATGAAGAATAATATAATGTTGTTCTAAAACGATGGAATATTCTTGAAATGACTCAAGAAATACTTTATATGCTTTCTTTATGCTAATTTCGTTTAGTTTTATGAATCCACGAGTCCATAACTAGAAAAACAGTAGAAGTAGAAAATAACTAATATTTGGAAAATATGTATCATAGTTATAGGAAACTTTACGCCAACATTCATTTTATTCGAAAATAGGATGTCAAAGCTACAAAATAAAAACTGATTTTTTTTCCAAATTTCAACAGCCTGTATCTTTTTACCTGAGCTAAATTTGGAAAAAATGTTAAATGAAAAAAGTGTTTCATTTGATGAGAGGAATATTTGGTTAAAATTAATGCAGTGGTCAAAGACTCACCCTGTATGTCTTTTTTTTACTTACATCCTCCTTTTCTGCCACCAATTGGCTGTTGGCAAGTTGCAAAGCCGTCTGCTGCATGTGCAAACTCTGCAATTGCGAGTTCAACGTCGAAATATCAACCTGTAATCTGGCATTTTCGGTTTTCAGGGCCTCGCTGGAGCATTGCAAAGCAGTAATTTCCGCCTCGAGTTTCTCCACTTGCTGCCTCCATTCTTCAGTTAACGAACTGGTCATCTCTTCCAGATGCTCGTCCAAAACACCATTATCCTTGGTCTTATAGATCGCCGTCAAAGATTTCGAGATCTCCAAATTGTCCAACATTTTTTCCAGAACGACGTTGATGTCGTTCTCTAGAATGTCCAAACTTAAACCTAGTTTTTCCACGTTGGATCTGAATTTTTCGTTGTGGACTTTTTCTGTCACTAGGTCTTTTTGCAACGTCGATATAGTCTCTGCGTGCATCTCGGCGTGAGATAATAATTCCTGTGCTTTTCTTTCGCAATCTTGTAATTTTTCTACTTGTTCTAACATCTCTAATTTTTCTTTGGATAGGATCTCAACTTGTCGTTCTAGTATGGCTATCTTATCGGTCTGTTGATCCAAACCTACACTCTTGACCTGAAAAAAATTTGATTCAATACTAAAAAAAATTGGACTTTTGAAAAATATGTAATGACAGGGGTACCACTCGAAAACAAGGTTATTTCAAGGTCAGGGTATTGGCCCAACAATTGGAAGAACTTTGAATTATACCAATTATATACAGGATGATTCACGAAGACCGTTCGTTAGAATATTTCAAAGGAAGACTTGAGATAAACACTTTTAAAAAAATTTATAGTTAGCTTTGTTAGCATTTTTTGGAAAGAATTTCAGATGGGTTCGACTTCCGGTTTCACCGGAAATGATACCAACTTTTTTGAATATAATACACAATTTTTTCATTTGATTACCCATTGAATTCTATTTTGTTTTAATGTCTCACTTACATATTATTCTCTGAAAATTCGTATGAAATCTGAATAAACCCTTTAAATTTACTCAAATAGGGTTTAATTCTAATGTTAATAACTTGTAGATTTTTGCATGAAAATTCCTAATTTTCTAGCTTCTATCAGAAGGCATACCAATGCTTCTCCTTCGTTAATAAAAAATTTAATTGAACATACAGGGTGTCTCTAGTTCAACATCAGGGTCAGTCATGACAAAAACCTCAAAACTATTTTTTTTCAAATGAGAACCCATTTTTTTTCAAATGAGAACCCATTTTCTTCAAATAAGAACCCATTTTTTTTTTCAAATCAGATCCCATTTTTTTTTTCAAATGAGAACACATTTTTTATCAAACGAGAACCCATTTTTTTTCAAATGAGAACCCATTTTTTAATCTACGTTGAACAGATAGGGTATAAGTGTAATACATACTACTGCTCAAATTAGAACCCATTTTTTTTTATGAGAACCCATTTTTTTAAATGAGAACCCTTTTTTTTTTTAATGAGAACCCTTTTTTTTAAAGTGAGAACCCATTTTTTTTTAATGAGAACTAATTTTTTTTAATGAGAACCCATTTTTTTAATGAGAACCCATTTTTTTTAAGAGAACCAATTTTCTTCAAATGAGAACCGATTTTTTATCAAATGAGAACCTATATTTTTCCAAATGAGAACCCATTTTTTTATTAGTCAGCTGGAATCTGTTAAAATTTAAAAAAATTGTGTATAAGTGTAATACATACTACTGCTCTAAAATGCTCATTTCCCGAGATATTCGGTAAGTAAAAAATACACTATTTTTGAGCGTAATAAAAATGGGTTCTCATTTGAAAAAAGATTTGAGGTTGTTGTCATGACTGGCTTTGACATAGAAATAGAAACACCCTGTATGTTCAATTGAATTTTTAATTAACGAAAGAGAATATTGTTCGAAAAATTATTGTTGGCTCAACTTAAGCGCATTAATTATTTTTTCTTACCTCCAATAATTCCTTCGTTTTCGCCACTTCTTTTTGCAGATTACCGTTCTCCCTTTCCAGTGTTTCTATTACCTCCGTCAATTTTTCATTTTCACGTTCCGTTTGTCTAACTTTAGCACTGTCTTTTTTGAGGGCTTCGATCATTTCTTTGAGGTCACTGTTTGATTTTTCCGCCTTATCCGCCCTGTTCTTTATTGAATCGATAAGGGTCAACACTTTTTCCTTTTCCCTCATCAAATGATCGATACTCTTCAATAACTCTTCCTGTCTAGCTAATTCGGTTTGCAAATCTTGAGCTTGTTTATCCGAAATGCTCTTCAAGGAGTCTACATTGTTCTGGAGCTTTTCGTTCTCGTCGATTGCCTTCTGGAACAAGTTTTCCACGGCTGCGTTTCCTTCGCGCAGACGATCGCATTCTCCTTGGAGGCTATCGCATCGTAAAGATAATTTTTTCTTCTCTTTCTCCAGTTCCAACACTTGGTTCCCGGTCTCGTAGAAGTTTTTCTGCTTGAGGGAGTCGACGAGGATCTGTAGCTTCCTGTTTTCAAGTTGTAATCGTAACGCTCTTGCCTGTACGTTATTGTTTAATTCTTCTCCTATACTGGTGTTGCCAGTACAGTCGTAGAAGTTTCTTGAATCGTCTGCGTCGAAGGTGCCATCTTCCTCTATGTCGCTGTCGTTGAATGCATTTCTAGCGACTTGTTGCAGTTCGTGGTTTTGATCCTCTAATTCTTGCACCTTTGTTTTTAATGCGTCAAGTTCCTTAAAAAAAATTGTTATAAAACATATAAATAAAAAGATAAAGGCTGATAAAATGAGTGCTTCAGGATTTTAAAGTGATATTGGCAACACTGTTAGATGTAACTGATAAATTATTTAATAGTTTTGTAGGTTAGGATATTACACCATAACATGGAATATTTAATACCGGACTTGTTTGCTGTAAATATTGAATGTTAAGCTTGTTCATCGGTTTCTTCATGTGGGTAAAGGTCCACACCTAGTGTGTATGTGTCAGCGTATGTGTCAAAGTCAAAGGTCCCGGGATTGGGGTTATCGTATTGTTATATACGGGCCTTCCGTAATGATTTACATCACTTCATCTAGTGATAGAGAAAATGGCCCATGAAGCCATTCTCGGAATATTTAGGAAAATAAAAGGTAATGAGAGTATTAAAAACCAGAAAGCCTGGTTCTCTCTTACCAGGTATCTATAAGGTTCTTGGGTTCTTCTTTGTTCACTAGACGATCAAAATGACCAAACCAAGGGTAAGAATCGCGACATACCAGTTCAAATCTTTTCACTTGAGTAAACAGTTATAGAAGCATTTTTGGGCAGGCTCAGTACGTTAATATCAAAACCAAATCTCTATTAAGGCAATAATTCAATAATCAATCAATAATTTCGGAACGTTGTTGCTGTGTTAAATATTGTTATGTAATAACCTAACCTAACTGTCAACTAATTTATTTGTCAAATCTTACAGTGTTGCCTATATTCCACTACAAAATCCTAAAGCACAAATTCGATCACCTTTGGCATATATAAAACATGGCATTCTATGATTGAAGGATTAGATTTTAAAACACTTACGATTACAAGGTCGTTAACAACCATCTCAGATGCCAGTAGCTTCTGTTCCGCTACAAATATCCCCTTCGCTTTTTTCCTAGCCTCGGCCAACTGAATTTCCAAAGTTTCTAAGCTACGTTCCAGCACCTTTTTGTCCGCTAGCAACTCGTCCAACCTGTTCCTGTTCGACTTGGCATCTATCAGATTCCTCCTCAAAGATATCACCTCCTTCTCCAGACTCTCTGATTTTACCGCCTTATCCTTAAGATCATCCCAGTCGTCCTGGGCCCTGTCGGCCTTTTTGATGTCCGCATTGAGTTTGTTATTCTGAAATCATAATGTATTGTCTAAATAGCCAATATTTAGAATATTAGAACTTCTAATTGAAATGTCACCATCTCAAGGAAGTCAAGGTAGAGTTATGGACCACATTAGTTAGGTTAGAATCATTCGCTTGGCGGGAGATCCATATTCAAATTTTTTAACAAGGACTATCAACTTTGAGATGAAACCACCCTATTTAAAAGAGAATGTTAGTACAGAGACAACATGTATTGGGTACCTTCATCATTAGTGCATGTTTTCATATTCTTTCCACATTAAAATCTACTTCTACTTATCCTTAAATCAAAATTGAAACCAGAGTAGTTCGAAAGATTTCCGTATGTCGTAGGTGACTTCTGTTGTGCGTCATTACAAGGCCGATTTAGGGTTATGTTATTATTTTTGACCGATTTCGAGTGCTAAGACATACGTCAATCGAATTTGGTGAACACTTTTATATTTATTAATTATTTTGGAAATATACAATTTTGTTATGAAAACTTGATTCTAGATTATTGAGAAAGGTTCACTGAATCTATTTCAACCGAAATAAACCTTAAGAAATTAGCCAAAGTATCTAAAAACAGGCGAGAAATTCGCGTAAATTTTAGGTCCATAAGAAATGCATGGGGAATTCAGTGCTCGGATCCACGGATGGATCGTAATTCAAATTTTCCGCCTAACCTAACTAATGTGGTCTATTGCAGATAGATTTCGTTTTCAATAGACCACATTAGTTAGGTTAGGTTGAAAATTTGAATTACGATCCATTCGTGGATCCAAGCACTGAATTCCCCATGCATTTCTTATGGACCTTAAATTTACGCAAATTACTCGCCTGTTTTTAGATACTTTGGCCAATTTCTTGAGGTTTATTTCGGTTGAAATAGATTCAGTGAACCTTTCTCAACAATCTAGAATCAAGTTTTCATAACAAAATCGTATATTTCCAAAATAATTAATAACTATAAAAGTGTTCACCAAATTCGATGGACGTATGTCTTAGCTCACTCGAAATCAGCCAAAAATAATAACACAACCCTAAATCGGCCTTGTAATGACACACAACAGAAGTCATCTACGACATACGGAAATCTTTCGAACTAGAATGGTTTCAATTTTGATTCAACAATAAATAGAAGTAGATTTTAATGTGGAAAGAACATGAAAACATGCACTAATGATGAAGGTACCCAATACTTGATGTCTCTGTACTAACATTCTCTTTTAAATAGGGTGGTTTCATCTTAAAGTTGAAATTCCATGTTAACAAATTTGAATATGGTTCTCCCACCAAGCGAATGATTCTAACCTAACTAATGTGGTCTATACTCTTGTAGAGCAATTTAACCTCAAATTCAAGAAATTTATCCAACTCACCTCGCTTTGTAACTTTAAATTTTGCACTTTAACCCTTTCAAGTTCCTCGCTGATCTCAAGGATGTTGTCGCTTCTCTCGTCTCTGTGAAAAGAATTGAATATTAATCCCAAGGAAGATACCAGAACGAAGGAGGCGGCAGTGATGAAAATCAAAAGGTCGATTCTTTCAAATTTGGGCAAAACAATACAGATAAACTTAGATGTCGACATGCGTAAATATATAGTTTTTTGGATATTCGTAAGTTAGACGATTTCTGTATATTTCTCGGAGGTCACACTTCTATGTTGCGCTCTGAAAGTTCGCACGGATTAACGAGATATACCGTGCAAAAGTGGAAGAATTGAAACTTAGATGGTTTCACTGGATTGAAAACGTTTATTACGTACGAGGTGTTCCTTATATGTGTATCAGCTTGGAACTTTTCGAATTCATCTACACTCGACAGCGTCAGTGATGAATGTGATGATTAATTGATTATTACGTAAAAGGTGTTTCCTAATTTAACATTAATATTCAAGAATATTAATCTATGCATATTCTGAGTTCGTTAATGGGCAAAATCCGCTGAACTGTCCCAGAGTTACAGCCATCTTGGTACCCGTATATTAAGTGATATACCTGCGTTTATAACCTTATAGTTCCGGTGATGATCCTCATAGATGAATTGAGCTGTGCATCAAATTTTTTAAGCATGAACACTGTTAAACCAGGCGGTGCAACAATATTCAGCTATAGAAGAAACCAAGACTAAGGCCGTACGAAGAGTAGTGTAAGTATAATCTCGTTCCTTGTCTTCAACCATAGACAACATTCTTCAACTTCAGACGCATGTCATCCAAATGAGCTTTATATGTTGTCTATGGTTTTGATAGCCCTAGGAGCCGAGCATAGAAAATATTTCTGGTTGTCAATCATGCCTATACTTCAATAAGACGTATTTTCTTTACAGGTCACGAAACCCACAAAATTCTAGTATACACTCGCAAATATGGCTACATTACTTAGAATCTTTCTGATTTTCCTTATTTTTGGTAAACTGTTCTCCAAGAAATCCGAGCTGGATCCAGCAGAAGAGCCCGTTGATGAAGAAGGTGAATTCTTCATGAAAATAACTAAAATATTTAAAACACTGCCACTTTGAATACCTAATGCTGAATTTTTCGTTAAGAAATTCACAGATCCGAAGATTTTTATGACTCCTCAAGAAAACCGCCTGTAGAGTTGGAAGACCATCCACGAGAGGGCAGCAAAACCAGTGTTCGTCCAAAGGTAAAGATTTTCAGAACTATCCGCACAAAAATAAAAAAAATAATTCTTGAAAAGCACTGACGTGAAGTCGGGAGCTTTTGCGCGAATGTTTTTCTGTCTATTCACGCCTCACACATCATCACGAAATAATACACGAACCTTCAAGACGTCTTTTTGTCGCTCTTGTACCTCGGAACAGAGTGCTTATCAATTTGCCCAAAAGTCTGTAATTTTCGAATTTTTGGATGGAAATGGTTTTAAACGATTTGGTTCGACCCACCGATCAAGAATCCGTGGTCGAAATCGATCCATTTCTTTTCCCACCTAAAGTTGCTGTAAGATATCTTGGATATCTATCTCATCTTGTTGCCCTCAACAAAAAATCAACGAATTCTGTCATGAATTAGTTTCCGAGATATCGTTACGATTGTTATGAAATTCGGCATGAACCTTAAAGTCGTCATTCGTAATTCTACACCTGAATTCCAACTACATCGGATCTGTAGTTTCAGAAATATTGAGAAAATAAAATTTAAAATATCTCTGAAACCGTTGGACTGATTTTGCCCATTCAAGAACTCATTCTGTCGAAAATTCGTATTTATTTCACTTAGCAGTAGAAATATCAAGGATTGAAATAATCAACCCAGAATAGGCGCCATTGAATGTCAGGAAGTAAGCCCAAACATGCTCGTTTCACCCCTTTCAGATCCTACGAGTGATATATGTCCCACGTGGGCGCCAGTAGCGTATCACGCATGCACTGACGCCATCTATGTACGTAGATATACCATACCTTCTCCCATGAGGCATTTCGAGCGAACAAAATATGCGCAAAAACATAAGACGAGTTGGTCACTTCTGTAAATAGACAATCCATACGGTCGCTCAGTTTTTTTCCTTTTTCAGATCAAGGAACTTATGGCCGAATTTTTAGTGAGCAACGAACAGTTACGGGAGTTTGAAAGAAGATTCATTATCGACGTGAAGAAAGGATTGGGCAACCAAACCCACAACATTTCAGTCGTTAAATGCTTTGTAACTTACATTCAAGACTTACCCTACAGACTTGGTAAACCACCAATAATTTTGATAATCAATGTTTCATCGATCTCCCTCAACATCCAGATCACGGGACCTACCTCGCCGTGGATCTTGGCGGTACCAACTTCAGGGTGCTGAAGGTAGAGGTGGGAGGTGAAGATCGCAATCTGAAGATGACCTCCATGCAGTTCGTGGTGCCCCACGAGAAGATGCTCGGCACCGGAGATATACTCTTCTCCCACCTGGCGAACTGCATTGCCGTGTTCGCAGAGAGGTACAACTTGAACAAGAGCGTTATATACCTAATGGGGTTCACGTTCAGTTTTCCCCTGAGCCAGAAGAGCCCGAAGAGGGCTCTGATAGATAGATGGACAAAGGGCTTCCACTGTACCGACGTTGTGGGATACGACGTGGGAAAACTGTTGCAGGACGCGATAAATAGGAGAGGGGTGAGTGTGAATTTTCTGAACGTATCCATTAGAAATTCTATGTTCTTGATGGGAGCAATCTCTGACTTATGTCTATACCATAGACATAGAATAACATGGACTGGTTGTGAGAAAGAGACCATTGAAATCAGCATTGAAAAAAGACAGAATAGTTAAAGGCAAACCACGGTATAAGAATATATTTATATAATTTGACGATTGGCAAAATCACAGAATACAAAACATTGGTTTCCTTTATCCTTTGACATTTCTTGTAAACAAGAAATGTCAAAGGAAATTTGTGAGAAATATTTTCAGATTATCAGAATATTCAGAAACGAGTCTCGGATTCAAATGAAAATATTTTGCCTTTAACTATTCTGCCTACAAATCACCAAAGCACATACACAATACACGAAACCAAACAATACAGTATACGTATACATACTGTATTGTTTTACTTTCGAAGATATGGTTTGTCAAAAATTGAACAAGAGCGCCAAAGCTCCTACCACAGGTCTTTCCCCCTCTTATTTCACATGACCTCAAAATTTAAGTGAAAAATTCAAATAAGCAAGTTTTTGGTTTTTTATTTTTATCTTTTACAGAAGAAAATATTTTTTTCACGAAATTTTGTTCAACTTATCTCTTTATGTCCCAGACATAATCTAATCTAATCATTATGTGATCATCCGCACGGCTTTTCACTTTAATTTTCTTATTTCATATTCTGTTCTTTTTTTCAGATGAAAAATATCAGAATAAAAGTTGTTATAAATGATACCACGGGAACGTTGATATCAGGAGCTTGGAAAAACCCAAATTGTAAAATTGGTCTCATAATTGGTGAGTATAGTGGTACTGAACTTTTGCGCGCACGTTCTAGTGCTATCATTTTGCTCGAATGTCTGTAATTGTCGAATTTTTGGCTGAAAATGGTCTTGAACGATTTGGTTCGACTCACTGATCAAGAATTCGAGGTCAAATTTTATTCTGTCCGGCCGGCAGTTGCCACGATAACTTTCGAACGGAAAGATATAGCAACTTGAAATTTTCATGGTAGGTGGCGCGTCCAAATACGACGCACGAAGTTCGTTAATGGGCATAATCGGCCCAACGGTTTCCGACTACTAATTGCGGGTACCATTGAACGATTCAAAGTTACCCGATATTCATACGTTTCCCAATTAGTTGAGAAATTGAGAATTTTAACAAAAATTTAATGTTTACGAATTTATATTTTAAAATGAAACTGGAGACGACCACATAAAAGGCAAGAAAAATCAATAACTCACCTGCTCAAAACCGCCTTTGTAAATTTAATTTCGAATTATTAGGAAGCAACCAACTTCCGCTGAAAAACGCACTCATAACTGGCGCGTAAACAGAATATTCGACAGATGAGTAGTTCACTTTAATGTGGCAAACTTCACATTGGTATGTTCCGTTTTAAACAGTATCTTGTACTTGCGCCCAACTTTTACGTATGATCAAAATAAATTTATCATTGGAACGGTTTTATTCAAAACAGAGTGGAATTCGAAGTTACCCAAGATGACTTTAACGAACCAAAAATAAATTTGAAATGTCTCTTATAGGAAAATAAGATGACATGTGTGAACACAGATCATACGATAATTCATAGACCATTTTCATCTAAAAATTCGAAAATGACAGATATTTGGGCAAATTGATAAGCACTCTGTTCCGGAGAACAAGAGCGCCAAAAATCTTGGGGAATCGCGGAAAATCCAGAAAAGTCGGTCAGATTTCAACCAAATTCATATTTCAGATCGATAAATCTAAAATCGCGATTTCTAGCGTGTATCTACATAAGAAATGTACCAAAGAAAACGGAAAATCGAAAAAATGTATAAATTTCCACCAATTTCGGTGCTTAGTCGAAATAACTACCGTACAATAATTGTCATATTTTTTTTTGCAGGGACCGGTACCAACGCCTGCTACGTCGAGCAACAGAAGAGCGCCCAATTGTTCGACGGGAAAAACCACGGGTCTGGCAAAGTTCTGATCAACACCGAATGGGGCGCTTTTGGAGATGACGGCAGTCTGGACTTCATCAGGACGAAGTACGACTTGGAGTTGGATTCTCAAACGATCAACCCCGGTAGACAGGTGTACGTACCGAAGCGACCATCTTAATTTTAGTCGGGTGACCCCCAAGGCTATATTCTTTCACCCATCTATTTTTATGAACGCAAGGGTTTAAGCTTCATTTTCTATGCTGACGGAAAGTTGACACATCTCAATTTTCCATGCAAACAACACTAATTTCCCAACATGTCATTGATTGTATTTTGGGAAACATATCGGCTGATAAATTCTCAGTCTTTTGAAGGAAACAACATTTTTTCACCAAATTCTAGGGAACGGCTTTCTATTATTTTGCCCAAACACGTGTTGCCACGATAACTTTCAAGACGGAAAGAGATGGCGTCTGTTAAGTTCGTTCGTTAATGGGCATAATCGGACGAACGGTTCTTGAGTTACAACCATCTGAAATGTTGTTATTTCTCAGATGCGATCGAATTGCAACTTGTAGAATGTTAACGCACAAATTTTCGCGGAATTTCGTGAGGATCGTATCACTAGAAAAAAAAATTAAAATTTTTCCCAAAAAATTAAAAAAAAAATTGTTATTAAGTATCTATCAAATTCTGCACAACTCCTCAAGCACCATTTGTTTTTCCAAAAATATAAAATCCCATCGATCTAAATCTAGTACTAGGTTAAACAAATGTGGAAAGGCTCTGCGGACAGGGGCTTTGGCGCTCTTGTCAAACTACTAGCGAGTAATTATTCAAACTTTGACCAACCATAATCTCAAAAATATTGGTTTGTCTGAGTTGGGAATGATATCAATGAATTCTTTTGATAGAACTGCATCATGAAAAATTAAATTCAAAGAGTCTGTGACTCACCTCATGTGTTGGATTTACACACATCAGATAATTATAATTAGAGAATTCTATGAAATCATAGAATTATCTTGTTCCTCGGAACAGAGTGCTTATAAATTTGCCCAAATGTCTGTAATTTTCGAATATTTGGCTGAAAATGGTCTTAAACGATTTGGTTCGACTCACTGATCAAGAATCCGTGTTCTAAATCGATTCTATCCGTCCGTCCGTTAACACGATAACTCTCGAACGGAATGAGCTAGACAGTTGAAATTTTCAGAGTAGGTTTGGGACATAAATATCTCGGTTAAGTTCATTATTGGGTAAAATCGGCCAGATGGTTTCGGAGTAACAAAAAGAAAATTCAGCGGAGATTTGAGGAATGAATATCTCGGATGAATTCGTTATTTAATTTTAATTTAGTTTCTTTTATGATGCAATTCTATTAAAAGAATCCATTGATATCATTCCTAACTCTTTCCCACTTGTATCTGTCAAACAAGAAAGAGTTCATACAAAATTGTTTTAGACATCTTACCCTGAATGATTTCTTTTGACGTTTTCTGATTCTAGGCACGAAAAAATGATTTCTGGAATGTACATGGGAGAAATAGTGAGAGTGATACTGGTACACGCTGTTAAGAATGGTATTATATTAGGAGGAATTGGCTCCAACTCTTTATTTACCAGAAATATGTTCTTGACCAAATACGTATCTGAGATAGAAAGCCAAAGAAGAGGAACACACAAAATTTGCATGCAGATATTCAGAGGTTTAGGTGTTTATTTTTTTCCGATATCTTATTTCTCATACAGGGTGCCCCAAAAAAAACCACGCGAAAGTGACACTGGAGATAGATTGGCATTAGGTCTATCAGATAGCATCAACATGACCTCAGTAAAAGTCCGCTGGTTTTCGAGATATCACCACTTTTGTGTATTTTTTAAAAATATCCAGTTTTCATGGTAAATCGATACGGAGCTCGTGTCTAATTAAATCGAGGTCGCTGATCACGAATATGCAATTAGTTTTTCCCTAAGTGGCGTACTTTATGAAAATTTTCACTTAGAGTGAAAAAATGGACGAAAATAGGTCAATTTTGGAAGTTCACACCGCCCAAAAAAATCGGAGTAAGGTGTTGTTGATTTTTGCCGTCATATATGGATCCTTTATCTACTGAATAATCCGAACAGAAAATGTCCAGACCATACAATTCGAAAATTATGATTTTTTTCCCAAGGGTCTGTTTTTCGGAAAACTCATTTCGCGGTATTTCCGCGGAAAATTCTCTAATGAAAAATCCGATCATATATTCGTAATCTACGGCCTCGAATTAGTAAATGACGTAATTTGCATCGAAATCGGAGACCGGTCGAATTTTGGCAATTTTTTAATACATTAGCCTTAAAAAAATCCCATTTTTCGATAAAAAATTTTTGACGCAAAAGTATGAAACGGGTACTTATTCTTATAGATTCGGGGCCGTAGATTCCGAATCTACCATCAGATATTTATTACAAAAATTTTCCGAGAAAATATCGCGGAAAGAATTTTCCGAAAAATAGACCCTCGGGAAAAAAATCATAATTTCCGAAGCGTACGACCTGGACATTTATTGTTCGGATGATTCGATAGATAAAGGATCCAAATATGACGTAAAGAATCAGCAACACCCTACTCCGATTTTTTTGGGCGGAGGAAAGTTCCAAAATTGACCTATTTTCGTCCATGTTTTCACTTTAAGTGAAAATTTTCCCAAAGTACGCCACTTAGGGAAAAACTAATTACATATTCGTGATCAGCGACCTCGATTTAATTAGACACGAGCTCCGTATCGATATACCATGAAAAAAATTTTTTGGGTCGGCACTTAGAAATATTTTTGACCCTGAATCGGAGGAAAATTCTTCTTTCCCGTCCCAAATCTATGATTTTCATATCTCAATAACCAAATTTTCCCCGATTATTGGTCGGTGGACGACGTTTAGATTTATGTATCTATTTTTTCTGTATCTCTATCCGTACCATATTAGGTAATGATCGAATCCGTCAAAAACCAAAAAGTTTTCTCTAGTATCCAACACACCCAAAAATTTACAATTTTCCGATTAGGTCGACGCGGCTTTGGTTATTCACTAAATCGGGTACGCAGATCACGAATCTGTAATTAGATTTTCCGTATCTCGATTAGTTTCGGAGCAATGACGCAATTTCTGGCTCTAACTCCGGAAAATGGACTAATCAGTCGGATTTTTCGCCATATTACCAAAATTAATCGAGATACGGAAAAACTAATTACAGATTCGGAATCTACGCCCTCGATTTAGTGAAATGCCGTGGCGATCTAATCGGAAAATTCTAGATTTTTGTATGGGTTAGAATCTAGACAAAGGACTCACAGCTCTGGCAATGTGTTAGTTGTTGTATGCATTTTATCAATATTTCACAGGAAATAGGTCATAAATACTTCTACAAGGGTTGAAGTATTACAAGATATTTTACTTGCAATTATCTTTTCGTGGAAAATATTAATTTCAAGGGTGAGACCACCCATGCAAAAATAAACCAGTTAACCCAAAACATTTATGTTTTACAAGCGAGCTGCTTTGTTTAGAAATACAAATGAGCGCTTCCCAACATGTGAAGTCATGGGACGCAACAGTGGTGATATCTCGAAAACCAGCGGACTTTTACTGAGGTCATGTTGATGCTATCTGATAGACCTAATGCCAATCTATCTCCAGTGTCACTTTCGCGTGGTATTTTTGGGACACCCTGTATATCAGACGCGGAGCTCGTTTTTAGGGAGTAAATTAAGATATTTTGAGAATACGTGTAGGGTGTTCGAAAGCACAATTTAAAATTATTTTCATATATACAGGGTGTTCGAAAACAAAGATATAGACCAAAGTTACATTTTTTAAATGTAACACCCTGTATTTGACCTCAAAAATGAAATGTCAAACTCAAATTATGATGAGTTTCTTCAGATCACTTTATACCTTAGAAGCCACCGTTTACGAGGAAATGGCGAAAAATTGAAATTATGGAGGTTTTTAAAATAGCAATTAATGAAAAAACCAATTACGCCAGCGATACATACAGTATTATTTCGAGTAGACATATTGGTTATTCCTATACAGAAAAAAAATTAACTCTGGAATATAAAGAGTAAACATAATTAATTTTCAAACATAAACTACAAATAATGGTCAAAAACTTTCTTATTTCAAATAGCACACCCGGTATTTCCTACAACCTGATAGTTTCTCAGCAATTTTCGACCATTATTTGTAGTTGATGTTTGAAAATTAATTATGATCACTCCGTATATTCCAGAGTTGAATTTTTTTTTCTGTATAGGAGTAGACAATATGTCTACTCGCAAAAATATGTATTGCTGGCGTGACTGGATTCTTCATTAATTGCTATTTGAAAAAAATTGGTTCAAGCACTGACGTGAAGTCAGGAGCTTTTGCGCGTATGTTCTATTGTCCATTCTCCTGTATTGGACACTCTTAATCGAATTCACCATGGTAAATTCGATTAAGAGGTTTCAAAAAATAATAATAATAATAATAATAATTTCGAAGAAGGAGGAACCAAATTCTGGGGGAGGATATTCTTGAACAAATCCGCAATTCGCATTTAACATAATCCAACACATGATTTACTCCTCAGGTTTGCCACACATAACAGAAGAAGAATGTCTGAACGTCAGATACATCTGCGAGTGCGTGTCTTCGCGAGCAGCATACATGGTTTCAGCGGGCATATGCGGCTTGATAAGAAAGATGGGAGACAAGAACGTCGCCGTAGGAATTGACGGATCTGTCTATTTGCTTCATCCTAATTTTCACAGGCTCATGATGAACAAAATTCGAGAGTTAGTGGCGCCAGGAGTACAGGTATTATAATATATTATATTGTTAGTTATTGATTAGCCTTTCTGCACTGCTTCCAATAAGATAATGCCTGAAGCTATGTCCCAAGCAATTCCCCAAGAAGATTATCATCTTGGCGAAGCTTACAAACAACCCCACAAGCACTGTGAGTCTAGCGAGGGTCAGAAATGTTGGGACCACCAATTCTTTAAATATGACACATCTAAATGTTCACTCACTTATCTAACTCATTCATTTGCCTATTTATTTATAAGTTTCACAGTTCCAGGTGATAATTTATGTTTAGTATTTGTAGTGCAAAATCAGATCACCCAAAAAATCGACAAAATAAAGTTCAGTAAAGAGTGGGGCCTCCTCGAACATCAACCACAGCCTGATAACGCCTTTGCATACTTTCGATCAGATTGTTGAAGTAGCCTTGATCAATTTCTCTCCAGAGTTGCGGTAAAAGTCCTCTGAGTTCTTGAAATGTAGCTGGTCCCAAGCGGGTTCAGTTGGATTAAGGTCTGTCGACCGAGGAGGCAGGACCAAATAGGTAATACCATGGATTTCCAAAGCTTCATCGACAATTTACGCACGATTGATAGGCACATTATCGTCCAGAAATGAGAAATTTGACCCAATAGCAGCATGAACACCCACTCTAGCTCTTATCTCCTCATCTCTGAATCGATCCTGTAGCAGCACCTCCAGTATTCCATCTCCATCGCTTTCATTTCATTCTTAAGTTGCGTTGTCATTTCTCTTACCTCGGCTCCGTATTAGGTACTCCATTGAATTGGAGGCCAACGAGATAATGGGCATGCGATCGGACGTATCTAAAACCAGAACCTACACAGAGCGGCCCTACCGAGTCGTTTTTCCCAGCAGAGACGACTGGGCCGTCTCTGAGACCCGACTGCTTGAGGGTCCCTGCTGGTTCACAGATGGCTCCGCTACCACCCAAGGGGTGGGAGCGGGAGTCAGCGGTTGCAGAATTGCTAGGGGTGAATCCATCAGCCTGGTAGTTTTGCGACTGTCTTTCAAGCAGAAATTCTCGCCATTGATCACTGTGCGAAGCTCATACTCGAGAAGGGTTGGGCTCACGGATCAATCAAGATCCTATCGGACAGCCAAGCTGCCTTGAAGGCCTTGACTTCATACAACTGCAAATCCCTGCTTGTGCAGGATTGCCAGACCACACTCGCTGAACTTGGAGGGCGCTACAGGCTGCAGCTCTTGTGGGTCCCGGGCCACTCGGGCATAAAGGGTAATGAGATGGCGGACTCATTGGCGGCACAGGGGGCTTCCAAGGGGCTCATTGGACCTGAACCGGCCTGCGGTATCTCTCTCAGAGCAGCGGTGAAGGAAAACAACAGATGGGAGGACCAACAGGTCCAAGAAATCTGGAGCAGCATACCTGGACACAGACATGCTCGATCGAATTACTGGCCAATCAGCTGAAAGAGCCAGAAAATGGCTCAAATTCTCTAGGGTAGACCTGAGAATCCTTACAGCTGTATACACGGGCCATTGTGGCCTCAGGAAACACCTCAATACGCTGGGGTTGACTGAGGACTCCGAGTGCAGACTCTGCCTGGAGGACGACGAGTCTATCGAACACATCATGTGTGACTGCCCCGCGCTGGGGACAGGATCAGATTGGAGGAACTAGGAGTCCACAAACTGACACTGAGGGAACTGGACAAGTTCTCACCCACCAGACTCAAATCCCTTATCAAGAGACTTGAGCTTGTGGGTGAAGTATAGATTATATACTACAGGTGTGCCACAATAGACCGATTGGTCGCAGTGGAGGGGCGGGTTTCATCTGCCCAGCATAACCCATATAATAATAATAATAATAGGTACTCCATATTCTCTATTAAGGTTTTATAGATTTTTCTTTCAATATCATTTATTATTTGTGAACTCCAAAGTAAGCCATTCAGCTGTTTCGTGATTGATCTTCCTTGGGAGATCCTTTTCTTTATTTCCCTTTCCACTGGTTCCGATTGCTATGAGGGTCACTCCGAGATAGGCATATTCATCTACTCCCTGTATTATTTCATCTCGCAGGATAAGATCACTCCTGCCATTATTCACAACAATATATTTTGTTTTTGAGGTGTTTATGGTCATACCCCTCTATATATGCCTTTTTAAATTTCTCAACATATAATAAATATCTTCCGCATCTTTGGCTATGATGACCAAGTCGTCAGCAAAGTCAAGAGTGAAAATTATATATTATTTTCCTATTGGAATTCTCATATTTCGACATTTTCTTCGCCAATGTTTCAGAATCGAGGCAAGGTAGACCTTAAACAGAGTCAGTGCTACCAGACAGCCTCGTCGGATACCTTTCGAGATACGAAACTGCTTATACAGTTTGGTTTCCACCTTCACCCTTACTGAAATATCCGTGTAGAGCTCCTTCACTGCCCGAATATATATCTGGCTTATGTCATTTACTTCCGAGGTCCTCCAGAATTTAGCGATTGATTGGCTCGCCTTCTGCAAGTCAACAAAAATCAAGTTTCTCTCTATTCTTTTTTCCACAAGCTGCTTCAGGCAAAAAATGTTGTCAACGCATGATCTTCCTGCCTTGAACCCTTTCTGCTCTTCGATGACATATATTTCAACTTCTGCTCTACCTTTTATTACTCTACCATATAATTTGGACAATGAGATGGTAACACTGAGTCCTCGGTAATTTGGACATAAAAATACTACGAATCTCCACTTGAAATCAAATTTTCAACGGTGATTTAAGCATTCACTATTCACAAACAACACAGCTCTCAATTTAACTTTGATCCTCCTTCGCCGCCATATTGTAAAAAGTGATTGGCCTTCCTTTTAGAAGGTGCTATACCAGCGAATCTTTTTCACTGATATTCGGTCTTCCAGTTCCAGCTGATGGTGTCCGAAGATGGTAGCGGTAGAGGAGCCGCGCTTGCAGCCGCCGTAGCAGCCAAATACGAAGAATAAAGCTGGGTCCACACAAAACGTTCCCGAATATAACGTACATCAGTTCAATATCAACGCGATACGAGTAGGCGTTCTTGTTACAATGACACCATATGTCAATTCTGATATCTGTCATCCGACGACAAATTCAACATTTCATTTTTGTCCAAAATTCAAGTGAATCGAGCATCGATGTCGACGGGAAAAGAGGCGGAAAAACCAAAGGAACTATCACACCCATCGCACCAGAGAACATGCTTGTGTCGACCATTGAACATACCAAGAACGAAACCCACAAACGAGGTAACTTTTTCTTCGGCTTCCGAGTTTTATTCGCATAATACAATGCCGATAATTTTCGAGTGCTTAGGTTGTTCGGCCACCCTTTATGCCTTCGCGGAGTACCTCAGGGATCAGTTCAATTCCCTATACTATTAATAATTTTTTCACGATAATAAAAACTGAAATAAGGAAACCTCTTGTTCCGGAGCGGGTAGAGCTACATAACAGCCTTCTGTTAGCAATAGCAACAAGCCAATAACTTACATGACTCCTACAATCATGATATGTACTTTCAGGTGTATAATGTCTTAAAAGACTTCATGCTGTCCGAAGATCATCTGAAGAAATACATGAAATTACTAATGGCAGATCTACACAAAGGCTTGGCCAAAGCAACGCATCCAACATCCATCGTGAAATGTTATCCAACTTACATACAGGACCTGCCGACAGGACAAGGTAATCTCAATGAGTTTTATCCAATAAGTGACGTTGGATTCTTGATTCAAGGTTGGTCGAAAGGTAATTTCGATATTTTGAGTTTCTTGGGGCTCTGCAAAAAATACTGTTCGAACTGAGAAAACTATTTACAGAACGCCAGTGCCAAAACTATCTTCCAAACAAAAAGACGACCAACGTGACTGTACAATTTGAATGTGCGGTTGGCTCAGTGAGAGAGCATTTGACTTGGGAGCGGAAGCCCCAAGTTCAATTCCGAGGCTAGAAAAAAAATTTTATAGTCGCGGTAATCCCCACTATTCACTGTTGGGTCAAAAATTAACAGTGCTCCGCCTAAGGTGGCGTAAGGACACCGTAACAGAGCCTACACAGGACACAACTGATTCTCCTTACTCGCTCAAGCTCTTCGAGAGCTTATGGTGAAAATCTAGGAGGGACAGTATAATAATAATAAAAATTATTTCCAACATTGGAAAGGGCAATAAGGACATTGAGAAGTGAAGACCCGCTTCTGAAAATGGTGGCTCATCATGAAATTGGGAACCAAGGAGCTTTTCTATGTAGGGCTGGTCAGAGAGCTTTGGAGAAGCTCAGTATAACTGGAATATCAATCGATCATGGGCTAGCAGGAACATCTATCACACCAATAGACCATAGAAGAGTTGGCACAACTGAAGACAATACCGTCTGCTTGCAGAGTCCATGCTCCATCAGGATATGTGGAAAGACATAACGCGGCACTCCTAATTCTCTACTTCCATCTGAGAGAGGTTTATAGTATAGACAACGAACCAGTGCTACCATACGTGCCTCTGGAGATTTAAGCTGTTGTTGAAAATGACTGAGCTCATATCTACTGGAACTATGCGATTCCAAAAACTCGGCAGATCCACGCCATAAAACCAGATATACTACTGCTGGACAAAGAACTCAAGGAATTGTTTGTCGTGGAATTTTCCACTCCGCAGAAAATAAAGTGGTGATGAGAGAAGAAAAAGGGGGGAAAAATACAAGGATTGAATGTTCGCACTGGGGATCCTGTATCCAAGGTATGAGGTTAGGATGGTCGTACTAATCATAGGATGCCTGGGTGGAATGAGAGCGAACTACGTGACCGAATTGAAGATTATTTCGGCCTGCAAATCTCTGGCCAAAGATCTAGCACACAGAATGCAGAAGGCAGTGTTGCTCGGATCACTTCGAGTCATCAGGTTACATCAACTGTGAAGGCCGCTTACAGCTCATCTCTTTTGTTAAGGGACGCTGTGAGGGCAGGACGTAGAACTACTCCAAGGAACCTGCGAGAGGTTTTTTAGTGAGTAACCAATTAACAACTGGAGTCTCACACTCCTGAGAGAAGTGGACTCTCTCAGGGCGGGCCTGTAAAAGGTTTTTCATTTTCTCAAACGAAGAGATCAAAATATATCAATAGAAATGCCATTGTGGTCCACCAAGATGATGCTATACCTCATATAAGTATGGTAACACACCTAAGTTTACAGCTTTGATTGGATATACTACCACACCCACCATATTCTGAAGATCTGGCACCATCGAATTAAATTTTAAGAGGCAAAACCTTCTTACTTACTTTTCGACCAAACCAAATGCTAACAAACTTTCAAATAGGTATTTTCCGATACCTTTCTCCAATGAGGAACACCCAAAACTAACATACGTTACAGAGACGGGCCAATACCTGGCGCTCGACCTGGGCGGTACAAACTTCAGGGTCATCCTGATAGAACTTCAGAAGAACCATTTCGAAATGACGTCTAGGACCTTTGTGATACCGGGCGAAAAGATGACGGGGTCCGGCAGGGACCTATTCGACCACGTCGCCACCTGTCTACATATATTCATCTTGGACCAGAAACTGGAGAACGAATGTCTGCGTTTGGGCTTCACCTACAGTTTTCCGCTGATCCAGAAGGCCATCGACAGAGGTATAATAGAGCGGTGGACGAAAGGGTTCAAATGCGACGACGTGATTGGACAAGACGTCGTCAAGGTGTTGCAGGAGGCCCTAGTGAGGAGAGGGGTGAGATATAAAAATTATTGATGAGGTATTGTTGATTGGAGATGTAGCATTGCTATTTGCTAGATGAGTATCGTATATTGTACAACCATCCTTACAAAGTTCAACTAATTCACCAGTGGACCCAGAGCTAATACATATGAAAATGACAAATATCAGACATTTACACACATAAAAAAGCAACAGTATATTATTTGCAATCACATTATGTCAAATGTATCAATGAGCACTCACATACATCTTGATCAAACTAAGTTCGTAAAGCCATAAATCGTTGCAAAGACGAGACCTTTGTATATTGTTGTAGAGGGTAAAGTAACACTGCGACATTAAGGTCTATTGTGTCCTGAGGCCACAATGGCCCGTGTATACAGCTGTAAGAATTCTCAGGTCTACCCAAGAGAAATTGAGCCATTTTCTGGCTCTTTCAGCTGATGGGCCAGTAATTGTTGAGCGAGCATGTCTGTGTCCAGGTATGCTGCTCCAGATTTCTTGGACCTTTTGGTCCATCCATCTGTTGTTTTCCTTCGCCGCTGCTCTGAGAGAGATACCACAGGCCGGTTCAGGTCCAATGAGCCCCATGGAAGCCCCCCGTGCCGCCAATGAGTCCACCATCTCATTACCTGTGGGACCCACAAGAGCTGCAGCCTGCAGCGCCCTCCAAGTTCAGCGAGTGTGGTCCGGCAATCCTGCACAAGCAGGGATTTGCAGTTGTATGAAGTCAAGGCCCTCAAGGCAGCTTGGCTATCCGATAGGATCTTGATTGATCTGTGAGCCCAACCTTTCTCAAGTATGAGCTTCGCACACTGAACAATGGCGACAATTTCTGCTCGAAAGACAGTATCAAAACACAGGCTGATGGATTCACCCCTAGCAATTCTGCAACCGCTGACTCCCGCTCCCACCCCTTGGGTAATAGCGGAGCCATCTGTGAACCAGCAGGGACCCTCAAGCAGTAGGGTCTCAGAGACGGCCCAGTCGTCTCTGCTGGGAAAGACGACTCGATAAGGCCACTCTGTGTAGGTTCTGGTTTTAGATACGTGCGATCTCATGCCCATTATCTCGTTGGCCTCCAATTCAGCCTGCAGAGAACTAGGCACGTAGCCGATCGCATCTGGCTCATTATGAGCCGTATGCAGAAGTCTGTATGTCGCCATCCGGACCACGCTCCTGAAACATGCTTACTCCTGTTTTAATATAAATTTCGATGTTCCTCAACAGATACAGAAGAACGTCGTCATTAAGGCTGTTATAAACGACTCGGCGGGCACCCTCATCGCATGCGCCTGGAAAAGCCCTTACTGTAGAATCGGCCTCATTGTAGGTGAGATTTGACCCTACATTTTCCTCATCTCTCGATCTTTTGGATATCGGAATATTTCCCCCTACTCGTCTTATTTCCAGGTACTGGAACCAACGCGTGTTACGTGGAAAAGCAGCAAAATGCGGAAATGTTCGACGGCGTCAACCGAGGTTCTGGACTGGTGCTCATAAATTGCGAGTGGGGTGCTTTTGGCGACGACGGTAGCCTGGATTTTATCAGGAGACCGGAAGATGTCGATATAGACAAAGCGTCAATCAATCCAGGGAAGCAACTGTAATTATATAACTTCTCTTATATGTGTTAAGACTCCTGACTGAGATGTGTGACGTTGTTCCGTCTCGCTGGAACCACCCGAATAATTGCCCAGTAGTTTCACATAATCATTCAAATTAAAGGAACTGCAGAGATCCAACTTAAGAGTAAACCACGAAGTGTATCGGCATCTAAGTTGAGTAGCGACAGACCAGTTTCGTCTTCGTTTGTACTCATCAAAGCAACGTACATATAACTCAACGGTGGCTGTAAATTAAGATTTGTAAGATTTTACAAATTGTCAACGATATTGACGGATAGTTTCTGAGTTAAAGATTTCTTTTTGGCGCTCTTGTTCCTCGGAACATAGTGCTTGTCAATTTGCTAAATGTCTGTAATTTTAAAATTTTTGGCTGAAAATGGGCTTAAACGTTTTGGTTCGACTCAGTGATCAAGAATCCGTGGTCAAAATCGATTCTTTCCGTAACACGATAACTCTCGAACGGAATAAGCTAGGCAGTTGAAATTTACAGAGTAGGTTTGGGAGATGAATATATCGGTTGAGTTCGTTATTGGGCAAAATCCCAAATTGGTTTCGGAGTAACGAAAAAAAAAATGTTTACATTACAAATTTCTAATTCAATTTATTTTATGATGCAGTTTCATCAAAGGAGTCCATTGATATCATTATCAACTCTAACGAACTAATATTTTCGGAGATATTTCAATATTTCAATAATTAAAAATTATTTTATGATTTCATAGAATGCTCTATGACGGAGGTGACTCTATGACGGAGGCAATTTTTTATGTTGCATTTCTATCATAACAATCGAATGATATCATATTCAACTCTGAAAAACTAATACTTTCGGAGATATGATTTTTCAAAGTTTGAATAATTACTCGCTAGTAGTTTGACAATAGAGCCAAAGCCTCTGCCCACGGAGCTTTTTTCATTTTTTAAATAACTTTCTTCTAATATTGTGAAGCTAATTATCTACGAACGATGGCAACATGGCTTCCACTTTTAATCGAGGGTTTCTAGTTCAGGGTTGGATTCATAAGAGCAGAAACATTTCTGGATTTTTCATCAAAGAAGAATATCTCAAAAACGGCACGTTTCAGGAGAAATGATGAAGAATAATTTAATTTTCTAAAATGATTGAATATTCTTAAAATAACTTGATCTCAACTTTACCTGCTTTCTTGATGCTAATTTCTCATAGTTTTTTGAACATGTAACTGTGAAATTGAGGTTATGTAAGATTTCATAGAAAAATGTGTTGCTTACGGGAGGGGCTATCAAGGAACACTGAGCATATGGAGAAATTAAAATTTTCCAGCTTAATACGACGTTAAATTCTCAGGCTTATGATGTTTCAGCCACGAGAAGATGATATCGGGAATGTACATGGGCGAGTTGGCGAGACTTTTGATCCTGAAATGCGTGAAAGCAGGCGCGCTGTTCGGGGGTAAATCGACCAGCGAACTGCTTCAAAAAGATAAATTTTTGACCCAATACGTATCAGACATAGAGTCTGATAAGCCTGGAACATACGACAATTGCAAGGCGACGTTGGAGTTACTTGGTAAGATTTTTCAATCGAAAATATCGAATTTGACCTGGAATTCATCATCATTGTCCAGGTATATTTGTCTATTTCCCCCCAAATCTCTTCCAATTCAGCTCCAATCTTCGAAACAACAACAAATTTGGATTATTCACCTTCACGTATCTAAATGGTGTAAATATCACACGAATCGAGTAAGGTTTCGAAAAAATTGAGAAAAGAACTAAAAAGTTTTCCTATTTCAAGGAAACTCAGAACATTTATGCATTTAATAATGTAGATTCGGACTTTAGCATCGTTAGACGAAGGTTACACAGTCAATCTGGCATCAGTTCAGTCTGACATCAATCATGAATTGATGTCAGATTGGCGGAAAACTGATTCTATGCGCGAAGACTGATGGACTGATGGTCCAGATTTATGGCAAGATTGATGTCAGATTGATACCAGATTGACCGTGCAACCTCCGGCGGAGGTTACATGAATCATGGACTGACGTCAGATTGACGGAAAACTGATTATATACGCGTAGCCTGATGGTCCGAATTGATGGCAAGATTTATGTCAGATTGACCGTGTCAATCTGGCATCAGTTCAGTCTGACATCAATCATGGTTTGATGTCAGATTGACGGAAAACTAATGCTAGACGCGTAGACTGATGATCCGGATTGATGGCAAGATTGATAGCAAGATTGATGCCAGTTTGATGCCAGATTGATACCAGACTGACCGTGTAACCTCCATCTTAGAGCGATTCGAGCACCTCTGGAAACAGTCAATGTCATGAACAGTTAGGAAAACTATAGGAAATCACGTTATGTGTACTAATGTTCTCCCAGAAATTAACCACATGGCACGTAGCACAAACGGCTTCCAATGCCAATCGCGAATCAGTTGATCGATTGCAGATCGGTCGTATGTCCAGCGACTGACACCGAAAGGTACGGACACATTATTAACACGTGTCGTCAGAGGCGGACAACACAATTCGCGTTCTAATCTGTCGTGTTGAGGCGTGTTAACACGTGTTAACGATGTGTCTGCATACCTTTAATAGATGATGACCTTTCTATTATCGCTTTCAGGGTTGAAGAAAGTACAGGAAATCGACTATCAAAACGTCCGGTACATATGCGAATGCGTGAGCAGAAGGGCGGCATTCATGTGCGCCGCTGGATTAGCAACGCTGATAAAGAAAACTGAGGAGAAGAGGATAACAGTTGGTATAGACGGGTCCGTATACAGATATCACCCACATTTTCACAACTTGATTATGGAGAAAATGAAACAGTTAGTCGCTCCAGGAATTGTGGTACGATCTATGAATATTAACTTTCTCCACTGGCTATTGACGTATATTCATCATACAGAACGTCAGAAAGGGGGGGGGGGGGGGGCTTTTTATCGGGGTGGGTAACTGTTAAAATGCACTTGAAAGGCGAGGAGTGGATAAAACCATTATAAAATGGCTGTATGAGCTGTTGTCGACGAGGATAGCGAGGCACAGGTGGGCAATAAGACCACTTCTATCAAAGCCACTCGTGGAACACCTGAAGGGGGAGTAACGTCTCACCTTCTGTGGAGCCTAGTAGTGGAAGAGCTCCTCCACAGGCTAACGGAGCTCGGCTTCGGGTGTATAGGCTATGCTGATGACATAGTCCTAATGGTCAGAGTTTAATTCGAAGGCACTTTGTGTAACTTACTACAGGAGGGCCTTAGAAGTACCGAGCAGTGGTGCTTGTCAGTGGGGCTCAGCATAAACCCGAACAAGACCACACAGTGATTTGGTTTACTCGGAGAAGGAAACTTCCAGCTGTGAGATCCTTCTTTTTGAACGGATATAATATAGAATGGAAGTCTGAAGTTAAATAAACTACTCCACAAGAGTTAGGGATAATCGTTTCAACTAAAATAACTGACATTCTGAAACCTTTGTTTGCGCTGAAAGCGTAATTTAATATAGTTTTAGGTTCAAAACTATAAAGACACGTAACTTTTTTGGTCTGCAACATATACAGGGTGATAAACAGAATAGGGTCAAATTTAACGACTTTTATATCCATACATTTTATTGTTTTTTTGTCTTTTTATTCCTTCAATACAAGGTATGGCCACCACGGGCATCAATGACAGCCTGACATCTTCGTTGCATACTGTCAACGAGGGTGTTGAGCATCTCTTGAGGAATTTCATTCCATAAACGAGGCAGTAGTGCTTTGAGTTCATTCAATGTTTCTGGTGGAGGTTGGTGATCATCTAGTCTTCTTTGTAGCATATCCCATGCATGTTCTATGCAGTTTGAGTCTGGCGTATGCGGAGGTATTGGTAAATGTGGAATTCCATGCTCGTCTCGCGCATTTTCTACTATTGCTGCACGATGTGGTCTTGCGTTATCGTCAAGAAATTGGAAAGCTTCACCAATGGCAGCATGAAAATTTGGCACTACGTTGCCAATGACATGTTCCCTATAATGTAAGCAGTCATATTTTCAGGACAAATGTGAAGGTCTGTGCGCCCGTTGTAACATATCTCAGCCCATACCATAACAGAGCCTCCTCGAAATGGATGAACCTCTTGCACCTTACGGCGATTTCGGGGTATACGCGGCATAGTCCATACCCTTATTCTTCGAGAATCTGAGAATCGACCGTATCTGGATTCATCTGTGAAAAGTACACTACGCCATTGGACGTTCAGATTAACATGCTGCCTGGCCCATTCTAATCTTTGTCGTTTATGCTCACGTGTTAACGAAACACCCCTCAATGGACGTCTAGAAGCCAGGTTGATCTCTCCCAAACGAAGTCGGATGGTTCCCTTGGAAATTTCAGGACTGTTGGCATTTAAAAGTCGATTTCTCAGTATCCTACATAAAGAAAGAGGATATTTCCTCGTCAAAATGGTGACAAAACGGTCTTGTGCGGGTCTTGTTTTTCTTGGTCCACCAACCCTATGTCTTTCCTGCACCGAACCTGTCTCATTGAACCTATTCCAGAGTCGCGATATTACACTTTGCGATACTTGAAATGTTTCTGCCACAGCGACTTGAGTGAGGCCACCCTGTAGCATACCGATAGCCCTATTAGCCTCGGCGTTTGTTAATTTACGTCTTGGCATCTTAAGAAGCTCGTGAAATTTACCAAGTTCGATATCGCTAAGAGACTGACAATAAATTAACTGCATATTGAAATGCTAAATATTACGAATAATGTTAAAAACTGCCAAACTCAAGAAAAAAGACGACCAGATGGTGAAATATGCGTTCAAATCGAATAAATAAGTTTTTATTGGAAGTAGGTCATGTTTTTAATATTGTCTTTAAAATTTTACGCCCCCCAGAACAACTTAATATGATATCCCTAACTCTTGTGGAGCAGTTTATCTAGTGGTAACACTACATAGTAAACTTCTGTGGAATAATCATGTTGGCATCACTGCCAGCAAAGCAACAAAGGCTCTAATGGCTTGCAGGAATCTAGCCGGTTAGACTTGGGGCTGCAACAAGATACTGCGATGGATGTACGTCATCATTATGAGACCCATAATTACGTATGGCGCAGTAGTCTCAAAAACAAGCCAGAACAGTTCGAGAAAAACCCTCGACAAAGTACAAAGGCTGGCGTATAATATCAGTAGTTATATCTTTGTATATCACTTAGCTGTTAAAATATAAGTTGTTGACGTATACCTATTTTTCAGTTCGATTTGATGCTTTCCGAGGATGGAAGTGGGAGGGGAGCCGCACTTACCGCTGCAGCAGCATCATGATACGCCATTGATTGGGTATTCAAATATCTTGGGTTCGGAAAAATATCGAAAAAATGTCATGAAAGCTTGAAAATAAAATTATACGCACTTTAATGAATCACAGTATTTCGTAATGTGCTCATAGAGAGTTATTGTACAAGTGCAGATAATTTTGCATGAAATCATCAATTGCTTAGAAACTGCTTGAAATAATCTTCAAAAACATGGAATAATAGTTTTATTTTCTTCCCTTAAGAAAGTGTTTCTTCGTCACTAAATAAAATTCGAGCTCTAAAACTCTCATCCGCATTGCAAATGTTCTGTATTGATCAGATTGAACTACACAGTCGAAATTTTCAGAGAAGGTTTGGGAGATAAATATCTCGGTTAAGTTCGTTATTGGGTTGACATGGTTTCGGAGTAACGAAACAAAAAATTTCACATTACAAATTTCAAATTAAATTTTTTTCAAGACGCAAGCTAATACTTTCGGAGATATGATTTTTCAAAATTTCGATGATACATCGTAATACACGTAATATAATATATAATGGTATTTGTGTTGAAAATTCTGATGCACATGGACCTTCAGCTTATTGTTTTGATTTCGTAGGAGAAAGAGTCATAGAATACATGCATTTTCGAAGAATTTCAGACTTGCACCACTTCATTCCACAGACATATTTCTCGATGGTAATTTTCTATGAATCGTTGAGCACGGTTTTAATTAATTCATTTCAGCGAACTTTTATTTCCCCCATATTGATCAACTATGATAATTGTTAAGTAGCCAAACGGAGTTTACGTTGAAACTGTGGTAATAATTTCAATTAAAAAATTAAAAAGTTTCTGGAATTAATCACCGTCGATTTCTAGGAGAATATTCAGTTCGAATGGTGTTGTTAAGCTGTGAATATGTGCCGCCGGATATTCTCGAGAAGGTAGGTCGACATTTTTTTCCATTTTAGTTTTCGCGCGCTATAGGACTTAACATTTTAGCCAAAGTATTTGACTTACCGATGAAAAATTCGTTATCAAGTTCAGATCTGTCTATTGGTCCGGTTATTTGTAGTAAGCAGGTAAGAACTATGCCTTTCGAAGGGAATATCAAGTTATTGAATGAACTTTCTTGATATTTCGCAGAATACAAATCAAACAAAGATTAAATTGAGAAGTAAGAAGTAAAATGTAGATTTGAATGTTGATGCCGAATTCAGCGCAGATCATATCCCTAGAAGCATAGAATATGCAGTCTTAAATTAAATTCATTACCACCATTACAGGGTACCTACAGAGTAGAGGTTTCATTTCTTTGACAGACGACAACTAAAAACAATGCCATTGAAAATTAAATTCAAATATCTACAACTGCATTATGAAAGAAATTAAATTCAAACAAGAGCGCCAAAAACAACGAATTTACCCGAGATATGCATTCCTCAAATCCACTCTGAAAATTATATCAATTGATTTAGAATTGGATCATTTTGATGATGTAGTTTATGAAGGCAATAGGAAAGAAGAACATAATGGAATCATCAAAAGAAATTACTGTTCATTGACCACTGAGGTTAATATTACCTTTTACTTCCTTAAGTAGTAAGACATATTCCTATATACAGTATTTACATAATGTTGCTAGCAAAAGAATTCTGAAATATGGATCTACATTTGTGTATCAATCATTTTGTCTTGAGTTAAGGTTCATAATACAGAAAAGAATGTGTAAGTGGTATGAACTATTGAATTTTAAATTATGAAAAAAGGATAGTATTTTATTGATATATTTTGACTTATTAAAATAATTTGTTCGTCAGCCTCTACCTACTCAAATATCAGGAATAAATGAACAATCTGCTATGATTGTCTCCACCCTCGCTCTAGACATTTCGATGATATTTTCCTTAGGTATTTCGAGTTGTGAAAACTATGCACCGAGTGTAAGTTGGAACAACCCATTTCACGAGGTTGAATCATTGCTGATTGCTCATTTAATCTTGATAAATAAATTTAATGACAATTTTTGAAACATTAAAGCATTGCAGATTGCTCTTTTTTTTAATGGTCATTTTTGAAGCATTTTTTTTAAACGACACTTTTTTTAAATTTAATTTCTTTCATGATGCAGTTCTATCATAAGAATCCATTGATATAATTCCCAACTCTGAGAAACCAATACTTTCAGAGATATAATTTGTCTGTTTGAACAAGAGCGCCAAAAAGGTCCTGTCTACAGGGCTTGAACCAATTTTAGGTCAAAATGTTTTAATTTCAACCATAGACATAAAATAACATGGACTGGTTGTCAGAAAGAGACCATTGATATGAGCATTGAAAAAAGACAGAATAGTTAAAGGCAAACCACGGTATAAGAATATATTCTTACAATTTGGCGATTGGCAAAATCACAGAATACAAAACATTGGTTTCCTTTATGCTTTGACATTTCTTGTATACTGTATTGTTTGGTTTCGTGTATTGTGTATGTGTTTTGGTGATTTGTAGACAGAATAGTTAAAGGCAAAATATTTTCATTTAAATCCGAAACTCGTTTTTGAATATTCTGATAAAATCGGGATTTTCCAAAATACCCCGATTTCCAATTTGTGTATTTGCCCATGGTATAAAAACACCATTGTTTTTATACCATTATTTGCCTTTACTTATTCTATCCTTCATTACATCTCTCTCTCTCTCTAATGTATTCCGCAACGAACTGTGTGATAAAGTTACGTGAGGGCCAGTCCATGTTATTCTATGTCTATGATTTCATCAGACTGTATGTCTATGATTTCAACAGACTGTATATATTTTATTCACCTGAGCAAAATTTGGAAAGATGGTAGAAATTTTATTTCATGATAGGAATCAAGTTGTTCAACTAGAAGACCCGCCCTATATAAGGAAACGCAGCCCAAATTCGATCGAACCAATTGAAAAAAAAAAAAAACATCTACTTACATAGTCTGCTTCAACCTCCTTATCTGCGACTTGTATTCCACAATCTCCACCGCCAAGTGAGTCGCGTCCGCAGCCAAATTGTCCCTATCCGTGTCTTGCCAAGCATTACCATCCGTGCTCCTCCTCTTGACATCGTTGATCCACTGAGTCATCCATCTATTTCTCTCTTGAGCCAAGTTCTGGATTGGCTGGTAGAAGAGTTCCGGTGTACTTTGAATCTGCTCGCAATTCAAAACTATCTGATTCGTTTGGGTTATCTGAAAAGAAAAAGTTTCCTCCTTGTGAGACATTGGGCTGTAACTGTTATTTTGAATATTATGCTATTTTGTAACTGTTATTTGTAACAGTTATAAAATTGTTATTTTGTTACTGTTGCTTGCTTTGCATTGTACATTTAATTCACATTATTATTTTGTAACGGTTTTTTGTAACAGGGATATTTCTATTACTTCAACCATTGATCAAGCTCGGCCGTATGTGAAAGCACAGCCCACTATAGAGATATAGGGGGCTGTGGTGAAAGTGACTATTTCACTCATTTCAAAATCTGACCAACCACAGGCCAAAGACACCACGTATTTTCGCGAAAACACCAACTGTCTTTGAATTATGATTGGTCTTAAAACTTTGGTGTTTTCAATATCTCTGCTTTATATGAAATTTTATTGTTCTTTGACAACGAGTTAAATCCATGGTGTTGCGGTTTTTACATCAATGAGCATATATCTGAGATAAGCCATTGTATGACAGTGAATTGAGCAGAGGGTATGCCAGCAAAACTTACCTGTTGAATACAACCGACTATGCCGAACTGTTGATCCTCGGTCAAGGATGTGATCCTGGTAACGAAGAAGTCCCTGGTAGGTCCTTGAACAGCGGCGCCCAATAGCAGAATGAGCATAAGCTTCAGCTGATCAAGGGCGCTTTTCGATGATGGTTCCTTACTTAAGATCACGACATCTGGAAGAGTGACTGGAATTTGTCTCAGTTCGGACTGAAAATAAGATATGAAATGTATAAAATATAATATGATGAAAGATGAAGATATGTATGCCAAGCAAGATGGACGAGGTCATGAAAATGTCAGGGAGTGATCACCCCTGATGTTTCTTTCAAATGTTCAACTTTTTGCGCGCATGTTCTGGGGGGCATGTTCTGCCCTTCAGAACAACTTAATATGATAACCCTAACTCTTGTGGAGCAGTTTATTATATAGGTATATCACGATAACTTGAGAACGGAAAGATATAGCTACATTTGAGTTCGTTAACAGGAAATTGTTCCTTCTGGGTGTAACAATTCTTATGTCATCGAGTTTACTAATGATATCTAATAATTCTGATACCTGTTTCCTCATTAGAGCAAGAATTAATTTTAATTGAGCATTAATGTCAATTTCTTCTGTTGTAAAAAACCGAGACACCTAAGGACAATTTCAGACGAATCTATGGCCATTTCCGCCCGCATTGTACGCAAACAGGGTCTACCTTGATAAACACGGTGATTATTTTCAATAACCATTCAATCGGCGATAGAAACGATAGCATTATGCTAGTTAGTTTGGACAAGGACGAAACCCGACAATCAATAACCGGTACTGCTGTCAAAAGTGTGGGATACGTGAAAATTGTTGTAATTTTATACGGTATTATACAATTACTTCGATTCGTTATGTGTTCTAACGGAAACCGCCATACAGGAGATCATTAGCGATGTATCCAACAAAGGGCTTCGCGCTTTTCCATCCTGATTAGGCGATTCTCATGCAAATCGGGTTTTATTGAAAATTCTATAATTGATTTTAACGGCGCGATCAAATTAATTTTGCCAGGCCTTCGTTACGATGTCAACAAGTGCTTTTTAGGTCAAAATTTTTGCGTATTCTTCGAAAATTATGATTGAGGTGTCAATCGATTCGGAATGGCATGTAGATAGTTCTTGAGAAAATGCTAAGGCCGCTCGCAAAAACTGTAATAGTTATTAACAATTAAGTGAAAACAAAAAGGAGGTTTAGGATTTCGCCAATATCTCAAAAACTATTTGAGATAATTCAAATTCTAAAAAAGATTAAAATAGAGGAGGAAATTTCCTTTAAAAAAAGTCCCCACTGCCGGAGCTGTAGGACCAGTATTTATAATTTTCCTAGAGGGTTGAAATTTGGACATGCATCATAAAATAAACTAAATTAAAATTAGAAATAACGAACTTATCTAAGATATTCATCCCTCAAATCACTCTGAGAATTAAATTATATAAATATTTCAGTTTTTTTCACTGGAGATTTTCTGAACTCAATTTGATTAACTCACCAAATTATATATTTCCATTATCATATGGATTATCTAAGGGCATATAGGGTAGGGATAATTATAATATCCTAAAATTGGTCATTTTGCATTCAATCATACTTTGTTTGTTAGAACAGAAAAACATTCGACATGTCTGTCAAAAGTAGATAAGATTACTTGTATGAACCAATATCAATGTTATATTCTAAATTCAAGATAAACATCAATTTAATTTACCGATCTATGTGGAATCCGTAAAATAGCTTATTTAATCGATGATTTATGCAATCAAAATGACACATTTTCGTCCTTCAATGCACAGCGACATATTTGATCCAATTATCAAAGCCCCGGTTCGGATGTGAGCGTAAATTTGATATCATTCTATATCTGGCTCTCAAGGATCCGTTATACAGGTATAATACAGGTAATAATACTAATAATAATGGTAACATAAATTTTCGATCTAACTTCCATCTATAACAGCGCGACGCCGCCGGTTCTGTGGTCCATTCATTGCTCTGTGGAAGATTATTAATCTTCGAGAACCCCTGAGCGCTTCGTTTATGCACACTCAGTCGTGATATGAGCGCGGAAGTGCACCTGACTTATTTTATTTTTGGCGCTCTTATTCCTCGGAACAGAGTAGGTTTGGCACATAAATATCTCAGTTTAGTTCGTTATTGGGCTAAATTGGCCTGATGGTTTCAGAGTAATGAAAAAAAAATTTTTTTTTTCATTATAAATTTAATTTTTTTTTAATGCAGTTTCATGATAAGAATCAATTGATATCATTTTGAACTCGAACAAGCTAATACTTTAGAAGATATATGGTAGGTTTCACGAAGGATAGATTAGCTTGTGGATTTAATTCGATGGTTCTATCAAAAATGAACTGAAAATCGAAATAGAATCGCACTAATTTGGGAATTAAGAGCTGTCAAAGCTTGTGTTTTTATACCATGGGTAAATACACCAATTAGAAATTGGGATATATTGGAACACCCCAATTTTTTTAATGAGAAATATTGATTATTTTGAATGAGTATCGAAAAAGCTGAAAGTAGGGAAATTTATAAGACATATTTTCAGATTATAAGTATCAGAATATTCAGAAACGTGTCTACGATTTACATAAATGAAAATGTTTTGACTTTAACTATCCTGTCTAGAAATCACGAAAACACATACACAATACACGAAACCAAACAATACAGTATACAGGAAAGGCCAAAGGATAGGAAACCAATGTCTTGCGAATTGCCACAGTATAAGAATATATTCTTATACCGTGGTTTTACCTCTAACTATTCTGTCTTTTTCAATGCTGATATCAATGGTCCCTTTCTCACAACCAGCCCATGTTGTTCTAGGTCTATGGTGTTCGCTGTTCATAAATGTCCTCTTATCTAGCTATTAGAGACATTTCAAATTTATTTCTGTTCTAGTTTGTTTATAATTCGTACTTTGAAAATATTTTCTGTTGGAAAACAAGATTCCGCACCTTGAATTTGTGAATATAAACAAGACTATTTTGATACCAAAAATAATATTGACTTGTTGCATATTGAATAATTTATGTATAAATATTGGGAATGATGTTTCAGAAGATTCAGAATTGGATCATTTTAATGATGTAGTTTATGAAGGCAATAGGAAAGAACAACATAATGGAATCATCGAAATAAATCACTGTTCGTTGACCACCGAAGTTAATATTACCTTTTACTTCCTTACGTAGTGAGACATGTTCCTATATACAGTATTTTCATAATGTTGCTAGCGAAAATTGCTGAAATATTGATCTACATTTGTGTATCAAATATTCTTTCTTGAGTTAAAGTTCATAATACAAAATTAATGTGTTAGTGGTATGAACTATTAAATTATGAAAAGAGGATTGTATTTTATTAATACATTTTGTCGTACAATAAGATAAGTTTTCAAATAAAGAAAAACAAGAATATAAGAAACACTTTCTTTCGGACGTTTGTTTTTACAGTCGGATTTATATTCTTGGGAACATTATTTTTTTCCTGAAGCTAAGCAGCCTTGGGCGAGTTCATTACCAAGATGGGTGATCGCTCTGACTATAAAATAATATTTTTGGAAACCCCATTATTTCCGAAACCATTGGGCGGATTTTGCCTGATCAAGTACTCGACCGGCGAATTTTCACATGAAACTTTTCGTTCGTTTAAAAAGTCTAAAAAGTGCGCCAGAACAGAGTCATCCCGCAGCTTTAACGATCTAAAATCCGCGTCTGGCTTTCCACGACAATTTCACATGATAAAAAAACGCGACCTTCCAGCAATCCAAATAAGGCGTAGCAAGTCCAGCGCCGACCGTAAGATAACAAAAAAAAAAAAAAAATGGCGTTACCCAATATCCCTGAAAATCAATAACGTCGATTATTGTTGCCAACGCGCATTCTTCGTAACAGCATGTGTGCACTTGTTCTCGATTTCGGTTCGAATGAGGGCGTATTGAAATGGACTCGTTTCAACCGAAAACGCTTCGGGTTCCTAAAAGGATAACGCGATATGATATGACGCTATTTTTAAGCGATCGCCGTTCTTAAGATATCGATACACGGGAGATCCCACCGGAAGTTATATATCCGAGATGTTTTCGCGGTTTCGAAGGCATTCAGGAATGCGGGTATTTTCGGAGAAAGAATATTTTAAATTTAAATTCCAGTACGCCCACTAACCGATGATATTTGCAGGGTATTGTATATTGTTGTAGGGAGTAACGTTGCACTGCGACCTTAAGGTCTATTGTGCTCCCCCGTCAGAGATGTCGCCTTCCAGTTCCAGAGTTCTGATGAACTCCAGTATCTGGGATGGCTTCAAGGAGGCTACGTCTTCGCTCCTGCAGATTTCTTGCCCAAAGCATTCCTTGCGTTGGTTTCAAATGGCGAGGCCAATTGGTCAATGATCTCGGTGGCCAATTGTGTTCACCTCTTCGAGACATAACACGGTCCGGAAACTTTTCCCGCAAAAGATCAATGGTTTCGTTGCTTGTGTGGCACGTAGCGCCGTCTTGTTGAAAGTAAACGTTGTCCAGATCAATACCATCCAATTCCGGCCATAAAAAATCATTAATCATATCTCGATAGCGCAATCCATTCACCGTAACTGTTGCTCCAGCCTCATTTTCGAAAAAGTGAGGTCCAATGACTCCGCCGGGCCATAAACCGTACCAAACAGTCACACGTTGAGGATAGAGAGGCTTTTCAACAATAACTCTTGGGTTTTCCGAGACCCAGATGCGACAATTTTGCTTGTTGACGAAGCCACCGAGGTGGAAATGGGCCTCATCACTCAAGATGATTTTTCGATGGAATTCCGGATCATTTTCATGCATTTCAACGACCCAATCAGCAAAGACACGACGTTGTTGATGATCGGCCAGCTTGAGTTCTTGTGTTAACTGAACTTTATAAGCCTTAAGACCTAAATCTTTATGCAAAATACGGTGTAATGTCGTTTGTGGAATGCCTTATTCCAAAGAACGACGAGGAATGGACAAACCTGGGTTTTCTTCAACACTTTCGGCTACAGCAGCAATATTCTCGGCTGTTCTTGAGCGACGTGCATGGGTTTTATTCTTCACATAACTAACTTGTCCCAACAGCACGAAATTTTCCACCAATTTCTTTATTGCGGTCCGACAAGGTGCTTCACGACGACCCAAAAATGTTCGAGTTTTACGAACCATCTCTGCCAAATTTTCACCATTTTTATAGTGAATTTTAATAATTTCATTGCGTTCTTGAAGCGTGTATCGTTCCATTCTTATTAATGGCGTAGTTTCTACTTGTCAAATGTCAAAAAATGACAGCTTCAAAAGTGACATCTACCGAAATAGCGGGCTATTCATAATAATACCTCTTATTGGAAAACCCTTTATCTACCAACCCCACAGTAAGGTTCCGGATCAATAAAGGGGGTTTGCGCTCCTTTCTTGGCAAGTGTGTTGGCCTCCTCATTTCCAGTAATTCTCGCGTGACCATCAGGAACCCAGACCAAGGACACCCTGTTGTTCTTGCCTACTTCATTGAGTTTTCTTCGGCACACCCATATTAGCTTGGACTCGATAACATGGGAGCTCAGAGCTCTAATAGCAGCTTGTCTGTCAGAGTAGATTGCTATATCACATCTCTGATAGTTTCTTTCTAGGTTCATTTCCACGCATCTTCCTATTGCAAGTACTTCTGCCTGAAAGATGCTCGGATAGGAGCCTAGCGATAGTGAGCATTTGGTGCCTGGCCCATATTTTCCAGCGTCAGCACCTGTAGTGGTTGTTGAACCGTCAGTGTACCAATTAATGGCTATTTGCAGGGTAGATTTTGATCTCAAATATCTAGATCCACATATATACTACATTGGTCGTCCACCGACCAATAATCTTAGAAAATTCGTTTATCGAGATGTGTAAATCATAGATTTCGGACGGGAAAGAAGAATTTTCCTTCGATTCCGGGTCAAAAATATTTCTAAGTGCCGACCCAAAAAATTTTTTCAAGGTATATCGATACGGAGCTCGTGTCTAATTAATCGAGGTCGCTGATCACGAATATGCAATTAGTTTTTCCCTAAGTGGCGTACTTTGGGAAAATTTTCGCTTGGAGTGAAAAAATGAACGAAAATAGGTCAATTTTGGAAGTTTACACCGCCCAAAAAAATCGGAGTAGGGTGTTGTTGATTTTTGCCGTCATATATGGATCCTTTATCTACTGAATAATCCAAACAGAAAATGTCCAGGCCGTACTATTCGGAAATTATGATTTTTTTCCCAAGGGTCTGGTTTTCGGAAAATTCATTTCGCGGTATTTCCGCGGAAAATTCTCTAATGAAAAATCCGATCATATATTCGTAATCTACGGCCCCGAATTAGTAAATGACGTAATTTGCATCGAAATCGGAGACCGGTCGAATTTTGGCAATTTTTCAATACATTAGCCTTAAAAAAATTCCATTTTTCGAGAATAATTTTTTGACGCAAAACTATGAAGCGGGTACTTATTCTTATAGATTCGGGGCCGTAGATTCCGAATCTACCATCAGATATTTATTACAAAAATTTTCCGAGGAAATATCGCGGGAAGAATTTTCCGAAAATTAGACCCTCGGGAAAAAAACCATAATTTCCGAAGCGTACGACCTGGACATTTATTGTTCGGATTATTCGATATATAAAGGATCCAAATATGACGTAAAAAATCAGGAACACTTTACTCCGATTTTTTTAGACGGTGGAAAGTTCCAAAATTGCCCTATTTTCGTCAATTTTTTCACTTTAAGTGAAAATTTTCCCAAAGTACGCCACTTAGGGAAAAACTAATTACATATTCGTGATCAGCGACCTCGATTTAATTAGACACGAGCGCCTTATCGATATACCATGAAAAAAATATTTTGGGTCGGCACTTAGAAATATTTTTGACCCGGAATCGGAGGAAAATTCTTCTTTCCCTTCCCAAATCTATGATTTTCACATCTCAATAAACGATTATTTTTCCCGGTTATTGGTCGGTGGACGACGTTTAGATTTATGTATCTATTTTTTCTGTATCTCTATCCGTTCGGAAAATATTAGCAAATGAGCGAATCCGTCAAACGCCAAAAAGTCTTCTCTAGTATCCAACACATACGAAAATCTACAATTTTCCGATTAGATCGACGCGGCTTTGGTTATTCACTAAATCGGGCACGCAGATCACGAATCTGCAATTAGATTTTCCGTATCTCCATTAGTTTCGGAGCAATGACGAAAAAAGTCGCAATTTCTGCCCCTACCTCCGGAAAATGGACTAATTAGTCGTATTTTTCGCCATATTACCAAAACTAATCGAGATACGGAAAAACTAATTACAGATTCGGAATATACGCCCTCGATTTAGCGAAAAGCCAAAGCCGTGGCGATCTAATCGGAAAATTTTTGATTTTCGAATGGGTTAGATACTAGAGAAAACTTTTTGCCGTTTGACGGATTCACTCATTTCCTAATATTTTCCGAACGGATAGAGATACAGAGGAAATAGATACATAAATCTAAACGTCGTCCACCTACCAATAATCGTAGAAAATTCGTTTATCGAGATGTAAAAATCATAGATTTCGGACGGGATAGAAGAATTTTCCGATTGAATTCCTGGAATTCCTATTGAATTCCTGGAATTCCAATTGAATTCCGTGGAATTTCTATTGAATTCCTGGAATTCCTATTGAATTCAGTGGAATTGCTTCTGAATTCCATGGAATTCCTATTGAATTATTGAGAATTCCAATTGATGTTAGAGTGCGACACCTATCGGACAATCATGTATACAGCTCCAAATAGTTGGTTTTAACCGAGGGGTAAACCGCTAGGAATTCTGGTGTACAAGAATATAGAATTCCAATAGAATTTCAAAAGAATTACTATTGAATTCCAAATGAATTCTAATGAAATTCCGGTTGAGTTGGAAATCTGGTGTACAAATTTTTGTCAGCGTTAATCGTTTGAGGCCATTCTCGGTCGAACATTCGAAAAATACAGACATTTGGACGAGTTGCTAGCTAGGCACTCCGTTCAGCAGAACAATCTCGCCAAAGAACAATTAAATACAAAAGCGAAGAAGGAATCATTGAACTTGTAGTGATGTGGTTGATTATAATATCTGTTGGTCGAAAAAAGACCAGATCGGACTCTTGACAAAGAACCTTCTTTCCAATGAAAGAGAAAATAAACAATAGGATTCTTTGTCATGTTAACTTCTTTTCCTTGTACCATTGTATTTTTATTATTCGCCGTCTATTTAAAATTCGAGGCCCTCGGATTGATTCTATTATGAAAAAAAGTTACGGTATTTTGAAACATACAATTAAAAGTAGTGGGAGAAAGTGGAGTCTATATAACGGCACTTATGATGATCCAAAAATAGATGATGTTCCATAATTTTACACTTGATAGGTATCATCCGAAGTGCACCTAATAGAAACTATAATGGAGCATGTTTTGAGGAGAAAACGAATGCTTTCAAGTATTGACAGTGATGTTTTGAAAAAAAGTTATAATAAACAATAATGATTTCTTCTCGATCAATTTATTTTTTATTCCTGCTTTCAAATTGGACAATGATCCGGAGTAAAAGCACCATAAAAATACTACCGTATAAATTGGTTCCCATCCCGTCTGTCTGTCTGTATACTGGGTGTCCTGACAGTTCGTATGTGCAAATTATATCGATAATACAGGATGAATTCTTACAATATTTTGTATTGAGATTCTCAAATGAAAATTTTAATTGTAAAAGGTTTTCCAATAAGAGGTGTTATTTTGAATAGCCCGCTATTTCGGTAGATGTCACTTTTGAAGCTGTCATTTTTTGACATTTGGCAAGTAGAAACTACGCCATTAATGAAAATGGAACGATACACGCTTCAAGAACGCATTGCAATTATTAAGATTCACTATAAAAATGCTGAAAATTTGGCAGAGACGGTTCGTAAAACTCGAACATTTTTGGGTCGTCGTGAAGCACCTTGTCGAACCGCAATAAAGAAATTGGTGGAAAAATTCGAGCCATTGGGACAAGTTAGTTATGTGAAGAATAAAAGCCGTGCACGTCGCTCGAGAACAGCCGAGAATATTGCTGCTGTAGCCGAAAATGTTGAAGAAAACCCAGGTTTGTCCATTCCTCGTCGTTCTTTGGAATTAGGCATTCAACAAACGTCATTACACCGTATTTTGCATAAAGATTTGGGTCTTAAGGCTTATAAAGTTCTGTTAACACAAGAACTCAAGCCGGCCGATCATCAACAACGTCGTGTCTTTGCTGATTGGGTCGTTGAAATGCATGAAAATGATCCGGAATTCCATCGAAAATTCATCTTGAGTGATGAGGCCCATTTCCACCTAGGTGGCTTCGTCAACAAGCAAAATTGTCGCATCTGGGGCTCGGAAAACCCAAGAGTTATTGTTGAAAAGCCTCTCTATCCTCAACGTGTGAAAAATTTTTTCGCGAAATTTTTTTTTTTTGCAATTATGACGTATTTTATATTTTTTTTGCGCGTATGTTCTGGGGAACATCGCGTTATAGTTTTGCCCAAATGTCTGTAACTTTCGAATATTTTGAAAAAAATGGTCTCAAACGATTAAGTTCGACTCCCCAATGAAGAATTCGAGGTCAAATTTGATTCTGTCCGGCCGGCCGTCCGGCCGTTGCCACGATAACTTGAGAACGAAAAGAGCTAGCGACTTGAAATTTTAAGGGTAGGCGAATATGGTTGTGTATACGCGTGAACAACGCTGGGAAATATTGCGACATTACTTTGAAAATCATGGTAATGTTGCAGAATGTGTGAGAAAATTGCGTACGGATTTTGGAAGAAGAGAAGCACCGTCAGCTCCGTATGTTCATTATCTTGTGAAAAAAGTGAAAGAAACTGGCATTCTTATCAATAAACCAAAGCGTGAAAAGCCAAAAACAGTGCGTACACCCGAGAATATTGCTGCTGTGGCAGAAAATGTGCGTGAAGCGCCATCAACATCAATTCACCGTCGTTCTCAAGAATTGAACATTTCGGAGACATCATTGAGACGAATTCTGCATAAAGACCTTGGTATGACGCCATACAAAGTCCAAATGGTTCAGGAGTTGCCCTGTTTTTGAAGATCGCATTATCAGCCGCAGAGCTGATGTCGTTTGGCCACCTCGGAGCTGCGATTTGACACCGTTGGACTATTATTTGTGGGGTGCCGTCAAAGATAAGTGTTACGCCAACAAGCCAGAGACAATTGACGCTTTAAAGGACAATATTCGTGAAGCCATTGGTGAAATACAGCTGCACACAATAAAAAATGTGCTTAAAAATTGGACCGATCGTGTAGGCTACTGCATGGCCAGCCGAGGCAGCCATTTGAATGAAATTATTTCCATTTTTAACCGGAAGGATTTTACTTTCAAATAAAAAAAGAAATTTTAGAAAATATTCAGGAATTTTTTTTTAATGCATTTTCAAAAAAAAATTTATTGGCGGACCCTTTAGATGCATGGAAAAATTTTTTCGTGAAAAAATGCAACTACGCATGCCAACCACAGGTAATATATTCGTGATTTCATCTGTCTATGTCAATATTTTTCCACATTTCCTTCATATGTTCCCTATAATCCACGAAATATGACAAACTTGGATAACGTTTTTCCAACAGTACTACCTACAATCAAAATTTGCCATCCTTTCAGGACGAAGGATTATGACGCCTTCGAACATCTTGCGGGAGGTCGTAGACCATTCGAAACGCCTGTATAACGTATCTTAAATTACTTCAAGATTAGTTCCGTTCTGGTCTCTGCCCATGAAGCACACAATGATTGGGCGTATCCCTCACACAAATAGCATATGACCCATCCTTGAACTTCTATTCCAAACCGATGAAACCTTCGGAAATATTTTGTGCATTTTCGAGAAAATGAAAAATCTTTAGAGAAAAAATTGGTTAGAATCGTCTTTAAAATCGTCATTTTTTAAAATAGTTTCGGATTTAAAATTAATTATTTTCCAATATCTAAATAGATATCTGATGTATTTAATAAATGAATAATTTCATATAAATAATTGTCGAATATGTTTCATATAGATAGATAATGTTTTATTTTAGATGGGAAAGCCTTGGGCCCTCTTGTTCACACTTTGACAAATCATATCTCCGAAAGTATTAATTTGTTGAAAATTGAATCAAAGAATTTTTATGATTTTTATCTCCCAAACGTACTCTGAACATTTCAACTGTCTAGCTTATTCCGTTCGAGAGTTATCGTGTCTACGGCCAGTCGAACAGGATCGATTTTGACAACGGATTTTTGATCAGTGAGTCGAACCAAATCGTTTAAGACCATTTTCAGCCAAAAATTCGAAAATTACAACAGACATTTGGGCAAATTCATAAGCCCTCTGTTCCGAGGAACTAGAGCACCAAAATATCAAAAACAAATATATGCATATATTTTTCTTCACAAATATTAGAGCAATGAAAATCTTTATCTTTAATTTGAGTACAATCTTCCTTCGTTAATATGACTAAATTATTCGACAGCAACCTTTTTAATTTTTTCAACGAATTATAACGTCTTTTATATTATAACCTAACGATTTTGGGTCATTACCCAAAAAAGTTAGGTAAATTATAGAGCTTATGTGAATAGTCAAGTGCTAAATAAACCTTTATTATTATTATATTTTTCTGTTCAAATCTATTTTTTATTTGCAAAATTTTGGAGCAAAGTGTTCTGATTTAAAATCTTGTAGGGTTGATTATCTCACCCCTTTTCGTTAATGGGCATAATGAAGGGCACCCATATGCAAATTTTTAGGGGGGGGTAAACATAAAGATATTCAATAAGTATAATTATTTGACAAAACAATTTTTCCACATATGATGATTTTTTTTCTTTCCCTAAAAGCTAGGCCCCCCCACCTTGCCCCCTAGTATAGCCGCCCATGGGCATAATCGGCCAAACGGTTTCGGAGTTACACCATTCTGAAATTTTTTGGTGTTATTCCTTAAAAACTCTGTAGCTGAGATCAAGAAATGTTGGTATGGAACGACCTGCACATAAAATCTTCCGCATCGGTTTAGAAACAGCCTGTAGAACGGTAAAACGAGCGAAAGTCCTACACAAGTACGAATGCAAGTGAGATCAACAAGGTCGCATTGCGTTACATTCACCTCTATAAACGCATTTAATTCAAATTCCACGCCAGAGGTTAAATTCAGCGAGATAAGATCTACCTGATTGGCGTATTGTTCAGAAAAAATGTATCCATGCGATTTCTAACTCAGAATTATATGCATAATAGAATAGCATCGTATCGGAAGCGTTCCTCGTATAGACCACATTAGTTAGGTTAGGCGGGAAATTTGAATTACGATCCATCCGTGGATCCGAGCACTGAATTCCCCATGCATTTCTTATGGACCTAAAATTTACGCGAATTTCTCGCCTGTTTTTAGATACTTAGGCTGATTTCTTAAGGTTTATTTCGGTTGAAATTGATTCAGTGAACCTTTTTCAACAATATAGAATCAAGTTTTTATAACAAATTTGTATATTTCCAAAATAATTAATGAATATAAAAGTGTTCACCAAATTCGATTGACGTATGTCTTAGCTCACTCGAAATCAGTCAAAAATAATAACATAACCCTAAATCGGCCTTGTAATGACGCACAACAGAAGTCATCTACGACATACGGTAATCTTTCGAACTACACTGGTTTCAATTTTGATTTAAGGATAAATAGAAGTAGATTTTAATGTGGAAATAACATGAAAACATGCACTAATGATGAAGGTACCCAATACTTGTTGTCTCTGTACTAACATTCTCTTTTAAATAGGGTGGTTTCATCTTAAAGTTGAAATTCCATTTAAAAAAATTTGAATATGGATCTCCCGCCAAGAGAATGATTCTAACCTAACTAATGTGGTCTATTGAACTCCGTTAGGGGGCGTCCATAAATTACGTGAGACATTTTTCAGGATTTTTTGACTACCCCTCAGCCAATGGTGAAATGTCGTAAGATTTACCTCGACTCCCCCCTAATCTCACGTGACAGTTTTCAATATTTGTGTTTTGGGTGTAAAAGTGTTGATTCATTAAAAATAAACAAAACAAAATTTGCTTATCATATTTAAGACAAGCCAAGACTATTATTTGAGATTATTATCGTAATTTGAAATCAGTTATAAAATTGAATTATAAATCTTTATATACAGGGTGAGTCTTTGACCACTGCATTAATTTCAACCAAAGATTCTTATCGTCAAAAGAAACACTTATTTCCTTAAACATTTTTCCAAATTCGGCTCAGGTAAAAAGATACAGGCTGTTGAAATTTCAAAAAAAAAATAACTTTTTATTTTGTAGCTTTGACATCCTTTTTTCGAATAAAATGAATATTGGTTGTAAGTTTCCTATAACTATGAGACATATTTTCCAAATATTAGCTATTTTCTACTTCTACTGGTTTTCTAATTATGGACTCGTGGATTCATAAAACTAAACGAAATTAGCATAAAGAAAGCAGATAAAGTTTTTCTCGGGTAATTTCAAGAATATTCCATCGTTTTAGAACATTATATTATTCTTCATCATTTCTCCTTAAACGCACCGTTTTCGAGATATTCTTCATTGAATGTTTTAAAATGGAAAACTCCAGAAATTTCACTACTTTTATGGATCCGTCCCTGAGCGTTGGAATCCCGAATCAAGCCGTAAACCACGTTACCATGCCTTTTTCTCGTCCGCCAACAATGTCATAGATAATTTATATGCAGGAGTGTATTAGCACATTGTGAAATCTTTAAACGCTTGTAACTTTTTACCTGAGCCGAATCTGGAAAAATGGTGAATGAAAAAACTGTTTTATTTGATGAGAGGAATCTTTGATTGAAATTAATGCAGTGGTCAAAGACTCACCCTGTATAGTTGAGTGAATATAAGGCACATACAATAAAGACTATACATATTCAACTTTATATTTTATTCTGGAAACATTTTTCAATTTAATTTAGCTCTACTTTCACGCGATTTTGCAACGTTTTCAGCTAGAATAAAAATTACGCGATATTTGCCAAGACCCCCCCATCGTCTGCCTTCAGTGATATTTGGAATGAACAACGAGCCTTATATATCCAGCTTCCGAAAGAACCATCATCATACCTATTTATTTTTTCCCAATTGTAACAATTCGAATTAAACTGTCTTCCCAAATGGAACCGTGCATTAATGGAAAAAAAGTCAGAAAATATCAGTAATACTAATAGCCTGAGGTTAATTCGAATAAGTTGCTCGTGTGCGATTTAAGTCATGGAGCGCACGTTATGCCGTGGCTACACACCGAGACAAATTGCGTTATTATATACCAGTGTCACCGTTCTTGTGTCACTGTCTTGGTCTGAAAATGAACAGAATGTGGAACATTCAACATTCTGAACAACGCTGCATTTTTAACGACGACTTCTCAGCCATTTTTAGTTTTGGAGAAACAGATTTTTCGTAATTTGAGCTTCATCAATATTTGGGGAAACTCAAACGTGAAATATCGCACTGCCTAACTCATTCCGTTCGAGAGTTATTGTAGAATCATTTTTTTAAAAGTTTGAAATTTTTTTTTGACACTTTGCGGTAACCTGGTCAATATAAAACTTCACATGCGTATAAAGGTCATGATTCTACAATCTGATGCTAAATTTCAGATAGATCGAGTGATCGGTTTCGGAAATATTCATAAAAAATGTGTTTTACTTAAATCGGCCATAACTCCGAAACCGCTTGATGGATTTCGCCCATTAACGAACTTGTCCGAGATATTTACGCTCCAAACCCACCTTGCAAATTTCAATCCTCTAACTCCTTTCGTTCGAGAGTTATCGTGCCTACGGCCGGCCGGACAGAATCGATTTCGACCATGTATTCTTGATCAGTGAGTCGAACCAAATCGTTTGAGACCATTATTAGCCAAAAATTCGAAGTTTACAGACATTTGGGCAAATTGATAAGCACTCTGTTCCGAGGAACTAGAGCGCCAAAAACAATGATTTGAATTTAATTTCTTTCATAGTGCAGTTCTATCATAACAATACATTGATATCATTCCCAAGTCTGAGAAACCAATACTTTCGGAGATATGGTTTGTTAAAAATTGAACAAGAGCGCCAAAGCTCCTGCCACAGACCTTTCCCCCTTTTTTACTCATTATAAATTAATCAGATTTCGCGTAAAATTCGCAACGTTCCCGAACGCGGCTGTTAAAGACCAAAATGAAACGGAACAATCCAAAAATTAACACTGCCCACAACTTTCGACAGATCCCTGTAAAAATCTTCGCACTCATTGAATCGCGCCGTCCGTGTCAAATTCCGCGATTTTTTCCGTCTTTAAAAAACCACCAGACCATAATATTCAGTCGACCGACTCGAAGTCCGATAGTAAAATAATCTAACCATGTCGAAAAGATATCAATGTCTTGTCCGACGCAAGATAGACGCGACAAAAATGGATTAAAAATCTCAAGTTAACGCTAATTCAGGTTTCCCATTAGGTAATTTCTCTTCCGAGGTAAAATATCCGATCTTTTTCGGTTTCGTCCTGATTTATTCGATAATTCTTGGGAAATATTTGCTTTTTCATCTACCTTTCAAGTTGATTCGCATTCGATGTACGCCATTGTTATGTAATTATAATAGTAAGATGTCTAAACCAATGTCAACAAGTTGAAGAAGCTCAATATTTCCAAGACAATAGACCACATTAGTTAGGTTAGAATCATTCGCTTGGCGGAGATCCATATTCAAATTTTTTAACAAGGAATTTCAACTTTGAGATGAAACCACCCTATTTAAAAGAGAATGTTAGTACAGAGACATCAAGTATTGGGTACCTTCATCATTAGTGCATGTTTTCATGTTCTTTCCACATTAAAATCTCCTTCTATTTATCCTTAAATCAAAATTGAAACCAGTGTAGTTCGAAAGATTCCCGTATGTCGTAGATGACTTCTGTTGTGCGTCATTACAAGGCCGATTTAGGGTTATGTTATTATTTTTGACTGATTTCGAGTGAGCTAAGACATACGTCAATCGAATTTGGTGAACACTTTTATATTTATTAATTATTTTGGAAATATACAATGTTATTATGAAAACTTGATTCTAGATTGTTGAGAAAGGTTCACTGAATCTATTTCAACCGAAATAAACCTTAAGAAATTAGCCAAAGTATCTAAAAACAGGCGAGAAATTCGCGTAAATTTTAGGTCCATAAGAAATGCATGGCGAATTCAGTGCTTGGATCCACGGATGGATCGTAATTCAAATTTCCCGCTTAACCTAACTAATGTGGTCTATAAATCCGACCGTAAAAACAAGCGTCCAAAAAAAACTGGTCCACTCTTTGGCCATGAATAGTCTCAAATGATTAGTTTAGACTCAAATACATACACTCCATGTTGTGTCGAAAATGAACAGTGCTGTGTTTGTGGTGGCGTAAAGACCCATTCGAATACATATACTCCATTCACTTTTATAAAGTCTCGCGGTTGGCCATGATTTAGGTCTATCACGTTTTTGTATTGTAACTAAAACCAAGGCAGGTTGGCACTCCTGAAATATCGTCAATATCAAAACAATTCTACGAGACGTTGCCAATTTCTACTCTCAACAATCAACATAATGTTCCATCTCAGACAAGATATTATCACAGATCATTATCTTCGAATAATAATGAACTCTTCGCTTTGAAATTGAAAATGTCGAAAGCAGTTTTGAAGAAGCAGAGACAAAGTATCAGGAACTGCTATAAAGAACTAAAATCTGCAATAGGAAAACTTCATTCTATCTTAGGACATGTTGAACTCTCGAATGAAATTACTTAGTTTTCTATCCTATCACTCCAAGGCACTCTTCTGAAAAGCGCATCAAAAAATAAATCAGTGCCAAAACGGAAATTTTGGAATTTTCGGTATATCCCATAGACGTGGCAACGTCGCCAATATTCCCAAGAAGAATCATTCATTGTCCATAATACGAAGCTTCAAAATTTAGATGTTCAAAAAAACACAGAAAAGTACCGCAAAATCTCGAAAAACACTATCGTATTTTAATAAATATCACGATTAAGACTCGCTTAAGGCTTCTATCAAATTACAAATTCCTTAAAATTCATGTAAATCTACATCGCCCATTAAAGTCTTGATCATCCTCCCATATTACCATGTTTATCCAATTTCTTGAAAATAACTTTTAATGTTGAAATGTCGTATCTCTGGAAGTACGCCATTGTCCAATTAAATATAATCCGAACATGTACTCCGTTTCTATTTCCACAGGCGCAGCTATCAAAGAATCTAATTATACTGGAAAAAAATATATCACGGATACTTTTCGTGATGAATTATACATCGAAACACAAACTTGAGATATTCTTTCTATTGACCTCCGTAACGACATCTGCCAGAATGGAAGATCTCATCTGAATACGAGTAGGAACTAACAATATCCGCTTTCCCTCAATATATCCGCCAAAACATTTGGTATGTTTCATTCCATAAGACGGAGGTTACACGGTCAATCTGACATCGATCCAGAACATCAGTCCATCAGTCTACGCGATGTCAGACTGAACTGATGCCAGATTGACCGTGTAACCTCTGTCTTACCATACCAGGCTCGTAAAACTTGATCACCAACAATCCGGTATTCAATATTATCGGTCTTCACTTGATGGAAAATTATTTAAAATAACATCAAACTCATAAAGGCTTTTAACCAGCGGTTATCATACATATTTTTCTCTATGACATGAATCCAACATCCATTCGATGGGTATGGAGGATGGAGAAAACTTTATTTTATGACCATTTAGTATAACCTAATAATTACTACGTTTACATGCACCTTCTCGATCCGTTTTGAACCAATGCGCATGTTTTGATGCGAATTAGATGAAATATGGTTTGAGAGTTTACATGCCTTATCTGAAACTAGTTTTCTGTAATTCGGCTTTATTCTAAGCTCGCGTAGCCAACATGCAACATGGGAAGATTGAAAAAAATTAAAAATGGAAATTAAGAAAAGAAAATCATTCTAAATATCTTAAAAAATGATGAAGAACACCATAATTTCGCAAGGAATTAACCTTTTCTGGGTGGTTACAAGTGATTGAAAGAGCAAATCGTGAAAATGAATCCAGAAAATTGGCAGAAAATGATTAAAGATAATAGAAAAATTACCTCGAACAATATATTATATCATTTTTATCTCAAGAGATTTATTTCGATCTTCCAGCTTAGGAATTACGATTAACGTAACCCCAAAGCAGGTTCGTTAGATTATCAGATTTGTCAAACTAATAAATTTGGTGTTGGTAATTCTGAAATTTGTTTCTCTTAAAACTACTCTCAATGCGTATTTGGTGTATACATGCACATTAAATCGGTTTGGGAAAACTCAATCCACCTTTTCAAATCGCATTTACTAATTCGCATTTGAGTAGTCAATTCGAATTGAAAAAACGTTTACATGCGTTTTCAATGCGCATTACGGAATACGCATTGGCTTAAAACGGTTCGAGAGGATGCATGTAAACGTAGTAATTATGATCGATAATAAATCGTCTCAAGTTGGGACAAAGTTATAGGAGAAATTCCTTGGATACAACACCAATTTCCCACAACCGATTCAATCAGAACACGCAATTTTTCAAGTGAAGGAAAAAATATTTTAATTACCTTAACGACGTCGAACTTCCCATCCTAGAGAAATGATTGCGAATGCAGCTTTTACCCGAACATTGTCTGGATGTGTGTATTCTTCTCAACCAGTTGAACAAATGTACATTACGTTAAGATGATACAATGGACAATAGTATCAATATAGTGTTTACAAATTCAATTAATTAGAAATTAATTGGCGATCGTAACGTAGCTCTATGTATAATAGATAAGTGTCAAGATCGAACGCCTCTTCAGTTGGCAATACTAACTAATATGAACATAGAAGAATGTACAGGAAAACTAATTTCCTATAGTTCATTATATCGTATTCTGTGAGAGTTCATAGAACAATACTAATGAATACCATAGTTAGGAGTAATTCAAAGGAACAATATTTGTCGATGTGTATATCAACAAATATAAATATGATGTTTTCTTAGCTGGATGAGATCTTTCGATGAATTATGTTTGTCAAAGTTCTCAGACATTAAATTTGCTTTCAGAAGATTTAGCAATTTGAGCATAAATACTTTAACACTTGGACAACTCTACCAAATTGTGGAAATGTATTTGCTAAATTAGAGTTATGAAACCATCAAGTATCCTTTTTGGCGCTCTTGTTCCTCGGAACAGAGTTACTATCAATTTGCTCAAATGTCTGTAATTTTCGAATTTCTGGCTGAAAATGGTCTTAAACGATTTGGTTCAACTCACTGATCAAGAATCCGTGGTCGAAATAAGTTCTGTCCGGCCGTAGGCACGATAACTCTCGAGCGAAATGAGCTACACAGTTGAAATTTTCCGAGTAGGTTTGGGAGATAAATATCTCGGTTAAGTTTGTTATTAGACTATATCGGCCCTAAGGTTTCGGAGTAACGAAAAAAAAATTATTCCACATTACAAATTTCAAATTCAATTTTCTATCTGAAAAATCATAAATTAAATCTTTGTTGAATAAATCCACTCAGATCACCAAATTTCCTAGTCACTTTTATTCGAATTGAGAAAACAGTTTGACCATAAAGGGTTTCGTGACTTCAATCTGGCAATCCTATTGTCTGGGATTTAGGAGACAATCGGAAATGAATTCGGAAAAAGAATAATAATAATAAGCTTTATTTATAAATGAAATTTATTCCAAGAATACGAAACAGCAGTCTGCTGTCATGTGGGACGGGACAATGTTTGAAAGAACTGGCAACCAATGAATAGGTGTAGATCTAATAGTTCCAGTGATGATCCTCATAGATGAATTCAGCTGTGCATCAATTTTTTGAGTATGAGCACTATTAAACCAGACGGGGCAACAATATTCAGCGGCAGTAAAAACCAAGGCTAAGGCTGCCGTTCGAAGAGTAGCTGCATCAGCACCTCATGAAGTACCAGCTAATTTCTGCAGAATATTATTTCTCGTTTTCAACTTCAGACGCAAGTCATCCAAATGAGCTTTGAAATTCAAAGATGAACCTAGTTTCACTCCTAGATATCTACAGGGTGTCCCAAAAATACCACGCGAAAGTGACACTGGAGATAGATTGGCATTAGGTCTATCAGATAGCATCAACATGACCTCAGTAAAAGTCCGCTGGTTTTCGAGATATCACCACTGTTGCGTCCCATGACTTCACATGTTGGGAAGCGCTCATTTGTATTTCTAAACAAAGCAGCTCGCTTGTAAAACATAAATGTTTTGGGTTAACTGGTTTATTTTTGCATGGGTGGTCTCACGTTTGAAATTAATATTTTCCACGAAAAGATAATTGCAAGTAAAATATCTTGTAATACTTCAACCCTTGTAGAAGTATTTATGACCTATTTCCTGTGAAATATTGATAAAATGCATACAACAACTAACACATTGCCAGAGCTGTGAGTCCTTTGTCTAGATTCTAACCCATACAAAAATCTAGAATTTTCCGATTAGATCGCCACGGCTTTGGCTATTCACTAAATCGAGGGCGTAGATTCCGAATCTGTAATTAGTTTTTCCGTATCTCGATTAATTTTGGTAATATGGCGAAAAATCCGACTGATTAGTCCATTTTCCGGAGGTAGAGCCAGAAATTGCGACTTTTTTCGTCATTGCTCCGAAACTAATCGAGATACGGAAAATCTAATTACAGATTCGTGATCTGCGTGCCCGATTTAGTGAATAACCAAAGCCGCGTCGACCTAGTCGGAAAATTGTAGATTTTTGTATGTGTTGGATACTAGAGAAAACTTTTGTGTCGACCCAAAAAATTTTTTTCATGGTATATCGATACGGAGCTCGTGTCTAATTAAATCGAGGTCGCTGATCACGAATATGCAATTAATTTTTCCCTAAGTGGCGTACTTTGGGAAAATTTTCACTTAAAGTGATAAAATTGACGAAAATAGGTCAATTTTCGAACTTTCCACCACCCAAAAAAATCGGAGTAGGGTGTTGCTGATTTTTTACGTCATAATTGGATCCTTTATCTATCGAATCATCCGAACAATAAATGTCCAGGTCGTACGCTTCGGAAATTATGATTTTTTTCCCGAGGGTCTATTTTTCGGAAAATTCTTTCCGCGATATTTTCTCGGAAAATTTTTGTAATAAATATCTGATGGTAGATTCGGAATCTACGGCCCCGAATCTATAAGAATAAGTACCCGTTTCATAGTTTTGCGTAAAAAAAATTTTCTCGAAAAATGGGATTTTTTTAAGGCTAATGTATTAAAAAATTGCCAAAATTCGAACGGTCTCCGATTTCGATGCAAATTACGTCATTTACTAATTCGGGGCCGTAGATTACGAATATATGATCGGATTTTTCATTAGAGAATTTTCCGCGGAAATACCGCGAAATGAGTTTTCCGAAAAACAGACCCTTGGGAAAAAAATCATAATTTCCGAATAGTACGGCCTGGACATTTTCTGTTTGGATTATTCAGTAGATAAAGGATCCATATACGACGGCAAAAATCAACAACACCTTACTCCGATTTTTTTGGGCGGTGTGAACTTCCAAAATTGACCTATTTTCGTCCATTTTTTCACTCTAAGTGAAAATTTTCATAAAGTACGCCACTTAGGGAAAAACTAATTGCATATTCGTGATCAGCGACCTCGATTTAATTAGACACGAGCTCCGTATCGATATACCATGAAAACTGGAGATTTTTAAAAAATACACAAAAGTGGTGATATCTCGAAATCCAGCGGACTTTTACTGAGGTCATGTTGATGCTATCTGATAGACCTCTTCTTCTTCTACCGCGGTGCCGTCTCAGGCTGAACTGAGGCCTTCTGGCCCATTGTTCTCCCGCTTGACAAACTCGTGAGACTCATTCCAAAAAACACGCTGACAGGAATGCCGCGAGTTTAAAAGGAGAAGTCCCTCTCACCATAGGAATCGTAGGTGTTGGGTTGCCTAGGTGTATGACCCTCAATTCTTTAAGGTTGTTACAGTCGAACAGAATATGTTCAGCTGTTTCTTCCATGCTCTTGCACCAGCGACACAGAGCGCTATCGGCCAATCCCATCCTATTCAGATGTTTGTTGAACTGGTGACCAGTTAGTAATCCAGTCACCAGGCTCAGTTCTCTTCTTTCGAGTGAAAGAAGTTTCTTTACTTCAGACTTTGACGATGGTTTCTTAATGAGAAGCCTTGACTGCCTGAGTCCTACTCCCATGTTCCATACACTGGAGAAATTCTTGTCCAAACGATTCTTGAAGAATGTTTTAACAGAGGTACGACATACTGGAAGTGAAGGCTCAGGACCTATATATGGATCTGATAGACCTAATGCCAATCTATCTCCAGTGTCACTTTCGTGTGGTATTTTTGAGACACCCTGTATATTTATAAAAGAAAGTCGTGTTAGTTACACCACTTATAACTCAAGAACGGCTATACCGATTTGGCTCAAAATTGGTGGGGAGGTAGCTTAGAACCAGGAGACGGACATAGGATACCTTTTTGTGTTATACAGGGTGTTTTTCTTTTTACGTCAATTAAAACTTGCTGTTTTTCCTGCCATAATCGTACAATTTTAGTCATGTGTGTTTAAAAATAAACTTTCGAGGCATACACCATTGAAAATAAAGCATTACTATACAGGGTGTCCTTTTTCTCATGGCACAATTGTACGTGATTGAAGTGATTTGTGTCACAAACAAAGCATTAACTAAATAGGTACCTTGGATGGATTCTCATAATGTATTCGTCCGAAATCTCCATACAGGGTGTTCTTCTTTTAACGTCAATTGCAACTTGCAGTTTTCCATGCCACAATCGTACAATTTCATTCATTTGTGTTAAAAAATAAACTTTAGAGGGATACATCATTGAAAATAAATCATTACTGTACCTACAGGGTGTTTTTTTTCTAACGTGTATAATAAAATCTAAAATCTGCTTATTTATTGCCTCTAAGGCGGAACAGAGTTCGCTGGGTCAGCTAGTTTAGGATAAAAATTATGTCTCAAGAAAGAATCGCCGAAAGTTCCATTTGGACGAAATGTCAAGCGCACAAGCGTACAAAAATGAAGTCATTATGCATCATAGAACAAGCATTTCTTATTCGTTTGAGTTTGAGTGTTTTGGATTTTCATTTCTCAGATGCGAGGATGTAATTTGAAATGGTTACCTATCGGGTCTAGATCGCAATAGAAAAGGAACTATCAGGGACATCTTAATAACTTCGTTACTCAAAGTACGCACGTGTCATAATACGTGATCATACAAATTTACATATTAAAATTGAGATTTGGAATACTTAAGTAGGCGTATCGCTTTATTAGTGTTGAAAAATGTCCACCCATGTTTTCAATATACACTTGTATGCATTTATTATAAGCTATTATGTAGTTATAAGCGGGAATAGTATTTTGGGCTCTTTAATTAACAGCTGTTAGACGTTTCGCTTTCAACCTGTGCCCAGGGGCGGCGCTGAAGAGGAAATGTTTTCATTCAATCTGTCCTTGGAACAGTTAGTATTTAATCAATCATTTATCGATTGTAAATCATGTTTTTTGTACGCCTAGAGAAGGTTTGGTTTGCGAGGTGGACATTAATGGAAGGAAATCGTTTTCCTGATGATAATCGTCAAGTTTAATACGAAACAGGGGCCCTTGCCCCTGTTGATTTTTTTTTTCCAGTCCCTTGAAAAATACTCGATGAATTGAAAGAAATCAATACTAATTGGTCCCCTCGGTAATTTGAAGTTGAAGGAATGATATCTTGCCCGCCAACATTCAATAATTTGAAGTCCCTCTATGATTTGAATTTTTCATCATGCTCAGACCTGCCGTTTGTTTACATAAATGCAGTTCGTAATTCTCATTCCAGTTTACATTCAAAGTTCAAACGTTAATTTTTGATTTGTGTTATTAAAATGATTTCAAGAAAGCGTGTGATTGAAGATGTGGAGGATGGACCAATATTTGAAATAATACATAAATCACTAATTTCGATCGAACTCTTGATTGTTTGAATTTCATCAGAACACCACCTTGATTATTTGAACACTTATTATTATGAACTCTCGATAATTTGAACCTTTTTTTCTGGTCCCTAGAGTTTCAAGTTACCGAGAGTCGACTGTAATATAATTTTTCGCCCTATTGACATTGTACGACCTACAATATCGGAACGAATCCCTCTACTAATGTTAATGATTGTTATTCCTACCGACGTTTAAAGTTAAATGATTACTCCTTCCGCATCCCGTATATCCAAACACCATAATAAAGTGTCGAAACCGTCGGATTTCACCTCCGACAACCTTCTAGGCTCTTTCGCCTCTTCTCTCGTACGGATTATTATATCAGGTGAAATGGTGGCTCCTCCGCGCCGAAAAGCCTCGCCGTGAGATGGATATGGATGTGTCATACAAACACACGCACGCAAATCCAGCCATGAGGTAGGTCGAGCATTACGGGGGGAAACACGCTCGGCTGATCGCCAGGTGTACCACGACGAGAATCGCGGGACAATTCTGGGGTTGAGGTTGACGTGTTGTGTTGCGAGTTTATCGAGTCGAGGGACCGATAAATATTCAAACGGAAGGCTTATCAAGTAGATGGGAAAAGTTTCCGGCCTTTCCGCGAGCTTTAAAGTGGAGGAATTTGTCGATACGAATGGAAATGCTGATGAATAAATTCTTAACAGGTTGGAAAAACACTGTGGCCAAGAGCTTTGGCGCGCTGTTCGAATTTATAGCCATCCAGGTACTGAACTCGCTTAAGACTGCTTGGCTCCAAGAAGAAGAAAAAAAATAATATTCTCAATATTTCCAAGAATATGAATCCGACTGTGAATACAAGCGTCCAAAGCAAACTGGTCCACTTTTTTCCCGAGAATGGTCTCAAAGACTGTAAAATAAATGGGTTCAAGCCCTGTGGACAGGAGCTTTCTGGCGCTCTAGTTCAAACAGACAAATTATATCTCCGAAAGTATTGGTTTCTCAGAGTTGGGAATTATATCAATGTATTCTTATGATAGAACTGCATCATAAAGGAAATTCAATTCAAATAATAGTTTATTTATCAAGATTAAATGAGCAATCTGAGAATGAGAACTGCACCATGGAAGAAATCGAATTAAAATAGCTGAAATGAATTTGACTCTCTCTTATAGAACAGGATGACATGTACGAGTATGAACACAGATCATATAATGAAGCTTAGATAGATTAATTATAGCATTCTGTGAAAACATAGAAGTACGATTCATTATTGAAATTTCGAAAAATTATATCTCCGAAAGTATTAGCTTTTTGGAGTTGAAAATGATATCAATGGATTTTTATGGCGAAACTGCATCTTAAATAAAAATTGAAATTGAAATTTGTTACTTAAAAAAAATTTTTTTTTGTTACTCCGAAACCATCTGGCCTATTTTGCCCAATAACAAGCTTAACCGGAATGAATGATGCAAGGAAATCGAGCATAATTTACGAGTCATTCTCTAATTATGGAAGATTAAGAACAGGATTTCTAGCTAATGTACAGGTAGTTATTCCTTAGTAACACTATTAAGATTTCCTACATAAGTATTCTGGTTTGAGTTCTCTCTGGACTGATTACATTAGATTTGTTCCATAAATAAAACTGGCTATTTCATTTACTCAATTTTTCAGAATGACTCCGGATAGTTTTGAAACACTTTTAGCCAAAATTGGATCGTCATATAAAGATAAGACGCAAATTTCTTTCATGATGTAGTTCTATCATAAGAATTCATTGATATCATTCCCAAACTCTGAGAAACCAATACTTTCGGAGATATGATTTGTCAAAGTTAGAACAAGAGCGCCAAAGCTCCTGTCCACAGGGATTTCCCACTTTTCTAGTCATCTGTCAAAAAATGACAGCTATCAATATGACAGCTGTCAAACTAGCGAGCTATTCAAAATGGCCTCCTTATTATTGGAAAACTCTATGGATTTATTATTCAATTATTATCGAAGCTCCTGGGTTGTGTGCGAATATTAACTCCGTAGAGTCATATTTACTCCATTGCGTGCGAAAACGGAAAGGTTGAGTAAATTTTACTCTGTGACTGTCGTCCGAAAAGTCGGAGTATTGGTCTCGGAGTTCATTTTACTCCTGTCAAAATTGACATAACTCATGATACGGAAAATCTAATATCTTTGTCTCACTGTTTTATTAATGTTTTGTGAGGTAATTTAATAGTTTTAATACTTCTCACAATATATATTTATGATAAGAATTACATATATGTGAAGAAAACAATAATAATAGGATTTTTCTTAAACCAACATAACCTATTTTCCGATATTGGCACCCTCTGTCACTGTCAGTGTCAGTGTCAGAGTAAATCTGTCAAACCTTCAAAAACTCTACTCCGTGGAGTTAATTTTCGAACACAACCCTGGGGCAAAGTAGGTACTTTTATAATTATTACACATTCGGCTTTTTTTTGTGTTTCCGGTGTAATGAAGTATCCAAAGATTCGAATCTTCTTAACGCAAGAGTTCTTCTACCTTCTAGAGCGGCTATTGTGGTGTCATCTTACGCATTCGCAGAGCGCGAAGGACAACGTTAAAGAGGACCAATTCACTGACAGTCAGTTTCGCAATTAGCGATATGTATTTACAAAATGATACGTTGAACCCGATAATTATCCATTGAGAAACACAAAGAAAACCGGATAATTGCGGGCGATGCCGAGGGTGGCGCGACACTTTATATGGAATATTTATGCAAAGTTATATATAGATCGTATAAAAAGGAGCAGAAAAAAATTGAAATATCAGAAAATGTTATTTCCCCAATTAGTTTCTATTAAACTATTGATCCGATCCAATTAAAACTCAGTCGTTAGTTGAAAAATACCTGTCAGTGCTTTATGGGCGCATGTTCTGGGGAAGATCTCGTTAACATTTGAACAAATGTCTGTAATTTTCGAATTTTTTGCCGAAAATGGTCTGAAACGATTGGATTCGACTCCCTGATGGAGAATTCGAGGTCTAATTTAATTCTGTCCGGCCGTCTGTTGCCACGATAACTTGAGCAAGGGTAGGTGGCGCATCTCAATACGACGGACAAGTTCGTTAATGGGTATTATCGGCCCAATGGTTTCCGAGTTATAATCTTGTTTTCAATCAAGACAAATCCGTCCGAATTGTAGAATACAAACTTAATACTTTTGTGAGAATCTTATTACTAGAATAAATACAGGGTGTCCCAAAAATACCACGCGAAAGTGACACTGGAGATAGATTGGCATTAGGTCTATCAGATAGTATCAACATGACCTCAGTAAAAGTCCGCTGGTTTTCGAGATATCACCACTTTTGTGTATTTTTTAAAAATCTCCAGTTTTCATGGTATATCGATACGGAGCTCGTGTCTAATTAAATCGAGGTCGCTGATCACGAATATGCAATTAGTTTTTCCCTAAATGGCGTACTTTATGAAAATTTTCACTTAGAGTGAAAAAATGGACGAAAATAGGTCAAATTTGGAAGTTCACACCGCCCAAAAAAATCGGAGTAAGGTGTTGTTGATTTTTGCCGTCATATATGGATCCTTTATCTACTGAATAATCCAAACAGAAAATGTCCAGACCATACTATTCAGAAATTATGATTTTTTTCCCAAGGGTCTGTTTTTCGGAAAACTCATTTCGCGGTATTTCCGCGGAAAATTCTCTAATGAAAAATCCGATCAGATATTCGTAATCTACGGCCCCGAATTAGTAAATGACGTAATTTGCATCGAAATCGGAGACCGGTCGAATTTTGGCAATTTTTTAATACATTAGCCTTAAAAAAATCCCATTTTTCGATAAAAAATTTTTGACGCAAAACTATGAAACGGGTACTTATTCTTATAGATTCGGGGCCGTAGATTCCGAATCTACCATCAGATATTTATTACAAAAATTTTCCGAGAAAATATCGCGGAAAGAATTTTCCGAAAAATAGACCCTCGGGAAAAAAATCATAATTTCCAAAGCGTACGACCTGGACATTTATTGTTCGGATGATTCGATAGATAAAGGATCTAAATATGACGTAAAAAATCAGCAACACCCTACTCCGATTTTTTGGGTGGTGGAAAGTTCGAAAATTGACCTATTTTCGTCAATTTTATCACTTTAAGTGAAAATTTTCCCAAAGTACGCCACTTAGGGAAAAACTAATTGCATATTCGTGATCAGCGACCTCGATTTAATTAGACACGAGCTCCGTATCGATATACCATGAAAAAAATTTTTTGGGTCGACACAAAAGTTTTCTCTAGTATCCAACACATACAAAAATCTACAATTTTCCGATTAGGTCGACGCGGCTTTGGTTATTCACTAAATCGGGCACGCAGATCACGAATCTGTAATTAGATTTTCCGTATCTCGATTAGTTTCGGAGCAATGACGAAAAAAGTCGCAATTTCTGGCTCTACCTCCGGAAAATGGACTAATCAGTCGGATTTTTCGCCATATTACCAAAATTAATCGAGATACGGAAAAACTAATTACAGATTCGGAATCTACGCCCTCGATTTAGTGAATAGCCAAAGCCGTGGCGATCTAATCGGAAAATTCTAGATTTTTGTATGGGTTAGAATCTAGACAAAGGACTCACAGCTCTGGCAATGTGTTAGTTGTTGTATGCATTTTATCAATATTTCACAGGAAATAGGTCATAAATACTTCTACAATGGTTGAAGTATTACAAGATATTTTACTTGCAATTATCTTTTCGTGGAAAATATTAATTTCAAGGGTGAGACCACCCATGCAAAAATAAACCAGTTAACCCAAAACATTTAAGTTTTACAAGCGAGCTGCTTTGTTTAGAAATACAAATGAGCGCTTCCCAACATGTGAAGTCATGGGACGCAACAGTGGTGATATCTCGAAAACCAGCGGACTTTTACTGAGGTCATGTTGATGCTATCTGATAGACCTAATGCCAATCTATCTCCAGTGTCACTTTCGCGTGGTATTTTTGGGACACCCTGTATATAAAAATGATAATGTCACGATAATCTGAGAACGAAAAGAGATAACGACTTGCAATTTTTAGGGTAGGTTGAGCACCTGAATGCGACATTTTAGTTTGTTAACAGGCATAATCGGCCAAACGGTTTTGGAGTTATATCCATCTGAAATTTGGTTGTTATTCCCTCAATAACTCGAAAAATACGAAAATGACTCAATTCAAGCGGTAATTAGTAGTAGAATGCTGGCGCGAAAATTCTTGCAAAATATAGTGAGGATCGTATTACTGAAAACATTTTTTAAAATCGTTGGAAAAAATTCTAATTATAAGAAACTATTCGTCCGACATCGATGAAATTTTAAGAGAGCCTTCAAAACCTAACTCTAGTACCAAGTTCCAAGTTTGAACACGATCGGATCTATATTATTGCAGATCCGAGCAGCCTTGGGTGGGTTCAGTAGTTGGATGGGTGGTCATTGCCTCGATAACTTTCGAACAAAAAGAGATAGGGACTTGTCATTTGCGAGGTAGGTTGCACATCCAAATGGGAGAGTTAAGTTCGTTGTTGGGCATAATCGGCCCAACGATTTCGGAGTTATACCCATCTGGAATATCATTTTCTCGATAACTCAAAAATTACAGACCCGATCGAATTGAAGCTTGGTAACTAGTTTTAGAATATCGACACAAAGACGTATGGGAAATTTTGTGAGGGCCGTACCAACAGAAAATAAAAAAAAAATACGAAAAAATATTATTTAACTCACGATAACTTGAGAACGGATAAAGATAGCGACTTACAATTTTCAGGGTAGCTTGCGCATCCGAATGCGACATTTAAGTTCGTTAATTGGCATAATCAGCCAAATTGTTTTGGAGTTATACTAATCTGAAATTTTATTGTTATTTTCTCTATATCAAATATAATTTAATTAAAACTCGGTGATTACTTGTAGATTGCCGCTCTTCCTGGCGGAACAAGCGCGCAAGAACAAACTTTCAGGTAAATTATGTCAGTGCAATCTCAGATAAGGTTTCCCGAAATTCATTAAGATTTGTCGATCCTTGACATCATTACCTAAAAGAACAAACCCTGAGATGTCTACCTGTGAGGTATTTATTGACTTGACCGCAATTAACTTTTAAATTGGGCAGTTAAGCCGTTAATAGATATTAAAATTTCCAGATTTTCGAGTATATTTCTAGGTAGGAACTGTCATTTTGATGTTTTGGTAGATTAGCCAATTATGCCATTCACAGAAAAATAATTACCTTTTCTTCGAGAATAATCCAGTTTTGGGAATCGATCGAAAATGTTTCTTCGAAATGTAATTGGTTTATAGCCCAAAAGAACCGGTAGAATAAGTAAAATTTTCCACGTAAACTAATCGAAAAATTATACATGGTGTTATCTGATTAAATGACAATATTTAATGTGTGTAATCTATGCACGATTTTGAGTCAAAAAGATGATAAATGCATAGGTCCAATTTCGCTTTGTTCTCGATATAAAACACATTTTTTTTTTCAAATGAGAACCCATTTTTTTTATTGGTCAGCTGGAGTCTACGTTAAAAATAGTGTATTTTTGGCGCTCTAGTTCCTCGGAACTGAGTGCTTATCAATTTGCCCAAATATCCGTAATTTTCGAATTTTTAGCTGAAAATGGTCTCAAACGATTTGGTTCGACTCACTGATCAAGAATCCGAGGTCCAAATCGAGGTCTAATTTTTGCTAAAGATCAACATATTAAAATTTTTCACATCAAGTCAGAAACACCCAGTATCAATGAACTTTTTGACCTAAAATCATTCATAAATTAAGTAATCCTCTTAAATATTCACCTCCACAAAGAAAACGCTGTATATTGGGTAATTAATGCACTTGTACAAATGTAAGTTTTCTAGATAATTGTGAATATTCAATAACAATTTCATATTCAGTTGCATGTTATTATTATAAATAATAAACGAAAAAGCAAAAAGCAGTGACGTCGTAGAAAGGTGTCTAATAAATCTTATCACAAGAAGATTATTAACTACCTGTCACATTCACAAGGTGCAAAATGGTTCGTTTTACAAAAGACTATGGGACAGTTGATGAAGATAACAATCGTCGAAAATAGATCCATTATTTCGACCGAAATTTTCAGTTTATTATACCTGCGTATTCATCACATTTCGAAGTTAAATCAAAAAGTCATCAACCCTTCGTTCAACAGCTGACATTTCGCAAGACAAAATGGGTGCAAGCCCTGTGGACAGGAGCTTTCTGGCGCTCTAGTTCAAACAGACAAATTATATCTCCGAAAGTATTGGTTTCTCAGAGTTGGGAATTATATCAATGTATTCTTATGATAGAACTGCATCATAAAGGAAATTCAATTCAAATAATAGTTTATTTATCAAGATTAAATGAGCAATCTGAGAATGAGAACTGCACCATGGAAGAAATCAAATTAAAATAGCTGAAATGAATTTGACTCTCTCCTCTCTCTTATAGAACAGGATGAAATGTACGAGTATGAACACAGATCATATAATAAAGCTTAGATAGAATAATTATAGCATTCTGTGAAAACATAGAAGTACGATTCATTATTGAAATTTAGAAAAATCATATCTCCGAAAGTATTAGCTTGTTGGAGTTGAAAATGATATCTATGGATTTTAATGGTGAAACTGCATCTCAAATAAAAATTGAATTTGAAATTTGTTGCTTAAAAAAAAATTTTTTTTTTCGTTACTCCGAAACCATCTGGCCTATTTTGCCCAATAACGAACTTAACCGAGATATTCATCCCCCTAACCTACTCTGAAAATTTCAACTGCCTAGCTCATTCCGTTCGAGAGTTATTGTAGAAAATTTTTTTTTTAATTTAGAAAAATTTCTTTCGCCACTTTGCGGTAACCTGGTCAATACAAAACTTCACATGCGTATAAAGGTCATGATTCTACAATTTGATGCTAAATTTCAGATAGATCGAGTGATCGGTTTCAGAAATATTCCAAAAAAATGTGTTTCACTAAAATCGGCCATAACTCCGAAACCGCTTGATGGATTTCGCTCATTTACGAACTTGTCTGAGATATTTACGCTCCAAACCCACCTTGCAAATTTCAATCCTCTAACTCCTTTCGTTCGAGAGTTATCGTGCCTACGGCCGGCCGGAAAGAATCGATTTCGACCTCGGATTCTTGATCAGTGAGTCGAATCAAATCGTTTAAGACCATTTTCAGCCAAAAATTCGAAAATTACAGACATTTGGGCAAATTGATAAGCACTCAGTTCCGAGGAACTAGAGCGCCAAAAAATGGCCCGAAAAAACAGATACACTAGAGATGGATTTCACAAAACTTCGATCAATGTAATTATAGATTTAATTCGATGGTTGCGTCGAAAATAAAACAAAAATCCAACATAAAATCGCACTGTTTAGAAAAACGAAAGCATTTCTTGAAAACCGTTTATCTATTGTTGTCCACTCTTATATCAACGATGCAGCGTTAGTTTTTTTTAACTTTGTACAATAAGGATTACGAAACTATTTACGATGACAAATGAAAATTTTTTGTTGTCATCAACACAATTGTATAAATAATTATGTACCTCATTCTACAATGATTATATCCTGAAAAAACGTTGAAAAGGTATCCTAAAATCCAAATCTGTATACTTTTCGAAGATTAATTCTCATTCCGAACACGGATATTCGAAAAAATTGGCTTCACCCATTATTAAACAGATTGAATACATCGCAGGTGGTCAGAAAAAAAGTTACCGAAAACATTTGAATGAATCAGTTTTAATGACTTGTTAAAGTAGCCTAGATATCCCGCAAAAAAAATTTTCATCGCGAAGCGTTCATCATTTGGATGTTTAAAACTGAAATCATGGTCCAGAAATATTAATTTGGGTTAATATGTTGTATGAAATATCGGAATTCTCAAAAATATACTCATTACAATTGCATTTATTTGGATGAACATAGAATTTAAAGGGACTATAGAAGAATAAAATTCTGAAATGATGTCGGGATTAACTCAAATTATCAATTTTCGTATTCGTTTAGTTACCTACATGTTATTCTTAAAATGTTTTGATAACGATAAAAGCTTTAAAATGTTTGGAATTCACACAATCTATAGATGGAATACCTATGAAGGATAAATACCTATATCTAAAACACTGTAAAAAAATCAAGTTTGAAAATATGTATATAACTCACCAGGTATATTGATTGTATGTGGCTGAGGATAGTCTGGAATATTTCTATTCTTGCAGTAACGATGTTCACGTCATATAGGAAGGAAGAAAGACTCTGAATAGGCTCATTTGGATCTGGATCAATTTTCAAAAGTACATCGCGAAATGGAAAGCCATCAAAGTAATTTTCATAATTTTCTAATTTGTTGTCGATATCCTCCACACATGTTCTCAGCTGAAAACAATCAAGGTTACACAGTTTCATTCATGACATCTTTACGAACTTACCCAGGTAACTAGAGGTCCAGACAAAAATTCTTCTATCTCTGTAGATGAGGCCATTATATTATCATGTCAGTAGGAGAAAACAATAAATCTAACTAAAAATACTACTCCTACTTGATGATTCTGTTTCCAAAAATCATCATAATACCATAATACTAGAAGTTAAACAAATACACTTTAGCACTTTTTCTCACTGTCAGTAACTATTTTTTGTTTTACACTGTCTAAAACTACGTCAATATCCAACCGCTACACCTTACCACTTGTTTTAACTTGTCTTTCTCGAAACCGCATCATATTTCACAAAATACTGCGATTTTCTCACGCTCAACGAAAAGAAAGTCAACCAGAATATTGTGAAAACAAAGACCAGAAATCCAGAAGATTAGATGATGAGGCTCCAAAAATTTGTTAACCAATGCATAAACACTCGACTAATACACCAACGGACGAAAACTATAATATTTAATTCTGATATTTTATGAAAATCTCGTAAAAACGTATAATGGGAATTGTCACAACAAATTGTTTATTCTATATGACAGAACAGCAGGAGATTAACTGAACCTAATTTTTCATGTTTTGGTGAACTGTCAGATTCGACCATAAAGTAGGAAGTAGGTAGAAGGTGAAAAGAAAATTCATAGAGTTGTAACAAATATGTTTGTTTCTCTGAATGAGATTCTATTCTATTTCAATTAACATCATAATATAACAATGATAATCTCAATATTTATGAAACATTTTGGTTAATATAATAATGAACATCAAAAATCCTAGAAAATTTATGCACTTAAATAAATATTATGACAGCCGAAATTTCATTCTGTAGTTAACCTCACTTTTTTCAATTCTTAATGTTTACAAAATTACATGTAGGTATTCTTAATATATGGACGAATATGGAATAAATTTTTAATATAATATAAACATTTTCACTATTAACAGTCAATCAGTCACTTTTCTATCCTCTTCAACATATAACTGTGATAAAATTATAGGTTTGACAATGGATTTCGAAGGTCTTGGAGACTTTCAAAATATAAAAGAGAAGGTGATTAATTTCCACAATAGCATTGACAAATTGGAGAAACTTTTGGAAACTGCCCTCAGCGAAAAGATGAAGGAGGAATACGAGAAGTTTACAGCAAAGGAAAAAGCAGACTTTGACTTATTCTTAGCAACTGCACTCAATACCTTATACTGGCTCCATCTAAGAAGTATTGGTGAAGACCCCATGGAACATGAAGTAATACGACAACTTTCTAGAGTTAAGGAATTCATGAATAAAGCAAAACAGGTACAGGAAACTTACGTATTCATAAACGATATTTATCATATGTTAGATATTGTTTTATTTTGTAGTTTCAATTATTTAATTGACAAACAATTGACCATCTGGGATAAATATGTGATTATTTATGTGATAAGGTATTACTTTTTTTGCAGGCACATGAAACACATACAATTAGACCTAAATTGAACGTTCCCGCAGCAAAGAGATTTATAAAACATGGATTAAATAAAGGAGGCTCAGGGAAAGCGCCTAATAAAATAATTAAATTTAATGATTAGATTTCATATTTATGATTACTTGTTCAACATATATTTGTTTGTAGGTTTGTAGCTTAGAACGTCAAGATTTCTTGTCATCATATATTCATTGTATGAAAAGTAGAAAAATTTTTTCTAGACAATGGGTGAAATATGTATATAGATTTTGCAAAAAATTGATGACAAAAAAATGTGACAATTTTTGAATTATAATATTTACAAGATACATGAAATATTATCATTATTTTTGCCTGAACCTTGTGTATTTTAGATTTCATCTTACTGTAGTGTTTATTAGTAAAAGCAATTTTCATAAATGAATTTTTTCTCAAAATTTTTGCTAGAAGATTGTTTCATAAGTCTAACGTACTAAATATGAACCAACTGGGTAATTTTAATTTCCAATCTATTTTGTTGACGGTTGATTGGTATGTAATCTAACCTCACTTTCATTAATGTCAAAACCAATTCGTAGTCGATTTTACAAAGTGCATTAAATTTGAAAAAATTAAAAATGATGAGTGAAATGGAACCAATTTTTACATCAAAGTTGATTCAAGCTTGTGTAACTTGTATAAGAATCATAAATAATTACATTCTAGCAGGTAGGATCAATGTTTTTGTTGATAAATGCACGTACAATCCCCAAAATCAATAAACGGGCTGGCCTATTTTTTTCCAATTCCTGTTGCTTTGCATTTATTTTATTTTTCAACAATTTAGTTAGTGCTCTTAAGCACCTTTTGAAAACAATAAACTATAATCTAGAAAATATTTTTTTTTAGGAAATTTTTGTATATTCATGTTGATTTTAGGCATAGGAGGAAATATTCACATATATAATGTTGTCACTGCAACATTTCTAAGAAGATTTAAAATATTCGAAGGGAGCAAAATTCATGGGTTAGAAGTCAACCTTACCGATAAACAAATATTCATATACAGTGGACAAAAAATTAAACTGGTTCGATACGAAGGAGACTTTGAAAAATTTTCAAGAGAACCTTCATCTTTGGCACAAGACTGGATTCTAGCTGCCAAATTTATCGACAATAATTCTAGAATAGTAACAGTGAGCATGAACAATTCAGTGCAGATTCGAAATATAGCTCTAGAGGTGACTGAAGAGTATGCTTGTACAGAGAGATCAATGTTATACAGTGCTGCTATCGGGTATGACTTATGGGACGATTTGATCATATTTGCAGGCACAGCTTTTGGAAATTTACTGGTTTGGAAGCCTTCTTCTTTTCATCATGATAGGAAATGTGCAGTTTTAGAAACCTTAAAAGGACACAAGGTAACTATTATCTAAGTATATATTTGCGTTGGTTACAATGACTAAAATTCTTGGTCGAAAAATAGAATCGAACTTGGTGGTTTCTTAACATAAATTAGCAGTAAAAGCGATCATCTAAATGTAAAAAATCCAGTCTATTTTTTACCTCAGAGATTGGACATTCAATAGATTAACGTCAAAATTTCATGTTTCAATTTAGAGAAATTTTTGGTTCTCATATATTTTTGATTTTAGGGTGTGCTTCTCTCCGTTGATTTCAACGAGAAACATAAAATGGTATGCACCACTTCCGACGACAGATCCTCGATCTTATGGGCTCAAGAGGGAATCAAACACAAGAAATTCGAGAAGAAATGCAAGGTGTACGGTCATCAGGCCAGGGTGTTCTGCTGTAAAGTGTTGCCAAATTTTCTCATCACTGCCGGTGAAGACTCTATATTGAATATATGGAATTTTGACGGTGCCCTACTCAGAAGTGTTGAACCACACCAAGGGGGAGCTATCAGATCTCTAGGATACCACGAGGCTAGAAATTATATAGTGTCTGGTGAGTTGTTTGAGTACAATGTTAATTTAAACAAACAATTTCTGGCGCTCTTGTTCTTCGGAACAGAGTGCTTATCAATTTGCCCAAATGTCTGTAATTTTCGAATTTTTTGATGAAAACAGTCTTAAACGATTTGGTTCGACTCACTGATCAAGAATCCGTGGTCAAAATCGATTTCAGGCCGGCCGGCCCTCCGTTAACACGATGACTCTCGAACAAAATGAGCTAGACAGTTGAAAGTTTCAGAGTAGGTTTGAGGGATAAATATCTCGGTGTAGTTCGTTATTGGGCAAAATCGGCCTTATAGTTTCGGAGTAACGAATTAATTTTTTTTTAAGATGCAGTTTCATCATAAGAATCCATTGTTATCATTTTTAACTCTAACAAGTTAATACTTTCGGACATATGATTTTTCAATAATACATCGTAGTTCTATGTATTCACAGAATGTGAACACAGAATCTATCTGTGTTCACTGTTCATAAATGTCATCTTATCTAGCTATTAGAGCTTGTCAATTCGTAGTTTGAAAATATTTCCTGTTGAAAAACAAGTATCCGATTCTTGAATTTGTGAATATATACAAGACTGTTTTGATACCGAAAATAATATTGACTGATTACATATTGAATAATTTATGTATAAATATTGGGTATGATGTTTCAGAAGATTTAGAATTGGATCATTTTAATGATGTAGTTTATGAGGGCAATAGGAAAGAAGAATGGAATCATCAAAAGAAATTATTGTTCGTTGACCACTGAGGTTAATATTACCTTTTACTTCCTTAAGTAGTGAGACACGTTCCTATATACAGTATTTTCATAATGTTTCTAGCAAAAAATACTGAAATATGAATCTACTTTTGTGTATCAAACCTTTTTTTCTTGAGTTAAGGTCCATAATACAGAAAAGAATATGTTAGTGTAATGAACTATTAAATTTTAAATTATGAAAAGAGGATAGTATTTTATTAATATATTTTGAACTATTAAAATAATTTGTTCGTAAGCCTCTACCTACTAAAATATCAGGAATAAATGGACAATCTGCTATGATTGTCTCCAGCCTTGAACTAAACATTTCTATGATACTTTCCTTAGGTATTTCGAGTTGTGAAAACTATGCACCGAGTGTAAGTTGCATCAACCCATTCCACGATGTTGAAGCATTGTAGATTGCTCTTTTTTGCGCGCGTGTTCCGCAAGGAACAGCGTGCTATCATTTCGTCACAATGTCTGTATTTTTCGATTTTTTTTTCGAAAATGGTCTCAAACGATTGGGTTCGACTCCCTGATGAAGAATTCGAGGTCAAATTCAATTCTGTCCGTCCGGCCGGTCCGGCCGGCCGGTCCGGCCGTTAGCACGATAACTCTCGAACGGAACGACTTAGAGCGTTGAAATTTGCAGGGTAGTTTCGTAGCGTAAATATCTCGGACAAGTTCGTTAACGGGCGAAATCGACCGAGCGGTTTCGGAGTTAAGGCCGTTTTTAATAAAAACGTTTTTTATGAATATTTCCGGAACCGATCACTCGATCTTTTTGAAATTTGGCATCAGATTGTAGAATCATGACCTTTATATGCCTGCGGAGTTTTGTGTTGAACGGACGGCCCTAAAGTGGCAAAAAAAAATTTTGAAAATTTGAAAATTTTGTTTTCACGATAACTCGAAAAATACTGATCTGATTAAATTGAAACTCAGTAGTTAGATGCAAAAGACCAAAGCAAACACTTTTGCAAAATTTCGTGAAGATCACGTGACATGAAAAAAATAAAAAAATTACTACTATTTTGCGGAATACTTTGCTTTTAATGCCGAAACATATGTTTTTGAGGTTCATGCTGCCCTTTCCGGGCATTTTCCGTATTGCGCATGCGCAGATGAGAAGTCCTTTAACTGCTGTAGTTTTCGTCAGAGAGGATTGGGGTTTTGGGATGGCGGATGCTATTCCTCCATAGAATTCAGATCCCTGATGAGGTTCTGCGCATGCGTAGATTAAAGATGCGATATCTTCCGAACCACTAGTGTTGGAGAATCGGAGTTTTTTGTAAGGTGTGTTATTTTGAGAGGACTTTTAGCCGCCAGTAGATTGCGCATGCGCAGAAGAGAAGTGACTGTTTTTGGGTTGGATGGGTTATGTTGGGAGTGCTGAGTCGATATTATGAGGTTTTAAAAGAATATTCATAGCAATTCAGTGCAAGGACAAGTCAGTTTGGGGGATGTAGCGTTGTTTCCGAGTTAAAGTGTCCGTACCGTGGCCCTGGGGCTAATTTTGAAATTGATGTTACCCCTTACAGGCATTTTCCGTTATGCGCATGAGCAGACCATCAGTGATTTAACTGGTGGTGTTTTCATCAGAGAGGATTAGGGTTTTGGGGTGGCGGATGCTATTCCTCTATAGAATCCCTCGTTGAGGGTCTGCGCATGCGTGGATTAAAGATGTGATATCTCCTGAACCACAAGTGTTGGAGAATCGGAGTTTTTTGTAAGGTGTGTTATTTTGAGAGGACTTTTAGCCGCGAGTAGATTGCGCATGCGCAGAAGAGAAGTGACTGTTTTTGGGTTGGATGGGTTATGTTGGGAGGGCTGAGTCGATATTATGAGGTTTTAAAAGAATATTCATAGCAATTCAGTGCAAGGACAAGTCAGTTTGGGGGATGTAGCGTTGTTTCCGAGTTAAAGTGTCCGTACCGTGGCCCTGGGGCTAATTTTGAAATTGATGTTACCGCTTACAGGCATTTTTCGTTATGCGCATGAGCAGATCATCAGTGATTTAACTGGTGGTGTTTTCGTCTGAGAGGATTAGGGTTTTGGGGTGGCGGATGCTATTCCTCCATAGAATCCCCTGTTGAGGGTCTGCGCATGCGTGGATTAAAGATGTGATATCTCCTGAACCACTAGTGTTGGAGAATCGGAGTTTTTTGTAAGGTGTGTTATTTTGAGAGGACTTTTAGCCGCGAGTAGATTGCGCATGCGCAGAAGAGAAGTGACTGTTTTTGGGTTGGATGGGTTATGTTGGGAGTGCTGAGTCGATATTATGAGGTTTTAAAAGAATATTCATAGCAATTCAGTGCAAGGACAAGTCAGTTTGGGGGATGTAGCGTTGTTTCCGAGTTAAAGTGTCCGTACCGTGGCCCTGGGGCTAATTTTGAAATTGATGTTACCCCTTACAGGCATTTTTCGTTATGCGCATGAGCAGACCATCAGTAATTTAACTGGTGGTGTTTTCGTCAGAGAGGATTAGGGTTTTGGGGTGGCGAATGCTATTCCTCTATAGAATCCCCTGTTGAGGGTCTGCGCATGCGTGGATTAAAGATGTGATATCTCCTGATCCACTAGTGTTGGAGAATCGGAGTTTTTTGTAAGGTGTGTTATTTTGAGAGGACTTTTAGCTGCGAGTAGATTGCGCATGCTCAGAAGAGAAGTGACTGTTTTTGGGTTGGATGGGTTATGTTGGGAGTGCTGAGCCGATATTGTGAGGTTTTAAAAGAATATTCATGTCAATTCAGTGTACGGACACAAGTCAGTTTGGGGGAAATAGCGTTGTTTCCGATTTGAAATGTCTGTAAGGTGGCCCTGAGGCGAATTTATAAATAACTATATTCGGTAGATCTATATTAAAATGCGTTCGGATTTGGAGAAGATGCAATTTCGTCCCTAACGGAGGACCCACAACCGAATTTTTTTCTGATCTACGGTAAAACTAACAGCCAAACTGTATTGATAGCTATATTTGTTAAAGGAACTTGAAAAAAAAAAAAAAAGCACTGACGTGAAGTCAGTACTCTTTGGCGCGCGTGTTCACGGTGGCTAATTTGAATTGAATTATTCAAAATTTAACAGTGCTGTATCTAAGCTGCCATCAGGATAGAGTAACAAAGTTGGAAAAGAACACAAGTGACTCTCCTTAGTCGCACAAGCTCCTAGAAGATTTGGGAGGGTCAGTATAATCCTAATCATGTTTATAGCACGCGCGCAAAAGCAGATTGACTTAACAATGAAAGAAAAAGTGTAAAAAGTCAATCTGCTTTGGCGCGCGTGCTATAAACATGATTAGGATTATACTGACCCTCCCAAATCTTCTAGGAGCTTGTGCGACTAAGGAGAGTCACTTGTGTTCTTTTCCAACTTTGTTACTCTATCCTGATGGCAGCTTAGATACAGCACTGTTAAATTTTGAATAATTCAATTCAAATTAGCCACCGTGAACACGCGCGCCAAAGAGTACTGACTTCACGTCAGTGCTTTTTTTTTTTTTTAAATGATAATTTATGAAGCATTTTTTTTTAAACGACACTTCTTTAAATTTAATTTCTTTCATGATACAGTTCTATCATAAGAATCCATTGATATAATTCCCAACTGTGAGAAATCAATACTTTCGGAGATATAATTTGTCTGTTTGAACAAGAGCGCCAGAAAGCTCCTGTCCATAAGGCTTGAACCAATTTTTGATATTTTTTTCTAGGTGGTGAAGATGGCTCTTTAACGTCATTCAGCGCGTTCACTTCTGTCGATGCCAAAAAAATTGACATGCCAAAAATGGAGGTACCTAGGCAGATGGTATTGTTAGCCAGTGGAAACATCTTGGTTATGTCAGAGAGTGGTTCTTTATTTTGCTACAGCATCTGTCATCATAAATGGATTTCCATCGATCATCACAAGGAGATGGAGCAGGCTTCTCTACTAGAGGTATCGCCTTGTAGGAAATGTGTAGCTGTTATAGGTAATTTATAGATTCCATTGAACACATCGGCACATAAGTTCTCGTTCCCGATGTAATATATAATTAAATTATATTCTTTTGATTTAGAGCGTTATATGTGTTAGCAGAGGTACCATACAATTGGACGTATGATACAAGAGCTTAGGGAAAAACCACAGCAAAAAAATCCTATCTCCCCGTGAGTGTTGTGATTTGTAACTATTGTTCACAAAATTTGCTGAAATTTAAAAATATTGATAGGCATTTCTTTCTTCAATATGGATTTCTTCGTGAAAAAACGGATAGATATCTCCAAATATCAAATTAAAAATAATACATAACATTTCAACAGTCCCCTCTCACAAATATACTTCTCTGTATTCATATGGGATCTCTTGAAGAAGAATCGTCTCCGCTAGTTTTTAAAGTATTCACTCTTGTTCTTTGAAATCCTTTCAATATTTGAATTCAAAATGGAATTTGTTGCTCGTAAGGCCACGACGGTCTCCTTCAAAACCAGGTCTGGCCAATCCAAGCGATGATTATTCAGAACTTCAGATGTTCGAAGACCGCTACAGGGCTAATGTAGGGTTATCGGTTAATTTGCAGCTTAACGCCCCCTTACCTATTTTCAAAATAATCTGTATATACAATCTAAATGATGTTGATATACCACAGTTTCAATTTTAGCACTGGCAAATGAGTATATTTCGAGAAAATTCAAAATGAAAGTTTCACGCAAATTATCATTTAAAGCATATCGTACCCTAATGCGAACCTGATATCACAAGCCGATTGAAACCGGAGACTCTGACTACGAACTACACGTACGTAAACGCCAAAGCTATAAACTGCGCAGTGGCCATGTCATAAAAAGTCTGAAAATTTCGGATTTCTGAATGACGAGACCACTACTTGCTATATTATCGTTTCATGAATTTTCGCCATAAAGGTACGGTCTTAATCTTTACGACATCTCAGGTGAATATGGTAGGTTAGGTTAGGTTAGTACAGTACCCCTGGAAAATTTTTAAAAAAATTACGAAAAAAATGTGATTCGATTAAGTACGTCCAAATGAACAATAGAACATACCCGCAAAAGCTCCTGACTTTACGTCAGTGCTTGAGCCAATTGCTTAATATTTTGGTGAAACGATCCTCACAAAATTAATCACTCGTCTTAATGTAATTTTTAATAAATATCTTCCTCAAATGATTTATATTGTCAACGTGGCAATAACGCCTACGTGGCGAAATTCGCAGGAGTTCTTCATTTGCCATGCGCACCAGATTGGTGCATGGCAAGTATGCAAACATCCCTATCGATGATTGCGATGTTGCCAGATTATCTGTAAATTCAGCTACGAACCATGAAATCAATATTATAGATCTCAACAATTTGCAACGATGCAGGTCGTTTTCCTGGTTTCATCCCCTCTAGAATCCCTGCCAGGAAAGGAACCATTCCTAGTTCTTAGTCCGAAGAGAGTTAACGTCAATTAATATTTCTGTTCTGTGAACGCCATATTCTCAACATAGGTAGAGTGTAGGCGAATTTAAAAGAAAGTAAGCGGGATATTCAGGTGTGTGTTAAACTAAAAGTGCTCCTTTAAAATATTTCTACGGTATTCAACAAATTTCTTTAAAATGCGTGTTATTCTTTCATGTGTGATCGATAGTTGGAGCATAATGGCCGAATGAGACTTTGAGAGAATTCAGTTCAGGTGCCGTAAAGTGATTCATGTGCCTAAACGGGGATCTGTTAAGTGCGATACTTCTCGTAGTGTCTTCAAAGGAACATTTTTGGAAGGTCCGCATTTTAGTTTGTTTCGTCCATTTATCTGTATTATGATGATACTAAGAAACGTATGCCCAAACTTGCAGCCATGTTAGTCTTAACTGCTTCCAGGCCCGGCTTCAGAGACGCATTCCGCTATTCATTATTTCGAAAAAAATTGTATCGTAAAGTGAATTTTGATGATTTTTAATAGTGGCAAAATAGTCCATTTGCATGCATCTATACGGGAGGGGGAGTTAACAGCAGTGCTGAGGGGGGTAATATATTCAATACGATAACACTTTTTTTTTCAAAAAATTTCTCCAAATTTCAAAAAACCAATCTTTAATTTCCAATTCTATGAAATTATTCACTATAAATTCATCAATCTTTCTGTTTTCGTGAATGATGAATGACACTTAAAAGAAATTTACTTCAAATTAAAAAAAAAATTCAAAATTTTTTTTTGTCATAAATTTTACCATTTTTCTCATTTCATTAGACCAAAATTTAGAAATTCGGAGCTATCCTATTGAATTTATTACCCCACCCAGCACCCCTATTCACTCCCCATCCCGTTAGATCGCTCCAAAAAAACGAGTTTGCCACTATTGAAAATCATCAAAAATCACTGTACAATGCATATTTTCTTCGAAAAACTTGAAAAAGTCGATAATTACGAGGGGGCGTTAAACTGCAAAATTACCTCCTTCAATTTCGCTATCGTATCTAAAATGAGAAGTGAACTTTTTGTATTTAACTTTCCTTTCACTGCAAAAAGTTGACTTCCATATTGTATTTATTGCAATTATTTTATCCTTGTTCGCAGGTTTCCACGGCGCTATGCATTTCTACAAAGAGATAAAGAGTACAGTCGTCAAAAAATGCTCCTACAAGTTGGACACCCAATCCAAAATTGCAGGGGCATACTGGCTGAACTGTAAGAACTTCCTCACTTACGAAAACGAAGGAAGGGTGTTCACGTGGGATGTTCAGAAGAACGCTGTGGAGGTGAAGTACCAATACACCCTGCCCTGGAACGGAGAAAGACGACTCACTGCAGCCTGCTTACACAAGGAGTGTCTTGTCATAGGTGATCGTAAGGGTCATCTTCACACTTATAACGACAAGAAAGAATTTCCCATCAGGAGCATGATGAAAGTGCATTCTAGTCAAGGGGTGTCCAAACTATACAGCATTTCTAACGTCGTGGTTTCACTAGGACGAGACTCCCTGCTTAAGATGCACAAACTCGAGAAAGATCTACGTCTGACTCCCATCTCAGCCGATAAACTTCCCTTCAACTGGCTAGGATCCCTTTATAAGAATTACCTTTTGGGTTTTTCCGGTGAAAATTTGGTGCTGTGGGACATCAAAGCGCGAAGGACCTTGATTAAATCTCCTTGCGGCGGGGGACACCGTTCCTGGGACTTCAGCGAGCAAGGATTCATATACTTGAAGAGTAAATCGATTAATATCAAACACTTCGATATATCGGCCATCTTACCGTTAGACTTCATCTCAGGCTATCACGTGAAAGAAATAAATTGTCTGAAAGCGTTGAGAGTCGGGGGGTACTACATACTTTGTTCGGGGGGCGAAGACACAGTTCTCCGACTGAAAAAACTCGATTTAACGAAAGAAAAGGTGGAACTATGCAGCGTTAAAAAATTCAAATCTCATCTGTCAAGCATCAAAACTATAGCGTTTCACCAAGTCGATGCAATGGACGACAAAATAACTTACCTGATATTTTACGGTGGAGGTCGAGAACAGATTCTCATGTATAAACTTCAAGTAGGCGTTGACAATCCTGCTTTAGACATCTCGTGCGTGGAACAAGATTCCTATTATAATAATTCGAACGATGTCGAAACGAGAATTATGGATTTGAACGTTGTCGAATACAACAAGAGGATTTTGTTGTTCGCTGCTTGTTCCAATGGTAATATTCACTTGTTTAAGATTGTCAAGGGGGAAACCCAAGACCACTACGTCTTGAAGTTCATGAAGACTTTTCAATATAAAATGAGATGCCTGTTGAAAATTACAAGTCTAGTCGGCGGTAACATAAAATTGCTACTAACCATGGCCACCGACGGTCTGCTTGTCTTTTGGAACTTCAACGAAGTTCTGAACAGTGATAACCCCACTTTCTTCGATACGGTACCGGCCCATCAATCGGGGATAAACAGTTATTCCATTAAAGTCCTGAGCGACACTAGACTTTTGATATTGACCGGAGGAGACGACAATGCTGTCGTTTTGAACTTAATAGACGTAACGGCCGGTGAAAATCTAAAAGTTGATGTAGTCGATACTTTTAAGGACGTCGGGGTACATTGCGCTTTGATAAGTGGAGCTTTTATCTGTGATAAATTTTTTGTAACCACTTCTATCGACCAAAGAGTTTTGTTGTTTGGATGGGAGATTATCGAGGAGAAATTAAAATGTAGATGTGTTTCTATGTTTCATACCGCTATAGCCGATGTGCAAGGCATGGATTGCTTTAATAACGGTCGTTTAGATCTGTTTATTTATGGGAACGGTTTAGAATATATTACATCGAGGAGGATCTTGAGCGGTTGAAATTAATTTCGAGGAAGATGTGGATTTATTTGAATTTGTTGGAGCGAGGAAGAATGTTGGATTTCTTTGATATTTTTACAAGATGATTCTCAGTTGGTTAGCAAATAGAATCTAAGTAATCAACATTCAGGTGATTTGAGGAAAGAGATGGCACTACCAAATTAAACTTCATATAATAAGTAGAATAACATACGGGTAATTTAATAAACGAACAATTATATCTCAATTTTTCTCCGTTACTCAATCTACTTAAACCTTTATAACTGAAGACTGAAGAAGTCGCTGTGTCAACGAAACGCGTACAATATTAAACAAATAAGTATAAATTTTTTCATTTCATTCAATATGGATTTGCATCAAGTAAAAGGCACAATCATTTGGTATATTTTTAACGGCCTTAAGCCTTGAAATGAAATGAAAACTGGTATTTTGATACGAATCTTACCAGACCTGTATTAATGGAAACACTAACAGAATGTAAATTCTTTCATTACCAATTTTGGAAGTGAGACATTTTTCTTAAATTAATTTACTCGCTACTAAATCAAGGAAAAGTTAGTCCGTCAATATATAAACAAATTGTTAACCCTCGAAAAAAAATTGGTTTACTTTTTAATTTCATATTGTTCGTTTTTCTATATTTTTTCCTGATTCAAGAGAAAGGCGAGTTCACTGCAGACAATGGGTTCAGTTTGAAAAAATGATTAGAATATCAAAAAAATAGTTAAAATTTGATTCGTTCTATACTTCATTTTCCATAAATAATGATTCAAATTCGAAATTTTCACAAATGAACTGAGGTAATAAAGAGATATTTTTAAAGACTTATTGGATTTCAACATTAGAGGTGTCGTTAATTGAATTCGTTGATTTGAGGAGTAATTTAGACTGTGGAATTTAGTAGAAATGTTCTCCAATCAAAGAAAATAGGTTTTTCCCGAATAAGCCATTGAAAAAGTTAATATTTTAATTTTATATGAATTATAGACGTTGCCATATAGACCACATTAGTTAGGTTAGAATCATTCGCTTGGCGGGAGATCCATATTCAAATTTTTTAACAAGGAATTTCAACTTTGAGATGAAACCACCCTATTTAAAAGAGAATGTTAGTACAGAGACAACAAGTATTGGGTACCTTCATCATTAGTGCATGTTGTCATGTTCTTTCCACATTAAAATCTACTTCTATTTATCCTTAAATCAAAATTGAAACCAGTGTAGTTCGAAAAATTTTCCGCATGTCGTAGATGACTTCTGTTGTGCGTCATTACAAGGCCGATTTAGGGTTATGTTATTATTTTTGAATGAGCTAAGATATACGTCAATCAAATTTGGTGAACACTTTTATATTTATTAATTATTTTGTAAATACACAATTTTGTTATGAAAACTTGATTCTAGATGGTTGAGAAAGGTTCACTGAATCAATTTCAACCGAAATAAACCTTAAGAAATTAGCCAAAGTATCTAAAAACAGGCGAGACCTAACCTAACCTAACCTAACTAATGAGGTCTATAGGATGATGACTACATAACTGTCAATTCTCTAAAGTTTGGAAATCAGTAACTCAATAACTACAGACATATGCAAAAAGTACACAATTTAAAAAAACTTCAAAATAGTTATATTTCTGTCAAAACAGTTATATTCCTGTTTCAATTCGAAAAGTATGATTAGTTCCTTGGTGATTACAAAATGGCGTTTATCAACTAATTGACAATTAAATGAATGAATAGGTTTTGTGTTTTGTGTAACTCTCGAGTTCCTAAATTACCACCTGAATTAGTGCTAACCAATTGGGAAACCCCCTTTATAACAAGAGTATTGTTTACAAATAATAGGGATGATATTTATTACTATAATCTTATAGAACTTGATGTGCCGACGATTGCTTTAAATGTGAGCTCTGAAGAAACAGAATCTTTGAACTGAAAACACCAATGCCTTTGTCTTGGTAAAATGTTATTCTTCGAGAAAAAATATATCGATGTTTTGCAATTTTTGATCGTTTTAATTCAACCTTTATCTCACCTGATAATTCTTTCGAATTCCGATATAGGTTCAGGTTCCATTTATATTTTACGTATTTCGAGCCAGTATTGCTTTTAGATATCGATTTAATAATAAGATCAATTATTCAAATAAAACCTTCATTCAGTAAAGAATTACGAGAATTACTACTTCTGGATCTTTGATCTGAAAATAAAATATCTGTTTCAATTCATGAAACTACGTCCAAAATATACCATAATAATATTTGGTAGCGACGGCCCTGGATGACTTTATATACGGATTCGAATTTTCTTCATACAGTTTTTTTTTGGTGAATTATTCCTATATTTAAATAGTTATTCTGCTATTCGGGGTGTAAACAAATCCAGCAAATCTAGGATCCTGGAAATTGGACCAGTCAATCTTGCGTTATTTTATTTTTTTTATTTATTTATTTGTATATTATTATACTGCTCCTCCTAGGTCTTCCCCAAGGGGACGCCTCATAAGCTCTTGAGAGCTTGAGCGAGTAAGGAGAATCAGTTGTGTTTTGTATATGCTTTGTTACTGTGTCCTTACGCCACCTTAGGTACAGCACTTAATTTTTGACCCAACAGTGAATGGTGTAACTAACCCGACTTTGTTTAATAAAGATTTCGTACGGTAACTACTTGAAAATAATTATAAGTAGAACTTTGATGAGATGAGAAACTGCTATTCCTAGTACCGGCCCTGCATAAAATGGAACAACTGGCCAAATTGCGTTTTCAATTAATCAATTGAATAACAATAAGAAAAAAAATGTCTCTCCGTCTATGGATCATTCTCTGTTCTTCGCGCACCTAACCACTGACACAAACGCATGCGCATTGTTCGTGTTACAGATTGACGAACTTTGACAACTAGTAAAGTAGAAGGGGCGTTTGTTCGTAATTTGTAGGAATAAAAAGTCCGACGCCATTTTGTATTTTCCGAACAATTAATCGGTTCACCCGAATTTATTAAGAACATCTAATAGAAATTCAGGAGGTATATTGTTGAAATGTGTCTGTGATACGTAAAATTCAGTCTGTCTAACGGTATTTATTATGTGTTGAGTTGCTTTGTTAGTACTTCATATATTCAATAGTTATCTAGTATTAAAAGAGTTAAGTGGAAAAAATGAGTTCCAAAGATGATGAATACGATTATCTCTTCAAAGGTGAGTTGAAACTTGAGATAATATAAGTTGAATTTACAAAATTCTGATTTGTTTGTACTGACTGACGTTTGTTGACGTATCACAAAGGTAAATGTAAATTGAATTCTCGACAAGTCAGCAGTCATAGGTCAATTACTATTGTTTATTGGTAATATATCTGAATGGAGAAATACTTCCTTGTAGCATTTTTTAGCGTCACGAATTTCCTATTGCCCTAACATCTATTTCATATCAATTCCTATTGGAATTTCTTCTAATTAGACTAATTATCTATGCCTACTCTAGAATACCTCCTATGAATCAGTGAAAATTAGTTTCTTGACATAGAAAATCAGATTGACGTTTGAAAAACTATTGAATTTTGTTACAATAATGAATGTAATATTGATCTATTTCACTGGTAAAAGTAGAACATCATTTAATCTTGGGAAAAGCAGAGAAAATCCTTTGTTGATACTTTGTGAAGAGTTCTAAAGAACAAGTTTAAAAGGATTCCATAAACAAAAGTAAATTTGAAGAATCTCATACATTGTCTTGTATCCTATACAATGAATTCCAATTTAATTATATGTGAAAAAGCACATTCTCACTAAATGAGAGCTTTTCTCTGCAGCATATTTATATTTACAAGATGAATCATGATGATAACGGACTTGGGGCTGAGGTGTCCATGGATATTTAGAAAAAAAATTGCTATTGTTTTTATTCCTTTATTACAATATGTGCCCTGAAAAAACATCCTCATGAAGTTTATTCTTTGCAGTGGTCCTAATTGGAGATTCAGGTGTAGGAAAAAGTAATTTATTATCGAGATTTACTAGAAATGAATTTAACTTGGAGTCAAAGTCAACAATAGGAGTAGAGTTCGCCACACGCAGTATGAAGGTTTGTACATATTTGTTTTATAATTGTTCTGTCTTTCAACTTACTCATATTCCTTGATCAGATATAGGTGAAATGAGTAGGTACTAAGCTTCATTAATTAAAGTGTAATAAAAATGGAATCTTCAAAAATCTTGTAATCTGTGTGTTGTTATTTAATCTTGAGAATTCCTGAATGATACTTATCAAATCAAAATTATAAACAACACCATCGGAAATTCACAATAAATGTATACCTTTCTAAATTTGTCCTGTGATAAAAGTTCAAGATGTTTTGACAGATGAAATGTCATAAACAGCTGATAAAGCACATTGCTTGCTTGATCTTTCAAGTGTTGCCTGGTTGCCTAAACAGCAGGGGACAATTATTAACCCCTCCCACTACATCACACTAATAGTAGAACCTCAATAGCATTTTTAGAAATATTCAAATCTATTGTCGAGACCTCGTTCAGAATAAAACCAAATTTACCAACAGAAATTAAATTGAAAATTTCATATTGGCTAAAAAAAAATGAAGATTGTTTCCCAACTTTTTCCTATAAGATCTCTAAAAAGATTGAGATCACTTGGAGGTTCAGGATACCCAAATTTTACTTATAAGCAAATGCATAAACTACAATTTTTTGGAAGTCCCCTGTATATATTGAATCGGTTGACCATATTGGTAAGTGATGTCATTACCACAGATTTGTTTGAAAGTTCCAGAATTGGCTATTTGTTATCGTTTTGAATATATAAAGTAAAGCTGTAGGTCTAACTCTAAAATTAAATCTCCTGCTGTAGGTTATCACATCTTGTTTCACTAAGGTTTCCCCAATTTATATTATTCAATTGATACGGAACTGCGTCAACAATTCCAATTTGCCTAATTAACGTCAAATGAAATGTTTGGGTAATAAAAAAAATTGATTACTTTTTCGTTAAAACTGTCTCGTTACTTAAGGACATTTTCTCAATCTAAACTGCCAAAGCTCCCGTCCACAGGGTTTTCCCACTTTTTCAATTTGGCTTCTGTGCGTCAATTCTCTAGACTTTTCGTAACTAAATTCGTAGGTCTGTGACTCATCTCATGTTGGATTTATATACATCAGGAAATTATTTTTGAGTATTCTATAGAATTGAGAATAATTATTGAAATTTTATAAAATCATATCTCCAAAAGTATTAGTTTGTTAGGTTGGGAATGTCATTGATGGATTCTTATGATGAAACTGCATCTTAAAAAAAATTTAATTCAAAATTTGTAATGTAAAAAAAATTTTTTTTTTTACTCCGAAGCCACCTGGCCGATTTTGCCCAATAACGAACTTAGCCACGATATGTATCTCCTAAACCTACTCTGAAAATTTCAACTCTCTAGCTCATTCCGTTCGAGAGTTATCGTGTTAACGGACGGATTGCCGGCCGGACAGAATCGATTTTGACAATTGATTCTTGATCAGTGAGTCGAATCAAATCGTTTAAGATCATTTTCAACCAAAGATTCGAAAATTACAGACATTTGGGCAAACTGATAAACACTCTGTTCCGAGGAACAAGAGCGCCAAAAATGAAATGAGACCCTATACTTGGTTTCTGGCTGTTAAAATATACAGCTACCATAATTCTCATTGCTAGAAGATGAATAATAATTGCTCAATTGCTGTTATTATATACCTAATATACTATTATATTAGGTCTAAATTCACTTCACACTATTTAATCACATAATAGATATCACTAATTCACGCCGTTCGCCTATTCACGAAAACAATATCACGAAATACCGGCGATTGTAAACCTAACCGATAAAATAATACTGTTTCATTCCGGACTAGGAGGTAAACGTTCATGATGTACGTCTCCAGACCATCTTACCATTTAATTATGTTCCGGGCTTCTTATGCAGGTGGCTATGGCCTGACCATAGATGACTATTTGGCAAAACAGTTGTTACCAACGGTAAATTTAACCTAGACAATTCCTAGACATCAACTTGATGTCTAGGAAATGTTATTTATGTCTTAAAATATATCATCATTTTCGATATTTCACGAGTGCCAACCTACCTCAGTTTTAGTTAGAAAAACGTGCTAGACCTAAATCATGGCCAACCGGGAGACTTTATAAAAGTGAATGGAGTATAGTTATTCGATTTATTGAACAAGTAGGATCTCATATCGTTCATCGATAATGTTTTGAAATCGAAATAAACGATTCCTGCGTTGAAGTAGTAGGGCTCAAATGCGGCGTTGTCAGACTGTGTTCCAGGCTATCTCTATAGACGACTGTGGTTCAGCTAAGCTTTTATCATTGTTGTTAAAGCTCAAGATTGCTCGAATTTACATATATCGAACTCACTTCTTCAATACTGGATATTACGTCGAAAGAAATAATAATAAACTTCGTGTGAAAATTGTGCATATTTTAAGAATGGTTCCAAAATGCCCATTTTCGATCGCCCCTCGTACATTGTTGACTCCACTCCCAAAATCGTAAGACGGTGAAGAATCGAGAAGAATATTAAAAGGTCAAGAAATCGAACCTTATAGATACGATCAGGTCGTCGGACGCTTCCATTACGTTCGTACTCAAATTTTAACGAGGTTTATCTCGTAGAAAAAAAAAATTGCGATTAAACTTTATCCTTGAAAATTTATCACGTGAAAATTCCGAACGCTACACGTCGTCGACCGATTGCGGTTTTCCTTTCGGGAACAAGGTTTTCCAAACGAAGCGCTCCGATAAGGACTCAAATATATCGAAATGTCAATGTAACACTATACAGGGCGTCAAATATCCGATGAAGCCAGGGCCGGTTTGTCCATGAACGCGGCCGTCTAGGGCCCAAAATTTTAATAAGGGAGCGTTATAATACTTCATTCACTTTTATACAGTGTCCCGGTTGGCCATGGAAGTTTGACTCATTTCACCGTGTATATTTTGAAAATATTAGGTTATGCTCATTTTTCAGATAACTATACGCAACTCTCTAAGGGCCGGTTTCTAAATTACGAGTTAACTCGAGGTTGCGGGTAGCCTTAGTGTTAGTGTTGTGACAAGAAGGTTCAAGCAGGTTATACATACATTGCAAGTACGCATGCGCGGGTTTGGTGCTCCCTATCGTGCTCTAACCCATCAGAAGGAGAAGCTTGGAGCAAACCCGAGAGATGCTCCAGCGAGCTCGCGCAGTTGTTGGAACACGAAGTTGTGTACTCCAAAATCTTGTAGGAACGCGACTTCGAGCTCCAAGTCCTCAATGCGCATGAGTGTGATGCTCCGAGCTGCTCCAAACTGATTGATGGAACAAACCTAATAGAGCAAGAGCCCACGACGGCCAGACCTTCGTTATTTTATAAAAGCTGAAAGTTTGTCTGTGCATGCCCCCTATACAGGTAAGAACGGCCAGCGACTATAGAGTTTGGGTTGTGGTTACTTTGGCAGGTAACAGGTAGTAAAGGTGTAAAAAATAGTACCTTACTTTCGTTAAAGTATAAAGGCCAATTTTTGCATATTTTCTTCGGGATAACGTTAGAAATCTCATCATCCATTGCCGGACACTTGTGATGGTTGCTACCCCCTGCCAGACAACCCTAAACATTAATAAATTATACGTAATTATACTTTCGTCATAATATAAAAGCTGAATTTTATATACGTTACTTGGGGACCAATGAGAAAATGTTACCTCAATAGCCGGACAGTTTTAATGGTTTTTACATCTAGCCAGACATATTGAAAGTCCGCTGTAGGTGCGAGCGGGAGTGCTTAGTCGATTGCGATCGTTATAACGAAATAGATATAGGTAATATAACGCCACTGATGCTCCATTTCACTTCGCAAGAATAATCTTCAAGTCACGGTGACTGCTAATGTAGGTAGACAAAAAAATCGCGATGACAACATCGCGATGTTTTCAATACATCACTAACCGAAAGATGATGAGCAGTAAAAGATCACAATCGACTAAGCACCCTATCACATGCGCACCCGCTTTAAGTTTCAATGTGTCTGGCAAGATGTAAAAACCATTAAAACTGTCCGGCTATTGAGGTAACATTTTCTCATAGGTCTCCAAGAAACATATATAAAATTCAGCTTTTATATAATGACGAAAGTATAATTACGTATAATTTATTGAAGTTTAGGGTTGTCTGGCAGGGGGTAGCAACCGTCACAAGTGTCCGGCAATGGATGATGATATTTCTAACGTTATCCCGAAGAAAATATGAAAAAATTGAGCTTTATACTTTAACGAAAGTAAGGTACTATTTTTTACACCTTTACTACCTGTTATCTGCCAAAGTAACCACAACCCAAACTCTATAGTCGCTGACCGTTCTTATATGTATAGGGGGCATGTACAGACAAACTTTCAGCTTTTATAAAATAACGAAGGTCTGGCCGTCGTGGGCTCTTAGGCTATAATAGGTTTGTTCCATCAACATTTTTGGAGCAGCCCCTAGAGTTGCAGAGAGTCGCCCCGGTTTAGCTCCAAGGTTATACCTCGCGAAGTTTTGTTGGAACGAGTAAAGATCGAGTGGGCGTTGCCGTTTGCGTAACATTGGTAACCTAACCTCACTATTCAGTTAGGAAATTTGAAATTGCTTTACCTATATATAGTGACTATATTCTCATGAGGATATAGTCACTGTAGTTTTACCCACCTACCATGTTTAATAATCACAATAATGGATAGTATTTTTTTTTCTTTCTCTTCAGGTGGACGGCAAGACGATAAAGGCCCAGATCTGGGACACGGCAGGGCAGGAGCGATATCGAGCGATCACGGCCGCCTACTACAGGGGGGCGGTCGGCGCCCTGCTCGTCTACGACATCGCCAAACACCTGACCTACGAGAACGTCGAACGTTGGCTGAGGGAGCTGAGGGACCACGCGGATCAGAACATCGTCATCATGTTGGTTGGCAACAAGTCCGATCTCAGGCATCTAAGGGCCGTTACCACGGAAGAGGCGAAGACCTTTGCCGAGCGCAACGGACTGTCTTTCATCGAGACTTCCGCATTGGACTCGACAAATGTCGACATGGCCTTCCAGAATATATTGTCAGGTATGACGGATACTTTCTGAGATACAGATTTTTTTTTCAGTTCTTGTCGGTATTTTTCAACTATACTCCATTCACTTTTATAAAGTCTCCCGGTTGGCCATGATTTAGGTCTATCACGTTATTGTAACTGAAACTAAGGCAGGTTTGCACTCCTGAAATATCGTCAATGTCAGAACAATTCTCTTAGATGTTGTCAATTTCTACTCTAAACAATCAACATAATGTTCCATCTTAGATAAGATATTATCACAGATCATTATCTTCGAATAATAAGGAACTCTTCGCTTTGAAATTGAAAATGCCGAAAGCAGTTTTGAAGAAGCAGAGACAATGTATCAAGATGTGCTATACAGAACTGAAATCTGCAATAGGAAAACTTCATTCTGTCTTGGGACATGTTGAACTCTCGAATGAAATTACTTTACTACCCTATCACTATATTTTATCAAGGATTAACTGTGACACGGGTTTCGTAGTACTACTTCGTTTTGAAGCGACTTTCTTTTATACTATGTAAGGATGTGTATACTTCATGCAATTTTCGACGTTGCAGAAATCTATAGAATCGTATCACAGAAGCAGATCAGAGATCCTCCAGAGGGCGACACCATTCGACCACAGAACGTAGAACCAATAGATGTTAAGCCTACAATGAATAGCGACGGTGTTCGCAAACAGTGTTGCCAGTAACACATTTTTTAGCAATATATTGAACAACTATTCAAACACAGGTGAGTATCGACAAAAATAATTTCGATTGACTATAGACCACATTAGTTAGGTTAGAATCATTCTCTTGGCGGGAGATCCATATATATATATACTATAAATTGCGGCGTTGTCAGACTGTGTTCCAGGCTATCTCTATAGTGGGCTGTGTCGGGTCCACGGATGGATAGTAATTCAAATTTCCCGCCTATCCTAACTAATGTGGTCTATAGTTAATTGATTACCGACCCATTGTTGTGCGATATTTAAATTTTATTTTTGTTTCTTTCAGATTCTGCATATATAGTAGTGATTTCTGTACCATTCACCAGTGGCTATTTGTGTTGTTTTTTTATTAAAAAAATCTTGTTATAAATGTTGCTGAAGGAAAAGTGACTAGCATCTAAAGTTCTCAAGTACATGCTGCACACCCGTTGTCGAGATTTTTTTACATACTGTATATTTTGTTTAAGTTCATATTTATATTTTTGGTATGTAATAGGCTCTATATTTAGATAGTGTTTATAAAAAATAATTAAAGCAAAATTTATGCTTGAAGCATGTGATTTTAATGAAGAACAAGGAATTATTTTCGTTATGTTAAAACGTTTCTTTCTCTTTTTCGACTTTTTCAGGATACTTAGGTCCTTTTTCCGAATCTTTTTGAAAAGTTGAATTAATATTGACAACATTTTCCACTAATATTTTAGCTTCAGCAGAAAAAGTTGTAAGAGGTAGTTAATGGAAATAAGTAAATTCAAATTACATAATTATTGAATATTTAATCGATATTAATTTTAATGTACAGTTTCTCATTATACTTTCAGATGAAATAAGGGGAGTATTAATGCAAGAAAGAGTTTAGCCCACTTTTTGTTTCTCAAAAAAGGTCAAAATTCAACCAAGTTTGTTTAATAACAGTTGTATGTATATAATTGTGGTGCTAGTTGATGAATCTAGGTGTTTTGGGGAAGTTTATTTCAACCGAGTTTGAATTCCGATGTACGTGTCCCATTAAGTTCTTTCGTTTTGTTTTTGAACTCTTTCTATATAACTGATATATGATGTAACATAAGCTTTGTCTCAAAAAGTTTTATTATATTTAATTTTCAAATAAAATATGTATATTTAAATGTGTTAATTTGTTTTTCTTCGTCATTGAAAAGTTTTCACTTTTGATATTGTTTTTTGCGATGGTCGAGTTGGTGAGTAAGGCAAATTTGTCCAATGGTTCAAAGATATACTCCTTCGAAATTATATTTTCCCAGTGTTTCCAAAAGTACGTTTTCATGGAGATCAAAAATATAATTTTTTATTCAAAATTCAATGTCTATGAAACTTATCTCTATAATTTTCCGAAATTTTGTTTCTACATTAAAGACAACGATAGAAGATACTAATGTTTGAATTTTTTTTTTTTTTTTCACGAAATTTTGTAAAAATTGCTTCGTCGACATACTACAACTAATTACCAAGTTTTATTTCGATCGAATCTGTATTTATCGAGAAATTGAGGAAAAAAATTTCAGATTGGTATAACTTCAAAACCGATTGCCCGACTATGCCCATTAACGAACTTAACCGTCTTGCCCTGAAAACTAGTCGCTATCTCGGCCGGCCTAACAGAATTGAATTTACCATCAGTGAATCGAACCTAATCATTGTAGACCATTTTCGGCAAAAAAAATCGAAAATTACAGACATTTCGGCAAAATGATAGCACGCGGTTCCCTAGAGAATGCGCGCAAAAAACGTACAATTCACGAAGAACCAGTTCATAAGAAAGAAGAGCTAGGGGAATCCCCATAAAGTGTGTGTTACTCCGAGGCTCGACGCACTAGAGCTTCACGCCCCGAGGTCACAGAACCGCACCAATCAAAAATAAACAAACCGGCAAAAAAGGCAAGTTTTACGTTTCAGCGTATAAATCTCTGAAAATTCGGGTCATTTATCGGGGCCCAAGATTCCAAGAAAGGCAGCGTGAGGTTCTATCGCTCCGGTTGCTGAAGTGGTCAAAATTTAGGGAGATGCTGGCAAAAGAGGCCGTGACTGGAAAGCACTAATTGTAATTTTGTCTGATGAAGTCGCCATGCGAAGAAACGCGTTACTTTGCTCAATAAATAAGTGTTTATCAACTTACTATTATTTATTTCATCTGATATTGTTCATTTATTCATACTACATCCGGAATTATCCTTAACTACAGGCTCACAAGGAATTTCTCTCGGAAGTTCTAGGATGATCTGAGGTTGTTTGACCTTCCTACGTGTGTCTCTAGTATAATAATAATTTTTGGACATCTTATGAGCTGGTCCTCGAGGTATATTTGGTTGAGGTGGAGACCTTGAGGACAAAGTATCTTTGTACCTGTTTATTGTTGTGTGCTTTCTTCCGAACAAAAAGTTCCTCCAAAGTTGGAGAAGGGGAGAAACGTCTCTGTATTTCGCAACCATATTAAAATAATTTCTCTTCGATGAAAAACCTAGAAAAACTGGAATTCTAAATTTGTCACATGTAAATTTATTTTATAATTTTGTCCGCCGAATGTCATTTAAACAGTATTGTTTAGTTTTCAAAAAATCATTAAAGTTGTGAAGCCATCACTCAAACTTAAAAAATTTAAAAACTAGAAAAATATTTGTTAAATTCATAGAGATATTCTATTATCTCTATGGTTAAATTAAACAAAATTATTATTTTGATTTAATTCTATGTAGAATCACAGAGCGGAGGTTAACCTCAATCTTTGGAATAATATAACCTCCAAAAATTTGAAAAGTATGAAAATCCGTGTTTATAATCCGATACAAGAAGTAATTCCAGTAGTGATATTTGAAAGGTCGATAAATTTTGAATAACATGTCCGAGAACAAAGCCTTCGTGCCCTGTAGGGTACTTGGATTCGTTAGCAATCACGTTCCCTTGCAAGTTAGATACATCAAAAGTCGTCAAGAAAATTTAATTTGCACATGTGTTGGAAAAACTTTCCATACCTATGGAATATCCCATTTTAGTTTATTAAGTGTCTCTGGTTTACATCCCCAAGATATTGAATGCATGACAACAGATGCTTATCATGTATATACAGGTGCTGGACCAAATATTTATGCTTGGAGAAGAGGATCGGAACTGAAACATACGTATAAAGGACATCAGCACTTTGTTAAACTATTACTCACATTTGGAGTACATTTAATTTCTGTAGATGAAGAAAATCACCTAATAGTTTGGGATATAAAGGATGAAAGTATATATTTGGAACTCGACTTTGGAAAAAACGATTTTTCGATAACTTCCTTGTTTCACCCTAGTACTTACATAAACAAGATTTTGTTAGGTAGTGAACAAGGACACTTGCAGCTTTGGAATATAAACAAATCCAAACTTATCTACGCATTTAAGGGATGGCAAAGTGCTGTTACTTGCATTGTCCAAGCTCCAGCAGTTGATGTTGTTGCGATCGGCTTGAGAAATGGAAAAATCATCATACACAATCTGAAATGCGATGAAACTATCATGGAATTCATACAGGAATGGGGCACCGTCTCGTCAATATCTTTCAGATGGGACGATAAGGCTATTATGGCTTCGGGAAGTGTTTCCGGCCATATTGTCTTTTGGGACTTGGAAAAGAGGAGAGTTGCAAGTCAGGTACTTAGAGCTCATGAGGGGCCTGTTACTGGAATGCTTTGTTTGCAGAATGAACCGCTTATATTGACTTCGTCGCCTGATAATAGACTAAAGTTGTGGATTTTTGATATGCCCGACGGTGGAGCTAGATTGTTAAGAATTAGAGAAGGTGAGTCACAGTTATTTTGAAGCTGTTGTTTTTCCTTACTTGAACTGTCTTATTCCTTTTTGTATTCAATACAAATGTTTTGAATTTAAGTTACTACTAGAACTCCATTCACAATGAAATGATGTACTTATGGTTATTTCAGGCCACTCAGCCCCTCCCTCATACATCAGATTCCACGACCCCAATGGCCACAATATCCTAAGTGCAGCCAGCGACTCAACTTTAAGAATATTCAATACCAGAACTGAACAATTCAACAAGAGTTTAGGAAGAGCGTCGTACAATAGGAAAGCGAGTAAAAAGAAAAAAGGAGGTGTTGAGGATACACTCATAATGCCGCCAATCGTGCAGTTCACATCGGAGACCACCAGAGAGAAAGATTGGGACAACATAGCCTCGATACATTTAGGTTTATCCATGGTTACAACTTGGTCCTACAACGAGCTGAAAATGGGAGAGCTTAAGTTGATTCCCGAAAGATTTCACAAAAAAAATCTTAAAGGAACTGTTGGCGCAGTTGCCACTTGCCTGTGTATGACGAGATGTGGGAACTTTGTGCTCATTGGCTACAGCACAGGACATGTAGATAGGTTTGTAAATTTTATCGAAAAAGTTCTGGAATGTACTGTTTAGTCTTTGGATAGGGTACGGTAAACACTTGTGATCAAGATTGTCTAAGTAATGGTCGAATACATGGATGAGTTTAGATTAGCCAGTTTTATTAATATAATTTTTTCTAGGTTCAATATTCAATCTGGACTCTGGAGGGAAAATTATGGTTCGGATTCTGCTCATGACTGTCCTGTTCGAGGTGTGGTAGTGGATCAACTGAATCAAGTCACTGTAACGGGCTCAATGAGAGGAGACATGTGCTTTTGGAGATTCAAATGTAAAGGTAAATAATACAAGGATCCATTTTTGGCGCTCTAGTTCCTCGGAACTGAGTGCTTATCAATTTGCCCAAATGTCTGTAATTTTCGAATTTTTCGATGAAAATGGTTTGGTTTGACTCACTGATCAAGAATCCGTGGTCAAAAACGATTCTGTCCGGCCGGCCGTAGGCACGATAACTCTCGAACTAAAGGAGTTAGAGGATTGAAATTTGCAAGGTGGGTTTGGAGCGTAAATATCTCGGTTAAGTTCGTTAATGGGCAAAATCCATCGAGCGGTTTCGGAGTTATGCCGATTTAGTAAAAAGTAAGTAAAAACATTTTTTTATGAATATTTCCGAAACCGATCACTCGATCTATCTGAAATTTAGCATCAAATTGTAGAATCATGACCTTTATACGCATGTGAAGTTTTGTATTGACCAGGTTACCGCAAAGTGTCAAAAAAAAATTTTAAAAAAATATTTCAACCAGAAAGCTCCTGTCCACAGGGCTTGAACCAATTTTTTTATTTTCATCATTGAAGGTTAAGTGGTTGTATCAATATTTTCGTCTTTATGACTGAGGTTTCACGCTCAGATCTGCCAATAAATTGTCTCTTTCTTCCCTGAGGATGGTTTATTGTTCAATTGTTCGATCAATAATCGAATACAACTCTACAATTTGGTGTCCTGCATATAATGTGGATATCGATCTGATTGAGAGTGTTCAAAACAGGTTTTTAAGGTACTCTGTATATAGACTGGGATATCGTTGCGGTGAATATACTTACAAAATTATATTGGACAAGCTTAACTTGTATACTCTGGCTCATAGAAGATTGGAATCAGATCTTACACTAATCCACAAAATAATCAATGGTGGCATTGGTTCCTCGGAAATTGTTGAACTTATAAGCCTAAATGTGAGTCCAAGGAGAACAAGAAATGCTGAAATCTTCAAAGTACCCTTTTATCGTACAAACTATGGCCAGAATGAGTATGTAGGTAGAATTTTGAGACTTGCAAATGCATACAGTGTAGATTTGGAACTTCTTTGGAATCGTTTAAAAATACTGTTAAAAGATTATTATTGATTGATTTGTTTTTTTTTTATTATTATTTTTTTTTTTTACTACATTTGGTTCATGGTTATGGATTATATTTATAGTGCATACGTGTGAATTTGTAAATTATATTGTATTAAATAGGCAATGCCGTTAATAAATAAATAAATAAATAAATAATTTCCCCATTGCAGGTTCTGAACCCTTGCAGAGGCTGGACCTAGAAGAACCGATAAACTTCTTCAGAATGAACCACGAGAGCTCTTTGTTAGCAGTAGCCATGGAAGTTTTCTCCATATGCATCGTAGATATCGACACCAAACGCCTCATAAGAAAACTAGACAGTCATACCGGGCAAATTACAGACATGACATTCAGTCCCGACTCCAGATGGCTGATCACTTCATCCATGGATTCTTCCATAAAAATTTGGGATATACCGTCTTCCACGTTAATCGACCAATTCGCAACTCATTCCCCCTGCGTGTCTTTGGACATATCGCCTAATGGTGAAACGTTAGCAACGAGTCATATAAATTATTTGGGCGTATTCTTGTGGTCCAACAGGACGCTGTATTCGAGGGTCACGTTGAAAGCTATAGATCCGACAAAGGAGGCTCAACTGGTCAGCATGCCGGAATGCTCCCAAGAAGCGACCCTAGATGTCGCCCCGACGGAAGAGGAAGATTTGGAATTCAAATCGTCCGAACAAATAAGCGAAGAGTTGATCACGTTGTCTGGGTTGGCTACGTCGAGATGGTTGAATCTGCTGGACATAGATGTCATTAAGCGGAGGAACAAACCTAAACAGCCGGCCAAGACCCCCAAAGCTGCACCGTTCTTCCTACCGACCATTCCTTCCTTAAATTTCCAATTCGACCTGAGCAATCGTGAGGAAAAATTCGCCGACAGTCAAATTATATATCCCAAGAACTTCCAGAATTATACCGAGTTTGGAAATTTGTTACATGCCACCGTGGAAAAGAATGATTTCGGTGATGTCGTGGAAAAACTCAAGTGTTACGGACCCAGCATGATCGATTTTGAGATCAAGAATTTGGCGGCGGAGAGCGGGGGATCGACGCAGCTTATGTTGCAGTTCATGAAGTGTATGGAGTGGATGTTTAATTCGAACAGGAATTTTGAACTTACCACTTCGTACTGGGGCGTTTTCCTGAAGACTCATACGAATTTGATTGCGAGCGATGATCAGTTGAGAGATTACTTGAAGATTGTTGAGAAGTGTCAGTTGGATTGTTGGAATAAGTGCGAATATTATTTTTCATCGACTTTGTCTATACTTGATAATTTAAAATTATTGTAATATATGCTTTATAAATTAAATTAAGATTTTTTTTTAAGAGTTTCGACGAGTGGATTTCATAACATGACGTGCACATGCACCGACTAATTTATTTTTGGACTATTGTTGCCAGATTGAGAACGTTTCTTTCATACAAGTTATACCGAGTGAATATATTTTTTGTGATGTGTGTAGGATGTTCAAAAGCACAATTTAAAATTATTTTCATATATACAGGGTGTTCGAAAACAAAGATATATTTTTTTTAACACCCTGTATTTGACCTCAAAAATGGAATGGCAAGCTCAAATTATGATTAGTTTCTTCGGATCACTTTATACCTTAGAAGCACCATTTACGAGAAAATAGCGAAACATTGATTGTATGGAATTTTTTTAAATAGCAATTAATGAAGAAACCAGTTACTCCAACGAAACAGACAGTATTTTTTAGAGTACACATATTGGCTACTCTTATACAGAAAAAAAATGTAATCTGGAATATACAGAGTGATCATAATTAATGTTCAAACATCCACTACAGATAAAGGTCAAAAACTTTCTCATTTCAAATGGCACACCCGGTATTTCTATATCTCGTTGAACGTGAAAATTAAACTATCTTCATGAGGTTTTCCTACACCTAAATCTGATAGTACCTCAGCAATTTTCGTCCATTATTTTTAGTTGACGCTTTTCGTCAACTTTCAGGTCCGAAAACGACCTAGAACGGCCATTCCAGTCCGATAATTTTCAGAGTCCGTCTCTCATGTGAATTTTGACGTTTCTCGGAATGACTTCTAGCAAGGAAAATTCCCGGGGTCAAACCTCCAGAACTTGTATCGATTTAGTATATTTAGACTTATCGTAGGAAAAAGTTGAGCTGGTATTCGTCGAACCGATACTTCTTCTCCGCCTCGACGAAGAATTCGGAGCCAGAGTGGTCGAATTTTCGAAGCCTTATGCGAAGTAATGTCGGTCTCGCTTTTTCGCCGGGCGAAGGATAAAAAATACATTTTCGTTCGTTACGGGAAAACTGCGATAGATATCGACTTGGGGTCTTCGGATCTACCCTTTCTCCCTCCCAAAGATTCGATATCCACCCCCTTCGAACCTCGACTCATCCTCTAGATTTTAAAAACAATTCCCAAAATTTCCGATCTACTTAGGAAAAATCGCAAAAATTTCGTCGATTTCTCGAATTTTTCAACGCATAAGGACCCCTCAGAAAAATCTTCTCGATAGCCTATAGTCTGTAGAAATCTTTCCCCTTTTCCCTCCCGTCGTAATATAGCGGTTATAAAAGATGGTTTAGCCATCCAGATACCGCCGGTTTTTACACCTCTTTCCCTAAGTAATCGGTTGCCATGACAAAGTTCAATTACTTATAAGTTTAATTTCTTACGATTTCAGACTCTGGTTTATCAAAAGAGTTTAAATAAGAACTAAATAAGTAAAAGGTAAAAGTATATTTAAATGAATGGGATAAGTCATAAGAGCAGAATAATAATAATATCAGTAGCTATCAGTAAAATTTGTTATTGCCATATAGAGTAAGGAATTATTAATACGGAATACTATACAGGGTGATTCACGAAGACCGTTCGTTAAAATATTTCAAAGAAACACTCGAGATGAATACTTGAAATTTTATAGTTACGCTTTGTTGGCAGCGAGGAATTCTTGAAAAAATTTCAGAATCATTCGACTTCCGGTTTCGCCGGAAATGATTCCAACTTTGGTTTTTTAAGTGTTTTAACCAAGTTTTTTCATTGATAATCAGATTACCCATTGAATTCTACATTGTTTTAATGTGTCACTAACATATTATTCTCAGAAGATTCGTGTGAAATTTGAAAAAACCCTTTAAATTTTCTCAAATAGGACTTCATTCCAATGATAATAACTTGTAGATTTTTGCATGAAAATTCCGAATTTTCTAGCTTCTATCAAAAGACATAACAATGCGCTTTTCCTTCGTTAATCAAAAATTCAATTGAAGTATGCTAATTCAATCATTTAAATTATTCGTTTTACTCTGCATTTTTCGAATTTTCCGCCTAAAATCGTCTCAAACGATTAGGTTCGACTCACTGATGAATAAATCGAGGTTATATTCAATTATGTCAGGCCGACCGACCGTTGCCACGATAACTTTCGAATGGAAGGAGATAGCATCTTGAAATTTTCAGGGTATGTTGCGGGGGAGCCTTCAAAACCTAATACTACATCCAAGTTCAAAATTTGAACACGATCGGATTTATATTGTTAGAGTTATTGTTGAAATCCTGGAATCCGAGCAGCGTTGTTCGAGCTCAGTATCTGGAGGGTTGACCGTTACAATAACCTAAAAAATATAAATCCGATCCAATTACAACTCGATAATTTCTTGTACAATGCACTTATTTTTGCAGAATTTCGTGAGGATAGTATCACTAGTAAAAAAATTGTTTTATAAAGATGTTATATTTCTGAAAGAATGTGTCAGACACTGCTGAAATTCCGCTCAAACCTTCAAGCCCAATTTTATTTTCCCAATATGTTAAAAACCACATATCCGATCAAATTGAAATCTAGTACTCTGTTGAAAAAAGATGGCTTGAAGGATCATGCAGTATTCTGTGAGAATGTGAGTCATGAATAGACAAACATGAGGGCAAAAGAACCTCACCTTGAACCGTTTTTGCGCGTATGTTCTGGGGAACATACGCGTTATAGTTTTGCCCAAATGTGAAATTTAATTCTGTGGTGCCGTCCGGCCGGCCGTCCGGCCGTCCGTTGCCACGATAACTTGAGAACGGAAAGAGCTAGCGACTTGAAATTTTCAGGGTAGGTGGCGCATCCCAATACGACGGACAAGTTCGTTAATGGGTATAATCGGCCCAATGGTTTCCGAGTAATAATTTTGTTTTCAACCAAAATAAATCCGATCGAATTTTAAACTTGGTGAATAGTTGTAGAATATAGACCTAAGCACGTTTATGAAATTTTGTGAGAATCGTATCGCTAGAAAATTATTAAAAAATTATTAAAAAATATTTTTGTTGTCACGATAACCTGAGAACGGAAAGAGATAGCGGCTTGAAAATTTCAGGTTAGATTGTGCATCTGAATGCGACATTTGAGTTTGTTTATGAGCATAATCGTCCAAACGGTTTTAGAGTTATAGCCATCTGAAATTTTCTGAAATTTGGATGTTTTTTGTTCCTCATTAACTCGAAGAATACAAAACCGATTGGATTCAAACATGGTGAATAGTTGTAGAATATAGACCTAAGCACGTTTATGAAATTTTGTGAGCATCGAATCGCTAGAAAATTATTAAGAAATTATTAAAAAATATTTTTGTTGTCACGATAACCTGAGAACGGAAAGAGATAGCGGCTTGAAAATTTCAGGTTAGGTTGTGCATCTGAATGCGACATTTGAGTTTGCTTATGAGCATAATCGTCCAAACGGTTTTAGAGTTATAGCCATCTGAAATTTTCTGAAATTTGGATGTTTTTTGTTCCTCATTAACTCGAAGAATACAAAACCGATTGGATTCAAACATGGTTATTAGTTGTAGAATGCCAACGCGAAAATTTTTGCAGAATTTCGTGAGGATGGTATAACTAGAAAATTCAAAAAAAAATAATTAAAAATAATTGAAAAAAATTCTATATATCATAAACTATTCGTCCGGCATGGCTGAAATTTTGGGAGAGCCTGCAGAACCTAACTCTACTGCAGAATTCCAAGTTTGAACACGATCGGATCTATATTGTTGGAGAACCGAGCAGCCTTTTGTGAGTTCGGTAGGTGGATGCGAATCGTCGTATGATATGTTGTCTATGGTCGTATTTTTGCGAGAACCTCCAAAAATAAAATATGAATGTCATGATGACATATTATTATACATATATATTCATGGTAAAATCGTGTTATTTCATCACAAATCTATAGGAGATTAGATGATAGCCCTACATTAGTGGTCAGACCTGGTTTTGAAAGAGATCCTCCTTAGGAGGAGGCGACTAAATATTGAAGGGATTTCTATGAACAAGAGTGAATATCTTTGAGGAATAGAGAGGCGATTCTTCTTCAAGAGATCCATGTGCCTTCAGAGGAGTATATTTGCGAGAGGGGACCTTTGAATTTTGCAGAAGGCTTCTGATCTTGTAAGGTGAGAGGCTCATTTGTGGATATTAAATCTCGTGATGGGTAGAAAGGAATTCTAGGCCAGTTTTTCTATCACTAATGAGAATATATCTTTATGTAATAACGGGTGATTTTTTGAGAGCTTTTGGATTTGATTTGAAAAAAATTGGTTCAAGCACTGACGTGAAGTCAGAAGCTTTTGCGCGTATGTTCTATTGTCCATTCTTCTGTATTGGACACTTAATCGAATTTACCATGGTAAATTCGATTAAGGGTGTCCAATACAGAAGAATGGACAATAGAACATACGCGCAAAAGCTTCTGACTTCACGTCAGTGCTTGAACCAATTTTTAGGGAACTCTTGCTCAGATAACACAGGATATCCTATGGACGTCCATTTCATGTCCAATTCAAGTCGGGATATCCGTGGATTTGAATTGGACATCCATCGAAGAATTAGGAATGGATATCCTTCAGTGAATATCCTATTCAAATCCTCCGATGGACATCCATGAGATATCCATCGAAGGATCTGAAATGGATATCCTTCAGTGAATATCCTATGGATATTCATAAGATATCCATTGAAGGATATCCATTTCAAATCCTTCGATGGATATCTCATGGATGTCCATAGGAGGATTTGAATCGGATATCCTTCAATGGATATCTTATGGATATTCACTGAAGGATATCCATTTCAAATCCTTCGATGGATATCTCATGGATGTCCATCGGAGGATATGAATCGGATATCCTTCAATGGATATCTTATGGATATCCATAGGATATTCACTGAAGGATATCCATTTCAAATCCTTCGATGGATATCTTATGGATGTCCATCGTAGGATTTGAATTGGATATCCTTCAATGGATATCTTATGGATATCCATCGGATGTCCTTGTGTTATCTGGGTGGATAGGAAGGGAAGATTGTGAGAGTGAATTGAATAAAAATCCAAGTATAAATTAGGGACTCTATTGTCAACTTTCATTCAATATGAATGTTTACAAATCATAAATAATAAATTATAATAAATATAAGAATTTCAACTATACACTCAAATGATTAGATTTATGCTCCCGCAAGACAAGAACAGCTTCCTTCACCTTCGCCTTTAGGGACTCGCTGTGTTCCAACAAACGCAAAATCTCAGGGTTGTCGATTTCCAACAGCATGCCAGTGATTTTACCCGCCAGGCTTGGGTGCATTGGTTGGATGAGAGGGAACAGACGCTCCCCCAGCATTTGTTTCTGTTCGCGAGGTGTCGCCCTCGACAACATGTCAACAGTGAGAGGCTCTTGTCCATGCACCTTCAGGGATTTCTGCATCGTGTTAGCACCACCAGGATCTTGAGCTGGATAATTCGCTGCCTGAGTCGCCAGCCTTTTCATAGTCGATGCTAATGGCGGTCGTAAGGTAGGACGCGACAAACTACCGTTGCTGATGGCACCCGGCTGATTCGAGGAAACTGGTCTAACTGCGGCCTGAGCAGGCCATCTTGGAGCAGGTCCCATCTGTGGCATTCGTGTGTTGTAGATTCGGTGTGGTGGAGGCTGGATCGTCGGCACAATGTAATTGCTTTGAGCTGCAGGTTGAAGGTAAGGGACCATTTGCTGTATATGCGCATTGGCTATCCGCTGCATATACTGAGCGGTCAAATGGGCTTTACGCTCTTCTTTTCTTTGGGCGAGGGCCACGTACAACGGTTTCGTGCCAACTATCCTTCCATTCATCTCGGTGACCGCCTTAGTTGCTTCTTCAGGGGACGAGAAGCACACGAAGCCGAAACCTTTGCTTCTATCATCTTGTGTCGTCATCACCTTGGCCGAAGTGATGGTCCCATATGGCGTGAATTCCTTGCGCAGTCTAGCGTCATCAATGGAATCGTCAAGGTTCTTGATGTATAAATTCACGCCTTGGTATTTTGTTTGCTTCTCCAGCTTCCAGGCATCGAATTTTTTCTTCAACTCATTCTGACGCTCCGTTTTCAACTGGGCCTTTCCGACGTAAAGTAATTTTCCCTCTATCATTTTTCCTGTAACAAGATATCGGTTAAGAATTTATAACATTTTGTTCCTTATATTTTTCTTTCTAAAAAACCTCAATATTTCGGAAACTGATCTCCAGAATGGAACTTGGAATTTAGGTGAAGGGCAACTATTTCAAGGTCACGCAAAATTTTCATTACAAACGTAACATTAGAAGCAAAAAAAAATGTTCTGAAGAAAACTTCAATATCTCGAAACTTATACAAAAAGTGCAATGATAAGATGAGTTATCTGAAATAGGTATAAACCTTTCCATTGTACACATGTTTTTGCCAACTTTTCCGAAAAAGTATAAAAAATTGCTTCACATATGATTTCAAAGTTTCCTGACATTCAACTAAGCCTTTAAACAGTCACCCTAAAAATATCTATGCAACTATAAAGTTACGAGCGTGTTTAACAGATAATCCTAGAGATAAAATCATCCCGTATTTGACAGTTCAAATGAAAACCTACCATTCAGCGCTTTCACGGAGGCTTGGGCGGCTTCTGAAGTCTCAAAAGCGGCAAAACCAAAACCTTTAGATTTTCCATCGTCTCCGGTCATTATTTTGTGACTTGTGATCTTTCCAAATGGTTCAAACATCTGAAGAAACTTCTCTTCGGTAAAATCTTCACCGAAATTCTTCACGTACACGTTTGTGAAGTCCTTAGCCCTCACGCCTAGTCCTTTTTCCCTTTCAGCACGCGGGATAAATTTTCCCACGTAGACTTTCTTCTCGTTCAATAACATGCCATTCACCTTCTCGATGGACTTATTGGCTGCTTCTTCTGTCTCGAAATGGACGAAGCCATATCCTAAGCTACAGCAGTCATCGTCCTGAGCAACTTTGCAACTCAATATGTTGCCGAAAGCGGAGAAAGTATCGTACATAGCCTTGTTATCGATGGTGGGGTCCAAGTTCTTTAGGAAGACATTTCCGACACCAGACTTGCGGAGAGATGGGTCACGTTGAGACCACATAATTCTGATGGGGCGACCCTTGACATTGTCAAAATTCATGGTGTCTAAAGCTCTCTCAGCTGAAACATAAAATTTCCAATGTTAAAATTTATTTTGCTATTACATTATAGAAATATCGACGTACGCTCCATTCAAGAAATGGTTCACTATATGAAAATGAAGGAGCTATTTTACACCGGATTATCGAGTAATGATGTATTTTTTAAGTATTCGTATCACTTTCAACCATTTGAACATTGATGACATATCGCTACACCTTAACTTTTCCGATTTATCTAAACAAGAAGCGTTATTCTTTGAACAATACTCTTGGAAAATTCGTTCTTCACTCATTTTAATAAATTTAAATAGCAGTATCAATTCCTATCAATCAACATAAGCAAGAAATGACAAATGTCATAAATAAATATTAACAAGGATGTAAAAACCCCACAAGTTGTACCAACCCATCAACAGTAGCGGATTTTAGGCACTCGTATTAAACATAAAAATCCCCATATTCAATTTAATTTTCAGTCTATGATAACAAATATTGATGGGTTTATTTTCAGCTAATTCTGAAAATAATTAGGCTGCTATCTCAAAAATGTGAATAATAAATTCAAACTTAATGCACATCCCACGATAAGAAAAAGAAATAACTGTCAGATATTGCACAGATTTTACATAGAGTAGCAATACAATAATTTATTTTAGTGAATTTGGCCTTATATGTATTAATTATATATTTGAACTTACCATCACTGGTGTGCTGAAAATTGATGTAGGCATAACCTAGCGAATTCCTAGATATGACGTCTCTGCATATTCTAATGGACAAAACGGGTCCAGCCTTAGAAAATTTTTCGAACAGCATCGCCTCCGTGACGTCCGCATGTAGATCTCCAACGTATAGAGATGCCATAGGCGGGTAACTTGGGGTTCCTACGGAGGCTTCCATGACTATGCAAAATGATAAGTATCCACGAAAATCTTCACAATTATGGACAGCTTGGATTTCGTAGATATATTACAATTTTTTTATGTTTATATCAACACTGAATTTTTAAAGAAGAACAACAAACTTCACTAAACGATAGCTTACTCTCACGAACAGTACACTGGACGAGAGTGGAGCTATAGTTGAAGTACTATGCTTTATATAGGGATGTAGCTACGTACCGCGCACCTTCCCCCGTAGAATATTGAACCACCCCTCCTATTGGTTGTACATCGGTGCAACCAATAGTAGAGCTAGATTGGTTGTACCGATTAGTACAGCCAATAGGAGAGCTCGTGCTCAGAATCCAAGTTCCAAGAGCTGAATTATCTCTGCCGATTTAGCGGATTTTTTGCCTCTAACGGATTTTTTCGGACTAATATTTTGCGGATTTTTTCCAAACCTATGTATTCATTCGAATAAACTGAGAAAAATGCGTTTTCTTTATCCAATTGAAGGCATTTTATTCCATTTTTTGAATTGTTGACCTTGGAGTCCTTATGGTTGTTATAAACTTTCTTGATGGCCGAAGTTTTTATTGATTTTTGTGATATATAAAAATATTATTTTAAACTTTGAGCCATACAAACAACACTCTGTATAGGTATAGATATGTTAAATTATATTTAGAAATTTCAAAACAGCAGAGAAAATAAGTACCTAAGACTACTTTTCCGCATTCAACTGTTTTACTTGTTAACTTGAGTCATATCTGAATGTTTCGATTATGAGATGGCACAAAATTAAGAAAAAAAAATTCTTCTCAAAATGCTACTTTTCCAGCTTTAATCCATAAAAGCATCAACCATTTCATATTCTCCTAATTTCTAGATCCCAACCTTATTGAAAAATGGGTTCAAGCCCTGTGGACAGGAGCTTTTGGGCGCATGTTCCTTGTGGCCCGTACTGACCAGTAAAGAAAAAAAGCAGTATCATGTTGAATACCTTAATATTATTCTGGAACACAAATTTTCCATTACAATAATCTTCATCTAGCTTCTATTTAGTATCAATTCCTGTAGAACGTGATCATAATAAGTGTTTTCCATATAATAAAATGTGTTTGAACTTGGTATGTAGGAAATCTGACATCAATCATTGGAATTAATTGATTTGACAAACAGCCGTCAAATGAGGTAAATAGATTTTTGTGACGATTTTCTGTGACCATAAAAAAAATTAAGCATTTCATTATTGCATTTCTTGAAATAGGTACCTTTTCAAGTCGATCAACATCGTCCTTCTTTCGACGTCTAAACTATGACTTGATTCTTTATGTTTATGTCTTTGAATTTGTTTTCGGTGGAATTCAAAGAGTTCATAGAATAATCGATGAAAATACTGAGAGAGACCCAGGAAATTTGACACATTTTGTCTTATATCTCCAGAAATTGAAATCGTATAGAGCCAAAATTTTGCACAATGTTGCAAAATACTACAATTGACGTTAGTACAAGTTTTTGTTGCAATCTGATGAATAGTTCACGAAAAAAAAATTTTTTTTCGAAAAAATTAAAAGAAATATTTTTTTAAAAATTACCAACATTTTGATCATAACAGAATTTTGCCAAAAGTTGCGCGTTTATATCCTCGAACTGACTACCAAGTTTCGATTCAACATCTTCTTTAGTTCCTGAAATATCAGGGAAATAACCTCAAAATTTTAAATGTCTATAACTCCTAAACCGTCCGGCCGATTTTGCCCGTTAACGAACTTAACCGTCGCATTTTGATCAGAAACCTACCCTGAAAGTTTGAAGTCGATAGGACCTTCGGTGCTCCTGTTATCGTGCCTACGGCCGGCCGGCCGGCCTGCCGGCCGGCCGGCCATACGGCACCCAAAAATCTGACACCGGATTCGTAATCAGGGAGTCCGAATTAGTCTATTAGCCAATTTTCAGCTCGAAATTCGAAAATTACAGACATTTGGACGAAATGATAGGACGATGTTCCCCTAGAACATACGCCCAAAAACGAGAGAACATGACCTCCATAAAGTTAGCAGGGCCACTTGCAAGAATTTCAATAAAACCTATTACATTAATTGTCGAGAATTTGTTTGTTTAAGAAAAAAGTTTGTTGCGTGCTTGATTTTTTTATATGGGCTAACTTAATAATAGGTTAGCAGAGTCACTAACAAATCAAGTAAATTGGTTAATTGTATTTTTTGCGCGTATGTTCTGGGGAACATCGCGTTATAGTTTTGCCCAAATGTCTGTAACTTTCGAATTTTTTGTCGAAATTGGTCTAAAACGATTCAGTTCGACTCCCCAATGAAGAATTCGAGGTCAAATTTGAATCTGTCCGGCCGGCCGTCCGGCCGTCCGTTGCCACGATAATTTGAGAACGAAAAGAGCTAGCGACTTGAAATTTTCAGGGTGGATGGCGCATCGCAATACAACGGACAAGTTCGTTAATAGGCATAATCGACCCAGTGGTTTCTGAGTAATAATTTTGTTTTCAACCAATATAAATCCGATCGAATTATAACTTGGTGAGTAGTTGTAGAATATGAACCTAAGCACGTTTGTGAAATTTTGGGTGAATCGTGAGGCTAAAAAATTTTAAAAAAATTATTAAAAAATATTTTTGTTGTCACGATAACCTGAGAACGGAAAGAGATAGCGGCTTGAAAATTTCAGGTTAGGTTGTGCATCTGAATGCGACATTTGAGTTTGTTTATGAGCATAATCGGCCAAACGGTTTTAGAGTTATAGCCATCTGAAATTTTCAGAAATTTGGTGGTTTTTTTTTCCTCATTAACTCGAAAAATATTGAACCGATTGAATTCAAACTTGGTTATTAGTTGTAGAATGCCAACACGAAAATGTTTGCAAAATTTGGTGAGGATGGCATTTGTAGAAAATTTTTAATAAATCATTGAAAATAAAAAAAAAAATTCTATATATCAGTAACTATCGGTTCGAAATTGCTGAAATTTTGCAAGAGCGTTCATAACCTAACTCTACTGCCAAGTTTTAAGTTTTAACACAATCGGTTGAATATTGTTGGAGATTCGAGCATTCTTGTGTGAGTTCAGTAAATGGGTGACCGTTGCCTCGATAACTTTCGAACGAAAGAAGATAGGGACATGTAATTTTCAGGGTAGGTTGCGTATCCGAAAAAGAGAGTTGAGTTTGTTTTTGGGCATAATCGGTTTAACGGTTTCCGAGTTATATCCACCTGGAATATTATTTCCTTGATAACTTAAAAATAAAGATTCGATTGAATTGAAGCTTGGTAACTAGTAGTAGAAAATCAGCATAAAGACGTGTTTAAAATTTTGTAAGAACCGTACCCCTAGAAAATTTGAAAAAAATGAGCAAAAAAATTTGGTTCAAGCACTGACGTGAAGTCAGAAGCTTTTGCGCGTATGTTCTATTGTCCATTCTTCTGTATTGGACACCCTTAATCGAATTTACCATGGTTAATTATGTTGTCCATTCTCCTGTATTGGACACTCAATTCGAATTTACCATGGTAAATTCGAAATAAGAGTGTCCAATATAGGAGAATGGGCAACATAATTAACCATGGTAAATTCGATTAAGGGTGTCCAATACAGAAGAATGGACAATAGAACATACGCGCAAAAGCTTCTGACTTCACGTCAGTGCTTGAACCAATTTTTTTTCCAGAAATGAACTGAATGATTGTCGAATGACCAAAACGTATTTGTCGTGACAGAAAAAAATTGTCGAACGCTTAGTTCAACAGTTAGCTCTGCTAACTTAATGATAAAAGATGCCCATTCCGAATAAAGCATTTCACATTATTTTAGTCAAAAATAACATTGCAATTAATTGTATTAAGTTAAACGAAAAAAGTTAGACACAATAAAATGTAAATAATATAATTTAATTAATCATATCATTATTAATAATAATTTCTCTCGTTTTTCTATAAGGTTGGGATCCAGAAACTAGGCGAATAGGAAATAGTAGGATATTTTATGAATTAAAGCTTGAAAATTACCATTTGGGGAATACAATTTTTTTTTAATCCTGTGCCACCTCATTATCAAAACATCTAGATTTGACTCAAGTTAATAAGTAAAGAATATAAAATTTTTCAACATAGCTGAAAATTCAACCCTAAATCGACAAACTTACTTCTAATAATGTTTTATTCATCTTTATTGGACACTCTTATTCGAATTTACCATCGATACAGACAATTTTCTCAGCTTTTATGAAATACGAATACATTTCGTACCATTTTAATGACAAACTTGAGTAACGAGAGAAACGACTATGATCACAGAATTTTTAATTACATAAATATGTATTCAATCCGAATTGAAATTCTCGAAAGAATGTTCGCGTTGGCATTCTACAATTAATAACCATATTTGAATTTGATCAGTTTTGTATTTTACGAGTTATTGAGGAAATAACGACCAAATTTCAGATGGGTAAAACTCAAAAACCGTTTGGCGGATTATGCCTATAATTAAATTCAAATTTCGCATTCGGCTACGCAACCTCCCCTGAAAATTGCAAATCACCCATCCAGATACTGAACTTATCCAAGCCTGCTCGGATCTTCAAACATATACATCCGATCGTGTTCAAACTTGGAATTTGGCGGTAGAGTTAGGTTATGGAAGCTTTCGCAAAATTTATGATTGTCGGGCGAATAGTTTCTGATATATAGAATTTTTTTTAAATTATTTTTTTTTTATTTTCCCGATTCTCGCGAAATTTTGGAAGAATTTTTGAGCTGGCATTTTACAACTAGTGACCAAGTTTGAATTTCATCGGTTAGTACTGTTAACAAACACAAATGTCGCATTCAGATGATGCATAACCTACCCTAAAAATTGCAAGTCGCTATCTCTTTCCGATCTCAGGTTATAGTGATGTAAACAATATTTTTTTTTTAATTTCTAGCGACACGATTCTCACAAAGTTCCACAAACGCCTTTGCATTGTATTCTACAACTTGCTACCAAGTTTCAATTCGAGCGGGTCTGTATTGGTTGATGACAAAATTATTACTTGGAAACCGTTGGGCCGATTATGCCCATCAACGAACTTGTCCGTCGTATTAGGACGCGCCACCTACCCTGAAAATTTCAAGTCGCTATCTCTTTCTGTTCTCAAGTTATCGTGGCTACGGCCGGACAGAATCAAATTTGACCTCGAATTCTTCATCAGTGAGTTGAACCTAGTCGTTTTTGGCACTCTAGTTCCTCGGAACAGAGTGCTTATCAATTTGCCCAAATGTTTGTAATTTTCGAATTTTTGGCTGAAAATGGTCTCAAACGATTTGGTTCAACTCACTGATCAAGAAACCGTGGTCGAAATCGATTCTGTCCGGCCGGCCGGCCGGCCGTAGGCACGATAACTCTCGAACGAAAGGAGTTAGAGGATTGAAATTAGCAAGGTGGGTTTGGAGCGTAAATATCTTGGACAAGTTCGTTAATGGGTGAAATCCATCAAGCGGTTTCGGAGTTATGGCCGATTATATTAAAAACATTTTTTATGAATATTTCCGAAACCGATCACTCGATCTATCTGAAATTTAGCATCAATTTGTAGAATCATGACCGTTATACGCATGTGAAGTTTTGTATTGACCAGGTTACCGCAAAGTGTCAAAATAAAATTTTGAAGATTAAAAAAAAAAATTTCTACAATAACTCTCGAACGGAATGAGCTAGGTATTTGAAATTTTCAGAGTAGGTTAAGGAGATGAATATCTTGGTTAAGTTCGTTATTGGGCAAAATAGGCCAGATGGTTTCAGAGTAACAAAAAACAATTTTTTTTTTTGAGGAATAAATTTCAAATTCAATTTCTATTTAAGATACAGTTTCACCATAAAAATCCATTTTACCAATTACCAATTTACCATGGTAAATTCGAATTAAGTGTCCAATACAGGAGAATGGACAACATAATTTACCATGGTAAATTCGATTAAGGGTGTCCAATACAGAAGAATGAACAATAGAACATACGTGCAAAAGCTTCTGACTTCACGTCAGTGCTTGAACCAATTTTTTTTTTCGTGATTTTTTTGAAATTTTCTAGGGGTACGGTTCTTAAAATTTTTTTTTTCGTCATTTTTTTCGAAATTTCTAGGGGTACGGTTCTTACAAAATTTTAAACACGTCTTTATGTTGATTTTCTACTACTAGTTACCTAGCTTCAATTTCGATCGAATATTTATTTTTCGAGTTATCAAGGAAATAATATTCCAGGTGGGTATAACTCGGAAACCGTTAGACCGATTATGCCCAAAATCAAACTCAACTCTCCCTTTCGGATACGCAACCTACCCTGAAAATTGCATGTCCCTATCTCCTTTCGTTCGAAAGTTATCGAGGCAACGGTCACCCATCTACTGAACTCGCACAAGAATGCTCGAATCTCCAACAATATTTAACCGATCGTATTAAAACTTGAAACTTGGCAGTAGAGTTAGGCTATGAAGGCTCTTGCAAAATTTCAGCAATTTCAAACGATCAGTTACTGATATATAGAATTATCTTTTTTTATTTTCAATGATTTATTAAAAATTTTCTACAAATGCTATCCTCACTAAATTTTGCAAATATTTCCGCGTTGGCATTCTACAACTAATAACCATGTTTGAATTCAATCGGTTCAGTATTTTTCGAGTTAATGAGGAACAAAAAACCACCAAATTTCAGATGGCTATAACTCTAAAACCGTTTGGCCGATTATGCTCATAATCAAACTGAAATGTCGCGTTCTAGTGCACATCCTAACCTGAAAACTTGAAGCCGTTATCTCTTTCCGTTCTCAAGTTATCGTGACAACAAAAATATTTTTTAATAATTTTTTAATAATTTTCTAGCCATACGATTCGCACAAAATTTCACAAACGTGCTAAGGTTCATATTCTACAACTACTCACCAAGTTTCAATTCGATCGGATTTATATTGGTTGAAAACAAAATTATTACTCGGAAACCGCTGGGCCGATTATGCCCATTAACGAACTTGTCCGTCGTATTGCGATTCGCCACCCACCCTGAAAATTTCAAGTCGTTAGCACTTTTCGTTCTCAAATTATCGTGGCAACGGACGGCCGGCCGGACAGAATCAAATTTGACCTCGAATTCTTCATTGGGGAGTCGAACTTAATCGTTTGAGACCATTTTTTTCAAAAAATTCGAAAGTTACAGACATTTGGGCAAAACTATAACGCGATGTTCCCCAGAACATACGCGCAAAAATACCAGAATCGGATGAGTCGTTCTGAAGTTATCACAAAATAATTGGTTTAAGCACTGACGCGAAGTCAGGAGCTTTTGCGCGTATCTTCTGTTGTCCATTCTCCTGTATTGGACACTCTTAATCGAATTCACCATGGTAAATTCGATCAATACATACGCGCACAAGCTCCTGACTTCGCGTCAGTGCTTGAACAAATTTATTTTTTTTTCGTAATTTTTTAAAAAATTTCTAGGAGTTTGGTTCTAAAAAAAATTTACACTCGTCTTTATGTTGATATTCTACAGCTAGTTACCAAGCTTGAATTCGATCCAGTATCTATTTTTCGAGTTATCGAGGAAATAATATTCCTGGTGGGTATAACTCCGAAACCGTTGGACCGATATGAATCCGATCGTGTTCAAACTTGGATCTTGGCAGTGGAATTGGGTTCTGAAGGCTCTAGCAAAATTTCAGCGAGGTCGGACGAATAGTTCCTGATATATTTCTCAATGATTTTTAAAAAAATTTCTAGTGATAGGAGCCTCACTAAATTTCACAAGAATTTTTGCGTTGGCAGTCTACAACTAATAACCATGTTTGAATTGGATCGGTTTTGTATTTTTCGAGATATTGAGGAAATAACAACTGAAATTCAAACAAACGTTTCAATGTTTGTATTCTACAACTACTCGCCAAGTTTCAATTCGATCGGATTTGTATTGGTTGAAAACAAAATTATTACTCGGAAACCATTGGGCCGATTATGCCCATTAACGAACTTGTCCGTCGTATCGGGATACGCCACCTACCCTGAAAATTTCAAGTCGCTATCTCTTTCCGTTCTCAAGTTATCGCGGCAACGGAAGGCCCGACAGAATCAAATTTGACCGTGAATTCTTCATCAGGTAGTCGAATCCAATCTTTAGAGACCATTTTCGGCAAAAAATTCGAAAATTACAGACATTTGGGAGAAATGATAACGCGATGTTCGCCAGAACATACGCGCAAAAACTGAATTATAGGAGTAACTTTTCGAGGCATATATTTTCGCAGGGGGGCGAAGAGAAAGAGTCACGTAGTTCAGGGACACCCTGTATACCTATTTGCTTGATTCCAAAGATTCCTAGTCGAAAAATAAACAGAGAAATATTACACTGGTACCTGTAACAGGAGTCTGAAACCCTTTTCGAATTTAGAATTCTTCTAATTTTGTTTTCGCTGTCCAATTCCAAATAATACATGCATCATTTGAGAATGCAATAAACGAAAATTATTACTGAAAGGTGTGCGTTGAAGCAAAAGTCCCTGACGTCGCTTCTGCCTCTATAAAGTTTCCAACTAAGGTGTAGATTATGTAGATATGTCAACTTTGTGGATGATTTGCGACAACATCTCCCTGGTTTATAGTTTATAAATGACCAAGGGTAAAATTTGTTTATTCCTGAAATTGCATTTCGATATGAAACAGCTTACCTCATACCTTCGAAACCCCTTTAGGGTGAAATCGGTAAATGATGTATATTTAATGGCCCCTTGTATAAAGAGAAATCTGTCTACAATGACAATGCTACAGCCGAGTAGTTTATGAGTCATATTGGATTGAGGCTTATCTTCGCCAGATACAATTTTCAGTATTTTATGCGGAATAACTTAATCGCTGATAATTTACGAGCTGATGGCAATTTTCTATTCCCTGAAATGGGCCAAACCGCCCTTCGCTAGTTAAACGAAAAATATGGTGAATCCTTTACGATGAAATTAACTAGCAATAAACCTTATTCGGCACGAAATTTTTGGCGCTCTTGTTCCTCGGAACAGAGTGCTTATCAATTTGCCCATATGTCTGTAATTTTCGAATTTTTGGCTGAAAATGATATCAAACGATTTGGTTCGACTCACTGATCAAGAATCCGTGATCGAAATCGATTCTGTCCGGCCGGCCGTTAACTCTCGAACGAAAGGAGTTAGAGGATTGAAATTTGCAGGGTAGGTTTGGAGCGTAAATATTTCGGACGAGTTCGTTAACCAGCAAAATCCATCGAGTGGTTTCGGGGTTATGGCCGTTTTTAGTAAAAACATTTTTTATGAATATTTCCGAAACCGATCACTCGATCTATCTGAAATTCAACATCAAATTGTAGAATCATGACGTTTAGACGCATGTGGAGTTTTGTTTTGATCGGGATACCGTAAAGTTTAAAAAAAAAATTTGAAAACTTTTAAATTTTGTTTCTACACTAACTCTCGAACGGAATGAGCTAGGCAGTTGAAATTTTCAGAGTAGGTTAGGGAGATAAATATCCCGGTTAAATTCGCTATTGGGCAAAATAAGCCAGATGGTTTCGGTGTAACGAAAAAACATTTTTTTTTACTTACAAATTTCAAAATAAATTTTTTTTAAGATGCAGTTTCACCAAAAAAATCCATTCAAAATTCATTTTGATATGATTTTTCGAAATTTCAATAATGAATGATACTTCTATGTTTTCACAGAATGCTATAATTATTCTATCTATGATTTATTATATGATCTTTATAAGAGAGAGTCAAATTCATTTCAGCTATTTTAATTTGATTTATTCCATGGTGCAGTTCTCATTATCAGATTGCTCATTTAATCTTGATAAATAAACTATTATTTGAATTGAATTTCCTTTATGATGCAGTTCTATCATAAGAATACATTGATATCATTCCCAACTCTGAGAAACCAATACTTTCGGAGATATGATGTGTCAAAGTTTGAACAAGAGCGCCAAAGCTCCTGTCCACAGGACTTGAACCAATTTTATTTTCCCTGTATATTAATCTAAAGAAACGAAACTTGGTAAATATTATTTGTCAATAAAACTACACATTTTGGATTTTTTTCAACCCTGAAGTCAACAATAGTCAACCCCTAAGATAATTTTTCTTACACCTTTTTGGCGCTCTTGTTCCTCGGAACAGATTGCTTATCAATTTGCCAAATGTCTGTAATTTTCGAATTTTCCGTTGAAAATGGTCTTAAACGATTTGGTTCGACTCACTGATCAATAATCCGTGGTCGAAATAGATTCTGTCCGGCCGGCCCTTCGGTGACACGATAACTCTCGAAAGGAATGTGCTAGACATTTGCAATTTTCAGAGTAGGTTTAGGAGATAAATATCTCGGTTAAGTTCGTTATTGGGCAAAACAGGCCAGATGGTTTCAGAATAACAAAAAAAAAAATTTTTTTACATTACAAGTTTCAAGTTCAATTTTTTTTAAGATGCAATTTCACCATAAGAATCCATTGATATCATTTTCAACTTCATAAGCTAATACTTTCGGGGATATGTTTTTTCAAAATTTCAATAATAAATCGTACCTACTTCTATGTTTTCACTGCTGTCTTAATTATTCTATCTATGAATTATTCTATGATCTGTGTTCTTACATGTCATCTTATTTTCCTATGAGAGATATGCCAAATATATTTCTGGTTCGTTATTATTGAAATAAAACACCCCTCCCTTTTTTCTAAAAAAAATCATAATAATGGAGCTACTGGATTTATTCCATTTGGCTGTTCCACACTGTAGGTATATACTGAATTATTTCAAAGATATTCTTTCCAATTCTTTCTATCTTACGCATTTCGAGTCAGTATTATATACTGCGAAAACTGACATTTGAGAATTTTTAAATAGATTTCAGGCGCTCTTGTTCCTCGGAACAGACTGCTTATCAATTTGCCCAAATGTCTATAATTTTCGAATTTTTGGATGAAAATGGTCTTAAACGATTTTGTTCTATTCACTGATCAAGAATCCGTGATCAAAATTGATTATGTCCGGCCGTCCGTTAACACGATAACTCTCGAACGGAATGAGCTAGCGACAGTTGGAATTTTCTGAGTTGGTTTTGGAGATAAATATTTTGGTTAAGTTCATTTCAAATTTCAAATTCAAATTTTATTTAAGATGCAGTTTCATCATAAAAACCCATTGATATCATTCTCAACTCTAACAAACTAATACTTTCGGAGATATAATTTTTCAAAATTTTTTCACTAAAAATTTCAAACTCAATTCGTTTTAAGATACAGTTTCGTCGTAAGAACCCATGGATATCATTCTCAACTCTAACAAACTAATACTTTCTGAGATATAATTTTTCAAAATTTTTTCACTAAAAATTTCGAACTCAATTCGTTTTAAGATACAGTTTCGTCGTAAGAACCCATGGATATCATTCTCAACTCTAACAAACTATTACTTTCTGAGATATAATTTTTCAAAATTTTTTCACTAAAAATTTCAAACTCAATTCGTTTTAAGATACAGTTTCGTCGTAAGAACCCATGGATATCATTCTCAACTCTAACAAACTATTACTTTCTGAGATATAATTTTTCAAAATTTTTTCACTAAAAATTTCAAACTCAATTCGTTTTAAGATACAGTTTCGTCGTAAGAACCCATGGATATCATTCTCAACTCTAACAAACTATTACTTTCTGAGATATAATTTTTCAAAATTTTTACATTACAAATTTCAAATTCAATTTTCCCAATTCTGAGAAACCAATACTTTCGGACTTATGATATGATTTGTCAAATTTTGAATAATTATTCGCTAGTAGTTTGACAGGAGCGCCGAAGCTCCTGTCCACAGTGCTTTCCCGTATTTTTCCGAATTGGATCGGTAAAAAATTGTGAATCCGTGAAATTCTTAAAGATTATAAGATTTTTCATTGTTTGTTGTTCCTAGGAGGATCAGTATAATAATATAAATAAATAAATTTCATGTGGTTTCTTGGGTTATTGGTTCTTTTTAAAGACAACATCAAAATCATTTTTTAATTAATTAATCATCAAAATCATTTTTCAATTTGTACCTTTTTGAGATTTATGAGGCATATTTTTGGAGATTAATTTTTGAAAATCTTTATTAATCCAGTCATTTTTCCCAGAATAACTAACCTGAAGAAGCTCGGAGGCCTTCGAGCGAAACGTAGTAATAATTTGGTTTAATTGTAGACTGATTTTAATGTTGTCTTTAAACAGAACCAATAACCCAAGAAACCACATGAAATTTGCACTATAAATGGTTCAAGATTCCAAATTTTTTAAATAAATAAATAAATATTATACCGGGTGGCCCACCGCAGACGCGGAGCTCGTTTTGAGGGTGTAAATGAAGATATTCTGGAATTTTTTTTGTGATGTGTGTAGGGTGTTCGAAAGCACAATTTAAAATTATTTTAATATATACAGGGTGTTCGAAAACAAAGATATAGATCAAAGTTGCATTTTTTCAATTGTAACACCCTGTATTTGACCTCAAAAATGGAACGGCAAACTCAAATTATGATGAGTTTCCTAAGATTACTTTATGCCTTAGAAGTAGAAAATGGCGAAAAATTGAAAATATGGAGTTTTTTTAAATAGCAATTGATGAAGAAACCAGTAACGCCAGCAATACAGACAAAATTTTTTTGAGTAGACGTATTAGCTATTCCTATACAGACAAAAAAAATTAACACTAGAGTATACAGAGTGATCATAATTAATTTTCAAACATTAACTATAATAATGGTCAAAAATTGATGATAAAACTATCAGGTTCAGGTGTAGGAAAATCTTGTGAAGGTAGTTTCGAAATTAATGTTTACGTTCAACGAGATATAAAAATTAATAATTACTTTGGTGTAAGTTTTTTCGTATATCATCAGATATTCGAAGAATTTCAATTCGGATAGAATACATATTTATGTCAGAATTAAAAATTCTGTGATCATAGTCGTTTCTATCGTTACTCAAGTTTGTCATTAAAATGGTACGAAATGTATTCGTATTTTATAAAAGCTGAGAAAATTGTCTGTATCGATGGTAAATTCGAAAAAGAGTGTCCAAGTGTCCAATAAAGATGAATAAGCCATTATTAGAAGTAAGTTTGTCGATTTAAAGTTGAATGTTCAGCTAACTTGAAAAATTTTATATTCTTTACTTATTAACTCGAGTCAAATCTAGATGTTTTGATAGTGAAGTGGCACAGGATTAAAAAAAATTGTATTCCCCAAATGGTAATTTTCAAGCTTTAATTCATAAAATATCCTACTATTTCCTATTCGCCTAGTTTCTGGATCCCAACCTTATAGAAAAACGAGAGAAATTATTATTAATAATGTTATGATTAATTAAATTATATTATTTACATTTTTTTGTGTCTATCCTTTTTTCGTTTAACTTAATACAATTAATTGCAATGTTATTTTTGACTAAAATAATGTGAAATGCTTTATTCGGAATGGGCATCTTTTATCATTTCTTTAATTTTTTTTTCATATGTTAAATGATAATTTTTTTCACATACCTACAGGTTGTTGTAACTTAATATTAAGTTAGCAGAGCTAACTGTCGAACTAAGCGTTCGACAATTTTATTTCTGTCACGACAAATACGTTTTGGTCGTTCGACAATTATTTAATTCAATTCTGTTTAAAAAAAATACAATTAAACAAATTACTTGATTTTTGAGTGACTGAACTAACCTATTATTAGGTGAGCCCATATAAAAAACCAAGCGCGCAACAAACTTTTTTCTTTCACGACAAATTCTCGATAATTAATGCAATAGGTTTCATTGAAATTCTTGCAAATGGCTCTGCTAACTAAATAATTAAGTTAGCAGAGCCACTCCATGTACAAAAATTGGTTCAAGCCCTGTGGACAGGAGCTTTCTGGCGCTCTAGTTCAAACAGACAAATTATATCTCCGAAAGTATTGGTTTCTCAGAGTTGGGAATTATATCAATGTATTCTATTCAAATAATAGTTTATTTATCAAGATTAAATGAGCAATCTGACTCTCTCTTATAGAACAGGATGACATGTACGAGTATGAACACAAGCATATAATAAAGCTTAGATAGAATAATTATAGCATTCTGTGAAAACATAGAAGTATGATTCATTATTGAACCGAGATATTTATCTCCCTAACCTACTGTGAAAATTTCAACTACCTAGTTCATTCCGTTCGAGAGTTATTGTAGAAAAATTATTTAAATTAAAAAAAAATTTTTTTGACACTTTGCGGTAACCTGGTCAATACAAAACTTCACATGCGTATAAAGGTCATGATTCTACAATTTGATGCTATATTTCAGATAGATCGAGTGATCGGTTTCGGAAATATTAAAAAAAATGTTTTTACTAAAATCAGCTATAACTCCTAAACCGCTCGATGGATTTCGCTCATTAACGAACTCGTCCGAGATATTTACGCTCCAAACCCACCTTGCAAATTTCAATCCTCTAACACCTTTCGTTCGAGAGTTATCGTGCCTACGGCCGGCCGGCCGGACCGGCCGGACAGAATCGATTTCGACCTCGGATTCTTGATCAGTGAGTCGAACCAAATCGTTTGAGACCATTTTCAGCCAAAAATTCGAAAATTACAGACATTTGGGCAAATTGATAAGCACTCTGTTTCGAGGAACATGAGCGCCAAAAACCTAAGCGTTCGACAAATTTTTTTCTGTCACGACAAATACATTTTGGTCATTCGACAATCATTTAGTTCATTTCTGGTAGAAAAAATACAATTAACCAAGTTACTTGATTCGTGAGTGACTCTGCTAACCTATTATTAAGTTAGCCCATATAAAAAAATCAAGCATGCAACAAACTTTTTTCTTAAACAACAAATTCTCGACAATTAATGTAATAGGTTTTATTGAAATTCTTGCAAGTGGCCCTGCTAACTTAATATTAAGTTAGCAGAGCCACCCCATATAAAAAAAACTAAGCGCGTGACAATTTTTTTTCTTTCACAGCAAATTCTCGACAATTGAATGCAATAGGTTTCATTGAAATTTTCGTGGCTCTGCTAACTTTATGGAGGTCATGTTCTCTCGTTTTTCAATAAGGTTGGAATCTAGAAATTAGGAGAATATGAAATGGTTGATGCTTTTATGGATTAAAGCTGGAAAAGTACCATTTTGAGAAGAATTTTTTTTTTCTTAATTTTGTGCCATCTCATAATCGTAACATTCAGATATGACTCAAGTCAACAAGTAAAATGGTTGAATGCGGAAAAGTAGTCTTAGGTACTTATTTTCCCTGCTGTTTTGAAATTTCTAAATAAAATTTAACATATCTATACCTATACAGAGTGTTGTTTGTATGGCTCAAAGTTCAAAATAATATTTTTATAAATCACAAAAATCTATAAAAACTTCAGCCATCAAGAAAGTTTATAACAACCATAAGGACTCCAAGGTCAACAATTCAAAAAATGGAATAAAATGCCTTCAATTGTGTCATATATCCGTATACTTATTTAAGGATATTTAATTATAGATTAACTTCACTTGAAGTTGTTAATAAATTTATTAATTGGATTTAGGTGGTTGAATTATTTCACTAAGAACAACGTTACTCATTCGGTATTTATTTGAGACTGATCTTATTCTCATTCATGTTGCACATGTGTGTTATTGTTGGATTCCTTATCTTAATATCAAATGAATGGAAATATATCACAAATTGGATAAAGAAAACACATTTTTCTCAGTTTATTCGAAAAATACATAGGTTTGGAAAAAATCCGCAAAATATTAGTCCGAAAAAATCCGCTAAATCGGCAGAGATAATTTAGCTCTTGGAACTTGGATTCTGAGCACGAGCTCTCCTATTGGCTGTACTAATCGGTACAACCAATCTAGCTCTACTATTGGTTGCACCGATGTACAACCAATAGGAGGGGTGGTTCAATATTCTACGGGGGAAGGTGCGCGGTACGTAGCTACATCCCTATATAAAGCATAGTACTTCAACTATAGCTTCACTCTCGTCCAGTGTACTGTTCGTGAGAGTAAGCTGTCGTTTTGTGAAGTTTGTGTTTTTTGTCAAACAGGATTTTTCTTCTTTAAAAATTCAGTGTTGATATAAACATAAAAAAGTTGTAAAATATCTACGAAATCCAAGCTGTCCATATTTGTGAAGATTTTCGTGGATACTTATCATTTTGCATAGTCATGGAAGCCTCCGTAGGAACCCCAAGTTACCCGCCTATGGCATCTCTATACGTTGGAGATCTACATGCGGACGTCACGGAGGCGATGCTGTTCGAAAAATTTTCTAAGGCTGGACCCGTTTTGTCCATTAGAATATGCAGAGACGTCATATCTAGGAATTCGCTAGGTTATGCCTACATCAATTTTCAGCACACCAGTGATGGTAAGTTCAGATATATACCGTAGCCGGGGGTTACTTTGAACAAGTTTTGCATTAATTCCATTGCAGCGCAAACATTTCTGCAGATATTTGAAAATGTTTTCAACCAATCGATGGCTTATTATCTCAGCTTCAATTTCCCGTTTGTACGACTCCATTATCTTCAATAGAAGTTGGTGGGGGCATATGTTTATATGTTCAGAAATAACCCCTTAAGAAGGGGCTACTTTGAACAAGAGAGCGTCTACCATAGAAAACGCCAGTTTTGGGCGCCCTGTTCATAAAAATCCCTTGAATATGCAAGTATGAGTTTTTAAAAGAATAATGTCGCCTGATAATAAGGTTTTCCTTCACGGTTTAGCTCGTGAACTCCTGGCAATGTTTATTTTTTCATCGCAATGCTCCTAAGATTGTAAATTAATTTTTTTTCGCTGAGTTTACTCAAGAATGCACAAATAAACACAAAAATTATAACTTTATTGAAAATATTTACATCTCTCAAGGAGCATGGGAAGCGGTAGATACCAACTGCCACTATGTGCGCGCACAGAAGTTTTTCCTCTTCAGCTGAAAATACGGTTGGACGTCCGGGCGATTTCGCTACAATTGAGAGGTAAGCAGCTGCTGCATTTGCCTTCGCCGCCTTCTTGTACATGCAAATCGTTCCAGAGGGAAGGTTCAATCTAAAACAAGAAAATATTCGTAATTACGAACAACAATGGATTTGACTGTGCTCTAGTAGGTACCTACGTAAACAGAAAAAAAACTACTCAGTAGAAGCAGCCCCGATAGTTGATTTTCCAGCTAAACACTTTTCTACTGCCTTGGCAAGGATTTCTGTTGAATAATTTCTGTACATCCGAGCTCCCAACTTGCGAATATAAGTTCGCGGCTTGTTGGCTTGCCCCTGATGAACAAAAAGTAGACGAAGCGCGATGTTCAAAGTAACCCCTCAAAGTTCCTGTTTTTTACTCGATTAGCCATATAAAATCAACGAAATGAGGTAGAGATATGAAACAAAATAGAAAATGTTGCCAATAGATTGATAAGAAATATATAACTTACCTAAAACGGTATTTCACAACAGGATCACTGCGGCAGAGGAGGTTTGAGGATTGTTCTCAGAACAGCTGATTTCACAATTCCGATAAAAAGGCGCGCAGCGGCTCAGGTTAGCCAACCTGACAACGTTTCGCGATCGTAGCGCCGTCTACATGTAATCATTGAATGTTGAGTACCAACTAGAGGTCGCTAGCTTGTGAACTAAGCCCGCTATGAGGATTTTTGATTTTACAACGTATCTGTTCAAAGTAACCCCTCGTGTTCAAAGTAACCCCCGGTTACGGTAATTAATATATATAAGGCCAAATTCACTAAAATAAATTGAATATGGGGATTTTTATTTTTAATACGAGTGCTTAAAATCCGCTACTGTTGATGGGTTGGTACAACTTGTTGGGTTTTTGACATCCTTGTATATATTTATGACATTTGTCATTTCTTGCGTATGTTGATTGATAGGAATTGATAGTGTTTTCTGGTACTATTTAAAATTATTAAAATGAGTGAAGAACGAATTTTCCAAGAGTATTGTTCAAAGAATAACGCTTCTTGTTAAGATAAATCGGAAAAGTTAAGGTGTTAAAGCGATGTAATCAATGTTAAAATGGTTAAAAGTGATACGAATACTTAAAAAATACATCATTACTCGATAATCCGGTGTAAATTAGTGTTACAATTCCTTCATTTTCATATAGTCAACCATTTCTTGAATTGAGCGTACGTCGATATTTCTATTATGTAATGGCAAAATAAATTTTAACATTGGAAATTTTATGTTTCAGCTGAGAGAGCCTTAGATACGATGAATTTCGACAATGTCAAGGGTCGCCCCATCAGAATTATGTGGTCTCAACGTGACCCATCTCTCCGCAAGTCTGGTGTTGGAAATGTCTTCCTAAAGAACTTGGACCCCACCATCGACAACAAGGCAATGTACGATACTTTCTCCGCTTTCGGCAACATATTGAGTTGCAAAGTTGCTCAGGACGATGACTGCTGTAGCTTAGGCTACGGCTTCGTCCATTTCGAGACAGAAGAAGCAGCTAATAAGTCCATCGAGAAGGTGAATGGCATGTTATTGAACGAGAAGAAAGTCTACGTGGGAAAATTTATCCCGCGTGCTGAAAGGGAAAAAGGACTAGGCGTGAGGGCTAAGGACTTCACAAACGTGTACGTGAAGAATTTTGGTGAAGATTTTACCGAAGAGAAGTTTCTTCAGATGTTTGAACCATTTGGAAAGATCACAAGTCACAAAATAATGACCGGAGACGATGGAAAATCTAAAGGTTTTGGTTTTGCCGCTTTTGAGACTTCAGAAGCCGCCCAAGCCTCCGTGAAAGCGCTGAATGGTAGGTTTTCATTTGAACTGTCAAATACGGGATGATTTTATCTCTAGGGTTATCTGTTAAACACGCTCGTAACTTTATAGTTGCATAGATATTTTAAGGGTGACTGTTTAAAGGCTTAGTTGAATGTCAGGAAAATTTGAAATCATATCTGAAGCAATTTTTTATACTTTTTCGGAAAAGTTGGCAAAAACATGGAAAGGCTTATATTTCAGATAACTCATCTTATCATTGCACTTTTTGTATAAGTTTCGAGATATTGAAGTTTTCTTCAGAAAATTTTTTTTTGCGTCTAATGTTACGTTTCTAATGAAAATTTTGCGTGACCTTGAAATAGTTGCCCTTCACCTAAATTCCAAATTCCATTCTGGAGATCAGTTTCCGAAATATTGAGGTTTTTTAGAAAGAAAAATATAAGGAACAAAATGTTATAAATTCTTAACCGATATTTTGTTACAGGAAAAATGATAGAGGGAAAATTACTCTATGTCGGAAAGGCCCAGATGAAAGCGGAGCGTCAGAATGCGTTGAAGAAAAAATTCGATGCCTGGAAGCTGGAGAAGCAAACAAAATACCAAGGCGTGAATTTATACATCAAGAACCTCGACGATTCCATCGATGATGCAAGACTGCGCAACGAATTCACGCCATATGGGACAATCACTTCGGCCAAGGTGATGACGCAGGAAGATGATAGAAGCAAAGGTTTCGGCTTCGTGTGCTTCTCGTCCCCCGAAGAAGCAACCAAAGCAGTCACAGAGATGAACGGAAGGATAGTTGGCACGAAACCGTTGTACGTGGCCCTCGCCCAAAGAAAAGAAGAGCGTAAAGCCCATTTGACCGCTCAGTATATGCAGCGGATAGCCAATGCGCATATACAGCAAATGGTCCCTTACCTTCAACCTGCAGCTCAAAGCAATTACATTGTGCCGACGATCCAGCCTCCACCACACCGAATCTACAACACACGAATGCCACAGATGGGACCTGCTCCAAGATGGCCTGCTCAGGCCGCAGTTAGACCAGTTTCCTCGAATCAGCCGGGTGCCATCAGCAACGGTAGTTTGTCGCGTCCTACCTTACGACCGCCATTAGCATCGACTATGAAAAGGCTGGCGACTCAGGCAGCGAATTATCCAGCTCAAGATCCTTGTGGTGCTAACACGATGCAGAAATCCCTGAAGGTGCATGGACAAGAGCCTCTCACTGTTGACATGTTGTCGAGGGCGACACCTCGCGAACAAAAACAAATGCTGGGGGAGCGTCTGTTCCCTCTCATCCAACCAATGCATCCAAGCCTGGCGGGTAAAATCACCGGCATGCTGTTGGAAATCGACAACCCTGAGATTTTGCGTTTGTTGGAACATAGCGAGTCCCTAAAGGCGAAGGTGAAGGAAGCTGTGCTTGTCTTGCGGGAGCATAAATCTAATCACTTGAGTGTATAGTTAAAGTTTTATTATTTATTATAATTTATTATTTATGATTTGTAAACATTCATATTGAATGAAAGTTGACAATAGAGTCCCTAATTTATACTTGAATTTTTATTCAATTCACTCTCACAATCCTCCCTTCCTATCCACCCAGGTAACACAAGGACATTCGATGGATATCCATAAGATATCCGTTGAAGGATATCCAATTCAAATCCTCCGATGGACATCCATAAGATATCCATCGAAGCATTTGAAATGGATATCCTTCAGTGAATATCCTATGGATATTGAAGGATATCCGATTCAAATCCTACGATGGTCATGCATGAGATATCTATCAAAGGATTTGAAATGGATATCTTATGAATATCCATAGGATATTCACTGAAGGATATCCATTTCAAATCCTTCGATGGATATCTCATGGATGTCCATTGGAGGATTTGAATCGGATATCCATTCCTAATCCTTCGATGGATGTCCAATTCAAATCCACGGATATCCCGACTTGAATTGGACGTCCATAGGATATCCTGTGTTATCTGGAATACTTTCGGAGATACGATTTTTCGAAATTTCAATAATGAATCGTACTTCTATGTTTTCAGAGAATGCTATAATTATTCTATCTATGATTTATTATATGATCTGTGATCATACTCATACATGTCATCCTGTTCTATAAGAGAGAGTCAAATTCATTTCAGCTATTTTAATTTGATTTCTTCCATGGTGCAGTTCTCATTCTCAGATTGCTTATTTTATCTTGATAAATAAACTATTATTTGAATTGAATTTCCTTTATGATGCAGTTCTATCATAAGAATACATTGATATAATTCCCAACTCTGAGAAACCAATACTTTCGGAGATATAATTTGTCTGTTTGAACTAGAGCGCCAGAAAGCTCCTGTCCACAGGGCTTGTTTCATACATGGGTTGAAACCAAGGGCGTAGCCAGGGGGGGGGGGGGTTTGGGGGTTCAAACCCCCCCCTGAAATGTTAGTTTTCTCTTAAATAATTTTTTTTTTGCTGCAGAAAGTGACACTTGCTCGTGTCACAATGTTCGTTCCCGTACTCCTCCGAAACGGCTTGACCGATTCTGATGAAATTTTGACAGCATATTGAGTAGGTCTGAGAATCGGCCAACATCTATTTTTCATACCCCTTAGTGATAAGGGTTGTTCACCCTTAAAACATTTTTTTTCATTTTCGGACGAAATTTCTTGTTTTTATTTTTTTTAAATGTTGCATTACAAAATACATACAACCCTAAATGTTCACACTTCTATCACCAACCCCTATTTTTTAATAGTCATTTTAGTAATTTATCATTTTTCATCCCGCTCGATTACTGATCAATTATCACTTGGTACGTTATCCCAGAGAAAGAGCCAATTAAAACCAAGTCGCCGTATTGTTTGTGAATGTTTTTCACCATTTTTCGATTAAAATTTCCCTGAGCTTATGGCAAAGCTAAAATTTTCGTACAAAAAAAATATTTATTTTTATTAAAGTATTAAGGCAGTTTATTCCTGCTATACTTAGTGCTAGAATTTTTTTAAATTTCCGCGTCTTTCTGGATCAACACTCATTTGTCAGACTATACCGGTGTCACGTCCCAGTAAACAGCACGGAGTAGGGATGAGAACGAAGCCGGTCTCCTGTCTTTCTCACCTTTTCTTAACCAGATACGTTTGAGTGGGTAGTTCGTATTCGCAATTGAACCCGGTAGGTGGCGCCGCAATCGGGTTCTAGCTATTTTTTTTTAATTACGTGTTCGAGTGGGTCCTTGGATAACTTGGAAATTCAATTGTCCCGGTAGGAGGCGCTGCAATCGGGTTCTAGGTTTTTTTTTAAGATTTTTCGCATTTGGAAATAAAATTGCAACCGCAATAACTGATTTGGCGCAGGCGAAGTTGCGTGGGTCAGCTAATATTTTATAAAAGCTGAGAAGATGTTATATATCCAAGCTAACTTCGCAGTAGAGTGTTCAATAGAGGTGAGTAGACCATAGAACATGCGCGCAAAACTCCTGAATCACGTCACTGCTTTTTTAGATCATTTTAATTATATCTTAATGTAATGTTTGATGAAACTCATTGAGATGAAAAACAAATTTAATGTTATATTCTGCACAAATAATTTAGCCCTGTAAATAAAATATGCCTCTAATAATGAAAGTTTATAATATTAATTGAATGTTAATCATTCTTAAAAATAATTAACATCATCATCACTTTCAACATCTTGATCCTTATCATCTTTTTCAATTTGAACAGCCCCTCTTGAAGGCCACATCTCCCTCAACTTTTTGCCAATTTCTGCATCAATACCGGTTGAAAAAGGATCAAAATCTACCTAGAATCACAAATAAGCATATCAATAATTAGATCACGGGAAGAAAAATACATAGCAGCTTACGAGAATCTCAAAATTTCGATGACTAATTTTTGCAGATATGTTCTACTGAACAGCTCGCTGTCATTTTACCCAAATATCTGTAATTATCGATTTTTTTGCCGAAAATGACCTCAAACAGTTAGATTTGCTTCATTGATGAATAATAGACCACATTAGTTAGGTTAGAATCATTCTTTTGGCGGGAGATCCATATTCAAATTTTTTTAACAAGGAATTTCAACTTTGAGATGAGACTAGCCTATTTAAAAGAGAATGTTAGTACAGAGACATCAAGCATTGGGTACCTTCATCATTAGTGCATGTTTTCATGTTATTTCCACATTAAAATCTACATCAATTTTTTCTTAAATCAAAATTGAAAACAGTGTAGTTCGAAAGATTACCGTATGTCGTAAATAACTTCTGTTGTGCGTCATTACAAGGCCGATTTAGAGCCATTTTAGAGCTAAGACATACGTCAATCGAATTTGGTGAACACTTTTATATTTATTAATTATTTTGGAAATATACAATGTTGTTATGAAAACTTGATTCTAGATGGTCGAGAAAGGTTCATAGAATCTATTTCAACTGAAATAAACCTTGAGAACTTAGCCAGAGTATCTAAAAACAGGCGAGAAATTCGCGTAAATTTTAAGTCCATAAGAAATGCATGGGGAATTCAGTGCTCGGATCCACGGATGGATCGTAATTCAAATTTCCCGCCTAACCTAACTAATGTGGTCTATAACGAACTTAACGGAGATATTTATCTCCTAAACCCACTCTGAAAATTTCAATTGCCTAGCTCATTCTGTTCGAGAGTTATTGTAGAAACAAAATTTTAAAATTTTTCAAATTTTTTGACATTTTACGGCAACCCGATCAATACAAAACTTCGCATGCATATAAAGGTCATTATTCTACAATTTGATGCTAAATTTCAGATAGATCGAGTGATCGGTTTCGGAAATATTCCTAAAAATTATTTTTACTAAAAACGGCCATAACTCCGAAACCGCTTGGTGGGTTTCGCCCGTTAACGAACTCGTCCGAGATATTTACGCTCCACACCTACCCTGCACATTTCAATCCTCTAACTCTTGTTGTTCGAGAGTTATCGTGTTAACGGACGGCCGGCCGGACAGAATCGATTTCAACCTTGGATTCTTGATCAGTGAGTGGAACCGAATGGTTTAAGACCATTTTCAGTCAAAAATTCGAAAATTACGGACATTTGGGCAAATTTATAAGCACTCTGTTCCGAGAAACAAGAACGCCAAAAATGAAATATTCACCTCTTCTAGACTAAGTTTAGGTTCCCCAAGGAGTTTTTCAGTAGCCAAGTTTACCAGTGGCTCTCCCCTTCCGGAATTTATGATGTTAGGCGTCATCGAACAATTCAAAGAGAAATTTTTCGAACCTATAGTGATTTGTTCAAGAAAATCCACAAGCTCTTCAGAAATCTCTTCTTTATTTTTTTCTGGTTTTTCTTCCATCCATTCGAATGGAACTTCAGAACCGTAGGGTAACTGTATAGCTCTGAAGCATTTTCTAAAACAAATTGCTTCAATAAAGGCTGTGCATCCCTTCAAAAAATGATAATATTAAACGCAATTAAAAAATTCTCACTTAGAAGTAACAGGTAATAAAGCCCAATAGACAGGAATAGATCCTTTGCTATAGACTCTCTTAACAACTAGACAACTGTCTGTCTCTTCTAATCTCAACAGCAGAGAATGAAAAGCTGCAGGAGATGTCTTTTTTGCTGCAACCACTGTGTTACAATTAGGACCCTAAAAATTAATTAAAATGAATCCTAGAAATAATCCAACAATCAAGAACTCACTTTCATCATGTATTCTGGAATGCATTTGAGTTTTGTGATGAAAACAAGGGAGAATGACTTCTCAACTTTTACTTTGAACAGATCGTTATTAGCCAAAGGAATATATTTCCCATGCCTTAAAATTCCTTTTGTAACGTCTTCTCGGGCATAAACTTTAGTAGAATCCTCGGCACTCACAAATATTGATGTATTTAGAATTTGATTTTTAAGTTTTAGGGTAAACCCTTTAGACCTCTCCATAAGTTTGGATGTTCCAACCTGAAATATTATCTCATCAGTTTGTGTTGGATTTTTTTTAAATGGTGACTTACAGAATAATTAATTTTGGAACCAACAGTTAGCGGTACTGTCCATGCTTGTTTCCCAATTGGATTTTTGTAATTGAAAAAGAACTGTAACCCCATTTTCACATCAGCAATAACAGCATTGTTACAACGTTCAACTAAGTTTTTGGCTTCAATTAATGATTTATTCTCATTTTCAAACGAAATATCTCGAACCAATAGTTTGACTTCCTCAAAACTTGTAATAGTTTTAGGATATTTCACTTGAGGTCCAACAATATATAAAAATATAGCATTTTCATTTAAGTATTCGATCATACCATCAAGATTCTCATCAGATTGAGATGAACAACTTAAATCAGTTAAATATAAAATTTGATAAGTTATAATTCTCGTATTAGTATCTTTTTCCAAGATTTTTACTGCGACATCTAGTGCTTCCTTCCAATTTGAAGCATCCGCATTTTTGACTTCTATGTTTTGATGTGCAAAAGTTGGATCGTATAATACTTCTTCTTGGTTGACCTCATAAATGTTTCGATATCCTCTACCTGATTGATTATGTTTTCGATTCCTTGTTTTTTCGCAGTTTACAAGGACCAAATTAACCATATCTCTACTTTTACGAAAATAAAAATAGGAATATATTTTTAACAAAGCCCGACGTAGTTGAGGCTGGTTTCTAGAATTTAAATCGTATAAAATAACACAACGATTCCTTTTCGGTGGTGGCATTTTGTATTAGTTGTTTACTTCACAACAAAACTGGGATTATTTATCTATATTTGATTTGTTTAATCTCAAACAATGATGTATCGATCTTATGAACTCCTCGTTGTTTGACAGATAAAAATTGACGGACACCGGTTACCGGTGTAGGTTACCGCTTACCGGTTAAATGTTTTATGGCGGCTCCACCATATCATTCGCACCGTTCTCATTCCTCAATCAACGTGAAATATTGCGAATATTTTGTTGCAGTGGATTTTTAACCGAAAGACCTGAAAAGTAACGCTGTCATCGCTTGAGAAACTTCCGAGCAGTGCTATCTACGGAAAAGTTTTTTTCGAAATAACGGTTACAAAAAACTGTTACAAAATAATGGTTACAAAATAACGCTTACAAAGTAACATTTACAAAATAACGGTTGCAAAATAACGATTACAGATCACGGTTACAAAATATCGATTACAAAATCGTACTCGTACTCGTACAGTTGCAAAATAATGGTTACAAAATAACGGTTACAAATAATAGTAAAAAAATATCAGTTATTTTGTAACCATTTTCTTGCAGTTATTTCGTAACTTTAACTTGTAGCCATTTCTCATTATTTTAGAACTATTCAAATAACAGTTATAAAATAACATAACACTCAGAGTGAGTACAAAAACTATTAGGAAATATCAGGTGATGATCTTGTGAACCTTCACAAGTCTAGCGATCCGATGAACAGGAAATCTTTTTGCGCCCTTGTTCTGGGGAGCAGCGTGCTATCATTTTGCCCAAATGTCTGTAATTTTCGAATTTTTCGCCGAAAATGGTCACAAGCGATTAGGTTCTACTCACTGATGAAGAATTCGAGGTCAAATTTGATTCTGGCTGGCCGTTGCCACGATAACTTGAGAACGGAAAGATATAGCGACTTGAAATTTCCAGGGTAGGTGGCGCTTCCAAATACGACGGACAAGTTCGTTAATGGGTATACCGGGCCAACGGTTTCCGAGTAATAATTTTGTCATCAACCAATACAGATCCGGTCGAATTGAAACTTGGTAGCTAGTTGTAGAAATTTCGTGAGAATCGTAACACTAGAACATTTAAAAAAATATTATTTATCTCACGATAACAAGAGAAACGGAAAGAGATAGCGACTTGCAAATTTTAGAGTGGGTTGCGCATCCGAATGCGACATTTGAGTTTGTTAATAGGCATAATCGGCCAAACGGTTTCAGAGTTATCTCGAAAAATACGAATCGGTGGTGTTGTGCACAGAACACTAATAATAGGTGTTTGTTCTCTGTGGTGTTCCGTCACTTCAATTTTCTGTGCTGTTCTGTCACTTCTGTTTTCTCTTTCTGTGGTGTTAACGAACTTTGCAACCACAGAATATACCCTAAGGTTTGCAACTTTGTTGTTTTGTTTTGTTTTTGTATGTTTTGTTTGTTTATTGAGTGGAATACTGGATTACTAGAGAATAATTTCGTATGCGATATGGTGAAATCATCGATACAGAGATTCAGTTAATTTGTAAAACCTGAATTTTTCATTCATCAATTTGAAATGCCTGAAAGTCCTACGAAAACTACACATCAGTGGAGAAATCCAGCTGAAGTATTAAAGCTACAACAGCTCAAAATAAAAAAACGAAATTTACAAAAAAGAATAAATGGAACTTCCAACTGTAAACCTCATACGGATGATAAGAAAGCTACGTTTGAAAATGTATTGTTGAGACAAAAACGAAAAAACCCTTTTGCCAAGGAGGAATGTTGCAAAAAAAGTAAGACTGATCCTTCTCTCAGTTTGGAAGAATCAACCGACGGGACACTCTTTAAGCTACTTCATATTCCTGCTTCAATCACAAGTAATCAACCAAAATTGACTTCCTTCGACAATATCCTGAATAAGTTGAATAGTACAGAGGAAATTGTTGAAGTTGTGAAAGCACATGGTGAAAAATGGTTACCCATAGATTGGGCCCTCAAGACAAAAATAAGATTGCTATCTTTCAAACCTTTTCCTTGGAACCAGAAGCTTAAATTAAGCGAAGAAGCTTCAGGTATAACTGGGTTCGCCAGATGTTTGGGAGCTAACAGTAGTACTTATTTGGATACGTCACCAAATGCAAAATTCCATCAGTGCTGTTTATATTGGCAACAACCCTCATTACCATGGGTTAAATTGTTTCCGAGAAGTACAAACAAATCCAGTGGGATCAGCCTAGCGAGTAACTCTGAAGTACGAGACGGATTACAGAATGCTTGGTTTGACAGTTTACGTTCCTTATTTCAACTCATAAGAACGCGCCAATGTCCGTACTTTTACGTTTGTGCAAACAATTTCACCGTATTATTCAGAGCAGCTGGAATATGTGGATATAGTGATGTTCATGCTTTAATAAGTCCTACTACCAGGGGGCTTAGGAGGTTGCTAAAATCCGAAGATATCGAATATCAAATGCCTTTGAAAAAAAAAAGAATGTCGGATCAAGGGTATGACACTATGGATACAACTTGCGATACTACTCAAGACTCTGAGCAAGTTGATATTGATGAAGATGACGAAGATGGCGCAACAGACGATATTTGGCTGAAAAATATGGGGATCAACTCAGATGACATCAAACAAATCAAATACACACAGGTAAGTTAAAATGAAGTGCATGGAACCCCATGCCTAAAATCATATAGCTATTTTTCAATTTCGTATTGTCCTTACTAAACCAAAGTGTTTTTCAGCAAAAAATCGTGCATAAAGCGGAGTGTGAAGTGGACAACAGCGAGCAAAGTTTAATTTTAATAGAGGGCTCTGAAGTTCACTCATTTTACAATTTCCTCTTGAATTGCAAGAGTGCAGTTTCCTTAACAGGTTCTCTGGCAGGAGTCCCTCCGACACTTCTAGCTCCAGTTGCTTTCAACGGCGCCACCCTGAACTCTTTGAAAGTGAGGGAGAACAAGGTAAAAGTCGACGATGTGAGTTATTACTCTATCGAACTATTGGGACCCATTCTACCTACAACTATCCACAATATCTTCAACATCCATCCACCTGAACACAGCATGACGGCAACATTTCATAATTTAGCATCTACGATACCTTTTAGTAAAACAGAGCCGAGTAAAGAAAGTAAGGTTAAAGATGGTATCATTTTTGTTAAGGAAAATTTATCGGATTGTGGTTTGAACGACATGGTTCTTGAACAATTTTGTACGACTGATTCCAAAAATATCGTTAATGTCGAGTGTATTAAATATGACAGTGACAATAAAACATATACATGGACGTGAGTAAACATTTCAATGGGTCCATTTTTAAGCTTCTGTTCCTTTAAAACACTTTCTCTCTCAGTGTATTTGTATCATTTTATTTATTGAAGTAAATATTATTTTATTTGTGATGTTTGATTTAATTTTGGGTCTTAAATTGGGAATTTGGGGCTGTTTGATTTGGGCAAATATCTGACTATTTACGAGAAGAAAATTTTCACTGGAAATTGTGAAATAAATACTGAATGATTCTTGACGATATATTTTTCACATATAAAGGTTATGCGCTGGTGCAGTTGTTTTTGAATAGTTTTGATTTGGTGACAATAACAATCTTTCTGCTAATTCTAAAATAGGTCTACAGCTTACAGAATCTATATCTGTATTCTTATGATACAGAATGAATGATGAACATTCTAATTTTTTAAAAATACAGTAAGACATTATGTTGGCTCCTAAACCTGTTATGAAATTCGGGGATTTCAATTTAGCACAGCTAAACCTTTTGGCACTTTTCGTACATATGGACCTGAATAAACATTCAACTTGTTCCCTATCCAAATCTCCCTGATAGGAATATAAGGACGATGAAGTAAAAGAGTAAATTTCCTTTGCTTTAATAATGTATGGTTCCAATGCTTTTACTATCTGAAAATAAGTTGTTTTGAGGAAATATCCCTGATATCATAAGTGCAATAGATTTACCTCACCAGTCGTCAACTCGTCCTTACCATCATATGACTCGGTATATGAAATTATGACATTTTTATTCTTTTTGTAAATAACGATGTTGCTGTTGAGTGATAAAATAGGCTTCAAATCTTGCAATATGAATTTATGAAAGATATCCTGCACTCTCTTAGATTCTATAAATATCAAAGACTCTGCTTTTGAAAATGATTCTTGATCTCCAGTCCACACGTATGTAGGGCTGCAAATTGTTATATTTTAACAAAAATTAAGGATTATTTCGTAATTGGCTTACGGTGTATACTCAGGATATTCATCCTCATCAATTAATGCTCTTGTTGAAGGTTCTACAATTTCTCCGAAAACCATTTTACAGATTCAAAAATTTGAATGTACTTTGTTTGAAAATGTCAAATCATACAAACATAACCTTTTATTTGACTCGTAACAAATATCTGTGGTAATAAAACTTGATTGTTTTAATTTTTTGGTCTTACAATGTTTTGTGAAAATGATCCAAATACTATTTTAGAAATGCATAGTATTGAATTTTCATTATATTGTTAATAGTTACTCCAAATTAAAATAATGTAAAACACGCCAGAGTAGCTCTTTCTCAGAAATATTTTGCAAAACTCCACAATGATACCGTCATGGTCAGATGGTCAACTGTATTTCTGTGGTAAATATATTGGTGTTCTGTGATCACAGCCACAGAGTTTTCTAATATCCTAGGAAATAATTTCCAAATTGAGAAAAAGCAAAAGTTGAAGGGGTGCCGTCGAAGGAAAATTAAATTTTCCCCAAATTATTTTCGAAACGAAATTTGATCTCCATTTACCAAAATGGCTTCGACAAAACTCAATATGATTGTGAGTATGACGATGCAAACCAGTTATCAATATTCGGAATAGAATTACATAACTATATTTTTGTAGGTTCGTAATTTCAGCTCTTCCAGTTCTCTTAATCAAATGGTAAAACCACCTATTCAAATTTTTGGTATCGACGGTCGTTATGCGACAGCCCTTTATTCAGCAGCAACTAAGCAAAAAACTCTGCCTGCCGTTGAGAAAGACCTTACCAAATTGCAGGGCTCCCTGAAAACCGATGTTAAATTCAACGACTTCATCTTGAACCCTGTCATACAGAGGAACGTTAAAGTCGAGGCTATGAAGTTGATTGCTTCAGGTATATCTCTAGCTCCACAATCTTCTATTTTATTACAAGTCCTTGCCGAGAATGGTCACATGAAGAATCTGAATGGCGTTATCAATGCATTCAAAGAAATCATGGCTGCTCACAGGGGTGAAGTAAGTAATTATTGTTGCGAATGCAAGTTTTTAACTTAAATACAAAGTAGTAAAGATATAAATGAATAATATTGACACAATTTGTATTTTTAGGTTATATGCGAGGTTGTCACTGCTAAGGAACTTGAAGCTGCCCAAAAAACTAAATTGGAAGGTGTATTGAAGTCCTTCTTGAAACCAAATGAAACTATCCTCCTGTCTACTAAAGTAGATCCTTCGATTATGGGTGGTATGCTTGTAAGCATAGGCGATCGCTATGTTGATATGAGTGTTGCTAGTAAAATCAAGAAGTATACCGATCTTATTAGTACCACCGTATAATTTTTAAAGTTTTGTTAATCAATATATTAGCAAATATACACTAGTTCTAACTTTAAATGTTTTTATTGAAGCCAAGAGTTTTTAGACTATAATAAATTACCCAACTTTTTACTTCATTAATCTTTTTCCACGAAATTCTCACTTCATTTAAAATCTTTACCTGCTCCCTGTTTTCCTAAACATCTACGATTGTGCTGTAATTATAATTGAGGACATGTACACCAAAAAGGACAAATTCATTCTTTCATTTACTTTAGAGTTCATTACTTTCATTGAGAATTTTACTAATTCAATACGAAAAAATCATTTGGAAAATCCTCTACTGTCGGATTCAGAGGTTAGAAAACAGTTATTCAGATGCATTTATATCGATATTTAAAACCATTTTTTGGTCAAAGAGAATCAAATATGGTATATTGAATGTATTTTGATGAATTATTATTATATTGATTTGAAATCGATATCTAAACGTAATAATGGTTCGAAATGCGTAAAATAGGGTATATTAGACTAATTCTAATAAATTGAAAGAATACTTTCGGAATTTAGTATAAATTATAGAATATAACTGAAACTGATTAGTTGAATTTTCATGTTCTAAGGTTGAATAGCCTGTACTATTCATAGAAGATTCACGATTCCTAGAATTTTATTGATATTTTTGGCGCTCTAGTTCCTCGGAACTGAGTGCTTATCAATTTGCCCAAATGTCTGTAACTTTGGAATATTTCGATGAAAATGGTCTTAAACGATTTGGTTCGACTCACTGATCAAGAATCCGTGGTCACAGTTCATTCTGTCCGGCCGGCCGGCCGTAGGCACGATAACTCTCGAACGGAATGAGCTAGAGAGTTGAAATTTTCAGAGTAGGTTTGGGGGATGAATATCTCGGCTAAGTTCGTTATTGGGCAAAATCGGACAGATGGTTTCGGAGTAACAAAAAAAAAAATTTTTTTTTACGAAACAAATTCCAAATTAAATTTTTTTTAATAAGCAGTTTTATCATAAGAATCCATTCATATTATTTTCAACTCTAACAAGCTAATACTTTCGGAGATATGATTTTTTTAAATTTCAATGTAAATCGTATTTCACAGATTGATATAATTATTATTCTATGTATGAATTCTCATAATGTCAACTTGACAGAAGGGAACGAAAGGAGTTAGCGGATTGAAAATTGCAAGGTGGTTTTGGAGCGTAAATATCTCGGACAAGTTCGTTCGATCTATCTGGAAATTTAGTATCAAATTGTAGAATCATGACCTTTATACGCATGTGAAGTTTTGTATTGACCAGATTACCGCAAAGTGTAAAAAAAAAAATTTGAAAAAAGTTTTTTCAAAATAACTCTCGAACGGAATGAGCTAGGTAGTTGAAATTTTCAGAGTAGGTTAGGGAGATGAATATCTCGGTTAAGTTCGTTATTGGGCAAAATTGGCCAGATTTAATTCGATTTCTTCCATGGTGCAGTTCTCATTCTCATGATTGCTCATTTAATCTTGATAAATAAACTATTATTTGAATTGAATTTCCTTTATGATTCAGCTCTATCATATGTATACATTGATATAATTCCCAACTCAGAGAAACCAATATTTTCGGAGATATAATTTGTCTGTTTGAACTAGAGCGCCAGAAGGCTCCTGTCCACAGGGCTTGAACCCATTTTTTGACTTCAAAACCGTATTTTACAGTGAAATTCTAGATTTAAACTCGATTAAATCTATACTAGTGGGCCCGCAGATCTACCTAGCCAGTAGCTCAACATTTTTCCGGTAGATCCACATTTTTCCGGTAGATCTACATTTTTCCGGTAGATCTACATTTTTCCGGTAGATCTACATTTTTCCAGTAGATCTACATTTTCCGGTAGATCTACATTTTTCCAGTAGATCTTAATTTTTCCGCTAGATCTACATTTTTCCAGTAGACCTTCATTTTTCCGGTAGATCTGCATTTTTATGGTAGATTAATAAAATTGGTAGATCAATCTAACCCGTAGTTCAACGCCATCTAACGTGTCCTGTTGTGTGAAAGTCCTATCGAAATATGTCGAGGCGGCGTTTTAGAGTTGACTCTGAGACCCACTTAAGTACGCACACAAAGCATCGAAATCGGTGGAGCCGTTTTCTAACGTCTATAGATCAATCGAGGCGCCTCCTACAGGATGCTACTGTGAATCAGAGACACGCCGAAACAAAATCACAAAGTTTCATCAAAATCGGTCCAGGCGTTTTAGAGTTCCTATACATCGATTGTAGCGCCACCTTCAGGGTCTAAAAAATACGAAAAAGTGGGATTCCCTCTCAGGGATTCGATCCCGCCTTCTCTCGGTCTGATACCGAGAGTTCGATGGTGAGACGCATGCGCCACCGACTTCAATGTAGATTTTGAACGATCTCCGGTATTCGAATAATTAGTCGGTACTTACCGGGGATAGATATTCTTAATTATCACTGTTCGAAATAAAATCGCCACATGCCGGTTTATTGGAGGGTTTTTCACTATTATCTTCGCTTTTCGTCAACTTTCAGGTCCGAAAACGATCTAGAATTTTCAGAGTCCGTCTCTCATGTCAATTTTGACGTTTCTCGGAATGTCTTCTAGCAAGGAAAATTCCCGGAGTCGAACCTCCAGAACTTGTATCGATTTAGTATATTTAGACTTATCATGGGTAAAAGTTGAGCTGGTATTCGTCGAACCGATACTTCTTCTCCGTCTCGACGAAGAATTCGGAGCCCAAGCGGTCGTATTTTCGAAGCCTTATGCGAAGAATAAAAAATACGTTTTCGTTCGTTACGGGAAAACGGCGATATATATCGATTAGGGTCTTCGGACCTACCCTTTCTCCCTCTCAGAGGTTCGATATCCACCCCCTTCGAACCTCGAACCGTCCTCTAGATTTTTAAAACAATTCCCAAAATTCTCGATTTACTTAGGAAAAATCGCAAAAATTTCGTCGATTTCTCGAATTTTTTTAACGCATAAGGACCCCACCGAAAAATCTTCTCGATAGCCTATAGTCTGTAGAAATCTTTCCCCTTTCCCCTCCCGTCGTAATATAGAGGTTATATAAGAGCCGGTTTTTACACCTCTTTCCCTAAGTAATCGGTTGCCTTGACATAAGTTCAATAAGCATATATGGAATGGAAATATTGTTGGAAGTATTATGAAAATATTTTTTTTCCTGTAAGCCAAGCTACCTTGGGCGGGTGCAGTATTTGGATAGGTCACTACTCTGGCTATAAATCTGAACAAGTGCGCCGAATCTCCTGACCTCATTGCTTTTCCAACTAGTCTGAATGATCATTGGCCCACATGAAATTATAAATTTCAGTGGTGAGGTGATGCCATGTGAGTGCTTTTATAATTTTTATCTTGGTGGAAAGGTTTATTTTGATGAGTACTGTCTGTTAAAAAATGAAATAAAAAACCGTATGAAACAATTATCAATCAACTCTAGAAATTCGCAGGAAATAACACAGAATTGTCCATATCTCTGAAATAGAAAGTAATAGACAAAAAAAAGTATAACCATATTCTGATACAAGCCAGTGAATAATTTATTAATCCAGTAATAAAAGTCCACTAAATTCAAATACCAAGTTTTCTAAGTTTGTTGTTTCTATTAAAATTGGATATAAATACGAGTTTAATTCTTAACTCAACCGATAAAAACTTTGAAATATAACCAACCAAGATATTTCAAACGGCTCTAAGGAACGTTCAATTGGCGCTGGGCTCTATGGTCTCCCCTCCGCGGATTTGACCCCAACCAATCAGACGCCAATGCTTCTCTACACGACGACTGAGGGCTATCTTCTCCCCTATTTCCGTACAAACTGGGTTGGTCAGACCGATCTTCACCAAATCGGCTTTCGTTGCTACAACTCTTCCCCCCGTACTGAGGGAACCAATGTTCACTAGGAGCACCTCGTTCTTCGTCAACTTCTGAACCTTCGCACCCTTCTTGTCACCTTCAACACGTACACCGAGAAGACGCTTTAAGAGGTAGTAACTTACCTGAAAGGAAAGGGAGATAAAGTCTACAAGCTAACCTGTAATGATTACCGATGGTTCATATTGGTCAAACCGGTAGATCGTTTGCCTAAAGAATACATTAGATGAGTTACATATCTAATACGTCGTTCTTGAATAAAGAAGGTTGTGGTAATATTGATGGAAAATGAATTTACATCAAGATTATTCAAAGAATATTGAACATATACTCCATTCACATTTATAAAGTCTCCTGGTTGGCCATGAAATTTTGACACATTTCACTGTGTATAATTGGAAAATGTTAGGTTATGCTCATTTTCCTGTCAGATAACTACGCAACGTTGTCTTCTCTACATAGAAGTCGTAGAAATTACGTATTTTTCACAATGTGAATTTTCTTGGGAAAAATAATGAATTTGAGAAGATATTATGTGAATTCAACAATTCCAAAGACCTGGCGACTGTTGAAGAAAATTTTTCCTCTGTTGTTACTGGAAATATTTCACGAATATAAACTGGTTGGAAGATTCAGTTATGCTATTTTCTTGCACGGAAATCAAGAATCAAGTGTTGAAATTTTAAGGAAAAATAACGGATAGAGTAGTCCGTTACTTTGTGATAGTTCATTTGAGAAAAGAATAAAAGTACCTGAATAACCCGGCAGGAAAACTTTTAAACGATCGGACGTACCTATGGAATTAAATACCTTGTTGCACAACTTGAAATACACCAGTTTCAAAATGTAGTTGTACTACGAAACCCGAGTCACTGATAAACCTTATTAAAATATAGTGATAGTGAATCTCATTCGAGAGTTCAACATGTGCTAAGAAAGAATGAAGTTTTCCTATTGCAGATTTCAGTTCTGTATAGCATTTCCTGATACTTTGTCTCTGCTTCTTCAAAACTGCTTTTGGCATTTTCAATTTCAAGGTGAAGAGTTCTTTATTATTCGAAGATAATGATCTGTGATAATATCTTGTCTAAGATGGAACATTATGTTGATTATTGAGAGTAGAAATTGGCAACGTCTCAGGGAATTGTTTTGACATTGACGAAATTTCAGGAATGCCAACCAGCCTTTGTTTTAGTTACAAAAACGTGTTAAGACCTAAATCATGGCCAACCAGGTGACTTTATAAAAGTGAATGGAGTATAGACCACATTAGCTAGGTTAGGCGGGAAATTTGAATTACGATCCATCCGTGGATCCGAGCACTGAATTCCCCATGCATTTCTTATGGACCTAAAATTTACGCGAATTTCTCGCCTGTTTTTAGATACTTTGGCTAATTTCTCAAGGTTTATTTCGGTTGAAATAGATTCTATGAACCTTTCTCAACCATCTAGAATGAAGTTTTCATAACAAAATTGTATATTTCCAAAATAATTAATAAATATAAAAGTGTTCACCAAATTCGATTGACGTATGTCTTAGCTCACTCGAAATCAGTCAAAAATAATAACATAACCCTAAATCGGCCTTGTAATGACGTACAACAGAAGTCATCTACGACATACGGTAATCTTTCGAACTACACTGGTTTAAATTTTGATTTAAGAATAAATTGAAGTAGAATTTAATGTGGAAATAACATGAAAACATGCACTAATGATGAAGGTACCCAATACTTGAAGTCTCTGTACTAACATTCTCTTTTAGAAAGGGTGGTTTCATCTCAAAGTTGAAATTGTTAAAAAATTTGAATATGGATCTCCCGCCAAGAGAATGATTCTAACCTAACTAATGTGGTCTATACTCATAACGATCTCTAAAATCGATCAATTACCTCAAGTTCAATAAAGATACTTGGAAGAGCGCCAACGGCACCAAGAACTTGGCCTACAAGACGATCAGCTCTGCACAGTGTCGGTTCAATCTTGGTTCCAACGCCAATGAGCCCTCCAGGTACAGCAAACTGAAGCTCGTTCTGCTCAGTGTATAGAGAGACTATCCTCGAAAATATAGGTCTGCACGTGAGTTTTCCTTCTGAATCTTTACTGACTAGACCCGGTCTAACCTAAAAAAAAAAAAGCATGTGACAGTCACTGCCTTCAACACAGTATTCATTCCAACGTACTTCAATTTCCTGTCCAACTTTCAAAACGCCCCTGAGTATACTTCCACCGGCTACTCCTCCCTTGAGGTCGTGCACCTCGCATCCAGGTTTGTTTACGTCGAAACTTCTGATGACGATCAGGTGGGGCTCCGAGGTGAAATCTCTCACCGGGATTGGGATCTTTTTAGTGATATACTCGCAGAGTACCTGAAAAATATATTATTACATGGTGGTACGTAACTCAAAAGATCAGACGAGGCGGGAACAGTGTGATTAGAGTTGGGCATAATCGAATGATTTCAATAATCGAATGATCATTCGAGATATTGATCATTCGGTATTCCACTCAGTTCTCATCGCGTGAGCGGCTTAGGTTATCCCTTATCTTCAATATGATTGCGTCGATTCCTTACAGTATTAAGTTTCACATTTTATGGCTTCATTTTATTACATTGCCGTTGGTCCTTTGATAATTTATTATTATGTTATTTGGTTTTGGTCCAATATTTGAAAATTTCTCTCCAGTTGTTCGAAAGGGAATGGAGCTATGAAATGAATTATTATGAACCTGAAATTCCCTAGAATGCGAAATTATAAACCTATTTATAATCACTAAATACAATAATACCGGCAACATCAGTTCCGTCGGAAAGGGTATTTTCGAAATGTGGACAATTAACCAATATCCGCCGTAATAGATTAGCGCCAAAAAAATGTAAACCAAATAATTTTTCTGAATGGCGAAATTTAATGTTAATGAAATTTGTACTTTGTACTTTATTTCATTCTGTTTTTCGCAAAAACATATTTTTAATCACATATTACACGTCCAGATTGAATTTTCTATGACCTTTTTCATTCCTCCAATCAATTACTTCCTGAATTATTGAAAATAAAAAAATTCGAGTCAATTCAATAGATGCATGCATAATACCAATTGAACCAATTGAAGCTATCTACAAGCATCAAATGCCACTCATACAAATATTTAAAAAAATAACAATAAAATACTTGTTGAACGAACCTACGGGTCCGAGTTCTTAATAAATAACAAACGGAATATATCTGAATATTTTAAACGAACAGCTACTGAATAAGATAAGAATAATAATGAATACCTCAATTTGCAATGGAATAAATAATAAAATCATTCACTGGCTACTATTTCGGCAGCACCCGACCAGAATCCAGATGGCAGCCATAAATTATATCGATTGTTAAAGAAACCTTTCATATCTCATACTTATATGCCGCCAAAGGAACTTCGAAATATCAAAAGATTCAGAACGTATACGAACGAATTACGAGTACGAGATATCTCGTATCTCATTTAATTTCATTCAATTCTTACTCGAGTCGAGTGATATCTCATCTGGATGCCATATGATAGACGACAGAAAATCATTCGAATGAATTCACTCACATTTTTCAGAACATCTCGAGATGTTTCAATAATCGAAATGTTCGATTATTTTCACTCGAGAGGTCCCATCACTAAGTGTGAGATGTCAGTGAGAAAATGATTTGGATTGGTTATGTCTGCACAAGAAATTTGGCAACGATGTCGAGAGTCCTACGTCTACGAAACGAAAGAGAACATTAAGAAGATATAGGTTAAGAATTTTCATTTGTTTACGGTTTATTCTGTAAAATATTGTATTGGATGAGTGCAAATGTGTCTTTAGAGTCAATTCAGTGAATAAGAGCGTCTTATGCGGCCATGTGCGTCGAATGGGTATGTGTCGATTTTTAAATTTCCGAAAGCCCCTGGTTTCAAAAAGGAATGGAGAATGAATTATGAATTAAGCCTATTACCAGCTGCTTACTTCATTGGGGTTAGAAATATAGAGTGATAGTAGATGAATACTAACCTCAATGTTGTATTTCAGCTGTGCAGATATGGGGATTATGGGGGCACCTTCAGCAACAGTCCCTTGAACGAATTTCACTATTTGCTCTTGTTGTTCTTTAGCTTGGCCCTCTTTTACCAGATCGATTTTGTTCTGGAGTATGATGATGTGCTTGAGTTTCATGATTTCTATTGCGGCCAAGTGCTCGCTGGTCTGGGGTTGGGGGCAAGATTCGTTCCCTGTGCAAAACAAACCGTAGTGTCATATCTATCTTGAACACACCATTTATCGAAATAAAGGTGTTCTAATAACAGTGAGAGTGACGTTAATTTTAAAAAATTCAACAACAATGTCAGGGAGTCCTAAGTCTACAAAACGAAAGTTATAGGTTAAAGCTACATTCACAACCACCAAATTACAATTAAAATTAGCAATTGAAATTAGTCGTAGAAGTTTAGAATACGTTATAGAATTGGATCATTCACAACCTCCAAATTAACGTTTCCAATTATACTTATAATTAATACTTTGCAATCTTCAAACTTCTACGACTAATTGTAATTGGAAATCGTTTTGTATAGACCACATTAGTTAGGTTAGGCGGGAAATTTGAATTACGATCCATCCGTGGATCCGAGCACTGAATTCCCCATGCATTTCTTATGGACCTAAAATTTATTCGAATTTCTCACCCGTTTTTGATACTTTGGCTAATTTCTTAAGGTTTATTCCGGTTGAAATGGATTCTATGAACCTTTCTCAACCATCTAGAATCAAGTTTTCATAACAAAATTGTATATTTCCAAAATAATTACTAAATATAAAAGTGTTCACCAAATTCGATTGACGTATGTCTTAGCTCACTCGAAATCAGTCAAAATAATAACATAACCCTAAATCGGCCTTGTAATGACGCACAACTGAAGTCATCTACGACATACGGTAATCTTTCGAACTACACTGGTTTCAATTTTGATTTAAGAATAAATTGAAGTAGATTTTAATGTGGAAAGAACATGAAAACATGCACTAATGATGAAGGTACCCAATACTTGATGTACTAACATTCTCTTTTAAAAAGGGTGGTTTCATCTCATAGTTGAAATTCCTTGTTAAAAAATTTGAATATGGATCTCCCGCCAAGAGAATGATTCTAACCTAACTAATGTGGTCTATTCCTATAATTTTAATTTCATAACCTCACATTTGATGAACATTTTGGCGCTCTTGTTTAAGAAGTGTGAATACACTTAATATTGAAGTCGATGCGAAAAGTTCAACTTCGGAAAAAAACATTGGGTTCCCTTGCTTTGGCGTTTGGGGAGTACTATCTCGAATTGAAAAATAAGCGAAGAGTAAACGTCAGTGGTGGATCAGACCAATTTTTGCTGTTCGAAAGGAATTTGGGGATTATGAAAACCTCTTCCAAGAGATGCGACTTACTGATCATGAAATGTTCGTAAATTACAAGAGAATGGATGTAAATAATTTTGATGAACTTTCGAGTATAGTTGGACCTAGTAGAAATCTGCCATAACTACTTACCCTACTTCATAATATATTCGATAGGTGGCTGCTGAAAATAATTGACCTTCAATTTCTATTAATTTCACTGTTAAGTGGAAGTTGTGAATGATCACAATTTGTTAATTTTTATATTACGTCCAATCGTAATTTCTACTGCTAATTTTAATTGTAATTTGGTGGTTGTTAATGTAGCTTTAGAATTGCCTGTGTAAAAGTGATAATTTTCAGAGTGTTATTTTTATTTATTAATCCAGTGCAAATTCAGTGAAAAAATGGATAATGTAAGGATGTAAGTCAGGTTGCGACTCACAAAATGTCAATGTGTCAATTTTAAAATTTCCTAAAGACCCTAATTTGAATATGAAACTCCTTCTCTTCTCCTTGGGGGTATTTTAAATTTGTTTGTTGTTACCTGCAATAAGTAATAAGGCAGCGTCCATGACTGCAGCTCCGTTAAGCATGGTAGCCATAAGAATGTCGTGACCAGGGCAATCGACAAAACTGACATGACGGACCAATTGAAACTTTCCGCTGCAAGCTGTTCTTAGACAGGGAAACGAGTCGTCCTTCGAGGAGCCCCCCGAGATGTAGCAGGCCGGTCTGGGGCATTTGGGATTGTCGCATTTGTATATCTTGGCGTTCGCATAACCTAAAAATTTCCGTTAAACAAAATGAACGTTTCGTCCTATTGCCTATTCAAATCGAATAATGTAATGAATTTAAAAATGTTTGCAATATCGTACGAACTCCTTCAGCTTATGCGGCTACATCATGATTGAAGAAATTTTTATGAATTAATTAAGATATTCTGACAAATGAAAAAATTTAATTATTTTTATACAATGAGGAATAGTACTCAGCCCTAAAATCTACAAAACAAATAGACATGATGAGCTCAACACTAATAGTATTTGCCTAAATTAACGAGAAGAAAATTATTGAAAAAGAACATACAATTAAATTAAAAATTGCGAATAATCGTAAATCATATTAAGCACCACTGTATTCCTCGAAAATATGTACAATTTGAAAATTATCTCATTATATACAGAGTGTCTCCGAACATGTACAGGACAGACATGAAATAAACAATTTTTTTTCTTTTATTTATTGATAAATAAAAACTTGAAAATACATAGAACAATTCAGATTTCAGATAAGAATTTCACAATTAAACTTTCATGTATATGTTTAAAATTTGATGTCAGTCATTGAGTGTCTTTGTCAGCGTAGTCTAGCATAATAACATTTCTGAAAACTACCTCTAAATGAAGATAAACTTTTATATACAGGGTGTCCCAAGTTCGAGTGCCTATTAGACGTTTCTGGGGAACTGTACATATTTGAAATCTGAAAATTGGGATTATGATATTGCTTGAAATTCTCTACAGAGCTAAAATATGAATAATGAACATAATACTGACTAAACATATTTGACTTTTTTTTTCGATATTTTGAAAACTATGCGAATGAATACAATGGTTTTAACAGAAATGTATTCAGCATTGAATACTTGATCATACAATGAATGCAAAACTTGAAAAATAAATTTTTTCATCAAATATGTTTTCACTCCCTATATAACCGGAAGTGCTTGGGCTTCGAAAATATTTTAGCTCTGTAGAGAATTTCAAGTAATATCATAACCCTAATTTTTAGATTTCAAATATGTACAGTTCTCCAGAAACCTCTAATAGGCACTCGAAGTTGGGACACCCTGTATAGCTATACACACAGGAAAAAGAAGAGAACAATTACTAAATATTAACAAATTTCAAATATTTTTTGAGAAATTACCACTCGAGAGAGATAAGTTAACAAGTCTCTAATATAATAGAATAAATTCAAATATGGAACCAACTTTAACAAATAACTAATTTGTAAACTGTTTTGTGATTTTCGAAAAGCTTAATTCGAACAGCAATCATTCAAGTAAAAATCGACATGAGCGCAAGCGCATATCGTAAACTTTGTGATTTACTTCAGATAATGTTAACAGACAAAATAAAAATTTTGTCAAACCCACTGTTCATCCTTTGATATTCTACAGTCCAGTATATTAGAACTTAAAAAATTCCGAAAAATTACAAATATCTACGACACATTTGCACAAAGATTCTCCGGCCTTCATCTTCTCGCCCGATATGTAGGGAGTTTGTAAAGTGGGTCTGTTTTCAGATTTCAGAGAAGAAATATCGATTATCTAACATTTCACAAGGTTTACAATTCAAAATTTAATGACAGTATCGAGTATAGTCTAGTATAATAACATTTCTGAAAACTATATCTAAATGAAGATATACTTTGATAATATGGAATTATAAAAAAAAATAAACTACTTCCAGAAAGTTAGGAATATATACCTTGAATTCATTTTAATTTTAATTTCTGTAACTCGGAGGAAAATTATTGCTCCAAGTGTCTAGTTTTTAGATCTGGCCATAAATTCATCCACAGTTCCGAAGTGACTACTACCGAAAAAAAAAATTAAAATTTTCTTTTAGCAGTTGAATAAAAAATGTCCAATCGAATGTTTTCTGAGAAAATCCATGATCAAACCTTCCCTCTTCAGAGAGATATGTTAACAAGTGTGTAACATAATAAAATAAATTCAATACTGAGCTAACTTTAACTGTTTTGTGATTTACACAAATCTTCAACGATTATTGAAGTAAAAATAGTTCGAAACAGGAGCACTACCACATATCGTAAACTTCAGATAATGTTACAGACGATAAAAATGTTGTCAAACCCACCGATCATCTCATCGTATCCTACAGTTCAACTGTAGATACATTCTATTAGGACTCAAAAGAATTGAAGACGTACCTTCAAAACAAATATCTACGACACTTGTCAGCGAAACATTTGCACAAAGATTTACCAGCCTTGAGCTTCTCGCCCGATTTGTTGGGAGTTTGTAAACGGGGCCTGTTTTTCTCCGGCGTGTTCACAGGGGATTCGGGAGTACACATATAATCGAACGTTATCTCCTCGTCCTTCTCGATTTCCCTCAGGGAGAATAGAGCCAGTCGGGGTAGGTTTGGGTCCAAAGTTTCTATCCAAATTGCCCATACCGCGCAGTTGGGCTCACAGGAATGATTGATGAAATGAGAAACGTTCCCGTATTTGGCAGCGTCGATAGTGTAAGGATTATCCTTGGTGTTATAATCTAGATCGAAGAGATAGGTACGCCCCTGAGCATCGTAGCTCCTCCCCCTAAGCTCCGCCTCCTCGTGTGTAATAATCTCGCCCACGTACTCGCATATGAACTCGCCGCAAGGGATTTTACGTGTTGTCTTTACGCCCCATCCACGTCCGTTGTCCGTACGGAATATACACAGGGGGATCTTTCGACCCTTCTGTACTATGCGGTTCCTACAATTCGGTCCACATCTGCACAACGAGTTGCATTCGAACACGGGTATTCCGGGATTAACGTTGATTCTTCCCATTTTGGTGAATGTGAATCCGTTGTAATCCTGCCTACCGCAGCAGGCCTTGATTCTGGGTCCGCAATCCATGCACTCGCAACCGGATATGACGTTCTGAGGCACCCTGACGTTCTTACCAGATATGTTCTCGTTTATGTAGATGAAATCCTTAGGAAGGATTTCCAGGTCCACCTTATTCTCTACTATCAATGCTGCGTCTTCCTTGGCCGCGTTGTTCACCTTATCCGACCAAGCGCCCAGGGCTGCCAACTGATTCTCGCGTCTGACTACCAGGTCGTAAGACACGACAGTCTTCAGTGCGTTTTCTAATTTCACTGTGTGACTTTTAGCAGGAAATTTCAAATGAATCACTATCAATTTTAGCAAAAGGGAGAGCTTCGTCGGTAGATCACTAATGTCCAATTTGGGATACATTTTCCTAATTTGTGTCAAACTTAAATCTCGAGGTACCTCGAGTTTTCCCCTGAGTACCTCAAGAATATCTTCATTTATCACTTCCAACAAATAATTTTCGACTATTTTAGGGCAATGTTCTAAATGTTCCGGAGGTTCCCAGGTGTTGGAGTCATACCCATAATTTAGCCACTTCACTGAAAAATACAAACTTCCGTCGATAATGTCATAACCCTCTAATCTCTCTACCTCGTACTCCATCTTGTAGGTTGACTTTTTCGGGTCCGGCCTACTTGTCTTCCATGAACTACTGTACTTTCTCTTCACTCCTCTTCTACTTGTTTCTTCGATGAAGTTTTCGTACGAGATTCTGTTGACCCTGACGTCAACGTAAAGAGGCCATTTGACAGTGCCATTTACATCGAACTGGAGCCTCTCTATAAAGTGACAAAGTTCCCGAATTACAAAACATGAAAACACAAATAAAAGAAAGAGACAAAATAGAATGGTTTCTACACTTTATAAAGGTGCCTTCAGTTCGATGTAAAACTACTATACCATGCAATCAAATGATGCAGTTTGAACAATTGATTTCACGAGAAGATTAAATGGTCACTTGTCACTTCACTATCACACAGTTCATAATATTAAAGAATGGAAGGAAGTATAACAGTTAGTATTCTGGTTCATTTGGATAAATGTGTTTGATCAGAAAATATGTTGATTTCTTGTTGTTCCTTAAAGTTTATACTTCAGGATAACTTCTTCACACTCCATAAATTGATAAAAAAAACTATCTAAAATCAATAGATTTAAAACTATAATTAAACATGTAAATTAGAATATATTTTCTGAATTATTTTATAATAGCTCAATGAGTACTTAATCTGCTGTTTGTTTTGTTTTTAAATTGCAGTTAAGATATAGTTGGTACTTGTAAGACGCTTTATGAAATGAATATTAATTATTATAATGCATTAAGGTATAGTTTTGAGTCTTTGCAGAAATTTTTTGCACATTTCCTGATCAAAGAGTTTCCAAGTTATGTTGCATCAGAAATTGTACGCAAGTACTTACAGCCAATAATTCACTGTGGGCATCACAAATTAAATATATTGGCGAGAAACATCAAATATAGGTAGATAAACTTAGTAAAAATTAAATAAAGAATGATCAACAGCAAGTGAAGAAAAATAGTCGAAGTAGAAGAGAACTACACAACTTTTGCAATTATAATAATAATTACGGTATACCATAATAACACTATGTCTAGGAGTTACAATCAATCAATATTATCTTAAACTCACCTAGTTTAATAGTAATATTTCTTTCTAACTCATTTTTAAATCTGACCGTCTGTACACCAGAAATAGCCTTAACTACAGTTGATTTACCATGGGCTACATGACCGATGGTTCCTATATTTATGGTAGCTTGTCTACTAATCACCTCCGGTGATAAAGCTGTGAGCTTTGAAACATCCTAAAATTATGAAGTGTTAAAAAAGCATATTGAAAATTGTAGGTTATGGAACTGAAATTTTTCCGATATTGATAAAAATATGTCACGGAATGTTCTATAGAAAACACTTACTAATTTTGATAAATCCTGTTTTTGTAAATTTGGTTGGAGAGTTGTAACTCCGCTATTCTCTACGGCTGCCATTTTTAACCGCGAATATTTTATTTAGGTAGTTAAGAGTCTTTTCAGCACCAAAAATTGACCAGTGACACACGCAAGCGTTTTTCACAGATTCGAAGATATGTCCACAGAACATATATACGTCATTAAGACGTCAGTTAGTTATTTCTTTGACAACTACTTCTATGTCCACGATAACATGATAGCCACAGAACACTGATGCTAGCAGTGCTAACAATATAATAAAAAAAAAACACATCACATCTTATGCACAAGCACAAATGCACATACAAGTTTGAAACACCTAATATCTAAATGATGTCTGATGTCTAATGAAGTTGTTTTGAATATGATAAAAGAACAACAAGAATCATGTAATTGGCTGCCAAGTTTTCGAATCAATAATTGTGAAAGTGTTAAAAACATTGGAAAACATTGAAATAGTTGCGTAACCGGCAACCGTTACCAAAACGTTCAGTGGCACATGCGCTATGAATATGATGCTACATGCTACGAACTCTCCGCGTTGTGGATTGTGGAGCGGAGCCATTTATGTAGCGCATTTAATTTGTGCTAGGTAGCGGTAGCGGAAAGTGGCTTTGCGCTTCGTCCGCTGAATGCGACCATTCATCCATTTCCCTACGAAGACGAAGAGGGGAACATAGCGATGGCCTTCCCGAACTATTATGGCGAATAGACCACATTAGTTAGGTTAGGTGGGAAATTTGAATTACGATCCATCCGTGGATCCGCGCACTGAATTCCCCATGCATTTCTTATGGACCTAAAATTTACGCGAATTTCTCGCCTGTTTTTAGATACTTTGGATAATTTCTTAAGGTTTATTTTGGTTGAAATAGATTCTGTGAACCTTTCTCAACCATCTAGAATCAAGTTTTCATAACAACGTATGTCTTAGCTCACTCGATCAGTCAAAAATAATAACATAACCCTTGTATGACGCACTTGTAATGACGCACCTTGTAATGACGCCCTTGTAATGACGCACAACAGAAGTCATCTACGACATACGGAAATCTTTCGAACTAGAATGGTTTCAATTTTGATTTAAGAATAAATAGAAGTAGATTTTAATGTGGAAATAACATGAAAACATGCACTAATGATGAAGGTACCCAATACTTGTTGTCTCTGTACTAACATTCTCTTTTAAATAGAGTGGTTTCATCTCAAAGTTGAATTTCCTTGTTAAAAAATTTGAATATGGATCTCCCGCCAAGCGCCTGATTCTAACCTAACTAATGCGGTCTATTCCATGGTGCACTGGTGCATAGACAAAGTAACTTACATATTACATACTCCTTGCGTTCCGAAATTGCTGGCATTACTGGCCGCAGAAAGTAATTTCGGAACGCTCTTAAGTAACGGTAAGCATCGCCAGTGAATTTCAGTAATATCTGACACTGTGATCTGACATTTCAATTTACTGCTCAGTACTGTTCAGGAATATCGGAACACGGCAATGATATTTTGTCTATGCACTAGACGTCAAAATGCTCGACGGATAAATTCTCCAATGGAATACGATTCCTGCAGTGGGACTCTGTAACAACAAAGCAAAAGCATAAGCGGATGTAGCCGATTGCTATATACAGTTTTGTACTCCCTATCACGATTCGGATTAGATCGGTAGCACCGTGTGTTCTGTGGGTAGCACCGAACATGTATTCGGAAGCAAAGCAAAAGCGGCGCTATGCTTTCGCTTTGGAATGCAAGTTACAGAGTCCCACTGATGCACTCAGTGCGGACGAGTTTCTACCAATGGAATTCACCGACCCTAATGTTCTGTGGTCACGACCAGAGACAATTCTTCCTTCTATTTCTCTATGGTCACGACTCATTTTGGGTGAACCCCCTAGTATACCAAAGTTCAAGAAACTAACAAAACAATAAGAAAGTTGACTGAAATGGTGAGATATCAAAATTATTATTATTAGGCAGATTGGGCTATGAGGCGTGAAAAGACAATGAGCTCCTAACTCCACGTCAGTGCTTTTCTCAAATTTTGAAAATAATGCAGACTGGATACAAATTTTTTGTTCATTCTTATTGACTTGCATTACAGATGCTCTAGTTACTTCATATCGACAAACTTGAGAAGCTATACAAACACATCAATTAAGAACAACATAAGGCGACATGGAGAAATCTAATACTGATGATGACCAGTTCAAATTTACTTACCATGCTCGTGTTCGACAAGTACAAAGAAATATTAATGATAATTCCGTTAGTGCTGTAATGCAATCGGGGGAACAAATGAATTGCAAGGACGCACAAATATATACCAATGAAAATGTCAAAGTAGTGGTTGCTAAAGACAGTAGTGCCATAATTACAGTCAACAAAAATACCCGTAATACAAGATTCCAATTATCTGAACGTACTAAACAAAAAGAACAATCTTTACTATACAAAGCAAATATACAACATAATGATCATGCTATGTGTGAATTAGCTGAATTATACTTAACAGGAGAATTGGGCGATAAAGATGTCTGGAAAGCATATAGCTTATATGAAAAAGCTGCAAAAAGAGGTAACAGTCACGCTATGTGTAGGATAGCTAACTTATATGAAGGCAATGCTTTTGGAGTGCCTAATCTAGAATTAGCTGATAGATGGCTTAAAAAAGCAGCTGATAAAAATAATTTATATGCTTTAGCGATCACGGGACAAAGATTACTCATTAAATATCTAAAAAAGTATCCAAAAGCGTCAAACCTTTTTAGACCTAGTGCCCCAAAAAAGGAAATATTGCACTATTTAAATATGGCTGCAGACAAAGGTAGTAGCAGAGCTATATGGCAATTAGGTAATATCTATGAAGAAGGATTATTTGGTACGCAAGATTTATCTAAGGCACAAGAAATATATATTAAAGCAGCAAAAACTGGAAGTCCATCATCATTGGACTCATTACACAAAATGAGTTTGAAAGGCTATTTTAGTGCTATAGAACTTGAAGAAATATTAGATTATTTGTCATCATTCCAAGTTAAAACCAGTTTAGGAATGGGTTTTGAAATAGGAGTTAAACAACTCTATGGCGATCTTGGACGTAATCCAGTCAGGGGGTTGAAGATGATAGAACAGGCAGCATTTAAAGAACATGAGCAAGCGATCAATATACTTGCACAGTGTTATCGTAATGGCGTAGGATGTGATGCTAATCTTCAACTTGCTCAATATTGGTTCATGAAATTGCACGAGTTATATGACATTTCTGCTAAAGCAGGTAATGTTATTTCCATTAGGAAACTAGGTAACTTATATTTAAGGGGTAATGTGGGTGATATTGATCTTACAAAAGCTGAATCATGCTTCAAAGAAGCTATTGAAAAATCTTCTAACCCTGGTTGTATTTATAAGTTAGGTAAGTTATATTGGGAGGGTAGATTAGGTGATAAACTTACTAGTATTGGTCTTCAACTTATTACACAAGCCATTAATATATGGAAACTTAAAGCAGCACAAGGAGATAAAACAGTATACGAGACTTTAGGCAATGCATATTATTTCATTAATTCTTTTAAAAATAGTGTATACTAGTTATCTCAATCATCCAATGATGATATTGATGCTCGACTATTTTTAGCAAATATATACCTTGATGATAAATTGCCTGAAAAAAATATACCCCTTGGTCTTAAAATGTTGGAAAGTATTATATTAGAACATGATGTACCTGCTTCACAAGCATTTAGAACAGTAGATTTTATGATTAATGATCAGACTGTACGTTGGCTTCAAGATATAGCAGATAGTATCAAACAACCAATGCTTGAGAAGAATTCCAATCAATATAAATTCCAACAATTTATTATCACCACCTTAGCAAAGGTTTTTGAATTAGGGCAATTAGAAGAGATTGATTATGATAGAGCATGTAAATATTACTATCAATTGTTTATTGATTTTGAAAGTGTTGAAGCAGGTAATAAGCTTGTTGCCCTCTATAACGCTCAACATTTGCCGACGGAATATTATGAAACCGTTAAGAATTGGGCTTTACAAATAACCGCACTACTTGAAACAGATAAAACTGATCTAGATAATTTTAAAAATTGTGTCAAGTTATTAGGCAAAATATACCAAAAAGGTAGCCTATTATCATACGATATTAAAGAAGCTACTAAATGGTTATACTTAGCTTTGTACTTTTGTTCAAATAAGTGTAAAACAAAAGCGATTGAAGATCATTTAACAAATCTACCTCAGTTAGATTATCAACAAAAAGAACAAATAGTGTGTGAGTTATCACAAATAACCACAAATATTAAAATTACTTCATCAATTGATTCAAAATACAGAGTAATGAGTAGAATACTTGGGGACATTTTTTATGATAATAAAATTATCAATCAGAGTATTGATAAAGCTATATACTGGTATACTGAAGCTGCTAACAAGAATAATAGCAAAGCATCACTTGCTCTTGCTAGGATATATAAGTATGATAAGCAAGACATGGATGCATCTGTTAAATGGTACATGTCATCTATACAACAAGGTAACAAAGATGCACTAAAGTCACTAAAATCAATTGCAGGTGAGCTTAATTTAGATGAATTATCCTCCTTCTTAACTAAATATAATCATAAATCTTTAGTTGAAGAATCTGAATTAATAAATGTAAAACCATTGAACAATTTACAGTCTTATCCTAAAACGACACAAGAAAGGTATGAGCTAGGAAAATACTATTCAAATTTAGAAGATAACCAGGATGTGAATGTATTAAATGCTGCGTTTTGGTTTAGACAAGCAATGAACGAAGGCGATATTGATGCTGCTGTAGAGCTGTACTCGATGTATAAATCTGGCATTTTAGGTATTAATTTAATACCTGTTGCTGATAATTTATATACAGATATTTTAAGTATGTGCATTCAACAACTAAGAGATATACTAATGAAAGGTGCAGTATTACAAAATCAAAATGCATCTTCAATATTATCATTGTTAAATAATATATCAGCAGTATTGAAAATAGGCAATTCCTCTAAGGAGCTCATTGAAAAAATTGAAAAGTTAATTAATCAAACGCATAATGTTAGTACTAAAATTTTAAAAGATATAGTTTCTGATTTAGTGCTACTGATACAATTAGAATACTCATCCAACACTATAGAATGTACAATATCTGATACTCTTGATAAAATCAATCTTGAAGACGAGGAGTCTCATTCAACTGCTTGTGAGTTTGATCAAGTGGCTTAAACACTTATTGTTTTAATTTAATGGAAGGGGTCATACAGTTTCTGTAAGTTTGACCTTTGGGAGCGATTGAACAGAAAGTTACAGTTTGGCTTTGCACTGAACTGATTTAACACTGTAATTTCCTGTCAGAAGTTCCTCAGATTTAATAAACGGTGATAATTTTCTATAAAATAAGTGCCTTTTTGTAATACATGCTTGTAAGGAATCAGAGAAATATTAGTATAGTGAATTAAAAACTCGAGACAATTTATTGAACACACAATTGTAAAATGTGTAAAAGATTGATGTTTTCCACATTATTGATTCAATATTTCTATTAATTATTTTTATTTATGTGTTTCAGAATACTATTTTGTATTGTACTTCTAATTCTCCAGTTTTGAGGAAATTATTCATGCAGGTATCAATATTATTATTATTTCCCAGATAATTGTTTTGAGTTAATTGCGCATTTATAATGTTTTTCGACTAATTCCAAGTCGTGGAACATAACAATTTAAAATATATAATTTCTTGAGAAAATAAAGTTACAGAAGTAATAATATATATTTGTTTCTTTGAAGAGTATATAATTGATCATACTAAAGTTGTAAAACCTAAGTCGATTTTGAGACCATTTCTGGGTTTAAAATTGGACAATTACAATCGTTTTAAAGAAATGACAGCATTCTTTTCCACAGAACAATAGTACCAGAAATCTGAGGAATTAAAATCAAGCCATGTTGATGAAATAAGATTGTTTCCTTTTATAACAGTAATACATAAAATATTGAAAATTTAAATCGCACGCCATGGTGTTGCAAATTTCTTGCAGTGTTGCCATCAGATAATCTTTTCCCAAATAAATGTGTTTGTGTGAATCACGGCGTGAGTAGCCTGAGCAAAAAAGAAGATTTAAGTTGTCTATGCTTTGAAAGGATCAGAGTGAGCTGTTGGCTGTTGGGACAAAGCTATTTCGAACCACAGAATATATATTCTGTTTTGAACTGTCAGTGGAGTGTCAGGTCCTGTGCTGTCACTGCTGTCAGCTTCAATGTCAAATAAAACAGATGTTTGTATTTTCGGTTTCGTAGGCTAGGAAGCATTTTTAAATAGGATAAAAGGAAATAATAGTTGTAATTAATTAACTTTATATGTTTCATATAATTTTAGTGTTTCGAAGTATGACAATATTCGATTTTAATATATTTGACCGATAGGAGTTTTAAACGAAAAATGTTAAAGGTACATCCTTGGTAGATTTCCCAATCCTATCTCTAATTGACATTTTTATAGGAAAAGGGTCAACTCAAGTTTGAGGATAAATGGTTGTTTATGCGACCAACTGTCTTGAAACTTCTAAAACAGGAATCAGTCACCCCTGGTGAATGGCAAGAGTTGTTTTATGATGTACATTTAGTTTGTTTGTGGGACGAAAAAGGCCCAATTAAATTAAGAGATGCGCTTCATGAAGATATTATTCAATATATTAAACAAGCCCAAACTAGGGTGATGGCCCAAAGGCAAGAAGAAGCCTTGCTAAAAGCATATATAGTTGAATGGAGAAAATTCTTCACCCAATGTAATTATTTACCAACACCTTTCAGACAATTAGAAAGTTCTCTTCAGGGTAAGACAACAACAGGTAGCTCCAATGTACAGGGGACTAATATTAAAAAGGGTCAGAATAGCGACAGTATTGTCAGGAAACTTATGCTCGATTGCTGGAATGATAGCATATTTAATGATATAAAGGATAGACTTCAAGATAGTGCTATGAAATTAATATATGCAGAAAGGAATGGAGAAGCGTTTGATTCACAGTTAGTGACAGGTTAGATTCCATATCTGCTTAATTCCGAGTTAAAGTACTTCATTTTTTAGGAGTTAGAGAATCCTATGTTAACCTCTGCTCGAATCCAGATGATCACTTGAAAATCTATAGGGAAAATTTTGAAGCAGCTTATATTGAAAGTACAACAATGTTTTATAAAATGAAAGTCAGCGAACAACTCAATGAAAATGGGGTAATATCTTATATGAGATTCGCTGAGCAGAAGTTGAAGGAGGAGGAAGCACGTGCTAAAAAATATCTAGAGGCTGGAAGTAACCGTGTGGTGGATTGCTGTGTTAAAGTACTAGTTCAGGAGCCCATAGTTATACTGTTGAATGAATGTAAACCATTGATAAAGGCAGGAGAGACAGAAAGACTTCAGTTATTATATCGGTAAGTGGTTAGGGGCAAATTTCTTAATATTTTTTTTATTGGTAGTTATATTAGTACCCAGAGATTCTTTGATTTTGACGATAGGTATCATACTATAGTAAAATATATGAAATATCTGTGAAAAAAGGACAGCTCTCAATTGCCAAATTAGTGTGATTCTATGTCCATTCCTAGTTCATTTTTGATGCAATCATCGAATTAAATCCAAAATTAAGCTAATCAAAGCTTCGTGAAACCCACCATAAGACTTCTTTTTTGTTCAAATAAGGATTATCGGTTTTTATGCACATTGTGAAGTAAAATAAAATGGTTCAAGTCCTGTGTACAGGAGCTTTTTGGCGCTCTTGTTCAAACAGACAAATTATATCTCCGAAAGTATTGGTTTCTCAGAGTTGGGAATTATATCAATGGCTTCCTATGATGGAACTGCATCATGAAAGAAATTAAATTTGAACGAAGTGTCGTTCAAAAAAATTGCTTCAAAAATTATTATTTAAAAAAAAGAGCAATCTGCAATGCTTCAACAATTGTCATTAAATTTATTTATCAAGATTAAATGAGCAATCTGCAATGATTCAACCTCGTGGAATGGGTTGTTGCAACTTACACTCGGTGCATAATTTTCACAACTCGAAATAACTAAGGAAAGTATCATCGAAATGTCATAACATGTAAACGAAAAAAACAAATATTAAAATACAATTTTATCTTGACTATACTGATATTTGGCACACTATGGTTTTCTTAGATACTGTGTGTGCTACTGTCTTCAAATAATTGTCAGTCGCTTCAATTATGTTCCGGGCTTCTTATAGAGGCTGACTGAAGTTTATTGCTGAAACTGACTTAACCTATGTGTTAATATTGCATCACCGACTGAATCCAAATTATGTTTTGATACAGACTTCTAGGTAGGGTAGAAGAGGGCCTAGTACCAATGCAATGGGAATTGGAATCTCACATCGAGCAAGCCGGTCTTGCCGAAATGGTAGCAGCGGCAGACATTATAACCCAAGACTCCGAAAAATATGTGGAACGCCTCCTGGAACTCTACAGGAAGTTCACCAGACTAGTCCACGAAGCATTCTCCGACGACCCTCGGTTCTTGACTTCGCGAGACAAGGCGTTCAAGATGGTGGTAAACGACACCAAGGTCTTCTCCCTAGATCTGAACACGGGAAGATCGACGAGCAGCAAGTCAGTGGCGCCGGAGAGCAAATGTCCTGAATTATTGGCCAATTATTGTGATATGTTGTTGAGGAGGACCCCGTTGTCGAAGAGATTGACATCTGATGAGATCGATACGAGACTTAAGGATGTGTTGTTGTTGCTGAAATATGTGAATAATAAGGACGTATTCATGAGGTATCATAAGGCTCATCTGACGAGGAGGTTGATCGTGGATGCCAGGTGAGACTATTTTGAATTATTAATACACACAGAGTGTCCCAATGAAAAGGAGCCAGCCCCGATAGTTCTCATATACTAATGAAATTTACTTGGGTACATTCATTAATGTTCGTAGGAGGCCATATTTTGTCATTCTCAAAAATCTTTAAAATGCAACAATTTTTTTCCTACCCTCAGGATTGAACTTGGGGCCTCCGGCTCCTAAATCAAACGCTCTACCAGTGAGCCAACCGCACTGCATTGAGGAGCAAAAGTGAAAATTTATGAGTTGGACAAGTACTAGAGATAAATGATTTATTTTGATGAGGAATTAATCAATGCCTATCCTTACAAATCCTGAAAACGTTATGCAGGGGGAGACACAAGAAGAAATTATAAATCTTATCGGGAATACTGATCCAAGTACTGAATGAATTGCAAAAATGTTAACTGGTCAATATATTTTTGAAAACCCCCTATATACAGTTCCCTATTTCTTTTGTGGTTCAGAAACATAGACAAACATATTAATAGTGTTTTAAACACAGATGAACATATGTCATCTGTGGTTTTAAGTTTCAATTAAACTTCTGTGATGATTGTCTTCGCTTTTCGTCAACTTTCAGGCCCAAAAACTGCCTAGAACGGCCGTTTCGGATTAATTTTGACGTCTCTCGGATTAATTTTGACGTTACTCAGACCGATTTAGTATATTTAGACTTATCCCAGACGAAAGATTTCGGTCGTGTTTGTCGAACCGATACTTCTTCTCCATCTCGACGGAGAATTCGGAGCCCGATCCGTCCCATCTTCGAAGCCTCATGCGAAGTAAAGTTGATACCTCGCTTTTCGAGGAAAAAAACACATTTTCGTTCCTAACTCGAAAACGGCGATAGATATCGACTCGGGGTCTTCGGCTCCACCCCTTCTCCCTCCCAAAGTTTCTTTTTCCACCCCCTTCGAACCTCGACCCGTCCTCTAGATTTTTAAAACAATTCCCAAAATTCCCGATTTACTTATGAAAAAAAATAGTCTGTAGAAATGTTTCCCCTTTCCCCTCCCGTTGTAATATAGCGGTTATATAAAAGGACTTAGCCATCCAGATATATATGCACGGTTCTAGAACAGTCCATACTGCAGATCAGAACAAGCTTTTATTATATGTGTATAGATAAGTGGATTTAGCGATGAGGTTCCATTTTCAGGTTGAGTCCTGGTGCTGTCATTGTCTTATTAATGATGGTTTGGTTCTAGTATCGATAGCGAAAAGGAGGAAGACATGGTGGAATGGTTGAGAGAGGTGGGCATGCCCGCGGATTATGTCAATAAGTTGGCTAGAATGTTCCAAGACATAAAAGTGAGCGAAGATCTGAACTCTCAGTTCAGGACGTCTACGGCTAAACACGACGCAATCAATATCAAGATATTAAACGCAGGTGCTTGGGCGAGATTTTCAGAAAGAGTTACCGTCAGTCTACCAGTGGACTTAGAAGATTACATTCCCGAAATAGAAGAATTCTATAGGAAAAAGCATTCTGGTAGGAAATTATTATGGTAAGTTCAATTGATTTAAGTCTTCCGTAATACTGTGTTAAAGCTCTGACGTGAGGTCGGCTTTGTCGCGCTTGTACATATTCATAGCTGAAGCGTTTACCCATCCAGGTATTGAACTCGCCCAAAGCTGCCAATATCTCATTTTATTAAACTACCCGGTTACGTTTTATTATTCTGACGAAGCTAATTCGATCAGATCAGTCAAACCTACCCTGCAAATTCAAACTCTCTAGCTTTCCATTGAGAGTAATCGTGGTGATGGCTGCTGGACAGAATCAAGTTCATCCTCGGATTCTTCATTGGTGAGTTGAAACTAATCGTTTCAGGCCATTTACTCTCACTCTCTTCTCGTATCCATTTCACTTTTTATTCCACTGTAACACAGCTTCCTATAGATCACATTAGTTAGGTTAGAATCAGTCGCTTGGCGGGAGATTCATATTCAAATTTTTTAACAAGGAATTTCAACTTTGTGATGAAACCACCCTATTGAAAAGATAATGTTAGTACAGAGACAACAAGTATTGGGTACCTTCATCATTAGTGCATGTTTTCATGTTATTTCCACATTGAAATCTACTTCTATTTATTCTTAAATCAAAATTGAAACCATTCTAGTTCGAAAGATTTCCGTATGTCGTAGATGACTTCTGTTGTGCGTCATTATAATGCCGAATTAGGGTTATGTTATTATTTTTGACTGATTTCGAGTGAGCTAAGACATACGTCAATCGAATTTAGTGAACACTTTTATATTTATTAATTATTTTGGAAATATACAATTTTGTTATGAAAACTTGATTCTCGATTGTTGAGAAAGGTTCAGAATCTATTTCAACCGAAATAAACCTTAAGAAATTAGCCAATCTAAAAACAGGCGAGAGATTTGCGTAAATTTTAGGTCCATAAGAAATGCATGGGGTATTCAGTGCTCGGATCCACGGATGGATCGTTATTCAAATTTCCCGCCTAACCTAACTAATGTGGTCTATAAAGGGCTCGAAGTCAGCATTGGCTGTAACAAGCAGATGGTAAATTTTGATTACGTCATCCGCCATAGCAACGATTAAGAAGCGTTTCAGCTTATTTGAAATTGCTTCTTGATTTACCGATTTTCAGTACCGAAATATTCAAATTTTATAAATTATGAAAGTGTATGAGGGCCATTCATGATGATCTGGTATTGAAGTAGATTCAGAAAAACATAAACATATGGTATTTCGTGTTACATGCAACAGACCTATTATATCGACTCACTTTAAACTTTCAGGTACCATCACATGAGCAACGGGACCATAAACTTCGCGGTCAACGGCGGCAAATTCGATCTAGATGTTACCACTTTCCAAATGGCAGTACTTTTCGCGTGGAATCAAAGGCCCAACGATAAAATCACCTATGAGAACCTACGTCTCGCTACCGAGTTACCAAACGGGGAATTGAGGAGGACCCTCTGGTCTTTGGTGGCCTTCCCCAAGTTGAAAAGGCAATTATTGCTGGTCTCGCCTTCCGTCACTAGCGCTAAAGAGTTTACCGAAGACACTGTGTTTTGGGTGAATCAAGATTTCGCTTTGATAAAGAACAGCAAACCTCAGAAAAGGGGAAAGGTAAGAGTTGGCAGTTCACTTTATATAAAAATTACAAGGTTCTTCTTCAACATTATAACGTACTTTCAAAAAAATTCGTGGTCAAGTAGGCTATGGAAATTTGAAGGTTAATTTTCTGTGACTGAACGTAAAATTAGGCATTCTACTAATCCTCATTTAATTGTTTAATATTGTGTTCCAGGTGAATCTCATAGGACGCTTACAATTAAGTACGGAGAGTTCTCAGATCGAGGACAATCAATCTATTGTGCAATTGAGAATATATAGAACACAAGAAGCTATAATCAAGATTTTAAAAATGCGTAAAAAGATATCGAATGCAGCGTTACAGACTGAACTAGTGGATATTCTGAAAAATATGTTTATTCCTACAAAGAAAATGATCAAAGAACAATTAGAGTGGTTAATCGAACATAAATACATGAAAAGAGATGATGATGATATTAACACATTTATTTACATGGCATGATGTTGTTGAGATTAAATAAATTGTTATATAAGTTTGTCAAGTAATAATTCTCAATTTTAAATCATATCAGTTTTTGATTTAAACTAAATATTAAGGGTTTTCAATTCGATTATTTTTTATACCTATTTTTATTCTTTGTGACTGGAAACATCAACGAATCTTGAAATACAACAGTGTTCAAATGTATGTTCTCAGAGATTGATTGAAATAGAATAATACCAAATTTACTTCAAAATAAAATGTAATTGATAAATAGTACAAAAATTTGCTCCAATTAATGGTTTACAGGTCTAGTATCTATTCACTAAATCCGAATATTATGATCTTGGCCCCTTCTATAATTTAATTTTTTATCTCATTTGGTTATCTTTGGTACTCTTCAAAAAATATGTAAAGTAAAAAGCTTTTTTCGAATAATTGATTTTTTTTATTTTTGATTCATTATGTGCTAATGATGATCCTATGTAATTGTGAAATGGGGTTGATATTTTGGAATAACTTACAAATGAATTCGAGTGAATCTGGAATTTTTTCATGTTGAATCTATCTCTCTTAATCACAACTTTCTACGGTCAGGTGCAAAAATGAAAATTTATAAGTAAGACAAGTACTAGGGATAAATGATTCATTTTGATGAGGAATTAATCAATACCTAGTCTAACAGATCCTGAAAATGTTATGCAGGGGAGAGACAAGAAGAAATCTTATCGCAGGGATTGCTGATCCATACAAAACTCACTCCAAGTACAGAATGAATTGTAAAAATGGTAATTGGTCAATAAATTTTTGAAAACCCCCTATATACAGTCCCCTATTTCTTTTGTGGTTCAGGAACATTGACAAGATCATCTGTTCAGAAAATCTTTGATTTTCTATGCGTCTTTGTTCTGTGATTGAACTTCTGTGATCATTTTAAAATTTTATGAAGTAAAAAATGTCAATCAATATGTTATATTAGCAGATTTACTAAACAATAGAATTCTCATTTGTATTTGGATGGAATTTATATGGCCAGCCTATCTTTCTTTATTTAATGATTCATATACATTTATGTAATAATCATCATTCCTCCGCCCAACATGATTACATGAATGATGAGTAACGGACGGATAGTGGTAGAGTAAAGGCTGGTTTATGCTGGCTGGTAACTTTAACTTAATCATATATATATAATATATATAGACATTTATTTTTAGTGTTACGCTTTATAATCAGACTCAATAATCCGTTAACTTATTAATCATTATTATTAATAATAAGTAAACGGATTATCCCGTCTCAGTATCAACCATAGCGTTAGAAATCTATGTTTCAATTTTTAAGTTAGGGAATAAGTTAAAGTTACCAGCCAGCATAAACCAGCCTTTAATAAGCACAGTAAAGTGGCGTACACAAATTACTGTTAAAATAATGAAATATTTCTGAGAATGGCATAATATAAATCGATATTTTAATTGTATGTAGACACCCCTGCCACATGGTTAACGTTCTTATGCATGGACCAAGTTGTGGACAACTGGACACTGCAGTTCTATGCTCTATTTGGAATTTTCATTGATTTTCCTTCGTATAATGACGAAGAGAAGGTTTAGTTAATTTTGATAATATAGTATAAATTTCGTTCAAAATGATATTGATCGATCCTTTAACACTTAAATATATAATTCTCTTTTTCATTTGGATAGAGTTTATATGGGAAACCTATCTTTCTATAAGACAGGTAAGATATACAGATTATATGAGAAAATATCGAGTGTCCTAAACTTTGCATTTTTTTCAGCACAAAAAAGTTCTAAAAACAGAGGCAGTTCCGAAGGAGCTTAGAAATGTAATGAATGAAGAGACTTTCCAGAAAGCAAGGCTATACACTTTAGCCAAGAGTCAGTTTGGATTCTATAAAGACATATTTTCTATACTAGTTTCTACTGTTGTTATATATGCAGATTTATTATCTTCGTTTTGGGAAGCGTCTCGCTTGATAAGCCCCTACAGTAATGAAGTAGCCGTTAGCTGTATGTGGTTTTTTACATTAACAACTCTTTCAACAGTAATTGATTTACCATTCACAATTTATTACACCTTCGTATTGGAAGAGAAGTTCGGTTTCAATAAGCAAACATCCGGATTCTTCATATGGGATAAACTCAAAAGTTATATGATTTCCCAAGTATTCAGCATGGTGATTGCTTCAATAGTTATAATGGTTGTGAGAAATGGAGGTGATTATTTCTTTATATGGTTATGGGGCGTGGTTTGTACGATCACTTTGGTCATACTCACCATATATCCATCAGTGATAGCACCGTTATTCGACACGTTTGTTCCCTTACCTGAAGGAGAACTTCGAAGCAACATAGAAAAACTGGCCTCTAAACTTGAATTTCCATTGACCAACATTTATGTCGTGGAGGGTTCAAAAAGATCAACGCACAGTAATGCCTATTTCTACGGACTGTTCAAATCTAAACGAATAGTATTATTTGACACTCTTATAGCTAAAGACGATGGGAGTGGATGTGGGGATGAAGAAATCCTTGCAGTTTTGTGCCATGAATTAGGACATTGGAAGCACAGCCACATAACAAAGAACATCCTAGTATTCCAAATTAACCTCTTCTTACTTTTTTACATTTTTGCTTTCATGTTCAAATATCCACCACTGTACAAAGCTCTCGGGTTTTATAACTCTCAACCAGTCTTGGTGGGTATGTTAGTTGTGCTCCAGTTCATCATGATGCCTTATAATACCTTAGTCTCATTTTTGATGACGTACCTATCTAGAATGTTCGAGTTCCAAGCAGACGAGTTTGCAGTGAAATTAGGAAAGGCGGAATATCTAGAAAAAGCTTTAGTTCAATTGAATAAGGACAACTTAGGCTTCCCTATTTACGATAATTTCTACTCCGCTTGGCATCATTCTCATCCACCGCTCTTAGAACGATTGGAAGCCCTCAAACATCTTAAAGAGGAATAGGCTTCAATGAGTGAAACGAGATATAGAATGGAGAAGAACATTTTTTTAAATATTACAAATTCATAGAACTGTTTCGCTCATGTTTCAAATAATGGTTTCATAAACTTTTGTATAATGTTTGTCTCATTTCTCAATGTATACTCGATGAAGAATAATTTTGATATGATTGTTAAAAAAAAATCAGGGCACTATGGAATTCAATACGAAATATTGTAATTGTAACTGCTACATGAATTGATATAATGAACTGAACACGAAGTGATAAATGCTTTTTTTTTTGATTATTGTGTGCAAGTGAATAATTATTTGGTATTATAGAGATAACAAAGAAACTGCAGGTGAGTACATTTACATCTTTAATGTTGGCAGATTCTTATAAACATATTGCTTTATTCAGATATTAGCTAGAAAAATTTTATGAGTCCTCAAACTTACAGAAAGATGTAAAAAATACTTAAATCTTAACTTCAACTTGCATTAAAAAACAAATCGTTTAAGACCATTTTCATCGGAATATTCGAAAATTACAGACATTTGGGCAAATTGATAAGCACTCAGTTCCGAGGAACTAGAGCGCCAACAACCAAAAAATGATTGAGGAGTTCCAATTCTAGCAAAGTCTTCCTAGTGGGTGACCTTTCTAATGGTATGTAATTTGCTTTTATAAAAACCAACCTTCGAGTTGGAAATTTTCGACGAAACTCTACCTTTACGGAAAGTGAAATGTTTTGCGAAATTTAATACTGCAAGGTTGGTAAAAATTAAATGATCGATTAAAATTATGTGAGTTCTTGAATTAAGTACAAAGAAAACAGCTGTAACAGGTGCGTTAATGAAACAATTAAATTATTTATTTAATTAATAATTTCTACCTGCTTTGTGTAAGCATCCCAAGGGAATAGTGAATGTCAATTTGCACCACTGCTACTAGCAAGCAATATATCATTTAATTTTTACTAACCTTGCAGTATTAAATTTCGCAAAACATTTCACTTTCCATAAAGGTAGAGTTTCGTCAAAAATTTCATACTTGTTAAAATTATGAAATAACTCTTAAATTTTTTTTTATAAAAGCAAATTACATACCATTAGAAAGGTTACACACTAGGGATTTTTTGCTACAATTGGAACTCCTCAATCAATTTTTGTTTTTTTTTAATGCAAGTTGAAGTTAAGATTTAATTATTTTCTACATCTTTCTGTAAGTTTGTGGACTCATAACTTTTTTGCGCGTATGTTCTGGGGAACATCGCGTTATAGTTTTGCCCAAATGTCTCTAACTTTCGAATTTTTTGACGAAAATGGTCTCAAACGATTAAGTTCGACTCCCCAATGAAGAATTCGAGGTCAAATTTGATTCTGTCCGTCCGGCCGTTGCCACGATAACTTGAGAACGAAAAGAGCTAGCGACTTGAAATTTTCAGGGTAGGTGGCGCATCCCAATACGACGGACATGTTCGTTAATGGGCATAATCGGCCCAGTGGTTTCAGAGTAATAATTTTGTTTTCAACCAATATAAATCCGATCGAATTGAAACTCGGTGGGTAGTTGTAGAATATGAACCTAAGCACGTTTGTGAAATCTTGTGCGAATCGTATGGCTAGTAAATTTTAAAAAAATTATTAAAAAATATTTTTGTTATCACGATAACTTGAGAACGGAATGAGATAGCGGCTTGAAATTTTCAGGTTAGGATGTGCACCAGAACGCGACATTTCAGTTTGTTTATGAGCATAATCGGCCAAACGGTTTTAGAGTTATAGCCATCTGAAATTTGGTGGTTTTTTGTTCCTCATTAACTCGAAAAATACTGAACCGATTGAATTCAAACATGGTTATTAGTTGTAGAATGCCAACGCGAAAATGTTTGCAAAATTTGGTGAGGATAGCATTTGTAGAAAATTTTTAATAAATCATTGAAAATAAAAAAAAAAATTCTATATATCAGTAACTAATAGTTTGAAATTGCTGAAATTTTGCAAGTGCCTTCATAACCTAACTCTACTGCCAAGTTTCAAGTTTTAATACGATCGGTTAAATATTGTTGGAGATTCGAGCATTCTTGTGTGAGTTCAGTAGATGGGTGGCCGTTGCCTCGATAACTTTCGAACGAAAGGAGATGGGGACTTGCAATTTTCAGGGTAGGTTGCGTATCCGAAAGGGAGAGTTGAGTTCGATTTTGGGCATAATCGGCCTAACGGTTTCCGAGTTATACCCACCTGGAATATTATTTTTTGATAACTCAAAAAAAAATTGGTTCAAGCACTGACGTGAAGTCAGGAGCTTTTGCGCGTATGTTCTATTGTGCATTCTTCTGTATTGGACACCCTCAATCAAATTTACCATGGTAAATTATGTTGTCCATTCTCCTGTATTGGACAATAGAACATACGCGCAAAAGCTCCCGACTTCACGTCAGTGCTTGACCCAATTTTTTCTAGCTAACACTGAATAAAGCAATAATTTTATAAGAATCTGCCAACATTAAAGATTGAAAAAAAAAAAAAAATAATGCCTGTTTTATTACATTTGTAATAATAATTTCACTTTGAAGTTAAGAAATTGGTGAAACTAGAAGAGAGCAAAAACAATTTTTTTTAAAATATCCAGGGGGGCCAGGGCCAACTAAATTAGGGCTGAGTGAGTAGCAGATGACCCCACGGATCCACCATTTTCTATTGTTCAACGTTCTGCCAAACCCCCTGTATTCTAACATCGGTCAATGAAATATCCTGAATCTTTTGATTCAGTTGCTATTTTACAAACAAATGTCGCCAACTGATGAATACGTAATATTAAATTCACTAATGTGGGACATAAATATCTCCATGCATTGTGTTGACCAAAGATTTATGCAAAATTTCGTTATTATATTTTGTATCTCAGTTATCGCTGAAATGTTGCAAGAGCTTTCAAATTCTTATTTTCTTATCTAAGTTCTAGATTTAAATTCGTTCGAATATATATTATTCTAGTTTTAATTAATTGTGAACTGATTATGAAGACTCCAATAGTAACTAAACTCTTGTCCATTAAAAAAATTTTGTCGTCATAAGTTTTGGAAATACCGTTAAGGTTTTTAGGAAAGTTTGAATTCAATGGATCTTTTTATTTAACCATATATATCTATTATGAACGATTGGCCAAATGTGAATTAACTTTTGAAATAAGAAATCCATATAATATATGTAATCACTGGAAGATGGACGACCCGGTATAGTCAGCATAAATTAAATAATTTCGAATCCCAGAACTACGTCATTATTCAACTGGGTCCGCCCCTAACTGCAAATTCAATTTCAATAAATGAATTTGAGAACTAGGGCCAAATCCCAAAAGTTTCGGGTTATCTTTCAACGTATCGTATAAGAGTTGAACAGACAATGTGTTATCAATTTTTCTTCTCTTAGAACTAGAGTATGCAAATGCTAATTGTTGTTCCACACGTTCTAAAGATGGTTTTTGTCTGGGTACGAAGCTATCATCGTCGTCTGGGACTTCTACTCTCGATTCAACAGTATCATCAACAACATTGTTGTAGTTTCTAAGAAAGGGATCTGGTATAGGTTGATTGAAGCCGTATTGTAATTTTCCATCCCGTATTTTGAAACCTTTTTTTCTGGATATCATAGCTGTGAGAATATTCTTAACGAAGGTCTGGAAATAGAAACTGGATATTAGTTTGTCACTTACACCCTTTGCTCAACAGTGTATTAACAATAGACGTAATAAAATATATAATATTAGGATAATATTATCGCATTCATAATAACATGACCGTTGTTATATCAATATTTTATTCACCTATAGGAAAACCCTATATTTTATTTCACCTGGCAAGAATGAACAATCACGTCTGTAACGTTAACTTCTGCCCCTTGAAGACCATTCTCCCAAGCCGTAAGTGCTATCCTAGAAGATATCAATCCTTGGTCTGGCATGAATAGCTCGCAAGCAGCGTATCTAACAGAAAAATCGCTAGGTATGATATTGGAAGGACTCAAAGGTTGCACATAATCCGTGAATTCCGCTGGCTGGAAATACCCTCTCTTCGTTGAGTTCTTCGTTTTTCCATTTTCTGCATCGGTCGTCCCTTTACTACTCTTGTATTTTGGGGGTTCAGGTTCGATAGTTTTGGATATTTTCGAAGAGTCTGAACTTGTTTTTTCTAAGAGAGCTCTGAGGAATCTATTGTGTGCTATGATTTGTTCTTCGTTCAGAAGTAACTTACGAGCCTGTCTGTCGAACTCGTCTTTATTAACCGGTGAATTGAGGAGGAACCACTGTCTTAAGATTGCGAAGTATTCTTTTAGGAGATCTTCCCCCACTACTGATTCCAGTTGGACCCTCGCTTCATTAAGTAAATCTGAAAGTTAAATATAGTCGTACATTACTTATCAAGTGCGGTGAAAACAGAAATTATTTGAAATACTAAAAATTTGACGAAAATTCTAGTCAAAGCAATTATATAGAGAAATACATAGGACTCATAGGTCCTGCAGTTATAGTTATGGATTGTAATTCTAATGAGATAAAATGCGTATCGAGGAGCAGACTCACCCATTTCAAAGCAATTAAGATTTTCATGGAAAACTGAATAGTTATTGTAACGTTAGAAAAACAAAAAACAAACTACTCTAAGCATAATCTACTTTTCCAAGGTAAAGCAAGTAAAATAAAGTCTTAATAAATATATGTATCAATTTCAGCTTGGGAGTGAATTTTTGAACTTTTCATTTTTCTTCCATTTGTTGTTTGGAGTTGGACCACAGAATATTTCGTTATGACCTAACCTAACCCAGTGTTTTTACTGTTTTTGTGATACATCACAGAAGATTTTAGATGTCAGGGAGAGGTAAAGTAGGGAGTTTTCATTTCTTATTCTTCACAGAATATTACCTAGAGTGGTTCAAATTTACCGCCAATTTTAGTGTTAAAATTTCGCGCCAAACAAATAATACAGCACCCGGACACCAGGGTGCGCTATTTTTAGTTGCCACTTCTTCTAAGATATATTCTGTGTGTTTTGTGTTTTCTATAGTGCTCATTTTTGGGAGCTAAAAGAAAAGCTTAAATTTAAAACGTAATAAGAAATTAAGTCGTTTCTAACATTCTTCACGATGGAAAATGAAGAAATTAGGCAGTATTTTTGTAATATAATCAAAGAAGACGAAGATATATCAGTGGGTGTTGCTGCAATCAAAACCCTTATGGAAATAATCAAAAAATCAGAAACATCAACAATTCAGGGCCTGGACGAAAACCTCAAACAAGCCATTGAGATCATGAAGAATTCAAGCCATCCTGTAGCAGCCATAAACTCTGGTTGTGAATTATTCAGAAGATTTATCACTCTAGCTAGGTTAGATACAGACACATTTGAGGAATGCAGAAAGATATTGTTAAATAGAGGCAATATATTTATTGATAAGCTTAGTCAGTCAAGAGGTAATATTGTGAGATTGACGCAAGATTTTATAAGACAAGGATCCAAAATACTAACCCATTCAAGGTCTCGAGTAGTTTTACAAGCTTTCAGAGAAGCAGCTAAACGAGGAATAGAGTTTGAAGTATATGTTACAATATCCGAACCTGATAAGGCAGGCCTCAGATTGTGTAAGGAATTAGAGTGTGATGGGATTCCCTGTATTCCGATTTTGGATTCTGCAGTTGCTTATATCATGGAACAAATAGATTTTGTGATGGTAGGAGCTGAGTGTGTGGCTGAAAGCGGAGGAATTGTCAATAAAGTCGGAACATTCTCAATGGCTGTCTGTGCAAAAGAACTGAAAAAACGCTTCTATGTTCTAGTAGAAAGCTTTAAATTTTCTAGAATATTCCCTCTGAACCAACAAGATATACCTAAGGAATATAAATATTTAAGTCCTGCTAGTATTACGGATTTGAAGAGGACTCATCCGTTGGTTGATTATACACCACCATCTTTCATCAATTTGTTGTTCACAGATCTAGGAATATTGACTACTTCAGGAGTTAGCGATGAACTCATAAGACTTTATCTATAATTTTTTTGTTACTGCTTAAACATTTCAAAAGACGTGTATATGGCATTTATGCTCCAATAAATTGTACATACTTTTAAAATTCTTTGCCATAACATAATTATTTAAATGTGACAGATTGATAAAGGCTCAACCTTCATTTTTCTATTTGTTGAATTGATGGTAGTTTTTGGCCCGGTGTTCAGATGAACAGAGTGCCTATTAATTCGTCCAAATGTCTGTAATTTTGAGCCAGAATACTCTCAAACGATTAGTTTACCCTCACTGATGAAGAATCCGAGGTCAAATTTGACATAAGATTCTGAAAATTTCCCTCTTTGTGACTATCTAACAGCATCAGCAGAAAGTTAATAATATTACTATTATATTCTTGTATACAAAATAGTTTTGTCTCTAATAAAATACATTTGTTTGGGTTTCTTTATTGGCTAACAGTTGTCACTTCTGCACAGAAATGTGTACAGTGACTTTATACAACTGTATAAAGTCACTGTAGAAATGTGTTTGTGTGTGCGCCATCTACTTTCTGCGACAAGAAGTATTTATGATGGTATCTTTGCTATCCGGTAGGTGTCACCAGTTGTTGTACAGCGCTCTGTTTGTTTGAGCGCCATCTGACGGAAAGTGTATGAACTAGTAAGTAGAGTTCCGCCATTAGCCACCAGATGTCACATTCGGAAATTTAGTTTTCTGTCTTTTTTCGAAATGCAGAATCATAGATGGACGTTGTCCTGCAACAAAGGACAAAGGTGTTACAGAACACCATAGACCTAAATATCCCATGGGATATTAGGTCTATGCAGAACACCGTCCAGATCATAGACATAGATTCTTTTGAAATGCATTGCGATAATATTCTAGTTTGAATTCACTGGGTACTGATTATGAACACTACAAAAGTAACTACACTCTTGCCCACTCAAATTTTGTTACAATGAAAGTTACAAGTTAAAAATAAAAAATTGGTTCAAGCACTGACGTGAAGTCAGAAGCTTTTGCGCGTATGTTCTATTGTCCATTCTTCTGTATTGGACACCCTTAATCGAATTTACCATGGTAAATTATGTTGTCCATTCTCCTGTATTGGACACTCTCAATTCGAATTTACTATGGTAAATTCGAATTGAGTGTCCAATACAGGATAATGGACAACATAATTTACCATGGTAAATTCGATTAAGGGTGTCCAATACAGAAGAATGGACAATAGAACATACGCGCAAAAGCTTCTGACTTCACGTCAGTGCTTGAACCAATTTTTTTTTTCGTGATTTTTTTAAAATTTTCTAGGGGTACGATTCTTAAAATTTTTTTTTCGTAATTTTTTTCGAATTTTCTAGGGGTACGGTTCTTACAAAATTTTAAACACGTCTTTATGTTGATTTTCTACTACTAGTTACAAAGCGCCATTTCGATCGAATATTTATGTTTTGAGTTATTAAGGAAATAATATTCCAGGTGGGTATAACTCGGAAACCGTTAGACCGATTATGCCCAAAAACGAACTCAACTCTCCCTTTCGGATACGCAACCTACCCTGAAAATTGCAAGTCCCTATCTCCTTTTGTTCGAAAGTTATCGAGGCAACGGTCACCCATCTACTGAACTCACACAAGAATGCTCGAATCTCCAACAATATTTAACCGATCGTATTAAAACTTGAAACTTGGCAGTAGAGTTACGTTATGTAGGCTCTTGCAAAATTTCAGCAATTTCGAACGAATAGTTACTGATATATAGAATTTTTTTTTTTTATTTTCTATGATTTATTAAAAATTTTCTACAAATGCTATCCTCACCAAACTTTGCAAACATTTTTGCGTTGGCATTCTACAACTAATAACCATGTTTGAATTCAATCGGTTCAGTGTTTTTCGAGTTAATGAGGAACAAAAAACCACCAAATTTCAGAAAATTTCAGATGGCTATAACTCTAAAACCGTTTGGCCGATTATGCTCATAAACAAACTGAAATGTCGCGTTCTGGTGCACATCCTAACCTGAAAATTTCAAGCCGCTATCTCATTCCGTTCTCAAGTTATCGTGACAACAAAAATATTTTTTAATAATTTTTTTAAAATTTTCTAGCCATACGATTCGCACAAAATTTCACAAACGTGCTAAGGTTCATATTCTACAACTACCCACCAAATTTCAATTCGATCGGATTTATATTGGTTGAAAACAAAATTATTACTCGGAAACCACTGGGCCGATTATGCCCATTAACGAACTTGTCCGTCGTATTGGGATGCGCAACCCACCCTGAAAATTTCAAGTCGCTGGCTTGTTTCGTTCTCAAGTTATCGTGGCAACGGCCGGACGGCCGGACGGCCGGACGGCCGGCCGGACAGAATCAAATTTGACCTCGAATTCTTCATTGGGGAGTCAAACTTAATCGTTTGAGACCATTTTTTTCAAAAAATTCGAAAGTTACAGACATTTGGGCAAAACTATAACGCGTATGTTCCCCAGAACATACGCGCAAAAATGCAAATTTACCAAAAATTCATAAACCAGTAAAACAAATGAGACCGGATCGTCTCAAATTCAAATTCTAGTAAATAGATTCAACAGCTTCCAAATTCCTCATACGGTGGCAATAAAAAATTCGTATGAATTAGTTGAAAATTTTCAAAATCAATGATTAAGACCGCTTCATTTCGTGGGACCTAGTTTCATTATTTCCGAATACAACTCTATTAAAATTGCAATAGAAAATTTGAAAGACTGGCTTTCACGTTTAGATATGCATGGAGCAAATTATCTTTTCTTTTAACGATAAATGTGATAAACAAACTTTCTGTACGGGTAACCCTTTGTAGTAGACATGAGTGTAGCTACTTTTGACTGTTAGATTTTATTTTGTTTTTGGAATTGGAAAGTATTGAAATGAAAGACAGTCATATAAACAACTGATCTATTTATAGAACAATAATATAATTTCTTCATTACTAAGTAGCATAACATTTGACAAGAATTCATCAAATTATAATCAGATTCAGATCAATTGCGGAAAAACCAATATTGGTGAGTTGCAGTTGAGTACTAAAAGTATTTCGAAATTTTCTTATAATTGTTCCCTCTAAATAGATTATCATCTGTTAAAATCTCAAATAAAATTCATGTCAACTCAAACAACATCTATTTTAAAGATAATCCCGTAAATAGGTGATTAAAAATGGTACTCGCTATTTTCCACAATATAGACGTTCCCATTTTCTGCATAATAATAGATAATAATAGAAATACCGAAACTAAAATCGTAGAGTCCAGCTCATTGAATTTACAAATTTGTAATAATTGTATATTATGCACAGAACAGTTTGTTCTTCATTATTTAGTATATATCAAATAGTCTACGTTAACATTCGTTCTAATTCTACGGATTTTATACAATTCATTTGGTTTAAATAGTTCACTGTATCTTAATTTCATTCCCAAGTACTTATAGGCCATGATTCTTAATTTCAAACATTCTCACAACGTCTCTTGTTCCTACAAGTAGAACAAAGTATCTGCAATTATTGTTCCTTATGCCTTTCAAAAGTGGAGCAATTATTTTGATGAAACTTTCGAAATCTGACCTATTCAAAGAAACTTCTCAGTACAAAATTACACTTGGAATTGGACCACATCAATATTGGTATTAGAACTTTACATATTTTTTTTATTGCACTCGCTTGTGGAATCAAATTAGATATTATTGAAGAGCAGATATTGAACAAGATAAGAGGAAAATAAGGGAGGAAGACACTTCAAATTAATTATTTACTAACTAATTCACTAATTAGTTTATGGCAACACCTGAATCCTATTTTCCAATGAGAATGTTCATTAACTTGTAGATATAAAATAATCGAAAAGAACAATCAGGAACATATTACAAAAAATACAGGGTGAGTCTTTGACCACTGCATTAATTTTAACCAAAGATTCCTCTCATCAAATGAAACACTTTTTTCATTTACCATTTTTCCAGATTTGGCTCAGGTAAAAAGTTACAAGCGTTTAAAGATTTCACAATGTGCTAATACACTTCCGCATATAAATTATCTATGACATTGTTGGCGGACGAGAATAAGGCATGGTAACGTGGTTTACAGCTTGATTCGGGATTCCAATGCTCAGGGACGGATCCATAAAAGTAGTGAAATTTCTGGAGTTTTCCATTTTAAAACATTCAATGAAGAATATCTCGAAAACGGTGCGTTTAAGGAAAAATGATGAAGAATAATATAATGTTCTAAAACGATGGAATATTCTTAAAATGACTCAAGAAAAACTTAATATGCTTTCTTTATTCTAATTTCGTTTAGTTTTATGAATCTACGAGTCCATAACTAGAAAACCTGTAGAAGTAGAAAATAACTAATATTTGGAAAATATGTATCATAGTTATAGGAAACTTTACGCCAACATTCATTTTATTCGAAAAAAGGATGTCAAAGCTACAAAATAAAACTGATTTTTTTTCAAAATTTCAACAGCCTGTATCTTTTTACCTGAGCTGAATTTGGAAAAATGTTAAATGAAGAAAGTGTTTCATTTGATGAGAGGAATCTTTGGTTAAAATTAATGCAGTGGTCAAAGACTCACCCTGTATATTTGATCGGCAGTAACAACTTTACGGTTTTCATTGCTTTTGAACATAAAAGATTAATTGCATTTTCCAAATTGCAGTTTTTCATGATTTTCCTTATTCCAATTCAAGGCCAGCCTTGACAGCAATTACTGTGATAATATTTCTACAATAGAATCCAGATGGCGCCAAACTAAATAAGATAGAAAAATTATAGAGCTTATTGTCTTCCAATATTTTTCTTTACAAAAAGAAATATATTATATATTTACATCGACTATATGACCCTTCCACAATGACGGGTCTTATTTACATATATCATTAATGCTAGAAAAATATGAATCGAAAGTATACATTTAAAACTGACAATGAATCTAGAAAAGTACAAAATCAATTGTGTAGCTCAATGAAGAGGTTAACAGTTTGAAGTCATCCGTTTTAGACTACAGGAATTTGAAATGTTTAATTCTCATATCTAAGTAGCAATGATAAGAACATGCTCAAGTAATTGTTTGATCTTTGCTGGGAAGGCTTTATAATACGATATTTAGATATTTTTTTCTGCCCTTCTATTACAGTATTTTCAATCTCATAATTGAATTTTTTTGTCACAAGGCTTGTTTTCAAGATATGCCATCTTCCCAAAATGTAAATTGGGTGAGGATATCAATACAGTTTCAGGTCACTAAGAATCGCCGCGATACCTCCTTGTGTTTATACAACTTCATCAGGTTTGAGTGCGGAAAACGGAGTGCTCTGTTAAATAGTGACGAACAATAGTTCTAAATAGAAATTTCATCTCTTTCTCAATGCCGATTAGAGTATCACATTTCACGTTAAGATCAATTTTACAGTATTGCCAACTTGACAGGTTTTCACCAAACGGAAACTGACTGTATAATTCCAGAAATTAGCAAATTTGAAGAGCCTTCGATTGAGCCTCACTATGATGAGGAAAATTCGGTAAGAAAGATATCCATTTTATCAGGAAATATGATGAATTATTGTAGAATGGCACATGAAGGGTCGAGTGAATTTGTAAGAGAGCAATTTTTATCTTTATCCAACCTCGCAAAGCATCACCGTCAAGAACAAGGAATTTAAATGGTCAAGCATTTTCACGGAATTTCCAAATTCCTTAATTTTTCGAATTTCCAAGAAGAAATGTCGCAATTCTTTTCCTGGAAGAATCGTTCCTTGTTTACAAGTTAAGTTTTCTTTGTTCGAAAATTCCCCACAAAGGAATTCAAAAAAGGAGCTCAACAATCTAGAAATCAACATTAGATCGATTGCTCGAAATTTGGGAACTCGAACGAAAGAAGTATAATCGGGGAATATTCGTAAAAAATGTTTCTCCGATTTAAACTGATTTAAATTGGCTTTCGTGATTTTTATACATCATTGAATTGGTTTCCTTATACATATATCGCCAAAATTCTTGAAATCGTTCTTTTTTCAGACATATTCAGATTTGGTTTAGTTAGTGACAGTCGGCAAGAGACAGGCCGACAAGAAAGACCACTATCTTTTGTCAGAGAAGTCGCTACATACCAAGGATGATCATTAATTATTTAGACTTCAGCCATCATTACCTGATTTTTATTATAAACAAATATCTAAAAATAAATGTGAGAAAATATTCTGATATAGAAACAATTATTATGGATTCAATCTTAGAATAGAAATATTGAGGATAATTAAACTGGTTGATTAATATGATATAATAATAAATATTGTGTAAGGTACGACATTCACCATTTCCATTTCCCAATAACTTAGTAGATCACCCTTATTCACATCAAGTAGAATTTTGAAATCCGGGTTAAACTTATGTCCTTGTAATCCGAATAATTAGAATTAATTTTGTTGTTTTGGCACCTGTGATGGTGTCCCTTAGTCCTTGTTCCAAAATTTCTGCCTTTTTTCAATTCGAATTGACTACTCAAATGCGATTTGAAAAGGTGGATTGAGTTTTCCCAAACCGATTTAATGAGCTTGCCAAAATACCAAATACGCATTGAGAGTAGTTTTAAGAGAAACAAATTTCAGAATTACCAACACCAAATTTATTAGTTTGACAAATCTGATAATCTAACGAACCTGCTTTGGGGTTACGTTATTTTCTATCTATAATTAATCACAACCACCGCAATTCAACTGATAATTTAGTATGATGTAGTCGAAATGTTGCTGTGTTGACGAAACACCTCAGAATATTAAATTAATTAGTGTAAATCGTATATAATTTTTCATTTGGTTAATATGGATTTGCATCAACTATAGACCACATTAGTTAGGTTAGAATCAGTCGCTTGGCGGGAGATCCATATTCAAATTTTTTAACATGGAATTTCAACTTTAAGATGAAACTACCCTATTTAAAAGAGAATGTTAGTACAGAGACAACAAGTATTGGGTACCTTCATCATAAGTGCATGTTTTCATGTTATTTCCACATTAAAATCTACTTCTATTTATTCTTAAATCAAAATTGAAACCCGTGTAGTTCGATAGATTTCCGTATGTCTTAGATGACTTCTGTTGTGCGTCATTACAAGATCGATTTAGGGTTATGTTATTATTTTTGACTGATTTCGAGTGAGCTAAGACATACGTCAATCGAATTTGGTGAACACTTTTTTATTTATTAATTGTTTTGGAAATATACAATTTTGTTATGAAACCTTGATTCTAGATGGTTGAGAAAGGTTCACAGAATCTATTTCAACCAAAATAAATCTTAAGAAATTAGCCAAAGTATCTAAAAACAGGCGAGAAATTCGAGTAAATTTTAGGTCCATAAGAAATGCATTTGGGAATTCAGTGCTCGGATCCACGGATGGATCGTAATTCAAATTTCCCGCCTAACCTCACTAGAATGTGGTCTATAAGCTACGAGCATTCATTTTTCACCCTGTATATCCAAATTGAATGTATTTTTGGCGCTATTGTTCCTCGGAACAGAGTGCCTATCAATTCGTCCAAATGTCTGTAATTTAATACACATTTTTGCATGAAATATTATTGTTTCTTTTTGAGGAGCGGGTACAAGAATTTAGGCGTCGTATATTTCAATATCTTTTCTCAACGTTCGATGCTCAGACCCAAGATGCATAGAATAACATAGATGTATTCTATGCATCTATCTCAGACCGCAAGCACGTAGCGAAGAATCTTGATGAAAACCGACCAGTTGGCAATATTCATTGACTATATGATGTCTACAATTAGACTAGACTGAGGAAATGTACAAGTAATAGAGTTTCAACAAAGTAAATCGTTCACAATTGGTACCATTTCTTGTCCCTGTATTTGAGCATCACCTCGTGAGCCGAGGATGAGAAATTTTCGGCTTCATTGCGCATCCTCTCTGCGCTGTCCTCGAGTCGGTTCAGCCGCTCGCCACGTTCGAGCATGAGCTTATGGGCCCTGCTCACCTCGCTCGTTGCGCTGGTGGCCCTGCTGCTCATGTCCTGAAGGCTGCCCGGGATGTGCTTAGCCACCGATTTGCTCGCCTTGCCGCTGGATTCTCCGACTGAAAATTTCAGATCAGAGATCAGATTAGAGTGAGATTGGCTCCGGGGTAGAACGTTTGGCTCAAGAGCCGGAGGCCCCGGGTTCAATCCCGGGGCTAGGAAATAAATTTTCTAGTCGCGGTTGAGGTTGTTGGGTCAAACATTAACAGTGCTGTGCCTAAGGTGGCGCAAGGACAAAGTAGACAAAGTCTACACAAAACACAACTGATTGTCCTTACTCGCTCAAGCTCTCAAGTGTTTATGACCTTTATCCAGATTCATCAAGTTTTTTCAGCTTCATCCAGTTTTTTCCAGATTTATCTAGTTTTTGTCCAGTTTATTCCGTTTTTGCGCGTATCATTTTGCCCAAATGTCTATAACTTTCGAATTTTTTTACGAACATTTTACGATTTAGTTCGACTCCCCGATGAAGAATTCGAGGTCAAATTTGATTCTGTCCGGCCGGCCGTCCGGCCGTTGCCACGATAACTTGAGAACGGAAAGAGCTAGCGACTTGAAATTTTCAGGGTAGGTGGCGCATCCCAATACGACGGACAAGTTCGTTAATGGGCATAATCGGCGCAATCGTTTCCGAGTAATCATTTTGTTTTCAACCAATATAAATCCGATCGAATTGAAACTTGGTGAGCATAGTTGTAGAATATGAACCATATGAAACATGAAGCACGATTGTGAAATTTTGTGCGAATCGTATGGCTAGAAAATTATTAAAAAATTATTAAAAAATTATTAAAAAATATTTTTGTTGTCACGATAACTTGAGAACGGAAAGAGATGGCGGCTTGAAGTTTTCAGGTTAGGATGTGCATCAGAATTAACGCGACATTTGAGTTTGTTTATAAGCATAATCGGCCTAACGGTTTTAGAGTTATAGCCATCTGAAATTTGGTTGTTTTTTCTCCTCATTAACTCGAAAAATACTAAACCGATTGAATTGAAACATGGTTATTAGTTGTAAAATGCCAACGCGAAAATTCTTGCAAAATTTGGTGAGGATAGTATTTGTAGAAAATTTTCAAGAAATCATTGAAAATTAAAAAAAAAATTCTATATATCAGTAACTATTCGTCTGAAATTGCTGAAATTTTGCAAGAGCCTTTAGAACCCAACTAATCTAAGCTAATCGGTTGAAAGATTTCCGAGTTATACCCACCTGGAATATTATTTCCTCGATAACTCAAAAAATAAAGATTCGATCGAATTGAAGCTTGCTAACTATTAGTAGAAAATCAACATAAAGACGTGTTTAAAATTTTTTCAGAGCCTTACCCCTAGAAAATCGAATTTACCATGGTAAATTCGAATTAAGAGTGTCCAATACAGGAGAATGGACAACATAATTTACCATGGTAAATTCGATTAAGGGTGTCCAATACAGGAGAATGGACAATAGAACATACGCGCCAAATCCAGATTTATGTCGTTTTCTATCCCGATTTATCAAATTTTAACCAAAAACTGGTTGAAGTCGGATTAGGTAAGTTCGGTTAGGTTCGAAGACACATATTCAAAGTACCATTCAACTTTCAATTCATCAAAACGTAACGTTTTTTTTAAGAAAAAATTAAAAGACAACTTACATAGCTCTTCTCTATCCAATTGTCTAACTCCGCCACCGAAGAGACTTTTGATGAATCCTTCTTTAGGTGGTTCAGGCATTTCTAGTGAGAGGAAAAGTTCGCCAGTCATATCATTGAATGTTGAGCTGTAAATAAATATCGCTGGTAAACTCAGATTTTATCAGTTAAAAAAAAATTGATGATGAAGAACACTCACCAAAATTCAGTACAAATGGTGAATTTCTGAAGTTCTGATGGCGTCGCCAAATACAGACCATGACCTCTATTACTAAAGCAGAATGTTCTAGCGATCCTAAAAAGAATGCGGAAATGATTAACCTCCAAAATACGGCAGAATACATCAGTAATAAAATTTTATCAAAGATTAGGACCCGATGTTTCTCCGTGAATATTACAGGGTGTCCCAAGTTCGAGAACCTATTAGACGTTTCTGGAGAACTGGACATATTCGAAATACGAAAATTGGGATTATGATATTGCTTGAAATACACTACCGAGCTAAAATATTTTCGAAACCCAATAAATAAATAAAAATAAATTTGATGAAAGTTTCGCATTCCTGGTATGATCAAATATTCAATGCTGAATACAATTCTGTTAAAACCATTGTTTTCATTCGAATAGTTTTCAAAATATCGAAAAAAAACCGGAAAAAAAGTCAAATATGTTTAGTCAGTATTATGTTCATTATTCTTGTTTTAAACATCCTGAGCGGCGTGAACCGTTTTTAGAACATCGAAGAGGAAGAATGTGGAAAGGTCAAGCATCTTTTGAATTTCAGAAATATCATCATAGGGTGTTTCAAATTTTGTGTCGAAAATTGTGATCAAAAATTGGCCATAACTTCTGAACCCTATTTTTTCATGATTGCGTTGCATTTTGCGGTGAAAAATAATGATAGTTCTCTTTCATGATTATGCTCCTAAATTAAATAATTTCTGAGCTTTATTTTTAATTTGGGAGCATAATCATGTTTTAAAACTATCTTTATTTTTCACCGCAGAATTAAACGCAATCATAAAAAAAATGGGTTCAAGCCCTGTGGACAGGAGCTTTCTGGCGCTCTAGTTCTAACAGACAAATTATATCTCCTAAAGTATTGGTTTCTCAGAGTCGGGAATTAAATCAATGTATTCTTATGATAGAACTGCATCATGAAGGAAATTCAATTGAAATAACAGTTTATTTATCAAGATTAAATGAGCAATCTGAGAATGAGAACTGCACCATGGAAGAAATCAAATTAAAATAGCTGAAATGAATTTGAGTCTTTCTTATAGAACAGGATGAAATATACGAGTATGAACACAGATCATATAATAAAGCTTAGATAGAATAATTATAGCATTCTGTGAAAACTAAGAAGTAAGTACGATACATTATTGAAATTTAGAAAAATCATATCTCCGAAAGTATTAGCTTGTTGGAGTTGAAAATGATATCGTTGGATTCTTATGGTAAAACTCCTTATTGAAAATTTAATTTGGAATTTGTTACGTAAAAAAAAAAATTTTCTGTTACTCCGAATCCATCTGTCCGATTTTGCCCAATAACGATCTTAGCCGAGATATTTATCTCCCAAACCAACTTTGAAAATTTCAACTCTCTAGCTCATTCCGTTCGAGAGTTATCGTGCCTACGGACGGCCTGACGGCTGGACCGGCCGGACCGGCCGGACAGAATGAATTTCGACCACGGATTCTTGATCAGTGAGTCCAACCAAATCGTTTAAGACCATTTTCATCGAAAAATTCGAAAATTACAGACATTTGGGCAAATTGATAAGCACTCAGTTCCGAGGAACTAGAGCGCCAAAAATAGGGTTCTAATTTGAAAAACAGAAGTTATGGCCAATTTTTGATCACAATTTTCGACACAAAATTTGAAACACCCTGTGATGATATTTCTGAAATTCAAAAGATGCTTGACCTTCCCACATTCTTCCTCTTCGATGTTCTAAAAACGGTTCACGCTCAGGATGTTTAAAACAAGAATAATTAACATAATACTGACTAAACATATTAGACTCTTTTCCGGTTTTTTTTTTAGATATTTTGAAAACTATTCGAATGAATACAATGATTTTAACAGAAATGTATTCACCATTGAATACTTGATCATACCAGGAATGCAAAACTTGAACAAAAAATGTTTTCATCAAATTTATTTTCACTCCCTGTATAACCGGAAGTCATTGGGCTTCGAAAATATTTTAGCTCGGTAGAGAATTTCAAGCAATATCATAATCCCAATTTTCGTATTTCAAATATGTCCAGTTCTCCAGAAACGTCTAATAGGTACCCGAACTTGGGACACCCTGATACTTAAATAAGTCGCAGAAAACCTATCCACCGCTAGGCATTACTCACTACCATCTACCTCGTAACCCTACCATCTTTCAGGCGGAAACCTACGCAATCGAGAGATGTATACAGTTCAATCTAGAAACTAGTTCTCAGAGATGTGATGTAGCGATCCACCCTGACGGGCAAACGGTAGTTAGAGCGCTGATTCCAACTCTACTTATTCAATCCTAAGGACACTGTCGATGTCGATGATATTAACATACGTGATGACTTCCTTAGAAGCCTCGCCCAACCAGCAAAATAGACCCCTAAAAGAACGAAATGGTTTCATAACTGTCGGATAGCGCCGCTTGAAAGGATAACATTATTTTTTTAAGCGTCTCAATACGACAATTTGATCATAAAATAGATGGCTTTCTATAATGCTGTTGTATATACGTTCTCACAACTCATATCATACGACAAATTATATAACAGTTGCATAACGTACTATAAAATTCCTATAAAATAATTTCAAAACAGTGTTATACAGATTAGAATACGGTTGCATAGCTATTGTATTACTTATAATAGCGACGTTAAAAGATGGTTATAAAGGAAGCTGTATAAATAGTTGTATTAGAGTTCTTTAAGAAAAGTAATAAGATTGTTGCATTACGCAGAAGTTGAACAATACACAATAGATATAAAACTATTTTATAATCATCTTATAACTAAAACATTATTCTCTCTTATGAAGACCTTATAGAATAAAAATGTGGCTAGGAATAAATTTATCTCATGTTCTACGTTATAAAATTATCTACATTTACCTACAAACATATAAACATAACCCAATAGTAATAGAAAAATTACGTGGGTTTTCTAGCAGTTTTCGGTTTCGAAATGAATTCGGCAATATCTGAGTGGAAACGTCTGATTCGTTTCCTAGTTTGTGGGAACAATCGTCAACTCTTTTCTATTATTTTCCTCGGTTTCTACTATCTTGAACATCTTTCAAATATATGCATACCGGTATAAATAAATCCAATAATTTGAGGTTAGTTCACGCTTGGAAAGAATCTGTATAAAGAAATTATTCCAAACACAATATAACTAAATGATTGTTAAGTGTCGCACCGAACGCATGTTAAGCGATAATTCTGTTCTATTATGTAGTTTGCCAACGCGCTAAAGGATAACACGGAAATCTAACGTACAGTGTTGCTAGCTTGGCAGTTAGTAGTTATTCCGACATACATAAAATCAGTAGCAATAAATAGGTAGACTTTTTATTTTATTATGATACATCTTGTAGTTCAAGATGTTTTAAATGCACCTACAATGTATGTTTTGCAATTCAATCATGAAAAGTCATATATATATTTGACACAGATTGTCATAAGGGTTCATTGTAACTTAAAACAGTAATCTTGTGCTAAAGAGAGTTTCGTCATATAAACAAACACAATATTGCGATAGATCCCTTTATTTTTACTAAGAAAACAACTTTTTTTTTAAATACTAACTGAATAATTATCACAAAAAAATCTTGTGTAGCCTACACTTTATGCAAAACAGTGACGTGTACTTTTTGCACACAATGTGTTGGACCACTCACTATACTCGTAGTCCAATCCTCATCCTTTATATAAATATCTACCTATTATTTCTGTAATAAACAAAATGCTGTGGGAAAATATTTTGAATATATTATTAAATCTGGCAACAGTTAAAAGTGGTCAAGAATCAAACTGCACCATGATTCCTGAGACTGTTAAAAACAATTTTATGGCGCTGCATTAAACAACATAATAAAACATTAATATCGTATACAGCTCAGAAGAAAACAGAATCATTGTATAAGGTATCTAATTTGTATTCTACCATATACGCCATATTTATTAAACGTTCGGCTGTTCAGAAACCGCCGCCATTGTGAAAAAATCATATAGAAACGAAAAAGGGGTAAAATAAAAATAGATTTTTTAAAGAAATATGAGATTTTTTCCGCTTTTACAACAGCCACAATACATGCTTTGTTTTAAGTTGAAAATTCAACAAATAAAACATTTTTTTTTATTTTTCATTTTTCAATAATACCAATAAAATGTACGCTAAACTGAGGCGCTTTAATTTTTTACCAACAAAATATATATATATTGTCAGAAAAGTTAGCTGCGCAAATAAATTTGGCCCCCACAGTAGCGATATAGGTCTTCAATATTTTCAATATGATTAACAGGTCCCATCTCCATCACCCACCGCCATAATAATGCCTGATATTGGATCTTACTCCTCTGTCAAACGCGAACGTTTACACATACCTAATAAAATATTCTTGTGATAATTCTATTCCGAATTTCAACGGTAGAAACCAAAATTATTGTATTAGCTATTCTGTCTGCATTATAAAATACTTATAAAATACTTTCTTAGTAGTTCTATATGTGTCCGTTAAATACTCTTAAACCGCAGAATAAGAGTACTGCTATACAATAGTTTTATAGCAGTTCCCAAATACATTGTATAAGTAATCTTGAAGACATACTTATAGGACAGTTATATAGACATCCTAAAACGGTTGTGTAGTTTACTAAAGGATGTCCTAAAAGAACTGAACAGTTGTGTAAAGTGGGGCCCTTTTTGGTTGTAAAGACATTTTATAGTGGTTTATATCCACATTTTCACGTTTCTATAAGATATGCTGTATAGCAGTTCTTACAACCTTTATAAAATTATTTTTGCTAGTTGGGCGGCTACCACGTCGTGAGGATTGATAACCATATAGACCACATTAGTTAGGTTAGGCGGGAAATTTGAATTACGATCCATCCGTGGATCCGAGCACTGAATTCCCCATGCATCAGTCAAAAATAATAACATAACCCTAAATCGGCCTTGTAATGACGCACAACAGAAGTCATCTACGACATACGGAAATCTTTCGAACTACGCTGGTTTCAATTTTGATTTAAGGATAAATAGAAGTAGATTTTAATGTGGAAAGAACATGAAAACATGCACTAATGCTGAAGGTACCCAATACTTGATGTCTCTGTACTAACATCCTCTTTTAAATAGGATGGTTTCATCTCAAAGTTGAAATTCCATGTTAAAAAATTTGAATACGGATCTCCCGCCAAGCCAATGATTCTAACCTAACTAATGTGGTCTATAGACCACAATAGTTAGGTTAGGCGGGAAATTTGAATTACGATCCATCCGTGGATCTGAGCACTGAATTCCCCATGCATTAGTCAAATATAATAACATAACCCTAAATCGGCCATGTAATGACGCACAACAGAAGTCATCTACGACATACGGAAATCATGGATCTCCCGCCAAGAGAATTATTCTAACCTAACTAATGTGGTCTATTGCACCCAAATGTAAAATTCTTAAGCTGGCCAGCACTGGACATTTGCAAACTGTATGTTTGGCTGAATATTGAGGAATCCACGAATCTTTTTGCTTGCGTAAGTCCTGGAGTATATCTAAAAAGAGCTATTCATTTAGCTCTCATTGTTGGACCCCTGCCTTGGGAATCAGTCGTATCAAGGAATATAACAGCCAGAAAGGTGTTTGAAGTCCCTCTGTAAGACCTGAGCCTTTCTGTGGCTTAGGGAAACACACCTATCAAGAAAAATTCGTGGATAAACAAGAAACAAACAGAGATGCACTCTGGCAAGATCTACCAGGCGTGAAGAACTCCAAAAAGCCCGAGATTTTTTTAAATAAAGGATAAATATTCACAGGAAATCATCGAGATGTCAATAAAAACCTTAACATAACAATAATGTGGGAGTGTACCTAAATGGATAATTATATTATAAAATATTTCCATTCAAATTTGAGCGGATTACCTTAACGATTTCACACCTATTCAATTGAATCATTCATTAAGTAAACATATATATTTTTTCAATAAAATTAAGCAACGCTCATGGATGATTAGTATGGTAGATTCTAGGAAATGTAATATATTACAAGGCCACAAGTTATCGTTAACGGTTACATGCAATTTTTTTTTTAGGTTCCAATTGAAAACATTTGTTAACACCATGCTAATAACCCCAAAATGCAGTGCCTTAATAAGTGCCAAATAGCCAATCCTTCGAATATGACTTTAGTCCTGTGCTTTTGGGTGGTACTTCTGTAAAGTACGAAAAAATATTTTTCTGTGTTTGCTGAGGGGTTGGAAAGAAATTCAGGTTTTTGTGGATATAGTTCGGAAGATGCTTATCATACTTACATAATAGGAAGGATTCGTTTGATTTAGCAGGATTGATTTGATAATAGCGGCGAGAAAGATAGCATTCGTTGTTAGTGTTCATCCGGATTAATTGTTTATACTTAAATAAATTTGGCATAGTAGGTAGCGAGAAGGATCACCCTTTATCTCCCTTTTCTCCTTCTCTGTCGTACAAGATGACAACACACATATTGATTCAAACAACAGATATAATAAGATCACCATTGAGAAAAACTATAGCATTCAATTTTTTTTTGGCAATGAATTTAAAAACAAATATTTAATATATAAATTGACACGAACATGAGCATCTTGAAGGGTGGTTTCTACATTTTTTGAAGATGATTCTCAGTGGTAAGAGCAAATTGACTATCATCTCATATATTATATATAACATATGTTATCTCAAGTCTAAAACAGAATAATAAATGCGAAAACAATAAAATAATCTTTGTTAGAGATAACGATAAAGAAAGGTAACAGACATATCGATCAGAACAGAGCGAGTGTCAAAAAATAATGTAGAAACTCCCTTTTTACAAATAAAAAAAAACACTTATGATTCCCATTCTGTCCACGATGAGTAAAACGTATACTGAATTTTAGGTACGCGTAAAGAACTTACTGGTCAGTATCCTCGTTAACTATTAGTTGTTGGCCCCAAATTGACAACATTGGGTCTACTATGCCTTTGTTAGTTTGTGTCTGGAAACTAGCACAGCAAGGTAGATTAGAAGCAAACTAGGGCATAAATGGAAATATAATACAACTACATAAAAGGTTGTGCACCACACCGAATATTAGAAAGAATATTAATAATCAACTGCTTTAATTCCCGAGCGAAATTATCGGAAAAAATGGAGAAATTTCGGTAAGATCACCTTACTTCGGCTATCTTCACTCGATTATGGTTTGGGTCAAGTACCGCATGGTGGAGTCACTGGGTTTTCAATACCATGAGGTATCCAGTGTCACGCCACATATTGGCCATCGCGTGCTTCAGCTGTCGATTCACACAACCTATACAACTCTTAGCTAGCAATCATACCAGGCAATGACTATTGAGATGCCCTCTAAATACTGTTAATTGGCTCTCTGAGGGCGTTAGGCAAGTTGCATTACTTCCTTTGCAAGTGCATCCTCGACATATGCCTTCTAGTTTGGGTGTTTGTTTGTATGTTTGTGTTAGACCGATTCCGATCGAGCGAGTAGTCTGTGCACCAGCCTAGAGAGGCTTATTACAACTTGGTTGGTCTCCTTTTAGCTGACAGGGTCTCATGGTTGATCCCCCTCAGCTCAGGGTGCCTGCCTCCATAGGGTCCCTTAGTCGATCCCTTGCAGCTCAGGTTTACTTAACCTGCACCACCGACATTACATGGGTCTCATGTAACATCCCCACTGCCTTGTCGGTGTATTACCTACATAAGGTCCATTCTCCTAGCAAGTAGGTTAGGCCCTTGACTAGGTACCTCGCATTATTTCTGTCACTCTGGGTCGTTTCGTCGCCCCCATACTGAAGTCTCCATTGTGTGTGGGTTGGACAGTCAAATATGACATGTGAGGCAGTTTCATATGCCCCCCACATTTCCTACAAACAGGGTTTTCTCGGAGATTCCCCATGTTGTTCTGCTGCTTTCTCAGGGTACAGTGTCCGGTTAGTAGGCCAGATACTGCCCTGAGCTTACTCCTACTTAGTAGTAAGACTTGTTTAGGTAGTGAGGGGCAGGGCTGCCCCATCATTAACCATGAGAATCTCCATAGTGATCTCCTTAAACCAGAGGGGCCCACATGGTTCACATATGGCTCTGTAACGACTACAGGGACAGGTGCAGGCATTGTGGGACCTCGAGTGAGCATGTCCATCCCTCTCGGGAAGAACTGCTCGATAATACAGGCAGAACTATATGCTGTTCTTGTCTGCGCGCTGGAAAACATCCGATTAGGATACTCTGGCAAGTACATATATATATGTTGTGACAGTCAAGGAACGTTAAAATCCCTATCTGATGTGAAAATAAACTCCTACTTAGTAGGCGAATGCAGGAAGGCTCTGCGAAGGCTGGGCGCTGGTAACGTTGTAAAACTCATCTGGTGTCCGGCTCACTCGGAGATTTCAGGTAATGTTAAGGCAGATAAGCTGGCGAAGCAAGGGGCTCGGATACCATATATAGGTCCTGAGCCTTCGCTTCCAGTATGTCGTACCTCTGTTAAAACATTCTTCAAGAATCGTTTGGACAGGAATTTCTCCAGTGTATGGAACATGGGAGTAGGACTCAGGCAGTCAAGGCTTCTCATTAAGATACCATCGTCAAAGTCTGAAGTAAAGAAGCTTCTTTCACTCGAAAGAAGAGAATTGAGCCTGGTGACTGGATTACTAACTGGTCACCAGTTCAACAAACATCTGAATAAGATGGGATTGGCCGATAGCGCTCTGTGTCGCTGGTGCAAGAGCATGGAAGAAACAGCTGAACATATTCTGTTCGACTGTAACAACCTTAAAGAATTGAGGGTCATACACCTAGGCAACCCAACACCTACGATTCCTACGGTGAGAGGGACTTCTCCTTTTAAGCTCGCGGCATTCCTGTCAGCGTTTTTCTTGGACTGAGTCTCTAGAGTTTGGCAAACGGGAGAACAATGGGCCTGAAGGCCTCAGTTCAGCCTGAGACGGCACCGCGGTAGAAGAAGAAGATCTCCATAGCCACAGTTGAAGTACTTTTCATTGCTGTAGTAACTCAAAGCAAGGCCTGTCTCCAACCTGGGGATCATGGTTTCGCACAAAAGATGCTTAACGTATACAGGGTTGGTATAAAGTATGGAACCAAGTGAATATCTTTAAAAGCAAAAGGAAGATATTTATGAAACTCTGCAAGCTAGTAGGCACATGTTTTTAGAAATTCTTTGTATTAATACAATGTATTAAGAAATAAACGACTACTATTAGGCTGGTTTTCCTGTCACGCTGACGGTCGGCGCTGACGGTCAGCGCTGATCGGTCAGCTCGGATCCTTTTAGCATCACGCTGATCACATTGAGAAATAGAAGGATGCTATTGTCTCTGGCTCACTGAATGTGGAAGCTTGTCGGCGCCAGCTAGTCAGCGGCGCCGACGCGCCGGCGCGTACGTGCGCGTATATAGCTCAGCGCTGACGGCCGTCAGCGCTGCGTGACTCGAAAACGCTACCTATAGCTACATACATATTGACCCATCAGCGCTGACCGTCAGCGTGACAGGAAAACCAGCCTTAAAGTGGGTAACTGTTGACAGAAACAAATTGTAAGATTTGGAATGGTTCATTTTAGTGAAAAAGATCGAATTGAAATATTAATGATGATTGGTTATGGTGATCGTGTTAGAAATCATGGAGAAGTGGGTAATATTTTTAGTGTTCGCATCCTAAAAGAAATCTTATATCACGTCAACCGTCTAGTCTAAAGTGAGTAGGCAAGAACAACAGGGTCTCCTTGGTCTGGGTTCCTGGTTACTCGGGAATTAAAGGAAATGAGGAGGCCAAAACACTTATATTAGCCCAGGACCCTACTGTGCGATAGATACACCTACAAAAGTGAATTTCGCATGAAATAAGTAACTGCAAGAGAATACTCTGGAGACCTCTCCCAAGAAGTTCCTCCGGTACTTTGACACTGTCAGATCCAAGAAATGTATGATCTCAGTAAAAACACGCTGCACCTCCTCACTGGTTTCCTCACAGGGCACTGCTGTCTTAGCAAGCATATGATGAGATTAGGGCTTATAGAAACTGACGAGTGCAGATTCTGTTGGGAGAAGGATGAAACACCTGATTACGGAATGCCTCACCATCTCAAACCATCAACGCAAGGAGTGCTTTGGGCAAGGAATCTGCAGTAGCGTCCTTGAAGCCATCCCAGATACTGGAGTTCCCCAGAACTCTGGAACTGGAAGACGAGCTGTAGATGGCGTTGACATCGACAGCTCTGATGGGGGGCACAATAAACCTTAAGGTCGCAGTGCAATGTTACCCCTACAACAGGGTTTCTCAAAGTGGGATACGCGCGTGCGCCACCATATGTTAGTTAAGGGGTTAGCTGTCATCTGAAAAACTTTTACTGGGGTTCGTGGAGCCAAAAGTTTAAGAAACCCTGCCCTACATCAATATACGAATAAATAAATTGATTTATTTTTCAAATTTAAAGTGATGACTCAATATGTACGACTTCAAAATAACCAATCTTTTAAAATCTACGAAAAGATACAGGTATCCCGTTTAAATCAAAAAATTGAGGGTATTTCCAGTGAAACCGGAAGTACATTAATAACAAAAAATATGGTATCAGATGTAAAGAGTCCGCCAAATAACTTTTTTTTTTGAAAATGCATTAAAAAAAAAACTACTGAATATTTTCTCAAATTTCTTTTTTTATTTGAAAGAATAATCCTTCCGGTTAATAATGGAAAATAATTTCATTCAAATGGCTGCCTCGGCTGGCCATGCAGTAGCCTAGACGATCGGTCCAATTTTTAAGCACATTATCGATTGTGTGCAGCTGTATTTCACCAATGGCTTCACACGAATATTGTCCTTTAAAGCGTTAATTGTCTCTGGCTTGTTGGCGTAACACTTATCTTTGACGGCACCCCACAAATAATAGTCCAACGGTGTCAAATCGCAGCTCCGAGGTGGCCAAACGACATCAGCTCTACGGCTGATAATGCGATCTTCAAAAACAGGGCAACTCCTGAACCAATTGGACTTTGTATGGCGTCATACCAAGGTCTTTATGCAAAATTCGTCTCAATGATGTCTCCGAAATGTTCAATTCTTGAGAACGACGGTGAATTATATAATAATTAAATATTTACTTGGTTCCATACTTTATCTAAACCTTGTAGATGCAGAGGAATTTCTATAGTTCCCGTAGGAGTAGTTAACATAGATAGATTTGGTGATGCCTGGACAAGCAAGCAAAGCTCCCTCTATTATTTTAGAAAATGGAAGCGACAGAATCTAATCGCGATCCATTGCCATTTTTCCGTATGAACACAATGAGATATGATCGGAGATAAGGTGATGTTACCTCTTTTAAATAAAACGAAACTATTCTCGACAGATAAATTCCTTGATGAAACTCTACGCTGATGACATGAAATGAAATGTTGACAGATATAAATATAAATCTCAATAAAATTTCTAGATTAACGTCATAACGAGATCACAAAATTCTAGCATTATTAACAAGTAACAAGTTGTATATTCAGAAAAAATTGAAATTCTAGTCTTCGAAATTATATACATTTATAATTGAGAGTACAGAATAAAAAATTTAAAACATGCAGAAAAGGATGATCAGAAATGCTGAAGAGTGCTGCACAGCGATAGTGAATGTGTAACAGTGATGTCAAGATGTTAAAAATGAACACATATTGGTACTTACCTCAGTTCGGACAACGGCAAAAAGTCGATATCCATTAATGGCCTCAAACTTGGTAGACTGTAAGTGGACAGATGACCATTTGATATATAACATACTAAACATACACTATCTGAAAAAGAAATTTCTAGTTAAAAACACCACTACTACACTGCATGAAGTCAAAAGTGTTGTTAACTTTTTTATTTCACAATATTCCATTACAAATACTAGCAGTGATGTGGCATGCAAGGTTAATGCAGTGGCGCCGCCTTGTTTAATACCTGCAATTACATGAAGTTGAAAAAGGCTAAGACGATATTTTCGAGTTATCATAGTATCATCAAACTGTAAAAATAAATGATAATTAAGTAGGTAACTTATACCACTGAGTACCTCGGACCCACCGGGCAACTGTTAGATAGATAACTAAACTGAAAAACCTTGATTATTATTATTATTATATGGATTGTGCTGGGCAGACGAAATCCGCCCCTCCACTGCGACCAATCGGTCTATTGTGGCACACCTATAGTATATAATCTATACTTCACCCACAAGCTCAAGTCTCTTGATTAGGGATATGAGTCTGGTGGGTGAGAACTTGTCCAGTTCCCTCAGTGTCAGTTTGTGGACTCCTAGTTCCTCCAATCTGATCCTGTCCCCAGCGGGGGGCAGTCACACATGATATGTTCGATAGACTCGTCGTCCTCCAGGCATAGTCTGCACTCAGAGTCCTCAGTCAACCCCAGCGTATTGAGGTGTTTCCTGAGGCCACAATGGCTCGTGTATACAGCTGTAAGGATTCTCAGGTCTACCCTAGAGAAATTGAGCCATTTTCTGGCTCTTTCAGCTGATGGGCCAGTAATTGTTGAGCGAGCATGTCTGTGTCCAAGTATGCTGCTCCAGATTTCTTGGACCTTTTGATCCACCCATCTGTTGTTTTCCTTCGCCGCTGCTCTGAGAGAGATACCACAGGCCGGTTCAGGTCCAATGAGCCCCATGGAAGCCGCCAATGAGTCCACCATCTCATTACCCTTTATGCCCGAGTGGCCCGGGACCCACAAGAGCTGCAGCCTGCAGCGCCCTCCAAGTTCAGCGAGTGTGGTCCAGCAATCCTGCAAAAGCAGGGATTTGCAGTTGTATGAAGTCAAGGCCTTCAAGGCAGCTTGGCTGTCCGATAGGATCTTGATTGATCCGTGAGCCCAACCCTTCTCAAGTATGAGCTTCGCACAGTGCTCAATGGTGAGAATTTCTGCTTGAAAGACAGTCGCAAAACTACGCTGGATGATGGATTCACCCCTAACAATTTTATAACCGCTGACTCCCACTCCCACCTCTAGGGTAGTGTCGGAGCCATCTGTGAACCAGCAGGGACCCTGAAGCAGACGGCAGCAGAGACGGCTCAGTCTTCTCTACTAAGAAACACGACTCGATAGGGCCACTCTGTGCGGGTTCTGGTTTTAGATACGTCCGCATGCCCATTATCTCGTTGGCCTCCAATTCGGCCTGCAGAGAACCAGGCACGCAGCCGATCGCATCTGGCTCAAGCACGCAGATCTCTGAATTTTCGCAAGTTTGAGATGAGACTGCACCTTTACAGTACACTCCCACCAAGCAATGCTGCCGTAAGTGATTTGTGGTCTCACCACCACGTACATCCAGTCCAGTGGAGCTGTTTCGGAGCCAATCCCCACCTCTTTCCACAAGTCCGCTGGTAAGCCCACAGAGAGTGCCTAGCCTTATGGATCACCCTATCCAGGTGTGAGTTCTTCCAGTTCAGCTTTCTATCCAGGATAACACCCAGGTATCTAGCCTCATCCGCAAAAGGGATGTTAATTCCATTCATAGTGATGGAAACTATATTAAGTTTCCTCTTTTCAGTGAATGGCACAATCAAGGTCTTTCGAGGGTTCACGTTTAACTGTTCCCCCTCACACCAGCCTTGTGTTGCTGTCAGTGCCTCTGATAGGCTCTAACCAGGACTGAGTCATCCCGGCCCGTGACCATAATGACTATGTCGTCGTCGCACGCTTGGACATATATATCCTTTATATAACCTTGATATAAAAGTTTTTAAAAAGCACTGACGCCTCATACGGACACGATCGAGCTGAAATTCTGTACTCGATTGTAAAATGGTGGCTCGAAGGTATGACTAATTTTCTTAAAAATTTTCTAGACATACGATCCTCACGAAATTTCGCAAAAAATTGCGTGTCAGCATTCTGAAACTAATTACCATGTTTGAATTGGATGGGATAGGAATTGGGAACCGTTGTGCCGATTATGCCCATTAACGGATTTTCTATGATGCGTCTGAAGAAGCTTATTTTTGGGCGAAAACAATGTTTATATTCTAAATGAATCTTGCCTTCCTCACCTTTGAAAGTAACAGTTTCTGCCTTAACAACGAAGTCGCCCTCGGTGATCTGTTGTCTATAGATACAAGTTTGAGATGGTAGCGCCACAACCCTGGCTTGTTTTTCACTGGTGATTATGACATATTGACGATCGCCCATGGGATCTCCTTTGCTTTCGCTCATGGTGGGACTCATCCTTACGGAGCCCTGACTTCGAGTTGGTGTCCCTGAATAAATTGAAGTCTTTCTTACCGATTAAGAACTATGTTACTTATATTGTATTGTTTCTCCACCATATAAACAATTCGAAGACGAACGGACTAACAGAGATTCATGTTAAAATGAAACTGCAGAGTGTCGAAGATGATGAAGAACACGATGAGGAAGAGAGCCTTTAGTTTGAAGCTACCAATAACGTCCGAGTAGTAAGTAAACAGAAGAGACAGCTGCCGTTCAACTAATCAAGCTCCCTCGACTGTGGCTACTCGGAACTATAGATCCCTACGTATATTCATTTCCCCACCGCAGTGACGACACTCTGTGGTTTGCTCTCAACATGTCCGTCCATTTTTGAATTATTACTGGTCGAACTATGCCTATTTACGAAATACATATGTGTTGTTACTCGCTATAGTTGTTCATCATTATATATTATGGTAAATAACTTACTTTCTCTTTTTTCCCTGTTATCGTCTCTCCAGGATTCGTATGGATAAGGAATCAGGGAACCGCTACAGTCCAGGAAGGACAGTCCCAAAATACCACCTTTGAGTCTGAATATCGTGGTGCCCATTAAGGAAACTACCACCGGCTGGGAAGACCTACTGTCTGGATCAGGTGGAACGATGGCGATAGCGAGTACCGATCCCAGACTTGTTCCAACCCACAAAGAAGGTACCAACGCCATGGGCTCTGACATGGAAGAGAGAGTAGTATTAATAATTATTCCGAAACCTGCATGAATAAATGATGCTTATTTACGGAACCAGTCTATTAATATAAATTACATAATCTTGGTATCCTCGGCAAATGACACAGAGGAACAAGAAGAAAAATTAAGATCAGCGACATAAACCAGGAACAGAATCGAACCTGAAACTGAACCTTCAGGAAGCCCCAACAAACCATCTGAGTACTCTGATCCCGAAAGTACAATTTGGCCATGTTTTATTTCAATATTCAAATCAGAAGAAGTAATGCTAAATGGGTTTTCTATCGACTATGCAAGCTTAGATCCGACATAATAGGCAAGCCTTGAGTTACATAATGGAGGTCTGAGGACATCAATAAATGTCTAAGGTCTTAAAAGAATATAAGGCTACCGATTGTATATTGTTGTAGGGGGTAACGTTGCACTGCGACATTAAGGTCTATTGTGTCTCCCCGTCAGAGCTGTCGACGTCATCACTATCTACAGCTCGCCTTCCAGTTCCAGAGTTTTGATGAACCCCAGTATCTGGGATGGCTTCAAGGAGGCTACGTCTTCGCTTCTGCAGATTTCTTGCACAAAGCATTCCTTGGTTTGAGATGGCGAGGCATTCCGTTATCAGGTGATCAGGAGTTTCATCCTCCTACCAACAGAATCTGTACTCGTCAGTTTCTGCTAGCCCTTATCTCATCATATGCTTCCTAAGGCCGCAGTGCCATTTGAGGAAACCAGTGAGGAGATGCAGCGTGTTCTTACTGAGGTCCATATATTTCTTGGATCTGACAGTGTCAAAGTTCCGGAGGAATGTTTTGAAGTGATACATTCCGGGGAGAGATCTCCAGAAAATAACTCTTTCAGTTTCTTCTTCCATCCGAAATTCACTTTTGTACGTGTATCTACCAACCCCAAAGCAGGGTTCCTGGCCAATAAAGGGGGTTTGTGCTCCTTTCTTGGCAGGTGTGTTGGACCCAGACCAAGGAGACCCTGAAGTTCTCGCCTACTTCATTGAGTTTTCTTCGGCACTCCCATATTAGCTTGGACTCGATAACATAGTAGCTCAGAGCTTTAATAACAGCTTGACTGCCAGAGTGGATTGCTATATCACATCTCTGATGGTTTGTTTCTGGGTTCATTTTCACGCATTTATCTATTTCAAGCTGCTCCTGCAGTGGTTTTTGAACCGTATGTGTACCATTTAATGGCATTTCCTTTAAGAACTTGTGTGTTGGATTCCCTGTCCCAGTCTTTTTTCCTACCGAGCATCGTAGTGAAGTGCTTTTAGATGTTTACTTTCTTAATCATTTCGTCACTAGGAAGATTGGCTGATGAAATGTACCTGGTAAGAGAGGACCAGGCTTTCTGGTTTTTAATACTCTCATTACCTGTTCCTTTCCTACATATTCTGAGAATGGCTTCATGAGCCATTTTGTCTATCACTATATGAAGTCTTGTGAGATTTGTGATAATCTCAAATGCCCTGGTGTCCGGGTTCCCATAGCTCCAGTGATACACACACAGGCCAGCTTTTGTACTTTGTCGAGGGTTTTCCTCGTGTTATTCTGGCTTGTTTTTGTGTACCAGACTACTGCCCCATACGTGATCATGGGTCTTACAATCATGACATACATCCATCGCAGTATCTCAGGGTAGCAGCCCCAAGTCTTACCGGCTAGATTCCTGCACGCCATTTAAGCTACCGATGCATTCATATATTTTTATAATGTGGGTATAATTTCGTAATTTTTCCATTTATAAGTTTAATTTTTTGTTTCTATTCAGTTTGGACAGACGTTCGGGTATTGAAAGTACTCGGAACGAACTGAATCTCACCCACCACAAGTCTTCAAATGATTGTAGATATTATTATTAATTGGGCCTAGTGGTGTCCGATTACTGAGAGAAGATAGGCTAGCAACTTACCAGATTTCTTGGTGTATGCATCGGTGAAAGCCAGAACCTGTATAGCTTCTGATGTGATATTCTCCAGAGAACTCATAGAACTCGATCTTGATCTTGAGAACGAGTTGTCCAGTTTATCTACGCGACCCATAGAACGAAAAGAACTGTTAGTTTCCGAGTATCATTCTATTTCTAATCTAACTGAAATGCACTACGCATGCGCCCTCAAGCAAATGCTCTACTTTGAAGTTCATTTACAAGTACCTTAGACATCTTTTCCGAAAGATATAGCTTCATGTTTAAATATGATATTCTAATTTTGATTGATATTAAAACAAGTTTAAATGTGTAATTTATGAAAAACAAGTATAACTTCAGATATTTATAATTTTTCGAATTTTAAATGAACTCTGGTTGAAAACAATGATTATAACGAAGAATGTACTTGTATATGAACCTATGTGACTCATATGTGTTTGTTAATCATACTATTTTCATACAATTGATCTATCTTTTCTTCGTTTTTATTTCTAAAGGCATTTTTTCAAGGGGCGTAACTGACATTAATAGTCGATAGATCACCTACAAAACCCCTTCTGAAGAATGAGAGGTCTTTTGTAGTAGAAATATATTCGTATGAAAAATAAAGATAAAATAAAACACGGTTCATCGATAAAGAATAATAGAGATTTTTGGCAGGTCAACGTCAACAACGATGAACGTTAAAAAAAAAACTATGATTGGGTAGCATGATAATTCATTTCGACTATAACAACTTATATAGGTATATTTGTTATTTTTAATTTATCTTTCAGTGAAATTGCAGATGATATATTATACATGAAATAGATTCTTTTCTTTATCGTTTACATTGTAGGTCAGTAACACTTGGAATAAGAAATAAAAATAAGAAGTGTTCAACTTTGCGATATAGCGAATGAATTATCATGCCTTCATCAAAATTAAGATGCTAGTGTGTGGGGGTTTATTCATGCAGAGGCATATTTCAGCAATAGCAGTAAATTGCTTGACATCACCTTCAATTCATTCCATAACCTCCGGAAACAAGTCTCAATAATATGCATGCGGATGCATTTTCTCTTGCAAAAATATCTTCAATGTAGCTATATGAAAAGATGAATATTTTCAGAACGTTCTCATGAAACAAGATTTATATAAATAATTCTAGTACATTCAGGAAGTTTCCAACAACTCTTTCCTTCAAAAATTCTACCATAAATATAATTTAAACCAGTCTGTGATTCCCCGAGCTGAGCATAGATTTTTTTTCCATATGCTACAGTCATAAAAATCATCAATATTAGAAAATATTCTGTATTAAACATGGGGGAACTAACAATATTAATCTTTTTCACGTATCTTCGGGGCTTTTAGAACTATCAATTATAATTCATCTTTTTATATACAGGTTGTTTACATTATGCAATACCATTGGTGAACTTATCGCAAAATATAAATTCTACATACCGTATTGTACAGTTATCAGCACATTAAAAATTTAAAGTTGTTAATTTATCCACATGAATCCGTTTCATAGACTCTTTATTTGAAATGTTAAAGGAAGCTTTATTCAATAACTCTAAATAACATTACTACAGGGTCAAAAAGTACAGGGAATAGGTCAATGAAACACATAATTATGTAATATTCATCCAAATCATTATATCGTCTTCAGAGTAATCATTTATAGTCTAATCAACAAGTGGCATATCAAAGGGGTGGTTTTTTTCAACAAGGTTTATTGATGTTTTGACCAGATGACGACAATGATAGCTTCGATTTATTAAAATCTTTCAGCTTATCGAAAAAAATTAAGGAGTCAAAAAAGTTTTCAGCATTGTAGCGTCTCTAGAGAGATTATCAAAATTTTAATTAGGTACCTAAAATGTTACACGAATGGGTTAAATATTGAATGGGTTAAATATTGAATGGGTATGAAGATTTCAACTTCTTACATATGTAGTAAAGATATGAAAAAAAATGTCATAAGGTCTTAGACGAAAGTAGTATTTCAGCCAAGTTTCATTTTACTTATAGCCCCATTAGTTCATGAGAAAAACAAATTTAACTGTCAAATTATCACATTATTAGGGGGATATAATTTATCAGGGGATATAAGAATTCGAACAAACTTTGTATGAAAAACTACGCTCAGCTAAAAATAAGTTTTTAACCGCTTAAAATTTGGCAGCCTATTTGTGAAACTTTTGAATAGTAATTTTTTCAGATTAATTTTCAACTACTTAAATTTGTACATTTGATAGTGAATTGACCGATGATTTTAATTATTGAATTTCATTGCATAATGTCACAACGATAAGTTTCAGCATGCGTAGCTTTCAGTCAAGAAGTTCTTTGTGTTTGAATAAAAGTAAAAACACAAAAAACAAATAGAAAAACAAAGATAACAAGAGTACTGTGTTAGACATTGAGTGCACAGGTCGCACAGTTACATCGAAAAACAACATAAAGCGAAAAATAAGAAACATTTAAGTATAGTTTATTATCCAATTCAGTAAATCTGTGCTCAAGGTACTGATGCTTTTCAATCGGGAAAATTTACAGATTTTCTTCACATTGAGAACACAGATTAGGTAAATATAGTGATTACATTAAGATAAAGTAAAAAGTATACAGGTTTGGATAGTACAAGTCACCTCAATGACATGCTTCTAATGAGGAACGAGGAACTGTGAGAAAAGAAATTTGAAAAGAGAAATCTAGAGATAAAAAGTATGTACATTAGAATTTATCGCATATCTTTTGGATTTCGACTAAGATAGGGAAATATTAAACGATTTTCATGCATTTCTATAGACCATTTGACTATTGTAACAAGTATTCCTGGTGTTATTTCATATTTAATTGAAATTCTTAGATGAGTTTCAGGATCATCTTGAATTGAATATAAAACTCTGAATTGATTTTCTTTTATGGAAATGGAACGAATACTTACTCAAGTAAAGAAAACACTTGGATTTCACATTATACATTGTTGCAGTAATATTTTAACTCTCAGGTTTTAACCCATTTTCAAAACTGAGGACTATAACCTGAATAATGCAATTTACATACAGATAAAGGGAGTGGGGATAAGCGAAATTCCAGTTGATCATTAGTGATAGCTAGTTTTTGGTCTGTGAGCGAAAGAGGTTTGGGATTCCAACATGGACCATCAACTTTCTCTAACGACGGAAAATTCCCGGTATCGAAACGAGGGAGAATAACTTTCCCCGTCAGGTAGAAACCTTAGCAGGCGCAGGTCCTTGAATCCATTGTTGCAATGTGCAGGTATCTTTCCTATGAGTCATGGGATATAAACTCGGTTCGAGTATGTCGAATAGGAATAATAATTTTGTTTTCAACTAATACGGTATATATCAATGCTAAATTCGTAGTAGAGTGTCCAATAGGTGAGTAGATAATAGAAAATGCTCGCTAAAGCTCCTGACTTCACGTCAGTGCTTGAACCAATTTATTTTTAAATGTGATAAAAACCTGGACAATAATATAGTATTATATTGAGCAAAACTTAATCCAAGTGTTTTCTTTACTTAACTGATTTTTCAAAATGTTTCCCCAAATGATTATCAAGAAGTCAATATCTATAACAAAAGAGTTTAATAGTTTCGAATGAATATCCCAGGCATCTATTCAAAACAACAACCAATTCAAGATGTTCAATTTTATGCTGAAAAAATAGAAAACTGATTAGAAACCGTGTAAATTTCAGGAAAGAGAATGAAGCTGAGAGAATTTTTCCAAAAACTACAAGTGGAGTGACGAACAACTACAGTGAAATCAACTACTACTGGTCAACATTAGACATTGGAGAAAAATATATACTGCTATTGCTTGTAATAGTAAACTACTGCTACAATAGATGATGCATAGATTTCACTACTTTCAAAAATAAATCGAGAAAAAATTTGTAGCGATTTATATTTAATTTGTACAGAAAGTATTTGTTTGGACACCATATATTTATGCATTCTACATCTTATGAACTATAATACATTGTGCTATTCAAGTCAATGACAGAAAAAACTAGAATTTCATTTATTCTCAACTAAAAACAATAATTTCGCATAGTTTGAAGTCAGAATTGAAGAAATATTATTTTCCAAAAATACATCACCCTAATTTTTTACCGAAAATGGTCTCAAACTATTAGGTTCGACTCACTGATGAATAATTCGAGGTAAAACTTGATTCTGTCCGGCCGGCCGTTGCCACGATAACTTGAGAATGGATGAACATAGCGACTTGAAATTTTCAGAGTAGGTGGCGCGTCCAAATACGACGGACAAGTTCGTTAATGGGCATAATCGGCCCAACAGTTTCCGAGTAATAATTTTGTCATCAACCAATATAGATCCGATCGAATTCAAACTTCGTAGCTGGTTGTAGAATACTGATATAAAGATGTTTGTGAAATTTTGTGAGAATCGTATCACTAGAAAATTAAAAAAAAAATATTAAAACAAAATATTTCTGTCACGATAACCTGAGAATGGAAAGAGATAAGCGACTTGCAATTTTTAGGGTAGGTTGTGCATCTGAATGCGACATTTGAATTAGTTAATAGGCATAATCGGCCAAACGGTTTTGGAGTTATACCCATCTGAAATTTGGTTGTATCGATGGTAAATTCGACTAAGAGTGTCCAATAAAGGTGAGTAGACAATAGAACATGCGCGTAAAAGCTCCTGAATTCACGTCAGTGCTTGAACCCATTTTTATCTTTGATCCAAATAATATAGAATGCATAATATCATAGATTTCCAGAAAGTTTAGAAGGAAAAGCAGAATTAAATCATCAGCAGGACATATTTCGCTAGGAAACTTTTTACTGAATTTGAAAGATCTAATAAATATAGAATAAAAGTTCGAAAACGACTAAAGAGATCTATCTTTTGTTTTGAAAGTTTATGAGTACCTATCTCCACTAATATAAAAAAAATCTGTATTGTAGACAGAAAACGTCACTACTGAACTAGTAAGATTAAGATAATTCTCGAATTTTTTTATGATAGTGGCGATATTTCTTGTATACGACTCAACATCTAATCAGATGAACTGAAACGCTGCAGAAAGAGGAAATACAACTATTTTTCCACCTGGAATTCATCTCAATGGAAATTAGCATTTTATAAAAAAGAACCATTTGGTTGTCACTCCGAGTTTGACAGATATAGTGACAATTGACATATATTCTATTTTGAGGTTACTGTGGACCACGAATACCACGATACACTTAGTGTATCGTGGTGTGGACTTATTATGAACACTACAAAAGTAACTACACTCTTGTCCACTACAGTTTTTGTCGTCTGACAAATATTTCGGAAACAAAGTTTCCATCTTCAAAGACGAAGCGTTACTAAAGCATGCAATCATTCCAAAATTTTGGGCTAGATACGTAGATGACATATGTGCAATTGTTGATGAAAATTTTGATATTGAAGAATTTACCATGGTCTTAAATAGTAAATACTAGTTAGTTAATATAAAACTGGCTTTCAAAACTTCCACGAAAATTGAACAACTTCTAGGAAATACATTCGATAAAACTCCGGACATTTTTAAATCGGGTATATACGAAATTAAATGTTTAGATTGCAACAAGTGTTACGTCGGGCAAACAACCAGAAACATTCTCACACGGTATACAGAGCATTCGGGACACATTCGGAACAACAACATCGATAAATCTGAGGTTGCAAATCACAACAATTAACAACTGGCCACTGTTGAAAAATTCCAATAAAGCGTACTTAGGAACACTTGAAGGTATCGAAATGTATAACGGGTCCGCTATCTAACGTTTTTTTTTCAACTAGTGCTTATTTCGTGAATGGTAACACTTAGCTCATGTCTGATTTGACAGATAATTAACCGTCGTTCTCAAGAATTGAACATTTCGGAGACATCATTGAGACGAATTTTGCATAAAGACCTTGGTATGACGCCATACAAAGTCAGCACTCGATTTTTTGCGCCCTGTTTTTGAAGATGGCATTATCAGCCGCAGAGCTGATGTCGTTAGGCCACCTCGGAGCTGCGATTTGACACCGTTGGATTATTATTTGTGTGGTGCCGTCAAAGATAAGTGTTACGCCAACAAGCCAGAGACAATTGACGCTTTAAAGGACAATATTCGTGAAGCCATTGGTGAAATACAGCTGCACTCAATCGATAATGTGCTTAAAAATTGGACCGATCGTGTAGGCTACTGCATGGCCAGCCGAGGCAGCCATTTGAATGACATTTTTTTCCATTATTAACCGGAAGGATTTCACTTTCATCTAAAAAAAGAAATTTGAGAAAATATTCAGTAGTTTTTTTTTATTGCATTTTCAAAAAAATGAAAGTTATTTGGCGGACCCTTTAAGAGAAAGGGTATGTTACTCAATAACGCTCTAACCCCTATTAACAACCCATTATTCTCACTAATCGGTTTATGACGAAGGGTATAATGTTAACCTATACTTAAGTGTAGAAATTGATATCATGCTTTAGTAACGCTTTGTCTTTGAAGATGTCAGACGACAGAAACTGTAGTGGACCAAGAGTGTAGTCACTTTTGTAGTGACAATTGACAGATAATTCGACAGTTATGCCATGACGTTTGAGGTTATGTCGAATCTTTCTGGAGCGTTTTAGTTCTGCCGGTGATGAATACTCAAAAAAGTCTAAATAAAATTCATTTTTGGGTGACTGTACTACCAAAACTGCAATATTGACGGGCAACCATCAGCTGCTGTCGCTGAGAACCCGCACCAGCACTTGGGTTGTGGCTGACACAGTCCTCTGAGTAGCTAGCCGTCGACAGGCACTTGTGAAGTTTGCGAGTACCTTGCGATCGAGATCGGCGAGGCGGTTCTGGCCTCGCCCTCGCCCCGCTGCTGGTGGCGCCGCTGACGTTCGGATACCCTGAGGCCGGACTGCACATCCCGTTCATCTGTCCACGAAACTCAGTACTTACACTACTCCGACACGAAGTCAGACAATGACGGTGGTCTGTGCAATGGACAATCCAAGCCAGAAGGATATCTGAGAGATTTCGGCTGTTTCAAATGGTTATGCTTTGTCTTCGTTATCTGTTAGTGGAATTCTACGAACTAATGTTAATTCTTTATTTGTTTTTATTAATGTTTCTTCCTCAGATTTATGTGTGGGACAAAAATTGGTATCTTAACTTAAAGCAAGACGATAATTTTCCCCCTAAAATATAGCTTAGTGTCAGTGGCAGATCAGTGGCAACGTATTTCTGCCGTCACTATATCTGATGAAATCTTTTCCCAATTCATAATACCCGTATTACACTATGCCTTTTTCGTACCTATTTGTCAGCCTGACTGACTGCGCCTGAAATTTCGAAGAAGTACGCAAGCGCCCGGGACTATTTTATAGACTGTTTCAGGCTTGAAAATAAATAGAACTGGTTCTATTTGATCCCCCTGATACGTGAGGATTTCAAGCCTTTATGTCGAAATGTCATGTCTACCAACACAATATTTATCTGTCTGACTTGACGTCTTAACATAACCTAGTTTATCCTTAGTTAGGCATGGTTTAAGCCAACGGTGAGTCTCCTTATTTTGCAAATATTTTAGAGACCAGTTGAGATAGAGAAATGAAATTGGACGGTTTGAGTAAGCAGCTCGAGTTCTTTGAAACCCTGGTGAAATAAGTTTTTGTAACCTCCACTAAAACAAATGGTAAGGGATGGAGGTACTTTTTAAAATAAATGATTTTTTTCTACGGTTGCCCGATAACCGGCATGTCGGTAGTTTGTCTTGTTAAATGTGGTTTTTTACTCATCTTGAACAAAACAACACTCGCTCAATTGAGTCTTAGTAACAGGACCATCGCACTCAAAACACAACTCCTACTGCTTGCCGAATATGCAGACGAATACTGAAGTGAAGTCTGCGCGGTGATTCATAGGTGGCGCGTCACCACTGTGCGACAGTCTGGCCTTCCCCCACCCCATCGCTTCGAGTTGCCGGTTGACGTATTGAAATGTTCTACATTATTTCACTGATTACAAGCATTTCAACCAAGTATAACGAGGTTTTAGTTACATTTAAGGTTTAAACCATGAACCGCACAAATATCGGAATGCTGCAACCTTGTGCATTGTGCGGGAGACCTAAATGATGTGCTAAGTTTTTGAAATAATTTTTCTATCGTTTTTTTGTGCTTATTGTTAGTGGAATTTTAACTTGCGATTAGGAATAGCTAATAATGTTTTAGGTTCTTTTAATATTTTTGTAAAAATTGAATTTTTCAGTAAATTTTCTAAACTTTAGGCCTTGTGCGGAGGACCTAAACATTTCTTTTACAATCCAAAATGTTTTGTGGTAAGTTGTGGTGCCTAGTAGCAACTTTTGGGGATGAAAATGATCTTAAACGATTCGGTTCGACTCACTGATCAAGAATTTGTGTTAGATATTGTAGAAAAATCCCCAATGAATAACAGTAGAAGAAATTATATGTTAGGGTTTGTTAAAGCGTAATTTATTTTCAGTAGAAGAAGAGAAAGCCAATATGAATTATGTTAAATGATTATTATATACAGTATAAACCTATACTTGCTTTGCAATATGATATTTATACTGGTTGAATACTGATATTGAGTACAATAAACAAGAAGGAAACGTTAATAGATAACGTTAAAAAATGTTGATGTTCCATAAAGAAAAGGATGTAGTATGTTATTCGACAACAGATATCGAGGAATGTTATAACCATTTGCAAAACCTTTAGAGTACCAAAACACGCAATCTTCTCAGATAACCTTAAGGTTGCTGCCCGAAGACCACTCGTACTAATTTTGATGATTTGTGTAATGAATGGAAAAATGGGTGAGTCTAGACGAGTACAAGCAGCGGCACATAACACTATTACCATATGGGCAAGCTCTAATGGGGGACTACAATTTGTAGTGACTCTCGAATTTCGACCGATTGGTTCTTCGATTAACTCGCTCACTTCTGAGTTCCATTTTTGAATCAAGGTGTTAGTGTGACTACCATAAGCTTTAATCTTGCAGTTGGAGATGACTCTAAGGATCAAATTATGTAAATTTGTTTAAGACAAAGTGCTCAACCAAAGCTGCGTCAAATACACAGACTTTAAGTCACCACAATCTATTCGAGGTTATGTGTTTCATAGCCGAGAGTGTCGATGTCAACGATTTCAGAATTTAGCGAGGCGAGTTTTGACAGATACACTCTGGCGAATGTGACACCCAACCTCTCTGTCTATTCTAGTCTAAAGGTCCTACCCAATAGTTTACTCAACAGAGGTATGAAACAGCTGCCGTCCTCGTCTGTTAACATATACCAAAGCCACTCTGAACACAGTCTCATACCAACCAGTGCCTGCTGAAAGGTCAGATCAACAATTTAGGAGCAACATAATCACATTGAGAAGAATACAGTGTTTCTACCCTAGGAATACTTGGAGTTACATATCATACTGATGATATTCGAATTAGAGTTGGATGGACCATTAGTCCATCAGTCTACGCGTATAGAATCAGTTACCCGTCAATCTGACATCAATCCATGATTGTCTGACATCAATCCAGATATCAGACTAAACTGATGCCAGATTGACCATGTAACCTCCGTCTATGACGGAGGTTAGACGGACAATCTGGGATCAATCTGACATCAATCTTTCCATCATTCCGGACCATCAGTCCAAGTGTATACAATCAGTTTCCCGTCAACCTGACATCAATCCATGATTGATGTCAGACTGAACTGATGTCAGATTGACCGTGTAACCTCCGTCTAAGGGAGTCGCCGAACGATAGGGAGTAGAACCTCCTACGTTTCTAATTTGTTCGACATTTCTATGAGCCTATTTGCCAGTGGATTTTCCAACTTGTCTCACATATCCCATGGATCATGCCTATTCAGAATTCTTCTTTGCCCCCCTGTTTAATTTGAATCGCCAAAAGTTTGGTCAGCTTCCAAAGCTAAGATGTCTTCCTCCATGATCACAAAAAGATTTTGACATATCGACAGAGGAACATGAATGAGTTCGTTCTTATACCCATTATTCTTCTGTCGCCAAAGGTTACCACTAGATGTTATATTCCCTCATCCTCATCCCCTTTAGGATGAATTAAAAAACTACAGTAGTAGTTTTTTAACGGATAATAATGGATTATACCATATCTTCAATCGATTATTCCTAACAAATCATCTTGAAGTGATTAAAATCGAACTCCAAATAGACCCCTGCGGTATTCCTCCAAAAAGTGCCTTGCTTAATTAACGGAGGTGATTTTATAAGAAGAATTACTAAAAGAGTATTCATTCACTATTTCTCTAGGATAGACACACTGTATTTTTTCGAAATTACTAATTCTCTATACATGCACCTTTTGGTATAGATAGACTATGTTCCATTTCGTTAGTAACTTAGATTGATCCTTTATACAGCGTGCCAAAAAAGTAACGCAACTCGTCAATAATTCTTGTACGACGAATTATAAAGGAAAATCCTCCCACTCTTCGATTTTAATTTCAAAAGCAATTCATCCTGGGCTTTTTTGAATTTGATATTTCTCACCCCCTATGCCCCACGTGATGATGATTTGATTTGATGATTTGAGTGAAAAGCAGCGAATAGAACTCTTGATATTTCTGGGACATAGGGATCGCAAGCGAACCTATGATCAAGTGCGCGAAATTTTTAATGAGCGTTATCAAGACAGAAATCCTATAAGTAAAACTACTACCAACTGTTTGTCGGTTGGTTGAACATTCCGAACAAACTGCAAATGTTAAAAACACTCCAAAATCTGGTAGACCGAAACAATCTACACGAAAACTGTCCGATGAATTCCAAGTGAGTAAGCAGTCAGTTGGTAATCTTCTAAGATAAACTAAGTTTCCCCCATACAGGATTCAAAGCACACAAGAATTAACTGATGACGATTTCGACCGACGAGCGCAGTTTTGTGAAGCAATGCAGGAGAGATGCAATTAGGATGATACCTTTTCATCGAGAATTCTTTTTACTGATGAAGCTACGTTTTACTTGAATGGGTCTGTCCATCGACATGATTGTCGCTTCTGGTCCACAGCAAATCCTCATTGGGTGCAGACAGTTCACACCCAACATCCCGAAAAATAGAAGGAAGGTTGGGCACAATTGGCCATCATCATCATTACCTGCAGTCATGGATCTCTTTCCCGGTGTGAATGGTCGACAAGTATCTGACAATATTTGGTTCCAACAAAATGGTGCGCCCCCGCATTATGGAAATGAAGTGAGGAGGTATCTTGATGGCACATTTCCTGAGAAATGGATTGGTAGGAGAGGATCAGTTGAATGGCAACCCCGATCTCTCGACTATTTTCTGTGGGCCCATTTGAAGAGTACTGTTTACCTAAATCGGCCAGATAATTTGGAAAACCTGCGACTTAAAAAATACCTGTTGCTGCGTTAAATACTTCATTGAGGAGTTTCGAAGAACGGCTTGCACATTGTCAAGCAGTCAACGGTGCTCAATTCAAACATTCAATACATTAAAATAATTTTCCATTCTTCAATAGGACTTGGCACAACCAATTTTCCTTTCATTCGCACTGTTCAGTAGGTAATCAAATTACCTTTCATTTGATGTATCACAATCCATATATTCCCATTTGATAAAATAAAGTAGGGGGGTGCCTCAGGGGGCGAGAAATGTCAAATGCAAAAAAGCACAGGATAAATTGCTTTTGAAATTAAAAATCGAAGGGTGCGAGGATTTTCCTTAATAAATCTTCGTACAAGACTTGACTTGACGAGTTACGTTACTTTTTTGGCACGCTTTATACAGGATAGGTTTGATGTGTTATTGTTGAATATGTAAAATCGAGTATTATTATTAATTATTCAAAGATAACAGATTAAGCACACAATGAAAACGTCGGTCGGTATAGACCTAGTGTTAAATGATATCGAGAAGCATATGGTGGAAATAAAAAATTGTTATTGGTGCCTGAAGAACGACGAAACAAATAAAGCAACTTAGCGAAGAAGCAAAAACACCAACATAAACTTAAAAGAGCACTGTTTTGCGCAATAAGGTGTATATTATAACTTCTCTTTCATTAGCTACCTTCAACAGATGTGTAACCATTCTGTAAATGTACAGGGCAAAAACTACTCTCACAAAACCTACCACTATTCTTTAGTTTAAATTTAACCATCCAATTACGCAGGCATCTAAAGAGTAAAAATTCAATTTATCCAAAAAGTGTAAGAAATCGGAAGGAAAGGACTCTGAGGTCGGGATTTGTACAGAGTTGAAACTTACTGAATCTCCGCATCAGGTTTCCTGTAAAGGTAGGTTGGGGGCTCACTAGTATGTCTTCTTTATCTCTCAGATCCCTTATCATGAGATCAGCTCTTTGGAATTTGATATTCGGAACAGATAACTGCCTTTGGTCCCTACATTGAGCTTTTTTCTTCTGTCCCCTAGGTGGTCTAACAGGAGAACTGTCTTCGTCCAGCTCCAAATTATCCGGTCTTTGTGTGAACATGACCCTTTTGTGCAAATTTTCGTCTTGCGCGTCCAGAGAACCTACCACGAAAGGAAACGCGTCTTCGGTCGGCGACATGTTGGAGTCCGATAGATATTCGAAACTGTCATCTTTGTTATGATCGACTGTATTATTTTGGTCATTCTTGGGACTCACTGAGACGTTTATGGTGCTCTGGCTATCTACCAGAGTATTCTCGTCGGAATCCGGTGATGATATCTGTTCTGGTACTTCTTCGTGGTTCGGATATATATCACAGTGGAAAATAGAGTTTCTCTTCTCTTTCAGCGAGTTTTTCTTCACCTTTATATCCACCTTGGACAGTTGTCGTTTGAAATTGAACGATTTCCAGGTGGAGGATTTTCTTCTGGTGGCCACCTGTGGGATAGGTACCGTCGTGTCTTCTTCCAGGGCCTCGCAGGCTTGTTCTACGGGGGTGGGGCAGGGGCAGGGGTAATAAGGATATTCCGGGGATCTTCCCATCTATAATCATGCAATTATGGATCCAACAAAAAGCAAAGGTTCAGTCATGAGCAAATAATTTTAACGGCAAAATAGAATTTAACGATTTGTGCTTCCGGTAGTGGTGGTGCAATTTCGGTACTACGCCATCTGGCGGCACAATAGGTACTAAGGCGGTTAATCGCTTGACAGAGCAGTTCTATCATGACTCGAGATGATTCAATGACATCGATTGTAGTCGTCTGATATGGCAAGACAACCTTGGATATGATCAAATATATGATGGTAATTGATAACGAAGAGATACAACGAAGCCTAGGATACAATATTAGTACCATAATTATGTATCTGTCAATTTAGGTAATAATGTTTCGAATAGAAGAATTATTTCATCAAATAAATCACTTTTTTCATTTACAATTTTTCCAGATTCCACTTCAGTAAGAAGTCACAAGTGTTTGAAGATTTCACAATGTGCTTTCCCAATTCTGCACTTTGTTTACGCGTTCAACACAGATAAATGTCACTGTATTCTGTCTACGAATGACCGGAAAGTAGTATCATCTGATGCTTGAAATTGTTTAAGAACTTAGTTGCTCACACAATTCTTATGATTTGGTTATTAATGAACCATTTGTACCCTGTATATGAAAGAAAGGCCATCATTCAAACCCTCCAGTTCACGTGAACATTTGAAATTTTGAATGATCCTGAGACGTTTACAGTGAGGCAATAATCTTTTCATTCATTCTCACGAATATTTCGAAGATCTAGATTTTAATATGGAAATGGAGATCTGGAGGAAAACCTACATATCCAAGGTCATCTCCCTTCACCCCGACGTCATCGTACTGTATAAAATGAACATTTGAACAGTTGATTACATCAGGTATCATGCTAAAATGGTGGAGAAAATAATGGAGTGAAATCTCAATGTTTTTTTCTTCGAATCGTCGACTTACCTGGTCTATGCTTGGACTCCTAGGCTGTCTTTCTTCTCTGTCTATGTTTACCGGAAGTGTATCGCCGCAGTTGTTCTTTTTGGGACTTCTTGGCACTCTGGAGTAGGGGTCTTGGGCACCGTATAGGTCTGGACTACCGATGTTCAAAAGGCATACTTTCTGTTCTATATCTACTATCACAATACCTGCTTCATTTCCATAAGCCATACTGGAAACAATACGAAGTGGCTATAGCACAGGGAGATTATCTCTTTTGCAATAGACCACATTAGTTAGGTTAGGCGGGAAATTTGAATTACGATCCATCCGTGGATCCGAGCACTGAATTCCCCATGCATTTCTTATGGACCTAAAATTTACGCGAATTTCTCGCCTGTTTTTAGATACTTTGGCTGATTTCTTAAGGTTAATTTTGGTTGAAATAGATTCTGTGAACCTTTCTCAACAATCTAGAATCAATTTTTCATATCAAAATTGTTAGTTTCCAAAATAATTAATAAATATAAAAGTGTTCACCAAATTCGATTGACGTATGTCTTAGCTCACTCGAAATCAGTCAAAAATAATAACATAACCCTAAATAGGCCTTGTAATGACGCACAACAGAAACCATCTACGACATACGGTAATCTTTCGAACTGCACCGGTTTCAATTTTGATTTAAGAATAAATTGATGTAGATTTTAATGTGGAAATAACATGAAAACATACACTAATGATGAAGGTACCCAATACTTGATGTCTCTGTACTAACATTCTCTTTTAAATAGGGTAGTTCAATCTCAAAGTTGAAATTCCTTGTTAAAAAAATTGAATATGGATCTCCCGCCAAGAGAATGATTCTAACCTAACTAATGTGGTCTATAGGACAAAGAATGCAGCAGTAAAATAGATTTATATTCGATAATAAGACATAATAATCATGTGTTCTTCTACACGTAATTCCATGATACTTACAGTCCATAAAAACTACTAATGGTGAGTGCCGTTATGTGACTAGGGGGTTCCCCGTTGTTCCAAGGTGTCAGGCATACCAACTGAGCCTGGAATCCTGGCGGTTTCTTCTGCACGCCCGGCCTCACTTTGAGCGAGCAATCCTTGGTAAGAAGTGACAGTATTGACGGGAGAAATTCGTGGAAAAACATTCGATACTCACTCTTTTATTGTCTACGTCCAAAAGGTCTAATTTGTTACCAGAGCCCGCGCTTCCTGGACCTGAGAATTGACAGTCCGGTGACGTTTCCCCTTCGTCCGGTACTTCATAAACGATCGGTATATCCAGGCTCTGGAAAAATAGGAAAATCTGGATTTTGAAATTAGAAAAGACTGGGAAAATATTTGAAGTGAATTCTTGGAAATTATTAGTGAACAACAATGGACGTTCTGCTGCTTAAATTGGCTTCATGAATATATCTACAGCAGCTGCTAACTTCCCACGACCTTAAGGTCTATTAAGACCCCACCCGTCAGAGCTGTCGATGTCATCACCATCTACAGTTCGCCTTCCAGAGTTGTGATGAACTCCAGTATCTGGGATGGCTTCAAGGAGGCTACGTCTTCGCTCCTGCAGATTTCTTGCCCAAAGCATTCCTTGCGTTGGTTTGAGTTTTCTTCGGCACTTGCATATTAGCTTGGATTCGATAACATGGGAGCTCAGAGCTTTAACAGCAGCTTGACTGTCAGAGTGGATTGCTGTATCACATCTCTGATAGTTTCTTTCTAGGTTCATTTCCACGCATCTTTCTATTGCAAGTACTTCTGCCTGAAAGATGCTCGGATAGAAGCCTAGCGATAGTGAGCATTTGGTGCCTGGCCCATATACTCCAGCGCCAGCTCATGTAGTGGTTTTTGAACCGTCTGTGTACCATTTAATGGCATTTCCTTTAAGAGCTTGTGTGTTGGATTCCCTGTCCCAGTCTTTTTTCCTACCGAGCATCGTAGTGAAGTGCTTTTCGATGTTTACTTTCTTAATCATTTCGTCACTAGGAAGATTGGCTGATGAAATGTACCTGGTAAGAGAGGACCAGGTTTTCTGGGTTTAATACTCTCAGTACCTGTTCCTTTCCTAGATATTCTGAGAATGGCTACATAAGCCAATTTGTCTATCACTAGATGAAGTGGTGTGAGATTTGTGATAATCTCAAGTGCACTGGTAGGACAGATTCCCATAGCTCCAGTGATACACACACAGGCTAGCCTTTGTACTTTGTCGTCGGTTCTCAACTAAAACATATAGAGCCCTCCACCAGTTATTCAGTGCAGATCTTTCCTCCTTGTTCTGCCTGAATTCTGACACCCGTCTGCGAGGTCACAATCTGAAATTGTCGAGGGAAAGGTTCAGGTCTACCGTTCTGGGACGCTTCTTGTCCAATAGAGTGTTTACATTGTGGAATGGACTTCCTTTTGCCGTGGTCGGCATCATCAGTGAATAGTTTCAAGAACTTTTTGGACAGATGGTTCGCGAGTGATGCTTCATGAATGTTTATCTCTGTGCTTGTCTTGTAGTGAATTTTCGTTTTCTTTCTCTTCTGTATTGTTTATGACAATTCTTCTTTGTTAAGTTTGATTTTTTTTTGAGTTCATAGATTTGTCTCAACTCTACTGTAATTGTAATAATAATAATAATAATAAAACTCGATGGAAAAAAAATCGTAACTGAACTCACCGTTATTTCCTCATTCGTCTCAGATTTCTTGAAGGTGAAAAGAACAACATGACTGGAAGCTCCGGCAATGCATAATTTCCTAGATTCCGCACAAAGAGATATGAGCTCTATCGCGAAAGGTTCATCTTCATTGTCCAACGACCTCGATTTGGGTTTTTCGAAGACCTTCGCCGTTTTTAACTTGTAGAGAACCTGAAGAGTGCCAGCGCTGGCGTCCCAGAATTTTAGGTTACCGTCTGCATGCCTGTAACAAATTTGAGAAGGCGTTTGTACTGGGTGTTTATTTAGCTTTTTGAGTTTTGTCAAAGTGACAGCTCTGACATTCGCATTCGGAAATATTGAAATCATGAATAGATGAACACTTGAAATTTATTTTTTCTTTGATCGTGGGAAAATTGACGCTATTTTGACCTGTTTTCTATGCGCAAAGCTCAACATTCCAGAATAGTGGGCAGTTGCTAAGCAACTAGAAAATAACAGTGCGGTAATATTCTTACCGCACTGCTGTAGCGTGCGGTAAGGTTACAAATGGATTATTACAATAAAATGAAACAAAGTATGGTTTTAATTTTTATATTCATAAAGTTGTTATAAAAGAAATAAAATAAACATCTAATTTATAACGATATTCTTGAACACAAATTAATTGTTGTTAATATTAACATTCTTTGTACAGTTTGTACAATTTGTAAATTGTACTGGAGGGCAACGAGAATTTATAGACGTTGAAACTGCATGGCTAATTGTTTGGTTTATCTCGTTTCGATCATTTTCATTTGAAGTCGAGGCAGGGGTGTTGAATATTTTATTAGCCACTTCTACTTTATTATTAAGTGATTCGTCAATATATTCTTCCGCCACATTGGAAGATTTCCATCCTCCGTGGCGCTTTAAAGAAAGAATATCAGCTCCAGCATCTACCAAATGTGTTGCCGATGATCTTCGGAAACAATGTCCTGTATAGTCTGTCAGATTTGGCAACTGTGAATAAATTGCAACAATTTGCGGCATTTTTCCTAATTGATTTATTCCAATGACTGTCTTCCATCGTTTTCCCTTGTTGAATTTAAAAAAAAATCTAGGATTTTCAAAATCATTAAGCCTAAATGATACGTTGAAAATTTGCTAACTCCATTCAACATTCGGGGGAGGATCATCCCCCATTCCCATCCTCCCCGTTAGGCCCGTGCCTGAGAATATCAGAATTTTGAAAACTGATCTCGCAGTAAAGGGACAACAAAAGTGTAATCAAACTACTAGACTACAATATCCGTTGTTGTTGAGCTTAAGCCGCGTAAAGGAACTTCGCTCCAAAAAACATTGTACCAATTTGTTGACGGTTCAATTTAATTTGAGGTTCCCAAGCTTTAAATCAGAACACCCTATATTGAGGAGCCCCTTTCTTCAGTACCAAGAGTTCAACTTCTGATTTTACAGTTTGAAGTTCCAGTTTGATAATCAAATATGCGTTATACAGAACAAAGAACTAATATAATATGTACCTATATATTTTCGTGTAGAGCTATTCTGTCTATTTTCGACAGATACTGTCGAAATTTCGCTTCATGTCGTAATCAGATTCAGTACGAAACTTTTAACCTATATAGCAAGATCCGGAACTTTGTACATGGCCGATTCAATTTATCGTTGCCGTATAATTTGAATATGGAAATTGAATTTCATTCCATTATCGTGAAATACGGACAGAACAAATTTGAAATCGAAATTGTTGCAGCTACGGTGAAACGTTTTTTTTTCTACGTAATTGACAGATATTCTCGGTTGCTTTAATTGCAGTTTATTATTCATGGAATTCAATTATGAACCCAGATGATATTTTGAAGTTGCTTTTCCGTTCCTCAAATTCGGTTGGATTTTATTACAGATATTTCATTAACTATTTAATCGTTGATTTCATAATTTGTACCGCCGCAAATCGATTTTTCCAGATGAAACCATTTATTTACAAGCTTTTTTTAATAATTTTATTATGACTTGTGTCGTTGGAGCTTTAGTTTTCGAGATAATTTTCGGCGAAGTTCTTTTGATGTTTTTTATAAAGGGTGTCCTGAGGTTAAGTTAAAAAAAATTGGTTCAAGCACTGACGTGAAGTCAGGAGCTTTTGCGCGTATGTTCTATTGTCCATTCTGCTGCATTGGACACCCTTTATCGAATTTACCATAGTAAATTATGTTGTCCATTCTCCTGTATTGGACACTCTTAATTCGAATTTACCATGGTAAATTCGAATTAAGTGTCCAATACAGGAGTCTACTATTGCTGCACGATGTGGTCTTGCGTTATCGTCAAGAAATTGGAAAGCTTCACCAATGGCAGCATGAAAATTTCGCACTACGTTGCCAATGACATGTTCCCTATAATGGGAAGCAGTCATATTGCCAGGACAAATGTGAAGGTCTGTGCGCCCGTTGTAACATATCCCAGCCCATACCATAACAGAGCCTCCTCGAAATGGATGAACCTCTTCCACATGACGGCGATTTCGGGGTATACGCGGCATAGTCCATACCCTTATTCTTCGAGAATCTGAAAATCGACCGTATCTGGATTCATCTGTGAAAAGTACACTACGCCATTGGACGTTCAGATTAACATGCTGCCTGGCCCATTCTAATCTTTGTCGTTTATGCTCACGTGTTAACGGAACACCCCTCAATGGACGTCTAGAAGACAGGTTAATCTCTCCCAAACGACGTCGGATGGTTTCAATAGAAATTTCAGGGCCATTGGCATTAAAAGTCGATTTCTCAGCATCCTACATAAAGAAAGAGGATATCTCCTCTCCAAAATGGTGAGAAAACGGCCTAGTGCGGGTGTTGTTATTCTTGGTCCACCCACCCTATGTCTTTCCTGCACCGAACCTGTCTGATTGAACCTATTCCAGAGTCGCGATATTACACTTTGCGATACTTGAAATGTTTCTGCCACAGCGACTTGAGTGAGGCCACCCTGTAGCATACCGATAGCCCTATTAGCCTCGGCGTTTGTTAATTTACGTCTTGGCATCTTAAGAAGCTCGTGAAATTTACTAAGTTCGATATCGCTAAGAGACTGACAATGAATTAACTGCATATTGAAATGCTAAATCTTACGAATAATGTGAAAAACTGCCAAACTCAGGAAAAAAGACGACCAGATGATGAAATATGCATTCAAATCGAATTAATAAGTTTTTATTGGCATTTGATCATGTTTTTTATATTGTCTTTAAAATTGTAAGCCCCTCAGAACAACTTAATATGATATCCCAGACTCTTGTGGAGCAGTTTATTAGGAATATTATTTATTTCCTGAAGCTAAACAGATCTGGGCGAGTTCAGTACCTTGATGGGTGACCACTATGGCTATAAATTTGACAGCGAGCAAAAGCTCCTAGCCACAGTATTTTTCCATCTTGTTGAAGTTTTAAAAATTGATTTAAGAAAAGAGAGGAGATTTGAACAGGCAGCGCAATGCTTTGCCATGCGCTGGCTACAGGCCTGTTTCAAAATACGACATCTTCTGGGATAACACGAGTATATCATCACAAGTCGTACGAGTCGAGAAGCGGCAAAATAGGTCGGTGTCGCAACACATCAACATCTCTCAGGACCCATCGACGAAAGGAAGACACACACATCGCAAACATCGTTACGATATAATCGACCCGGGAAACTCGTTCTCTTCCGAAGTCTCGAGGACGTTACGTCAAATTGGATTTTCCGAAGGAACAGCTTAGCGGGAAGAATCGAAAGGGAGAAATACGATTTTTTTTTTCATTTCCGAATCTCACTCGCTTCGTCATTGATTTATCGTCCTTCTCGTTAGAGGAGCAGATGGCCGCAATTTGCAGACGTTTGCGCCGGATGAAAATCGAGATGATGAACTGCGAACAATGCGCTAAGAATATTTTTTCGAATGAATACAGCATCTTTGGCGGCGTGTAGGGGGAATTTAAGGAAGCTCGTATTACGTCTACAGCTTCGAATACATTAACATATAAGAAAGTTACTGTCGCTAATTGCTCATAACTAAAAGACACACGGCATATGATGTTTATCGATTTGAATAATCAAGAAATATTCTCTCGTGAGGAAAGGGGAAAGTATCATTCAAGGCAGATTAGTTGCAACATATCCTCAGGAAAGATCAGCCTTGACAATATTGTATATTGTTGTAGGGGTTAACGTTGCACTGCGACCTTAAGGTATATTGTGGCCCCAAGTCAGAGCTTTCGATGTCTACCAGTTCCACAGTTCTCATGAACTCCAGTATCTGGGATGGCCTCAAGGAGGCTAGGTCTTCGCCCCTGCAGATTTCTTGCCCAAAGCATTCCTTGGATTGGTTTGAGATGGCGAGGCATTCCGTTATCAGGTGATCAGGAGTTCCATCCTCCTCCTAACAGAATCTGCACTCGTCAGTTTCTGCTGGCCCTAATCTAATCATATGCTTCCTATGGCTATGCGCCATTGTCCTGTGAGGAAATCAGTGAGGAGGTGCAGCTTGCTTTTACTGAGGTCCATATACTTCTTGGATTTGACAGTCTCAAAGTTCCGGAGGAACTTTTTGGAGTGATACATTCCTGGGAGATATCTCCAGAGTATACTCCTTTCAGTTTCTTACCTCATCCGAAATCCACTTTTGTAGATGTATCTACCTACCCCACAGTAAGGTTCCGGGCCAATAAAAGGGGTTCGTGCTCCTTTCTTGGCAAGTGTGTTGGCTTCCAAATTTACAGCGACATGGCAAAAGACTTTGTTAAGGTTCATCATGATACTCTTGACAGGATCTTCTCATCGTTCAGGATAGTCGGGTCTTTGTCTTGCTGGCTCGAATCTCACCTAACGAATTGGCGACAGTATGTAGTGGTCAGTAGCGTTTCCTCCGTCATAGTAAATGTAAGTTCGGGAGTACCTCAGGGCGCCCATCTGGCTCCTATTCTTTTTACACTGTACATCGACGATATTTCCAAATGTTTTTTGAACACTCGCCAAGTGCTGTACGCCAAGGAATTCAGTTTATGTTGAAGGACCTAGACAGGGACGGGCCGAAGCCAAACTTTGGGAGGGGAAGTCGGACGGAGATTCCAACTGCTTCGAAATGTTCCAATTGCTTTAAAATTTTTCCCACTGCTTTGAAAATTCGTTCAACATTTGGGGGGATTGGTAAATTTTCAATTTCCCGCACAGTAACTTCAAATTCGACATCCACAAAGGTAACTCAATAAGTCTCATGTATTGAAGTGCTGCAAGTGCAAGTCTTACCCTTCTGGTGCCTCTAACAATCTACAATATACTGGAACTCACGATAACCACCATCTCCCAATTTTACCCGCCAAAAATCTGCTAGATTTCGAGTACTCACCCAGTCACTATAATCTCGCTGTAACTGCAAGACTGCGCCGACCACGTACCGCCACCTATCGGCCAATCCATCTCCGAAAAACCTTGTTTTTTCACCGATCCGGCCCTTCCGACGGAATAGAAGGCCGGTATCAAATCCGCAGGACAGTCGGCCAGGTAAGCACAGCTCGTGACTGTGGATTCGTGGATGTCCATAGGGTACGGGTTCTCTAGGGGAGGGAAACCGGACGTGTGAAGGTCCATCACAACCAGATCGTTCTGAAGTAGGGCTATTATGGCGTAGGGGTCTTGGAGATCTGGAATATAAGTATTAACATAATTTTTCGACGAGAATGATCGAAGAATCTATTGATACTTAGAGCATCTGACGCGAGCCATAGAAGTACGATTGTAATCACAATCGTTATGGAAGTCGTGGAATTCCACGATTCAAGCGATAGAAATAGAAGCTAAACTTCCATGACGTAAGCGACGTACGAAACACTCGAAGATCTGCTTTCACTCCGATCGCGTGAATCGCGGAGACTGAAGATGCTGGAATTACAATCGTACGCGCATGGCTGCATGGAAACAATCAAAGTGGAAGACTCCATAGATCTCGATCGACCGACAAGAAAGATGACAGAATTTAAAATTTAAAATACGTTTACTGAGGTTGCGATTCTTATTTATCCTTAACTGAGAACCTCAGTTAGGACTTAACGGAGATTGAATGCTTTGTGAATACGGCGGGTAGCCAAGGAAGCACCTGGTTAGCCTTCGAAAGGGGTAATAATAGCTCATAGCTCTTAATCAGAACATTAACTCACCACTAGGATACGGGGATTCACAGAGCGTTATAAAATCGACAACTGTGTGCTCCATTTCTAAAACGGTAGTAGTTTTGTTATGAACAACGGTTATACAGGGTGTTTTTCCGGCTTGGTCCTTCGGCGTTCCTCCGGAAAAAATCACGAAAGCTTCTCTGAAAATTAAACGTAACTGAATATGTTGAGGGAATATGGAAAATGCTACCTACCCTGTTTTAGACGTTTTCCATTCGACTTTGTTTATAGGTTTGCAGGGTTCCGCTTTTCCATCTTTAACTTTAGCTAGAAACAGTTTGGATAATCGAATTACACTTTATGAACAGGCTATCAAACGACTTGTTCTTTCACTCACCTAAGGGTTGAGATATATGTGTGTATTTCGCGTTAGATCTAAGACTCCACGTTGTTAGGGTTCCGTCTGTATGAGAACACATAAACTGCTTTCCTTCATAATGCCAGGTGATAGATCTCAGTTCATAAGTAATCCACCGCATCTCTGGGAGCTTGCTCCTGAGATCCCATAACACAACAAGTCCGGACTCGAATCCAATCAACAACTACAACAAATAAAGCACAAAAACTCAAGATATCTTAAATAATTCAAACGAAATAATACATCTGCTCATTAGAAATATATTTAGACGGCACTTTGCTCAAACGTATTGCTTTAAACACATATAATTACTATCCTTATATTTGAAGTGATAATTTTTGAAAAATTTAACACTTTTTATAACCTACAAATTTGAATGTTCCGAGTGCCGAAGAAAACCTAATAAAGTAGGCAAGACCAATTGGGTCTCCTTGGTATAGGTTCCTGGTCACTCGGGAACTAAAGGAAATGAGGAGGCCAACACACTTGCGGAGAAAGGAACAATATGGATCTCAGTAAAAACACGCTGCACCTCCTCACTGGTTTCCTCACAGTGCACTGTGACACCAGGAAGCATATGATGAGATTAGGGCTAGCAGAATCTGATGAGTGCAGATTCTGTTGGGAGGAGGATGAAACTCCTGATCACCTGATAAAGGAATGCCTCGCCATCTCAAACCAACGCAAGGAATGCTTTGGGCAAGACATCTGCAGGAGCGAAGACGTAGCCTCCTTGAAGCCATCCCAGATACAGGAGTTCATCAGAACTCTGGAACTGGAAGGCGAGCTGTAGATGGTAATGACATCGACAGCCCTGAAGGGGGACACAATAGACCTTAAGGTCGCAGTGCAACTTTACCCCCCACAACAATATACAGGATCCGCCATCTAACGTTTTTTTTCAACTAGTGCTTATTTCGTGAATGGTAACACTTAGCTCATGTCTCATTTGACAGATAATTAGTTTTATCCTTCCGCTGAACGAATATGGTTGTGTATAAGCTTGAACAACGCTGGGAAATATTGCGAATTTACTTTGAAAATAATGGTAATGTTGCAGAATGTGTGCGAAAATTGCGTACGGATTTTGGAAGAAGAGAAGCACCGTCAGCTCCGTATGTTCGTTATCTTGTGAAAAAAGTGAGAAAAACTGGCATCCTCATCGATAAACCAAAGCGTGAAAAGCCAAAAACAGTGCGTACTCCCGTGAATATTGCTGCTGTGGCAGAAAATGTGCGTGAAGCGCCATCAACATCAATTCACCGTCGTTCTCAAGGATTAACATTTCGGACACATCATTGAGTCGAATTTTGCATAAAGACCTTGGTATGACGCCATACAAAGTCCAATTGGTTCAGGAGTTGAAGCCAACTGACCATCCAATGCGTTTTCGCTTCGCTAAGTGGGCCTGCGATCGACTTACAGAAGATGCCGATTTTGCCAAAAAAACCAACTTTTCAGATGAAGCACATTTTGATCTTGGCGGGTATGTAAGCAAGCAGAATTGTCGCATTTGGGGCACAGAAAACCCGCACACATATATTGAAAAGCCGAAACACCCAAAACGAGTCACTGTTTGGTGCGGATTTTGGTCCAGAGGCATAATTGGGCCATTTTTCTTTGAAAATGAGCAAGGAGTGGCCGTTACAGTCAATGGCGATCGTTATCGGGCCATGTTGAACAAATTTTTGTCCACAAAAATTGAAGAGGAGGATAGTGGCAACATTCGGTTTCAACAGGACGGCGCTACGTGCCACACAGCCGAAGCTACACTCGATGTTTTGCGCCCTGTTTTGAAGATCGCATTCTCAGCCGCAGAGCTGATGTCGTTTGGCCACCTCGGAGCTGCGATTTGATACCGTTGGACTATTATTTGTGGGGTGCCGTCAAAGATAAGTGTTACGCCAACAATCCAGAGACAATTGACGCTTTAAAGGACAATATTCTTGAAGCCATTGGTGAAATACAGCTGCACACAATCGATAATGTGCTTAAAAATTGGACCGATCGTGTAGGCTACTGCATGGCCAGCCGAGGCAGCCATTTGAATTAAATTATTTTCCATTATTAAACGAAAGGATTGTACTTTCACATAAAAAAAGAAATTTGAGAAAATATTCAGTAGTTTCTTTTATTGCATTAAAAAAAAAAAGTTATTTGGCGGACCCGTTAGAATACAATATCTTGCCTCTGGCGTCTATAGAAGAACTTCAATGGTAATTTGTTGAGCTCCTGGTTTTTTCCCATTAAAATGAAAGGAACTGCTAGTTTTGAAGATTTCCCAAAGACCAAATATTCTAGGAAATATTTGTTTGGATACAATCCCATAAAAATGCCCTGACCTAGGATAACTAAAATGGTAAAATGACGTCAGCACTGATAGAGCTTAAAGACGCGCTGTTAGCCAATGTCTTATCAGAAAATTTCCTTAGAGGTGGATAGGATGATATGGTTTGGTGATATAGCCTCCTGGAAATCCAGATAATGCACCCCTAGCGGTTTATAGGGTTTTGGTGCATTGCAGATAATGTTTTATACTGTCCGGTTCAATACTATTGAAAATCCCGAACAGTTGATTGTTTCAACCAAATTCGAGATTTTTCAAGAGTAGCCAACCTTTTCGACAAGCTAAATTTGTCTCTCCGGTAACATTAGTTACCGTGATTTGGAATGTGTATGGTTTGAGCTAGTTTTAGCGTAATTAGTGGATAACACCGAGAATCTGGGGAATATTAACATTTTTGTAGCCCTAAAATCCCGATCCCACAGTGTACACAAATACTCACCTTACTAGCATCTAGAGGATTATCACTAAGATGTACAATGGCACCTGGTCGGTTTTTCCTTGTCCTGCAACACAAAAATATCAAAAAAGGGTACATCATCCCCATAGAAACGCCACAGAAAAAGTACAAAACACATCACCATTAATTTCGTGTTGTATTGTACTTGAGACGTAACCCAGCGAATTTTCCAACGTGGAACGTGGAAAAATTAATCTACGAAAACGGCCGAGAGCACCCTTTGTTCTCATTCGGATCCATTATTCCTTATATCTGTCATATTTCAACCTCTTACGAACCCGCCATTTTTCATTTGCTCATCCGCCATAATCAGAGCGGAGAGAACATCGTACCGAAAAATGGAAAACGAATCTTCTCCGCCCAAATTAATGTTTCGCTGTTTCCTGTTCCCCTCCGTCCTACATGCATCGTAGGTTATGGGCTTGATTGATTGCCTCTGTAAGAGGCAACGTGGACTCCGAGTTTATTTATGGGTATCGATAATGCGGATTGCAGAAAAACCATCCGAGACATAGATAAATGAACATCCGCTTGTGTTATCTATGGATTACGGTATATACAGGTCGAATGAAAAATTATATATGACTAGCTGGCCCAGCGAACTTCGTACCGCCTAACTTAATAAAAAAAAATGTTAGCTATGAATGAAGTTTTATTATTTTTTTCGATTAATTGCTTACTTACAACGCGCGAACACGCGACGTATAATTGTCCATGCGCCATGTCCACGCATCAAAGGAAAAACAAAATTGTTCCATTATGAGAATCCATCCAAGATACCTATTTTGTTTATGCTTTGTTTGTGGCACAGATCACTTCAATTGTGTACAATTGTGTCGTGATATAAAGAACACCCTGTATAGTAATGGTTTATTTTCAATGATGTATGCCTCAAACGTATATTTTTCAACACAATTGAATGAAATTGTACGATTGGCGTGATAAACAGCAAGTTGCAATTGACGTTGAAAGAAAAACGCCCTGTATCACAATTTCGGACAAGTACATTATAATAATCCATCCAAGGAGCCTATTTAGTTAATGCTTTGTTTGTGGCACAAACCACTTCAATCGTTTACAATTGTGCCGTGAGAAAAAGAACAGCCTGTATAGTAATAGTTTATTTCCAATGATGTATGCCTCAAAACAATATTTTTTAACTCAATCGAATGAAATTGTACGATTGGCGTGAAAAACAGCAAGTTGCAATTGTCAAATAAAAAATAATTAATTAATCCTTTTAAGAGTTATAACTCTGAACCAATTTTTTTTAAATAATGCAGGTTCTATTGGGACACCCTGCATTTATTTAACATGCAGTATCCGCCTGATTTTTACTGAAATATTATGGCGAATTTTCGGGCTCAACTTTGAACCTACATATACGCACGAGTAAATTGACAGAGGGTTATTCGCAGATTTAATCGTTCCACCCCGCCGAATACTGTACAAACATACGTTTGAATCGCCCAACCGTTTCATACAGATTTCCCTCCCCTAAAATATATATACTTACGCTTCGATAGCTTTGTTCCAGTTTATAACGTAGCCTGATAGATGAAAATTCTCTATTTGCACTACATGAACGTTACCCTTCTCTGTGCCTACGTAGATCCATTTCGACTGCATCGGCAAATGTACGCAGGTCATCCTGAAACATGTGGAATCGTGAAAAAATTGGAAAAGCACTTATGCGATAAGAGCACTGAGCAACTTATACAAGCGGTTTTAGAGGGAAGGTCAAATGTTCCCCTAGAAGAAATTAACAACTCCATAGATAGCATGCCTCGTCGAATTCGTGATTGTTTCGATGCTAGAGGTGGTAATACTGATTATTAAAATCATTTTCGAAATTTTTTTATAGAAATCTATACTTCTTGTTATTTGTTCATCATTAAGAAAATTGTAACAATTTTTATTTTATTTTTGTAATGAACTTGGTTTGGAAAACTGCTCTTTACCACTCAATAACTCTTCCTCAAATTAAATTCTATTTCTCGAAACTACTGGGCGATTCCATATAAGTTTAGCTGTGAGTATGTCAACTACTCACTTCTCCTTCTGAAACTTGAGGCTCTGCACCACCTGGGGCACCTTCTGCCTATAGTTCCAGAGATGCAGGGTGTCGTCAGCCGTCGCCGTCACCAGAGCACCCTCGTTGACCAGGAACTGAAGATGAAGGACGGCGGCCGAACCCGGAGGACCGTCCATGTCGTGGCGGACGTGGATGTCGACGCCTGGTTGACCTAATCTGCGGTTGTGCGTCAAGGAAATTGATGGTGAATTTGCATCTCGGATAAGAACGACACACTGTTGGGGATCGATATGGAATTGCTTATTCCTGAATTTCAGGAAGTTTGATATTACGTTGTTCGGTCAGGGGAGAACTTTGGGTCGGGGTAATAGACGGGTATTATTATATAATAGTGGATGTTTCAATTACACGAAAAGCGTATATGCCGGATATGGAAAACACGATATTCCCGGAAGAGGAAAAGATTGCTTGTCGTGGCGCTGGGGCAAGCAATGTATACTGACTGACAAAGAAACTGTAACACCCAGATGGAGCTGTTTAAATTTTATTTTTTTTGCGTATGTTCTGGGGAACATCGCGTTATCATTTTGCCCAAATGTCAAATTTCATTCTGTGGTGCCGTCTGGCTGTTGCCACGATAACTTGAGAACGGAAAGAGCTAGTGACTTGAAATTTTCAGGGTAGGTGGCGCATCCCAATACGACGGACAAGTTCGTTAATGGGTATAATCGTCCCAATGGTATCCGAGTAATAATTTTGTTTTCAACCAATATAGATCCGATCGAATTGAAACTTGGTGAGTAGTTGTAGAATATGAACCTAAGCACGTTTGTGAAATTTTGTACGAATCGTATGGCTAGAAAATCATTAAAAAATATTAAAAAAATATTTTTGTTGTCACGATAACTTGAGAACGGTAAGAGATAGCGGCTTGAAGATTTCAGGTTAGGTTGTGCATCTGAATGCGACATTCGAGTTTGTTTATAAGCATAATCGGCCAAACGGTTTTAGAGTTATTAGCCATCTGAAATTTGGTTGTTTTTTGTTCCTCATTAAGTCGAAAAAATACTAAACCGAATTCTTGCAAAATTTCGTGAGGATAGTATTTGTAGAAAATTTTTAATAAATCATTGAAAATTGAAAAAAAAAATTCTATATATCAGTAACTATTAGTCTGAAATTGCTGAAATTTTGCAAGAGCCTTTAGAACCTAACTATACTGCGAAGTTTCAAGTTTTAACACGATCGGTTAAATATTGCAGCCTTGTGTGAGTTCACTAGATGGGTGACCGTTGCCTCGATAACTTTCGAACGAAAGGAGATAGGGACTTGAAATTTTCAGGGTAGGTTGCGTATCCGAATGGGAGAGTTGAGTTCGTTTTTGGGCATAATCGGTCTAACGGTTTCCGAGTTATACCCACCTGGAATATTATTTCTTTGATAACTCAAAAACTAAATAGTCGATCGAATTGGAGCTTGGTAACTAGTAGTAGAAAATCAACATAAAGACGTGTTTAATTTTTTTTTTCTTGAAGTCAGGATAGAAAGCAATGATGAAAAAATTAACACATTATTGTCTACCTTCAATTCTTCTTTAAGAGAAGAATACATAATTATTCTTGAAATATATTACTGGAATTAATGTCATATTTGAATAATCAAAGTAAAGAGAATTATGAGTTTAGTTACTAACATATTGATTGAAATTCAATTGAATTCCAGTAATATTCAATTACTTATTCTTAACCAATAAATGTCCATTGATAGATCTAAAGGTGATGAGGTGAAACATAAAGATATATTCTCATTAGTGATAGAAAAACTGGCCTAAAATCCCTCTCTACCCATCACGAGATTTAATATCCACAAATGAGCCTCTCACCTTACAAGATCATAAAGTGTGGTTAATTTAAAGTTAAGTTTTGAAGCCTTCAGCAAAATTTCAGCGATATCATTAAAAATAATACATAACCTTTCAAACGTCCCCTCTCACAAATATACTCCTCTGAAGGCACCTGGATTTCTTGAAGAAGAATCGCCTCCTCTATTTCTCAAAGATATTGACTCTTGTTCATAGAAATCCCTTCAATATTTAGTTGCCTCCTCCTAAGGAGGATCTCTTTCAAAACCAGGTCTGACCGCTAATGTAGGGCTATCATCTCCCATAGATTTGTGATGAAATAACACGATTTTTCCAAGAACATACGCGCAAAAATGTGTCATCATGACATTCATATTTTTGAAGGTTCTCGCAAAAATACGACCATAGACAACATATCATACGACGCGACGATTCGCATCCAGCTACAGAACTCACAAAAGGCTGCTCGGTTCTCCCACAATATGGATGCGATCGTGTTCAAACTTGGAACTCTGCAGTAGAGTTAGGTACTGAAGGCTCTTCCAAAATTTCAGCCATGCCGGACGAATTGTTTATGATATATAGATTTTTTTTTCAATTATTTTCAATAATTTTTTTGAAATTTTCTAGTGATACCATCCTCACGAAATTCTGCAAGAATTTTCGCGTTGGCATTCTACAACTAATAACCATGTTTGAATTCAATCGGTTCAGTATTTTTCGAGTTAATGAGGAACAATAAACAACCAAATTTCAGATGGCTATAACTCTAAAACCGTTTGGCCGATTATGCTCATAAACAAACTGAAATGTCGCATTCTGATGCACATCCTAACCTGAAAACTTCAAGCCGCTACCTCTTTCCGTTCTCAAGTTATCGTGACAACAAAAATATTTTGTAATAATTTTTTAATAATTTTCTAGTCATACAATTCGCACAAAATTTCACAAAAGTGCTTAGGTTCATATTCTACAACTACTCACCAAGTTTCAATTCGATCGGATCTATATTGGTTGAAAACAAAATTATTACTCGGAAACCACTGGGCCGATTATGCCCATTAACGGACTTGTCCATCGTATTGGGATGCGCCACCTACCCTGAAAATTTCAAGTCGCTAGCTCTTTTCGTTCTCAAGTTATAGTGGCAACGGCCGGACAGAATAAAATTTGACCTCGAATTCTTCATTGAGGAGTCGAACTAAATCGTTTGAGACCATTTTCGTAAAAAAATTCGAAAGTAACAGACATTTGGGCAAAATGATAACGCGATGTTCTCCAGAACATACGCGCAAAAAGCGATTTAATTCAAGAGAGGAATCTTCTGTTGGAATTAATGTACAACTGCAAGCCTCCCCTGTGTATTTATTCAAGAAACTGGTGAATGGGTCTTCATAATCTCGAAAATCTATATACATCGCTGCCGGGACCCTTTACCGAATCCCCATTTTGTTTCGCATGACGGCTAGGAACCCAGATTGAGCCCCGTAGACTTAACGCACAAGCTACACGGACGGAAATAGTTTCGCGCTCCTTTGTGCAAGAATTTCATCATCTCCAGAGGGTCGATCAGGCGGAAGATCGATGTTGCCGAGCGGAATTAATTAGTTTGCGTATATCCTATTGGCCGGACCGCCCGGACGCCCTTGATCACGGACGAAATTTGACTGGGAACAATTTGAACTCACGTAACTCGAACTTTTAACAAGAAGGATAGTGGAACATTTCGATATGAAAGGAAGGAAGTCTGATGAAGTTTTCATCAAGTTTTGGGTAAGAGTAGAATGTTATTAGGAATGAAGGAAAATAGAAGAGGCGACGAGTTAGGGGAGGAAGGGGTTTCAAACTTCAAGTCCCTTTGAGGGCTAGAATGCAAAGGATTCATTAATATGTTCTTGAAATTCTTCAAGGAGCTTACGAGACTTGTTTTGAAAAGAGATTTTAATATATAGGGTGACTAGTGACAAATAGTCAAAACAATAGTTGAAGTAGGGAGACCTCTATACTGATTCTAAACATGGTTTGGGGTGGAATTATGATTGATTAAAGAACACATTCGACAAACCCTAACATTTCAAGAGGCCCATGAAGCCATTCTCAGAATATGTAGGAAAGGAACAGGTAATGAGAGTATTAAAAACCAGAAAGCCTGGTCCTCTCTTACCAAGAACATTTCATCAGCCAATCTTCCTAGTGTAAAAATGATGAGGAAAGTAAGCATCGAAAAGAACTCCACTACAACGCTCGGTAGGAAGAAAAACTGGAACAGGGAATCCAACACCTAAGTTCTTGAAAAAATGCTATTAAATGGTACACAGACGGTTCAAAAGCCAGGAGCTGGAGTACATGGGGTAGACACCAAATGCTCACTATCGTTATGCTCCTATACGAGCATCTTTCAGGCGGAAATACTTGCAATCGAAAGATGCTTCGAAATGAACCTAGAAAGAAACTATCACAGCAGTGATATAGAAATCTATTCTGACAGTTGAACCGCTATTAAAGCTCTTAAGCTCCCGTGTTATCGAGTCTTAGCTAATATGGGAGTGCCGAAGAAGACTCAATGAAGTAGGCAAGAACAACAGGGTCTCCTTGGTCTGGGTTCCTGGTCAAGCGGAAATTAAAGGAAATGAGGATGCCAACGCACTTGCCAAGAAGGTAGATACACCTACAAACGTGAATGATGAATGATGGAGGAAGAAACCGGAAGAGGTATACTCTGAAGATATCTCCCAAGAATGTATCACTCCAAAAAGTTCCTCCGGAACTTTGACACTATCTGATCCAAGAAATATATGATCTCAGTAAAAACACGCTGCACCTCCTCACTGGTTTCCTCACAGGTCACTGCTGTCTTAGGAATCATATGATGAGATTAGGGCTAGCAGAAACTGACGAGTGCATCTGTTGGGAGGAGGATGAAACTCCTGATCACCTGATAACGGAATGCCTCCCCATCCTAAACCAGCCTGTGACAATCTGTCATTTTGGAAATGATATTAAAGTTCCATATCCATTCGAAAAGGCAGTACCAGTTCCAATCAATGTTTTTTTAATTTCTATTGAACATCTTCGAACATCTGAAGTTCTGAATAATCATCGCTTGGTCATACCTGGTTTTGAAATAAGCCCTCCTGGCCTTATGAGCAACGGCATTTTCTTATTTAATTCAAATATTGAAGGGATTTCTAAGAGTGAATATATTTGAAAACTAGCGAAGGCGATTCTTCCTCAAGAGATCCATGCGGCTACAGAGGAGTATATTTGTGAGAAGGGACTTTTGAGAGGTTATGTATTTTTTCTATTATATGTTCGATTTTTTTCCCTCTTGTCTTTTCGTTTTTCAAATTAATTTCGGGTACTTTGGAGAAACCTCTCTGATTTTTGATCAATAAAGAAATGCCCATCAGTATTTTTAATTCTAAACAAATTGAATATTTACAAACCACAACATCCACAGGGACAGGGTTTTTTGCTGAGGTTTTTCCCTAAATTATTGTTATCCTTACATAGTATGAAACAAAGTCGCTTCCCGTTCTCTATTTGTTCCTATGTATGCTTAGATCTTTAAAACTACGTGAAGAATTTTGATGCGGGTTTTTTAATAGATAGAGTGATTCAATAGGAAGGTTTACATGTATAATACATTCATAATATATTAGAGAAACACTGATAATTTTAGAGGTTTCGAATGTGATGTCGTAAATAAACACATTGGTATATGTCTATCTCTTAAGGATAACCCACAATAACCATTTTTTTCATCTTTTACATTCTATTAGAAATAATGGCTTGATTACGAAGCTATTTTAAGCAATACAGCATTGATCCTTATCCAATTAAGTACCTTACATGCATTGTGCATTTAATATTGATCAATATGTCCCTTTACAGCATGTAATTTAAATAAATATTTTCGAAGATATCGCAGATGTAAAATGCACGGACATAGCGGTTGCGGTGGTACCGACCGGGGGGTCGGCACAATCAGGATAGGGATAGAACTCGAATACAGAGAGCCAGAGAATCATCTGTAGAGCGTGAGGCTCGCCTCAGCCAGGATAGATGTATTGGTTCCCCAAATTCCTCTGATACCATCGGATATACTGATCCAATTTAAACGCCTATAATTTCCGGTAAAGATATATTTTGCAATGACCATTAATAAATCGCACGTTCCAACTTTCAACGCTACAGGCTTATATTTGAGCGTTGAGTGTTTTTCACATGGCCAATTATATGCCGCTCTTTCAAGAGTAACCTCTAAAGAAAGCATGTTTGTATTGTCTAACGACAAAAATGCTGTGAACGTTGTATATGAAGAAATTCTGTAGTATATTTAGTATCAGAATTTCCACCGTGCGAAGCCGGTGCGGGCAGCTAGTTTAGACTATTTTAACTACACAATATGCCTTACTGGGGAAATTTGTCTTTCCCGCAAAATGTCCGTCCTAATATCTTGAATAAAGTTTACAGGAATGGCATGCTATTTCACCATGCCATATACTGACTTGTAGACGAACATCTGAATAATGTATTCCTGGATAGATGGATCGGAAGAGATGTTCCAAGCCTGGTCTCCAAGTTCCTTAGATCTCGCACCCTTGGATTTTTTCTAACTGATGCTTCAATTCTTTGAATTGACTGTTCTCGAAAATGTATTCTCTCTGTGCACATCATACTTTTCAAACATAAAAATCTAAAGGGGTGAGATCTGGGAAACCTGGAAACCAAGTGTTGGAGATTGAAATCGCATGGATTTAGTATGCCCGTGTGCGGAGGCTCTTAGTGCCGCTCTGACTGTCGGAGCATATGGATTTTCCTACCCCTATATTAACTTCTCACCGCTTTGTTGAACTGGCAGCAACCAAACACTTTCACCATAAGGAAAACAAGGTCGAACATTCCAAAAACAGCGACCGCAGGATCAACATCGCAATCAAAACTTTCTTCATACACGATCCCTATCCTTTCATTATAAACCGCCGTATATTCGATCAAAATCCTTCCGCAACAAGTTCAACTCCATATTGAAAGCTTCGGTTCATTACGAAGGGTGGCAGGAAATTGAATTTCAAACATACACACGCGGATGCCCTTCCCGCACATCCCGGGATTTAAGGGTTGGCGCGCGGAACGGTTTGCAGGGAATTCTCGGATTATCATCGTATACGCGGGGATCTCTGGTAATTTGGAAAGTTTAGAACTAAACCTTTCACGAATTCCGCAACATCAGAATATCTAGAATATTTATGAAGCTGCTACCGATGGCGGGTGGGCGTCTCTGTCTTTTCGTGCGATATAAAATTGGGGTTCGGTGTGGGGACGAAACGTAATGGTGCTGATGGAATTATTTTTTGATGAGGGTGTTGCTTCTGTCGAGTTCTCCGAAAAATGGTATTCTATAGGCTATGTCATTGGATGAGGTTATTCCGATAAGCGTTATATCATCAGGATCTAGCTAGGGTTCAAGGGGTGCAGTACACCGGTTTTATCAACACTCACGGGGAGACAGGGTTTTTTGCTGAGGTTTTTCCCTAAGCTCTTGTATCATACGCAGAATTGTATGGTACCCCGTTACACCAACCTCTGCTAACACATAAAAAACTCTCAGTCAAAAGAATATATATATATATCAGAATCATCACTTCCGAGTACTAAGTAGACAGGAGTGACCCCTGGCGTTGAAACAACCAAGCTCCTCACTGGACAAGGCAAATTTGATAGTGTCAAAATCCGAGGCTGTATGCTTTCAATGGCTGTCAAACACAAACCAAATGACGCAGCTCGCTCAAAACTCCACAGAAGTTTATTGACAGATGGTAAAGGGTTTTCCAATAAGAGGTGTTATTTTGAATAGCCCGCTATTTCGGTAGATGTCACTTTTTAAGCTGTCATTTTTTGACATTTGACAAGTAGAAACTACGCCATTAATAAAAATGGAACGATACACGCTTCAAGAACGCATTGAAATTATTTAAATTCACTATAAAAATGGTGAAAATTTTGTAGAGACGGTTCGTAAAACTCGAACATTTTTGGGTCGTCGTGAAGCACCTTGATGGACCGCAATAAAGAAATTGGTGGAAAAATTCGAGCTGTTCGGACAAGTTAGTTATGTGAAGAATAAAACCCGTGCACGTCGCTCAATAACAGCCGAGAATATTGCTGCTGTAGCCGAAAGTGTTGAAGAAAACCCAGGTTTGTCCATTTCTCGTCGTTCTTTGGAATTAGGCATTCCCCAAACGTCATTACACCGTATTTTGCATAAAGATTTGGGTCCTAAGGCTTATAAAGTTCAGTTAACACAAGAACTCAAGACGGTCGATCATCAACAACGTCGTGTCTTTGCTGATTGGGTCGTTCAAATGCATGAAAATGATCAGAAATTCCATCGAAAAATCATCTTCAGTGATGAGGCCCATTTCCACCTCGGTGGCTTCGTCAACAAGCAATCTGGGCATCTGGGGCTCGGAAAACCCAAGAGTTATTGTTGAAAAGCCTCTCTATCCTCAACGTGTGACTGTTTGGTGCGGTTTATGGTCCGGCGGAGTCATTGGACCTTACTTTTTCGAAAATGAGGCTGGATCAACAGCTACGGTGAATGGATTGCGCTATCGAGAGATGATTAATGATTTATTATGGCCGGAATTGGATGGTATTGATCTGGACAACGTTTAATTTCAACTTCAACGTCTTTTGCGGGAAAAGTTTCCGGACCGTGTTATCTCTCGAAGAGGTGATCACAATTGGCCACCGAGATCTTGTGATTTAACACCTTGCGACTTCTTCCTTTGGGGCCACGTGAAAGAGAAGGTCTACGCCAATAGCCCAGCGTCAATTCAAGACCTCAAAGATGGAATTCGTGAGGCTATCGAGGACATAGGGCAGCCACTTTGCGATTTGGTTATGGAAAATTTCATTAAAAGGATATGGTCCTGTAAGCGTGGTCGTGGTGGTCATTTGCCTGATGTTATTTTCCACTATTAACGGCATAGCTTCTTCTTTATAATGAAATAAACGTCCGATCATTTATATTGAAAAATGGCATTTTACCTTGAATGTCAAAATAACACCTCTTATTGGAAAACCCTTTAGTTGACAGGAGCAATGTTGCATCTGAAGTTACTAGACAGAAAATTCTAGAAGTCGCTGTTTTATCAAACTACCCTCGTATTCCCGACAGTGATAGTTCCATGACAACATCCTAGGGAGTATTCTGAAGCAGCAAAAACCATGACTCAAGTTCGCCGTATCTTTCTGAAAAGTCAACTTTGAAAGTCGATACTGAAGTCGATCCGCACACAAAGCTCATTCCATCAAACAGAAGCTTAAAAACGCACCCGGTATGGAAGGCGTAGAATTGCCACGAATGGAGCAGGAGAAGCATAATATACCAGCACAATGGAACTCTGCGAATGGCATATCTCTGTTTACAAAGCCCTTCATTGTTTATAACAAAACAACGACGCTTCGGGCGAAGCTGTTCATTACAACCAGTTACAGGTGTTGTGTTCCGTATACAATTGTTAGAAGCATCAACGTTTCGAAAGTTACTTTGCAGGGCGCGAAATAACTGAAATGATACCTTATCCTGATCCTTAGATGCATGTTGTAGATCGGCCGAGTCGAGAAAATGAGAATACTTTGATATAATTAAAAAAATATCAAGAAAATTCTCCGAAATCAATGAAATGGTGAATCTTCCATGAGGGGTGTAGTTTATTATTTAATTCCACCCAAGCAGAGACCAATGTTACGAGCAATCCACAGAGTGGGCTCTCATCGAATTGAACAACAAAAGACCGGTTTCGTTCTAAGTTTGGGGAAAATAATATACGCTAGGATCTATAGTTTTGAGTAGTCGTAGCGAGGAGCTTGGTTGATTGAACGCCAGGTGTCACTTATGTCTACTAAGTACTCGAAAGTGATTGATGGGTTTGATAAGACCGATTTCCTCGTAGTGTTTTTGGCGCTCTAGTTCCTCGGAACGGGGTGCTTATCAATTTGCCCGAATGTCTGTAATTTTATTGAAAATGATCGAACGATTTGGTTCGACTCACGGATCAAGAATTCGTGGTCAAAATTGATTCTGTCCGGCCGGCCATCCGTTAACACGATAACTCTCGAACGAAATTAATTAGACAGTTGAAATTTTCAGAGTATATTTGGGAGATACATATCTCTGTTAGGCACGCTGACAAAATTGGCCTAATGGTGCTCATTTGTATTTCTAAACAAAGCAGCTCGCTTGTAAAACTTAAATGTTTTGGGTTAACTGGTTTATTTTTGCATGGGTGGTCTCACCCTTGAAATTAATATTTTCCACGGAAAGATAATTGCAAGTAAAATATCTTGTAATACTTCAACCCTTGTAGAAGTATTTATGACCTATTTCCTGTGAAATATTGATAAAATGCATACAACAACTAACACATTGCCAGAGCTGTGAGTCCTTTGTCTAGATTCTAACCCATACAAAAATCTAGAATTTTCCGATTAGATCGCCACGGCTTTGGCTATTCTCTAAATCGAGGGCGTAGATTCCGAATCTGTAATTAGTTTTTCCGTATCTCGATTAATTTTGGTAATATGGCGAAAAATCCGACTGATTAGTCCATTTTCCGGAGGTAGAGCCAGAAATTGCGACTTTCTTCGTCATTGCTCCGAAACTAATCGAGATTCGGAAAATCTAATTACAAATTCGTGATCTGCGTACCCGATTTAGAGAATAACCAAAGCCGCGTCGACCTAATCGGAAAATTGTAGATTTAGGAATGTGTTGGATACTAGAGAAAACTTTTTGGCGTTTGACGGATTCGCTCATTACCTGATATTTTCCGAACGGATAGAGATACAGAAAAAATAGATACCTAAATCTAAACGTCGTCCACCGACCAATCATCGGGGAAAATTTGGATATCGAGATGTGAAAATCATAGATTTCGGACGGGAAAGAAGAATTTTCCTTCGATTCCGGGTCAAAAATATTTCTAAGTGCCGACCCAAAAAAATTTTTTCATGGTATATCGATACGGAGCTCGTGTCTAATTAAATCGAGGTCGCTGATCACGAATATGTAATTAGTTTTTCCTTAAGTGGCGTACTTTGGGAAAATTTTCACTTAAAGTGAAAAAATTGACGAAAATAGGTCAATTTCGGAACTTTCCACCGCCCAAAAAAATCGGAGTAGGGTGTTGCTGATTTTTTATGTCATATTTGGATCCTTTATCTATCGAATCATCCGAACAATAAATGTCCAGGTCGTACGCTTCAAAAATTATGATTTTTTTTCCCGAGGGTCTATTTTTCGGAAAATTCTTTCCGCGATATTTCCTCGGAAAATTTTTGTAATAAATATCTGATGGTAGATTCGGAATCTACGGCCCCGAATCTATAAGAATAAGTACCCGTTTCATAGTTTTGCGTCAAAAAATTTTTCTCGAAAAATGGGATTTTTTTAAGGCTAATGTATCAAAAAATTGCCAAAATTCGACCGGTCTCCGATTTCGATGCAAATTACGTCATTTACTAATTCGGGACCGTAGATTACGAATATATGATCGGATTTTTCATTAGAGAATTTTCCGCGGAAATACCGCGAAATGAATTTTCCTAAAAACAGACCCCTGGGAAAAAAATCATAATTTCCGTCAACCTTATCTACAATGTTAGTTTCAATATTTTTGTACAACACATTAATATCTATAGAATCATACTCCCAATCACTGCCAATCAACTCAAACCGAATCTTCTCCATCCTTTCCTCTGTAATTCTCCTCCTGAACAAGTCCCTGCCTTGATCCACCCTACAGGCTTCAAAGTTCACTCCAATAATTTGATGATCAGTAATATCTGGAAAATTATAATCGGCTTCTTTTAAAGGTTTATTGACTATTATCAAATCTATCAGAGTTTTTGAATCAATCGTACATCTAGTTGGCTCCTTCCTTATTTGTTTACATCCTGCAGACTGTACCAAACTCAACAATTTCCGAGAATAATAATCTGGTCTGAGCAAATTGACATTGAAGTCCCCCATAAGTAACAAATTACTTTCCTTTATAGTGTCACTGTCAAAATATTCCTCCAACATGCCTAAAAAATCTGCTTTATTTCCGCTTGGAGATCTATATAAGCCTGTAATAACATATCTATCCTTCGCAATATATGCAGCAATACTAGTATGCCAAAACTCCAGACCCGCACTCGCCTGCCCAATATTTTCATATTTGATGCTATCTCTAACATATATATTGACACCTCCCGTGTGCCTACTAGTCGAGTAGTTCGACACACAATTAAAACCCTGTACACTATACTCCCCCCTGTCAATAGCTTCTGTTATATGTGTCTCCGTCGCAATTGCTATAATAGGTCTGAAGTCATCTATCAACTGCCGAAACTGCAGAAAGTTCGTAGTTAGCCCTTGAACATTCACACAAATTACCATCCCCCCGGAACACTCCCTTAATTGCTATTCATAATTAATCCGCATCTTAATTTTTTTCATATGATTTAAATAACTCGAGCAGTTATTGTCGAACACATGATGATCAAATTTGACTTGTTTTAGACCCAGTGTCTGACATGCATATTTACAATTTGTGCACTCGTAATGTTCAACTATTGATGAAGATAAGCCAGATAGATGTGTTTCCATGTTTACTTCTTGGCTTAGCGTGGCAATGAGGCAGATAAATGCTGAATTTATTTCCGTATGATCTTCTGGAAAACATCGCTGCTCGGAACTTTGACACTGTCAGATCCAAGGAATATATGATCTCAGTAAAAACACGCTGCACCTCCTCACTGGTTTCCTCACAAGGCACTGCTGCCTTAGGAATCATATGGTGAGATTAGGGCTTGCAGAAACTGACGAGTGCATATTCTGTTGGGAGGAGGATGAAACTCCTGATAACGGAATGCCTCGCCATCTCTAACCAACGTAAGGAATGCTTTGGGCAAGAAATCTGCAGGAGCGAAGACGTAGCCTCCTTGAAGCCATCCCAGAAACTGGAGTACATTAGAACTCTGGAACTGGAAGGCGAGGTGTAGATGGTGGTGACATCTTTACTTCACCCACAAGCTCATACCTTTTGATAAAGGAGAGGAGTCTGATGGGCGAGAATGTCCAGTTTCCTCAGTCTCAGTGTGTGGACTCCTAGGTCTTCAAATCAAATCATGTCTCCAGAGGGGAGGTCACATATGAGGTGCTCGATAGACTCGTCGCCCTGCAGGCATAGTCTGCACTCAGAGTCCCCAACCGACTCCAATATACTTAGGTGTTTTCTGAGGCCACAGTGACCCGTGTACATAGCTGTTAAAATTCTAAGGTATAACCTGGAAAATTTGAGCCATCGTTTGGCTCTTTCATCGTTGAGCGAGCATGTCTGATACCAGATATGCTGCTCCAGAGTTCCTGGACCTTTTGGTCCAATTATCTGTTGTTCTCCCATTCTGCTGTCCTGATAGAAATGCCACAGGCCGGTTCAGGTTCAATGAGCCAGATGAGCTACAGCTTCCAGCGCTCTCGTAGTTCAGCAAGTGTGGTCTAAAAGTCCTGCACAAGCAGGGAGGTACCTTCAAGGTGGCTTGGCCATTCGATAGGATCTAATTTGACCCTTTCTCAAGTATGAGCTTCACGCAGTGAATTTTACCATAGTATTTCGAAAATTGGGCTTGGCGTAAACCAGGCTCACTTTGCAGACGCGATCAACTATGTACAGGTCACCCAGTTGTCGTAAAACAACATGGAATGCTGACGGACAACCTGTTCAGTTTATTCTTGGAATTATTGGGTTGGAAACTACCCTTGAAATAACGAACGATTCCCCGGCAAGTTAACACCAGCTGACGTCCCCCGAATGTACCTGCTCAACGCTGATAACGAGATAAGATCAAACCACTCAGCGTGCATATTATACAGTCACGTCCATTCAAACATAACCGAATCAACGGCGAATTTCCAGTCCGACCGACAAACGCTTACATACCCACGATTCGAATAAGCAGACGCGACAGAATAATCTCGGCACTATTGGATTTAGCCGTCCAATTTGAATTTCCACGAATTTTCATCGCCCGACCTACCGACGCGCTTGCCTCAGTCGTGGTTCTTTTCAAGTTCTCGGAATTGCATTTCGCGGGAATAGATTCTCCGGCGGTTCTCCCTTTATGACGGCGTATCGGTTCCCGTTGGATGTGGAGGGAACTTTTGTTTCGAAGTCGGGTAAATAAGTTTGACGGCGTTTCCGGCGGCGAAAACAGATGTCGAAAGGAAGGTGGGTTGTTGATTTGGAGGGATAAAACAGTGGTTTTCGCGGGGAGGATGGAGGAATTAGGGAAATATTTTCCTGAATTTATGATTCCTTGACTGGCATCACATAAATCATGGATTGATGTCAGATTGGCGGGAAATTGGTTCTACATGAGTAGACTGATGGATTTATTGGTAAGACTGATGCTAGATTGATGCGAGAATGATAGCAGACTGACCGTGTAACCTCCATCTATGTGAAAAATGGGCTCAAGCCCTGTGGACAGGAGCTTTCTGGCGCTCTAGTTCAAACAGACAAATTATATCTCCGAAAGTATTGGTTTCTCAGAGTTGGGACCCAGGAGGATCAGTATAATAATAATAATAAAATAATAATAATATTAATAATATCAATGTATTCTTATGATAGAACTGCATCATAAAGGAAATTCAATTCAAATAATAGTTTATTTATCAAGATTAAATGAGCAATCTGAGAATGAGAACTGCACGATGGAAGAAATCAAATTAAAATAGCTGAAATGAATATGACTCTTTCCTATAGAACAGGATGAAATGTACGAGTATGAACACAGATCATATAATAAAGCTTAGATAGAATAATTATAACATTCTGTGAAAACATAGAAGTACGTACGATTCATTATTGAAATTTAGAAAAATCATATCTCCGAAAGTATTAGCTTGTTGGAGTTGAAAATGATATCGATGGATTTTAAAGGTGAAACTGCATCTTAAATAAAAATTACAGACATTTGGGCAAATTGATTAGCACTCAGTTCCGAGGAACTAGAGCGCCAAAAAGTGTAATTCCCTTTCAGGGATTTGAGCCCGCCTTCTCCGTTCCGAACTGAAAACCCGACTGACTAGACGAACCGGCTATCGGGCTCCTCGTACGATCTTGTCGATCTTCAGTATTAGAATAAAACGTCGGTACTTACCTGGGATATTAATTCTTAATTTTCACTTCTCGACATAAAATCGCCACATGGGGGTTTATTTGACGGTTTTTTACCCTTGTCTCTCTAAGTCGATTTTGACGTTTCTCGAACCAACTATTAGCAAAGAATTAGACAATGTCATGTCTCAGGAAAACAAGTTGACATTATGACAATTCATACATAGAATAATTATATAATTCTGTGAAAACGTTGAAATACGATTTATTATTGAAATTTTGAAGAATCATATCTCCGAAAGTATTAGCTTGCTAGAGTTAAAAATGATATCATTGGATTCTTATGGTAAAACTGCTTATTGAAAAAAATTTAATTTGGAATTTGTTATGTAAAAAAAAAAAATTTTTTTTGTTACTCCGAAACCATCTGTCCGATATTGCCCAATAACGAACTTAGCCGAGATATTTATCCCCCAAACCTATTCTGAAAATTTCAACTCTCTATCTCATTCCGTTCGAGAGTTATCGTGCCTACGGCCGGCCGGCCGGACAGAATGAATTTCGACCACGGATTCTTGATCAGTGAGTCGAACCAAATCGTTTAAGACCATTTTCATCGAAATATTCGAAAATTACAGACATTTGGGCAAATTGATAAGCACTCAGTTCCGAGGAACTAGAGCGCCAAAAATTGGTACGTTTGGATGTATAGACAAACAGTAGTGTATATTCGAAAAATATAATCTAACCTAGAAAATTAAATAATCGTTGAATTCAGATCCCAATCATGTTCGCCAAAACATGCGAGCAAACAACACCCAATAACAATCTCAATGGTCTCTTCCGAAATAATTGCAATACCTACTTTCACAAAACTTTTCCCCGACATAATTCTGTCGTACATCATTTAGCAGTACACATTTGGCTTCAGTTTGGTCCCGTATGCCGAGACATAGCAAAAATGGATAGATGGCGGACAGAGAAAATCTACATTTTCCCATCCGCTTCATCCCCATGGGGAATAAAAATCCTTTTATAACGAGATCCCGGGGCTGATTCCCAGGGAATTTATGACGTCCAACTTCTGAATTCGAATTCCAGGTAGATACGAAGTAATTTACCCAAATGAACCTGGGTTTCTTGATGGCAGAGTCCCGCCATAATAACCGTCATATTTATTGGCCATGTAAAATATGCTGTGTTTGAATAAATATACGGCCAACCCTCAGGAAATTGAGATTGAGAAATATGTTTATACACGGTGGGCCATGGTCCATTGACTTTTACGGAGACGCACGATTTAATTGAAAATTTTTTTCCTTGGTTCCATCGATCTAGAATATTTTCGGTGTTGCCACTTATATCATAAAGTATCAACAACTTTGTTCTATCATAAGAATACATCGATATAATTCTCATCTCTGAGAAACCAATACTTTTAGATATATAATTTGTCTGTTTGAACAAGAGCGCCAGAAAGCTCCTGTCCACAGGGCTTGAACCAATTTTTTGTGCAAAACATAGCTTCAATTCAACATTCATTACTCTGTTACTTAGAATCCTAGAATGTCGAAATTTCGGGTATTGATTAACAAAATCCAGTGTATCATTTACGTGTATTGACATAAGTCAATACAGAGTACTGATGAAGGCCAAGAAGCCAGAAACGCGTCTACTCTTGGTTCTCGACAAATCAATGAAACCCCCTGGGGTTTATTTGACTTGTGAAATATATGCATAAGTATATTAATTATACGAAGCCATTATGAAGACCATATTGGTAGGAACGCTTTGGATGTTGAAATAAAGTTTAACTCAAGTTATTATGAGAATCTGCAATCATTTAGAAAATTAAATTATTTTTCAACATTTCTCCTAAATCGACCCGTTTTCGAGATATTATTCTTTGAATGATGAAAAATCCAGAAATTTCGCTACATTCATGAATCCGGCACTGAACTAGAAACCCTCGATTAAAAATGAAAGCTACGCTGCCATCGTTCGTATATTATATCAGACAGAATTATTCATTCGAGGTTTTTTCTTCAAATACAGAATTGAAGAGAGTTTCAGTTTGATGTTGTAATGAAATGGCATCTGCAGAAATAGAAGTATTCAAATGGAATAAATCATGAATTGTTTTTAAAATTGCAGAGAAAAGTGGAGAGAAAATACAGATATTTCAACTGCAGAGTTTCGTAGAAACTTTTTATGTTCATTTTTCAGCTCCGTCGAAATGATGTTTTAATTCTGAAATAATCAGAGTGCTAGTTGTGCTCGATTGTTTTCGTTTCGTTCATGACGGGCTTGGAAATACTGCTGAAGGTTAATTCTAGTTTTCTTGCAATCTACGAAAAGTGGAATTATTAATGAATAAGCAGAAATCTGTGATGAAAGGGCTCTTCTTCAGATGATATTCTCTCGAATTATTCTCAGCACAGGCGATTTCCTTTCATGGTACTTTCCACAAAACTTCGATTGCTTTTGATTTTCCAATCAGCGCTGAATTTCTGTTCATTTCGGACGCAACCGTCGAAATAAATCTATAATCAATTTGATGGAAGTTTTGTGAAACCCATCTTAAGTAATAAAGTTCGGTGAAGAAATTGCAGCGCAAAAAGAACGAGGAAAGTTTATTAATTAGTAGTAGAATACGGGTCGACCCATCTCTAATATCGGACTATTTCTAGCAAAACTTTCCGAAGAAAATGCTTTGTTGTGGTATTGTCAGTTTTTTTGATATAACCTAACCGATAAAAGTGTTAAATAAATTATTTGTCATTCTATTTTAAAAATATTCCATTTTAAAACGCTTTGTATACCTCATGTTTATACCATATGTTCTATTGATAACATACAACGTCTCATTCAGTTAAAATGTGATGCCTTTTTGATGCACTCTTTATAGCGAATTCAATTGCAAAAGGATACATCCTAAGTGATCCGCATTTTGATCCAATCGCTAGCAGTTTCTGGACAGGATCGAAGGCCATCGATGTTGGTTGAAATGGAAAGCCATGCCGAAAAGTCTGGAAAAGAAAAAAAGATGTTAGGGGAATTATAAACGGAATAAGCAGCATGATTAAATGATATAACCCGACTTCTAACATCGAAGTAACTGTAGTTTGTTTCGTGCTCCGGGTTTATAAAAGGAAGACAAATTTTTTTCCACCAGAGAGCTCAGAATATAAACGAAAAAAATGTAATATTTTCCGTCGGGTATACAGAAGAGATCTTTTTAATTAAACATTGAATTTCTAGATGAGCCACATCTTAAGCCATGAATACATTATTCAACGAACAAAAGTCGCTCATTCACAGAGACGGGAAAGATTGAAAAGACCAGATTAAGAGAGTTCCCGTTTGTTCATTATTGAAGGGAAAAATTAAATTCCATCAGGCGAAGTCGTTAGGGGAGAATTTAAATATTTCTGTTTTATGGAGTTGAGGCGTGGTGTCAAGGCATTGGATTTGATTGACGTACGGTGCTATAAATCATTGAAATACTCGTATATTGATCAATAAATAAGCTAACGCGCTAAAGGTTCTAACATCACCGCCGTACCTAGATTGTTTTGGCACTCTTGTTCCTCGGAACAGAGTGCTTTCAATTTGCTCAACGGGCTAACCTATCCAAACCAAATGTTTAGGCTTTGTCCGGACTATTTAGTATAAGGTTTATGAGAAGTTTGCACAAAATCGGTGGAGCGGTTCTTCATTTATCTAAGGAAACTTTTTGAAAATGTTATTAACGGGTCTGCCAAATAACTTTTTTCTTCTGAAAATGCAATAAAAAAAAGTTACTGAATATTTTCTCAAATTTCTTTCTTTATTTGAAAGTACAATCCTTCCGGATAATAATGGATAATAATTTCATTCAAATGGCTGCCTCGGCTGGCCATGCAGTAGCCTACACGATCGGACCAATTTTTAAGCACATTATCGATTGTGTGCAGCTGTATTTCACCACTGGCTTCACGAATATTGTCCTTTAAAGCGTCAATTGTCTCTGTCTTGTTGGCGTAACACTAATCTTCGACGGCACCCCACAAATAATAGTCCAACGGTGTGAAATCGCAGCTCCGCGGTGGCCAAACCACATCAGCTCTGCGGCAGATAATGCGATCTTCAAAAACAGGGCAACTTCTGAACCAATTGGACTTTGTATGGCGTCATACCAAGGTCTTTATGCAAATTCGTCTCAATGATGTCTCAGAAATGTTTAATTCTTGAGAACGACGGTGAATTGATGTTGATGGCGCTTCACGCACACTTTCTGCCACAGCAGCAATATTCTCGGGTGTACGCACTGTTTTTGGCCTTTCACGCTTTGGTTTATCGATGAGTATGCCAGTTTCTTTCACTTTTTTCACAAGATAACGAACATACGGAGCTGACGGTGCTTCTCTTCTTCCAAAATCCGTACGCAATTTTCGCACACATTCTGCAACATTACCATGGTTTTCAAAGTAATGTCGCAATATTTCCCAGCGTTGTTCAAGCGTATACACAACCATATTCGTTCAGCGGAAGGATAAAACTAATTATCTGTCAAATCAGACATGAGCTAAGTGTTACCATCCACGAAATAAGCACTAGTTGAAAAAAAAAATCGTTAGATGGCGGACCCTTTATATCGTAACGTTTCGGAGTCTATATCAGACTCCTTCTTCAGACGCTTAATGAAAATCTTTAGAATTATTTTGTTGTTATTGTGAAATTCAAGAATTGTCACATTGACAATTAATTTTTATTTAATAGATATTCTTCAGAGTTTGGGAGAAAAAACACAGAAAAAAACCTTTTAATTTAAAAACCAATGAGACTCATGAGACCTTCAACATATGAGTGAAATAAAAGCTGATAATTCAAGGCACGAAAAGAGTTGGCGAAGGATGTCAGATAACCCGCCCTTGAAACAAAAGTGTATATCCCATTAGTAACTTCCGGGTTTCTCTCCCCGCCACGTGAACCAGTCGATCACGTGCTCGTCCTTGAGACCAGGAAGGGCAATTTATCCTGTAAATAAACTATCCGCAGTCAATATTTGAGGTGCAGTCTGCTAGAGAGGTTTCTCGTCAATTTTTCATCGCTCAATTATTAGCTATTATTTACGCAATACAAGTGGAATTCGAGATTCAACTTTCTCGTCCGTCTTTATATACTCGGTGGTATATAAGTTCTCTTGTGTGAAGGGATATCGATTGACCCACTTCTTGAAGATCGGAACGTCAACAAGTGTGAGCTGGGATTTTCCTCATCGAGGTTTCTGTTTGTTTTTGATCCAGAGACAGAGGGGAAAATACCAGTTGGTACATAAAAAATTGGTTCGAGCCCTGTGGACAGGAGCTTTGACGCTCCTGTTTAAACTTTGACAAATAATATTTCCGAAAGTATTGTATTCTCAGAGTTGGGAATAATATCAATGGAACCTGATGATAGAACAGAATCATAATATAAAATAAATCAAACAAGAATTCATTGATATCATTCCCAACTCGGCAAAACCAATACTTTCGGAGTTATGATTTTTCAAAGTTTGAACAAGAGCGCCAAAGTTCCTGTCTACAGGGCTTTCCCACTTTTTCAATTTGGCTTCTGTGAGTCAATTGTCAAGAATGTTCATAATTAAATTCAAAACGTAAATCTATGACTCATCTCATGTTGGATTTACATACATCAGCAAATTATAATTAGAGTGTTTTATGATATATACATAGAATTATTGAAAATAATTATTGAAATTTTGAAAAATCATATCTCCGAAAGTATTCGTTTGTTAGAGTTGAGAATTACATACAATCATTCTTATGATGGAACTGCATCTGAAAAAAAATTAAATTCAAAATTTGTAATGTAAAAAAAAATATTTAAATGTTCCTCCGAAATCCTCTGGCCGATTTTGCCCAATAACGAACTTAACCCAGATAATTATTTCCTAAACCTACTCTGAAAATGTCATATGTCTAGCTCATTCCGTTCGAGAGTTAACGTGTTAACGGACGGACGGACGGCCGGCCGGACAGAATCAATTTTGTCCATGGATTCTTGATCAGTGAGTCGAACCAAATCGTTTAAGACCATTTTCAGCCAAAAATTCCAAAATTACAGACATTTGGGCAAATTGATAAGCACTCTGTTCCGAGGAACAAGACCGCCAAAAATTGCTTCAAGCACTCACGTGGAGTCAGGAGCTTTTACGCGCATGTTTCAGTGTCCATTCTCCCTTATTGGACAATAGAACGTGCCAACATTTTTTTTTTCGTAATTTTTTTGGAATTTTCTAGGCGTATGGTTCTCCCAAAATTTCACACACGTCTTTATGTCGATATTCTACAACTAGTTACCAAGTTTAATTTCGATTGTGTCTATTTTTTGTCGAGTTATCTAGGAAATAATAATCCAGGTGGGTATAACTCCGAAACTGATGGGTCGATTATGCCCAAAAACGAGCTTATTTCTCCCATTCAGATGTACAACCCACCCTGAAAATTCCAAGTCCCTATCTCCTTTCGTTCGGAAGTTATCGAGGCAACGATCACCCATCCAGCTACTGAACTCACACAAGGCTGCTCGGACCTCCAATAATATAGATCCGATCGTGTTCAAACATGGAACTTGTGACTTTTGAATGCTCTCGCAAAATTTCAGCGATGTCGGACGAATAGTTTCTGATATATAGAATTGTTTTCAATGATTTTTCGAAATGTTTCTAGTGAAACGAGCCTAACGATATTTCGGAAGAATTTTCGCGTTGGAATTCTACAACTGATAACCATGTTTGAATTGGATCGGTATTGTATTTTTCGAATTATTGGGAAAATAACAACCAACTTTCAGATGGGTATAATTCCAAAACCGCTTGGCCGATTATGCCTATAAACAAACTCAAATGTCGCATTCAGATGCAAAATCTAACCTGAAAATTCCGAGTCGCTATCTCTTTCCGTTTTCAGGTTATCGTGACATAAATAATATTTTTTAATAATTAATACACAGTTTAAATTTTCAGGGTAGGTTTGGGAGCTAAATATCTCGGTTAAGTTCGTAATGGGGCTAAATCGACCCATTGGTTTCGGAGAAACAAAAACAATTTTTTTTCACATTACAACTTTTGGATTCAATTTTTTTCAAGATGCAGTTCCGTCATAAGAATCCATTGATGTCATTTTCAACTCTAACAAGCAGGATATATGATATTTCAAAATTTCAATAACACATCGTACTTCTGTTTTCACAGAATGCGAATTATATCTGTCTGTGTTCTATCTGTATATTCACTGTTCATTCATGTCATCTTATCTACCTATAAGAGACGTCATATTTCTTTATGTTCTAGTTTGTATATATAATTCGTACTTGGAAAATATTTCGTGTTGGAAAACAAGATTCCGCACCTTGAATTTGTGAATATATACAAGACTGTTTTGATACCAAAAATAATATTGACTTGTTGCATATTGAATAATTTATGTATAAATATTGGGGATGATATTTTAGAAGATTTAGAATTGGATCATTTCAATGATGTAGTTTATGAAGGCAATAGGAAAGAGGAACATAATGGAATCATCAAAAGAAATTACTGTTTGTTGACCACTGAGGTTAATATTCCCTTTTTATTCCTTAAGTAGTGAGTCATGTTCCTATATATTGTATTTTCATAATGTTGCTAGCAAAAAAATGCTGAAATATTGATCTACATTTGTGTATCAAATATTCTTTCTTGAATTAAGGTTCATAATACAGAATGAATGTGTTAGTGGTATGAAATATTTAATTATGAAAAGAGGATTGTATTTTATTAATATATTTTGAACTATTTAAATAATTTGATCGTAAGCCCTACCTATTCAAATATCAGGAATAAATGGGCAATCTGCTATGATTGTCTGGAGTCTTTACATTTCGATGATACTTTCCTTTCGGTATTTCGAGTTGTGACAACGATGCACCGAGTGTAAGTTGCAAAAACACATTCAACGAGGTTAAATCATTGCAGATTTATCATTTAATCTTGATAAATAAACTATTATTTGAATTTAATTTCTTTTATAGCCCAGTTCTATCATAAGAATCCATTTATATAATTCCCAACTCTGAGAAACCAATACTTTCCAAGATAATGATTGGTCAAAGTTTGAACAAGAGCACCAAAGCTCCTGTCCACAGGGCTTTCCCACTTTTTCTAGTGTAAACATATAAACCTTAGGAATTTCACCCCTAGACAGTTAATATCAGGAACTTATAAAATTAAAAAGTACTTAGCGCTCAAGTAATTCATATGAATTGTCGCCCCACGTTGGGCGCTAATTACTTTTTCAATATGACATAGAATTAACCCCAGAGAAATACCACAAAATTATAAAAATTAAAAAACTAATTGTTGCCCAAGTAATAGACTTCATATCAGTACAAACAAATTAAAAATTACCAACATGCAAGGCACGGCTCCCACGAACAACCTCATCAGGAACATTGGAAACTAAACGTCTGCTTTTCCGCTTTCCCCATCTCAAGATTTTCCACGTCACTTTCACCGCAGTCGTGATTGCTTATCAACCGATCTTAACAGGTTTCGCATTCAAGGGAGAACATGATTCAAACTTGGTGATATGGATAATTGTGCTGGGTTTTGTCGGGGGGACTTCAAGTGCAGCAGTCCTTTGGCGGCGCACCCAACGATTAGGTAGATAATCTGGCGAAATTAATCGTTGGTGCTGATGTAGGCAAAGTGAGGTTAGGTAAGCATCGGATTGGGATGTTGGAGAAGCTGGAAATTATGAAGTTTTTGGATTGAACGTCTGGCCCGACCCTTGGAAATGGTATTAAGCAGTGGGGATTGGTGAATGGGAGCTGCAGAAGCTGTCAGGAAAACTTTAACAGGACTATTTCCCGCATGACAGTTGTTCCCATTCCACAAATCAACATTCAATTTCGATAGAAATTTTGTCGGTCTATTGTGGCACACCTATAGTGAAGGGTTTTCCAATAAGAGGTGTTATTTTGATATTCAAAGAAAAATGCCATTTTTCAATATAAATGATCGGATGTTTATTTCATTATAAAGAAGAAGCTATGCCGTTAATAGTGGAAAATAACATCAGGCAAATGACCATCACGACCACGCTTACAGGACCATATACTTTTAATGAAATTTTCCATAACCAAATCGCAAAGTGGCTGCCCTATGTCCTCGATAGCCTCACGAATTCCATCTTTGAGGTCTTGAATCGACGCTGGGCTATTGGCGTAGACCTTCTCTTTCACCTGGCCCCAAAGGAAGAAGTCGCAAGATGTTAAATCACAAGATCTCGGTGGCCTCTTCGAGAGATAACACGGTCCGGAAACTTTTCCCGCAAAAGATCAATGGTTTCGTTGATTGTGTGGCACGTAGCGCCGTCTTGTTGAAAGTAAACGTTCTCCAGATCAATACCATCCAATTCCGGATATAAAAAATCATTAATCACCTCTCGATAGCGCAATCCATTCACCGTAACTGTTGCTCCAGCCTCATTTTCGAAAAAGTAAGGTCCAATGACTCCGCCGGACCATAAACCGCACCAAACATTCATACGTTGAGGATAGAGAGACTTTTCAACAATAACACTTGGGGGTTCCGAGCCCCAGATGGGACAATTTTAATTGTTGACGAAGCCACCGAGGTGGAAATGGGCCTCATCACTCAAGATGATTTTTCGATGAAATTCCGGATCATTTTCATGCATTTCAACGACCCAATCAGCAAAGACAAGACGTTGTTGATGATCGGCCGGCTTGAGTTCTTGTGTTAACCGAACTATATAATCCTTAAAACCCAAATCTTTATGCAAAATACGGTGTAATGACGTTTGTGGAATTCCTAATTCCAAAGAACGACGAGGAATGGACAAACCTGGGTTTTCTTCAACACTTTCGGCTACACCAGCAATATTCTCGGCTGTTCTTGAGCGACGAGTACGGGTTTTATTCTTCACATAGGTAACTAACTTGTCCCAACAGCTCGAATTTTTCCACCAACTTCTTTATTGCGGTCCGACAAGGTGCTTCACGACGACCCAAAAATGTTCGAGTTTTACGAACCGTCTCTGCCAAATTTTCACCATTTTTATAGTGAATTTTAATAATTTCAATGCGTTCTTGAAGCGTGTATCGTTCCATTTTTATTAATGGCGTAGTTTCTACTTGTCAAATGTCAAAAAATGACAGCTTCAAAAGTGACATCTACCGAAATAGCGGGCTATTCAAAATAACACCTCTTATTGGAAAACCCTTTAGTATTACAATAATGAATATCATAGTTTTAATTTACTCAAATTTTCAATGTTGATGCCTGCGCTCTGCTATACTGCCTATATTAAGGATGGTTGACGACCTATTTCGCCATAAAGAGAACGGTCAAAACCGTACCCTACCACCACACAATTTTCATCAGTAAAGCCGCTCCTGCAGAAGATTGAATACCCCGAATTTTTTCCCTTCGAATCAGAATCAAGAGAATTACCTACATTAACATCCAAAACCCATTTGCACCTGCCTTTTACTATAGTTGTTTACAGTCCGTAAAAAGGTTTACATTAACGAAAAGTCATAAAAAGTTCTCTTACCGTTTCTGGTGTGAAAATTCAACGATCATACAGGGATCCTAGAGGACTCGTATATTTAAGTTTACGATTTGCAAGGTATATCGGACAAACACGTCCCTTTTACGGGTTTGCTCAACGTTTTTCAGTCGGTTGTGAATTCAGCATTTTATCTTGGAATGGTGAAGATAATTTCCAGCCATCTCTGTGCCGTTCGTACAAAAATAGTAGTAACTTTGATGAGAAGGTAAATTTCAACAGGTGCATCTTCTATAAATCTAAAAATTCACTTTTTCCAAATATTTTGGCTTTTTTCAGATGGTACAAAACCGAAAAATAGATAATAAATTCTTTATTAAAAAATGAAAAAAAAAAAAAAAAAAATTGAAAATGAAGTGATTTCAAAATATTTACTCATATCTAAGTTTCTCTTCACTTTAACACTTTTCAACATGTAGTACATAGTGTAGGTACAGGGCTGAAATTCCTTCTTTAAATGTAAAAAGTATGCTAAATATACTTCCTCCTCGAGGCTTGTTCTCCCTTTACTGTGAGACCAGTTTTCAAAATTCTGATATTCTGCTTCATGCTTGACTTTACATTTTGCACGTAATAAACAACAGTGTTTACAACGTTTGTGTAGGAGAGAAAAGCTTAAGGTATTAAACAATCTGAAAAAAACTCTAGCATAATCATGTGTCAAAATCTACAAATCTCAATGGATGCTAGATAAAATTTTTCCTGAGAATTTATCATGAATATCTATTCGTTCAAGCTGTAATACAAATAGCGGGAATAATAATTGAAAAGTGGAGTTTTATGCACTTGCAAGAATCCCATATTGGATAGAATAATCACTCGTTTCTGAAATATTCATGAAAATTTCCCCTTACAACAACGATTTGACATTTCCGTGCCGCAAAATATTTTTTCAGCACGATGCTGAAAAGTGTTACTTTGGCAACCCAAATGCGTGCGGAAAAGAACTACTTTGCGTACGCTCGTAGAAAAGAATCATTCGTAACATGTATTTCAATGGTTCGTCGAAGACTCAGTGACCCATTTTGATCATAGACTTCCATCCCGTTTCGAATGTTGGAGATTTATAACGATTTTCCATGGTGCAGCATTTTGGTAGATTATCACATATATCTTCAGGGTTTTTCAACAGGACCATCAAATGTTGTCATCGTCCTCTAGTAATAGCCGCGTGTGTCTTATGATAGCCATTATTCACACTATCACTACGACATACGCAAGGCTGTCACTAGAAAACAGGTGATAATCCGTCAAGGAAACCAGGTCACAGGGATATTACGCTGGATCCACACTCAAATCCTCTCAGCCTTCTTGATAAAGCCTTCTGTAGTATTGAATGGGTTCCACACTCCTCATTTATTTTTTCGATGCTTGAATTAAGTACAGGGGGGTCAAATTTCGATGTTTGTATAGGGTATCTCGGTAACTATAGGAGATACAAACAAATGGAGGATCTATTTTAACACACTTTTATAAGCTTTACTTGTATACAGGGTGTCCCAAAAATACCACACGAAAGTGACACTGGAGATAGATTGGCATTAGGTCTATCAGATAGCATCAACATGATCTCAGTAAAAGTCCGCTGGTTTTCGAGATATCACCACTGTTGCGTCCCATGACTTCACATGTTGGGAAGCGCTCATTTGTATTTCTAAACAAAGCAGCTCACTTGTAAAACTTAAATGTTTTGGGTTAACTGGATTATTTTTGCACGGGTGGTCTCACCCTTGAAATTAATATTTTCCACGAAAAGATAATTGCAAGTAAAATATCTTGTAATACTTCAACCCTTGTAGAAGTATTTATGACCTATTTCCTGTGGAATATTGATAAAATGCATACAACAACTAACACATTACCAGAGCTGTGAGTCCTTTGTCAAGATTCTAACCCATACAAAAACCTAGAATTTTCCGATTAGATCGCCACGGCTTTGGCTATTCACTAAATCGAGGGCGTAGATTCCGAATCTGTAATTAGTTTTTCCGTATCTCGATTAATTTTGGTAATATGCCGAAAAATCCGACTGATTAGTCCATTTTCCGGAGGTAGAGCCAGAAATTGCTTTTCGTCATTGCTCCGAAACTAATCGAGATACGGAAAATCTAATTACAGATTCGTGATCTGCGTGCCCGATTTAGTGAATAACCAAAGCCGCGTCGACCTAATCGGAAAATTGTAGATTTTTGTATGTGTTGGATACTAGAGAAAACTTTTTGGCGTTTGACGGATTCGCTCATTACCTAATATTTTCCGAACGGATAGAGGTACAGATAAAATAGATACATAAATCTAAACGTCGTCCACCGACCGATAATCTGGGTTATTGAGATGGGAAAATCATAGATTTGGGACGGGAAAGAAGAATTTTCCTCCGATTCCGGGTCAAAAATATTTTTAAGTGCCGACCCAAAAAATTTTTTTCATGGTATATCGATACGGAGCTCGTGTCTAATTAAATTGAGGTCGCTGATCACGAATATGTAACTAGTTTTTCCCTAAGTGGCGTACTTTGGGAAAATTTTCACTTAAAGTGAAAAAATTGAAGAAAATGGGTCAATTTTGGAACTCTCCACCGCCCAAAAAAAACGAAGTACGGTGTTGCTGATTTTTTACGTCATATTTGGATCCTTTATCTATCGAATCATCCGAACAATAATTGTCCAGGTCGTACGCTTCGGAAATTATGATTTTTTTCCCGAGGGTCTATTTTTCGGAAAATTCTTTCCGCGATATTTTCTCGGAAAATTTTTGTAATAAATATCTGATGGTAGATTCGGAATCTACGGCCCCGAATCTATAAGAATAAGTACCCATTTCATAGTTTTGCGTCAAAAAATTTTTCTCGAAAAATGGGATTTTTTTAAGGCTAATGTATTAAAAAATTGCCAAAATTCGACCGGTCTCCGATTTCGATGCAAATTACGTCATTTACTAATTCGGGGCCGTAGATTACGAATATATGATCGGATTTTTCATTAGAGAATTTTCCGCGGAAATACCGCGAAATGAATTTTCCGAAAAACAGACCCTTGGGAAAAAAATCATAATTTCCGAATAGTACGGCCTGGACATTTTCTGTTCGGATTATTCAGTAGATAAAGGATCCATATATGACGGCAAAAATCAACAACACCTTACTCCGATTTTTTTGGGCGGTGTGAACTTCCAAAATTGACCTATTTTCGTCAATTTTTCCACTCTAAGTGAAAATTTTCCCAAAGTACGCCACTTAGGGAAAAACTAATTGCATATTCGTGATCAGCGACCTCGATTTAATTAGACACGAGCTCCGTATCGATATACCATGAAAAAAATTTTTTTGGATCGGCACTTAGAAATATTTTTGACCCGGAGTCGAAGGAAAATTCTTCTTTCCCGTCCGAAATCCATGATTTTCACATCTCGATATCCAAATTGTCCCCGATGATTGGTCGGTGGACGACGTTTAGATTTATGTATCTATTTCCTCTGTATCTCTATCCGTTCGGAAAATATTAGGAAATGAGTAAATCCGTCAAACGCCAAAAAGTTATCTCTAGTATCTAACCCAGGGGTCACCAATTAGTTTCATTGGAGGTCCGTTCACAAAATCTGTATATCTGTCGCGGGTCGTTGATAGCATTATGATGGCATAAGAATTTGACTAGCAGTTAATCTAAATCCAATATCTATAATTAGTAAATAAAACGAAAAGTTATCTGAATTATTTTAATCAAGAATACATGTTTTCTGGTTCTGGTTCGCGGTCCGCATCCGGACCGCGGTCCGCCATTTGGTGACCCCTGGTCTAGACTATTCGAAGACCCCTAGTCAGTGAAAGTCATTTATCAGCTTTCGCCGATAGATTATATCCAGACAACTAGTGAAAATTACTCCAAATGTGGGGAGAACTTCGAGCTTTTCTGGAAGCTAGCTCCCAGACACATATCAATAATGAAGAAACAACAATCGAAAGTAGCTTTGCGGCTAATACACAAAGCCGTTATGTTATACCTTTACCGTCCGACGGCAATGAATCTAGCATCGGTACCTCTCAACATCTGGTCCTTAAGCGTGCCTATGCCTTGAAACAGCCGTCAAAAGGGGACAGTGACCTGAAGGGAAGTTATTCCAATTGTTTGTTAAATTACAATAATAATGTAAAACACATTTCGAAGTGCGAAAAGCCTGATTACAGTAACGGCTTCTATTCGCACCCATTCGCACTGCCCACGGACTTTGAAAAAATGTATCGTCAAATCCGTATAAATCCTGATGACCTCGGTTATCAGAAATTGCTTTTTCGTAATTTCTAGCAATGCTAGGCGATAAAAGACCGAAAACTGGAGATTTTTAAAAAATACACAAAAGTGGTGATATCTCGAAAACCATCGGACTTTTACTGAGGTCATGTTGATGCTATCTGATAGACCTAATGCCAATCTATCTCCAGTGTCACTTTCGCGTGGTATTTTTGGGACACCCTGTATTTGCTTGCTTGTTTGTTTGTTTGTAACCGACTTCTTCGAACGCGATTTTGACCCACTTTAGACGATCAGATTTTATTTAGACTACACACACTTTTCAGGAGCCGATGACATTACAATAATTTGATAAGAGAATCCTATTATCCTGACCAAGATCGCCAGGATAAATAAATTTCGTTATTGATCCTCCGCATGAGAGTAAGAACTTGTACGCGATCTCCGCATGCGATAAATCGAACTAAAAACGAGAAAATAAATAATAGTTTAAAAATACTAAAAAAACACGCTTCAATGATAAATCGGAATAAAAAGTATAAAGTAATTTATGAGCATTTAAACGAAATGATGGACAAAAAATTTGAAAAAAATTACGGAAAAAAAAATTTAAGAACCGTACCCCTAGAAAATTTCCAAAAAATTACGAAAAAAAAAATTGGTTCAAGCACTGACGTGAAGTCAGAAGCTTTTGCGCGTATGTTCTATTGTCCATTCTTCTGTATTGGACACCCTTAATCGAATTTACAATGGTAAATTATGTTGTCCATTCTCCTGTATTGGACACTCTTAATTCGAATTTACCATGGTAAATTCGAATTAAGTGTCCAATACAGACAGATATCATACACATTCTGTGAAAACATAGAAGTACGATGTATTATTGAAATTTTGAAAAATGTATGGCACAGAGCACCCCACTCTCTAAATAATACTTAAATTTTTCGTCCATCATTTTGCTTAAATGCTCAAAAATTATTTTATACTTTTTAATTCGATTAATCATCAAAGCATGAAAGCTAAATTTGCTATCGTCTCTTGCTTTCGAGTTATAAACAAATATTGGATTATTATACTTTTAGTTTAGGTTGTTTGTGAAGTAATAAATAATAAATTACAGATATTTCGACAAATTGATAGACATTCTATACAGGGGAACAGTGTGCCAAAAAATACAATTTCCGCTTTATCATTTCCCTTCGAAAGGCACAAAATTTTCACCATTTCCAAATTTAGATCCCCCGCCAATCTACCGAAAAACATCGGCGTCGAAAATCGTTTATACCCAACAATTCAATTTCCCGTAACGTAATAATCGAAGGAAAACAAAGGGGCTTTGATCAAATAATATTCTTTCGCTTTTGTCGATTCGATTAACAACGAAAAACGTTACATTTTTAATCCGAATTTCGGTTGTGGTCCAGAACGAACGTATGCAAAAATGGAAAATTAACAATTTTACGTATTGTTTCATCGCGGTTCGTTACCAGTTTAGGGGTTGTTACCTTCCGTCCTGCCTAATCGCATCAATTCTTCGAACATAGGGAATATGAAATGAGTTTTTGGGAAAAAAAAATGTTAACATGGCAATCATCGATGTGCTCGTTGAATTCAATTCTTTTTCATTCGCAATATTATTTATTAAATTGTTTTGACGACTTTGTTGTTTCAAATATGTTACAGGGTGATTCATGAAGACCGTTTGTTAGAATATTTCAAAGAAAGACTCGAGATAAACACTTGAAATTTTATAGTAAAGCTTTGTTAGGAGAGATGAATGCTTGGAAAAAATTTCAAATTCGTTGGACTTCCGGTTTTACCGGAAATGATACGAACTCTCTTTTTGGCGCTCTAGTTCCTCGGAACTGAGTGCTTATCAATTTGCCCAAATGTCTGTAATTTTCGAATTTTTCGATGAAAATGGTCTTAAACGATTTGGTTCGACTCACTGATCAAGAATCCGTGGTCGAAATTCATTCTGTCCGGCCGGCCGTAGGCACGATAACTCTCGAACGGAATGAGCTAGACAGTTGAAATTATCAGAGTAGGTTTGGGAGATAAATATCTCGGCTAAGTTCGTTATTGGGCAAAATCGGACAGATGGTTTCGGAGTAACAAAAAAAAAATTTTTTTTTCACAAACAAAATTCCAAATTAAATTTTTTTCAATAAGCAGTTTTACCATAAGAATCCAATGATATCATCTTTAACTCTAACAAGCTAATACTTTCGGAGATATGATTTTTCAAAATTTCAATTATAAATCGTATTTCAACGTTGTCACACAATGATATAATTATTCTATGTATGAATTGTCATAATGTCAACTTATTTTCCTGAGACATGTCATTATCTAATCAATCGAAGAATTGTGAGCGAAATGAGAAAAATCTCAATTGTTTGCTCCGAAATTAGTTTTTCTCAGAAAAGTCTTACATTTCGGAACGGAACATGAAGTAAGAGATCTGAGAGTAGTGCAAGGGCGTAGCCAGGAATTAATTTTGAGGGGGGGGGGTTTGAAATAGGAATTAATTCGGGGGGGGGGTTTGAAATAGGAATTAATTCGGGGGGGGGGGGGGGTTTGAAATAGGAATTAATTCGGGGGGGGGGGTTTGTAAGGGTCACTTTCTGCAACAAAAATTTTTTTTTTTAAGAGAAAATAACATTCCGGGAGGGGGGGGGGTTGAACCCCCAAAACCCCCCCCCCTGGCTACGCCCTTGGAGTAGTGAGACTGCTTTTCATTCATAGACATAGATATAACTCTCGAACGGAATAAGCGAGGTAATTAGTTTTAAATGATTCTGTGTCCATGTCATCTAGGTATAGTAGGTTAGTATGATGTAGTCTGATGAAGTCGCTGTGTCGACGAAACGCGTCACAATATTGAATAAATAAGTGTATATCGTATATAATTTTTCATTGAGTTAATTTGGTTGCAGATCACATGAATATAAGTAACTTCTTTAAGCTAATAACTATGTGAAATACTCATTTCAGAACTGCAGCTAACGAATCCCACAATGTATAGTTTTTAATTACATTTCGAAACCTTTCACACATCAATTACACTTTAATATAATAAGTCTTGAACTTCATTTCTACAAACAGCGTAATACTGACTGAAATCGATACTTCTGGAGCTCCTGACCTGACGTCAGTAGTTCAATTGATTTTGCATCAAAAGAATATTCTCTCGAATTATTTTTGGCGAAATCCCCCGAATGCGCGTCACGCGGTCCCGATTTGTCGAAGGACGAAACGGGATGAACGTTTCAATTTTCCGGTTTCCGGAATACATTGAGCAGAGTTTGCGGAAATGCCGAATAAATGATTCATTCGTCCGGACGGCGTCCCGTCGCCGCAGCACACGTTCCCCGGTCCAGATAGCGGAAGAATCCAGGTGTTCGGTTTTATTTACATCAAGAGCGTTTCAGTGGAAAGGTGCGTCGGGATATAAAATATTAAGGGTTCCGCCTTACGTCCCTTCTGATGGTTTTTCGGGGAAAATCCAGAAGGGCCCCGAAAGCGCCGTATCGCACGAGATATAAACATTTAACAGGCAGACAAGCTGTTAGCCTACGGGAGATTTATTATATGACAAGGGGGTTGTCTCGGATGCCTCTTATGCTATTTGGGCTTCCTATTTCACTCGGCGAGTTGATATCGCGTTGGAATCTGAGGTATTTCCTTTATGGAGCTTACGAGATTACAGAAGAAAATTGCAACGATTTCAAACACTGCAAATATAGAACGGGTCCGCCATCTAACGTTTTTTTTTTCAACTAGTGCTTATTTCGTGAATGGTAACACTTAGCTCATGTCTGATTTGACAGATAATTAGTTTTATCCTTCCGCTGAACGAATATGGTTGTGTATACGCTTGAACAACGCTGGGAAATATTGCGACATTACTTTGAAAATCATGGTAATGTTGCAGAATGTGTGCGAAAATTGCGTACGGATTTTGGAAGAAGAGAAGCACCGTCAGCTCCGTATGTTCGTTATCTTGTGAAAAAAGTGAAAGAAACTGGCATCCTCATCGATAAACCAAAGCGTGAAAAGCCAAAAACAGTGCGTACACCCGAGAATATTGCTGCTGTGGCAGAAAGTGTGCGTGAAGCGCCATCAACATCAATTCACCGTCGTTCTCAAGAATTGAACATTTCGGAGACATCATTGAGACAAATTTTGCATAAAGACCTTGGTATGACGCCATACAAAGTCAAATTGGTTCAGGAGTTGAAGCCAATTGACCATCCAATGCGTTTTCGCTTCGCTAAGTGGGCCTGCGGTCGACTTACAGAAGATGCTGATTTTGCCAAAAAAATTACCTTTTCAGATGAAGCTCATGTTGATCTTGGCGGGTATGTAAACAAGCAGAATTGTCGCATTTGCGGCACAGAAAACCCGCACGCATACATTGACAAGTTGATACACCCAAAACGAGTCACTGTTTGGTCCGGATTTTGGTCCAGAGGCATAATTGGGCCATATTTTTTCGAAAATGAGTAAGGAGTGGCCGTTACAGTCAATGGCGATCGTTATCGAGCCATGTTGAATGAATTTTTGCTCACAAAAATTGAAGAGGAGGAGATTGGCAACATTTGGTTTGAACAGGACGGCGCTACGGCCCACACAGCCGATGTTTGCGCCCTGTGTTTGAAGATCGCATTATCAGCCGCAGAGGTGATGTCGTTTGGCCACCTCGGAGCTGCGATTTGACACCGTTGGACTATTATTTGTGGGGTGCCGTCAAAGATAAGTGTTACGCCAACAAGCCAGAGACAATTGACGCTTTAAAGGACAATATTCGTGAAGCCATTGGTGAAATACAGCTGCACACAATCGATAATGTGCTTAAAAATTGGACCGATCGTGTAGGCTACTGCATGGCCAGCCGAGGCAACCATTTGAATGAAATTATTTTCCATTATTAACCGGAAGGATTGTACTTTCAAGTAAAAAAAGAAATTTGAGAAAATATTCAGTAGCTTTTTTTTTATTGCATTTTCAAAAAAACAAGTTATTTGGCGGACCCGTTATCACCAGAAAATAAAAAAAAATTTAAAAATTGGTTGACCATGGTAAATTTGATTGAGCAAACTCTGCGAAATAAATAATGATAATTCGTAATGGTTTACCTCGATAAATCAACTTTCACTGGACCAATCTCGTATCTGACAGTCGACACAACCAAATTACTCCTTCTGCAACACGGCGGAATGGTTACAAGAAAATTGGCGACTCCCATCTCCTTCTTGCTACATTCCTTTGTAGGAAAACTGTCATTCAGGAATGTTTGTACGGAAAGTGGCGATTTTTCCATGAAAATTTCACTTTCCACGGGGAATGAATGAAGACTGACGCCTTTGTCATTCAACGTGGAAGAGGAAAACAGGTTGATATTGGACCCTTTGGCATTCTCTTCCCTTATTCCTTCGTCGCTACTGCTAATTCGAATCCTCTAACTCCTTTCGTTGGAGAGTTATCGTGTTAACGGCCGGCCGGACCGGCCGGACAGAATGAATTTCGACCACGGATTCTTGATCAGTGAGTCGAACCAAATCGTTTAAGACCATTTTCATCGAAAAATTCGAAAATTCCAGACATTTGGGCAAATTGATAAGCACTCTGTTCCGAGGAACTAGAGCGTCAAAAACGTGATATACCTAAAAATCATGGCCAACCGGGAGACTTTATAAGAGTGAATGGAGTATAGGTATGTTATTGACAATATTGAGACCCCTCCCTAAAAGGAGCAGCGACTTCATGAAATACAGGTTAAACATTGTTGAAAAAAAGTTAATCCTTTCGCTTCTATTTCTTCTCGCTGGTGAAAAACAGCTTTTTCAGGATAGAACAACGTGCATAATCGCGTGCTGTTACGGCATTATGGAACTGTTTGTCCAATAACTCAGTTGACTCTGTTCGCAACCCGCGATGATAATAAGCCTTCGGATAATGTCTCAATGACGTGGCCGAACGAACTTTACTTACCCGGAATGTGGAAGTCATTTCCGGTGAAAACGGAATCCGGAGTATACGACGGAGTGTTCGATGCATAAATTTCGTTTTCTTGGCCGCGGGAGTCGTTGGACTCCGAGGTCACATACACGGCCTGGAAAGGTTAATAGATATCTTTTCGAAACGCTGTTTATACAGGGTGTTCCACTAGCGCCGCAGCGGACAATATAAGCGTAACGGTCAAAATTTGGCAAAATTTCTTGATGCAAACTTGAATTACTCCAAGAATAGCACAACTTGAAAATATTTTCGAATATGTCAGGACACACTATATTCAGAAGTGTTTTTCAATTCTCTAGTAGTAGATCTTCTATACTAGAGAACAGCAACGAATCTAATGTTAAGTTAAATTATAATAATGGTACTGTCACTAACTGTACTTTCAATAAATAACACAAATAGAAAAAAAAAATTGGTTCAAGCCTCGTGGACAGAAGCTTTTTTGCGCTCTTGTTCAAACAGACCAATTATATCTCCGAAAGTATTGGTTTCTCAGAGTTGGGAATTATATAAATGGATTCCTATGATAGAAATGCATCATGAAAGAAATTAAATTTAAAAAAAGTGTCGTTTAAAAAAAATGCTTCAAAATTATCTTATAAAATAAAATACTATCCTCTTTTCATAATTTATAATTTAATGGTTTTTTGTATTATGAAAAATGATTGATACACAAATGTAGATCCATATTTCAGTATTTTTTTGATAGCAACATTATGAAAATACTGTATATAGGAACATGTCTCACTACTTAAGGAAGTAAAAGATAATATTAACCTCAGTGGTCAACGAACAGTAATTTCTTTTGATGATTCCATTATGTTCTTCTTTCGTATTGCCTCCATAAACTACATCAAAACAGTCCTGTATATATTCACAAATTCAAGTATCAAATACTTGCTTTACAAAAGAAAATAACAACTACGAATTGACAATCTCTAATAGCTAGAAAAGATGACATTTATGAATAGTGATCACAGGCAGATTCTGTGTTCACATTCTGTGAATACATAGAACTTACGATGTATTATTGAAACTTTGAAACATCATATCTCCGAAAGTATTAGCTTGTTAGAGTTGAAAATGATAACAATGGATTCTTATGATGTTACTGCATCTAAAAAAAAATTGAATTCAAAAGTTGTAAATTTAAAAAAATTGTTACTCCGAAACTATTAAACCGATTTTGCCCAATAAGGAACTTAACCGAGATATTTATCCCTTAAACCTACTCTGAAAATTTCAACCGTCTAGCTCATTCCGTTCGAGAGTTATCGTGTTAACGGCCACACGGACGGCCGGCCGGACAGAACCGATTTAGACCACAGATTCTTGATCAGCGGACAGTGAGTCAAACCAAATCGTTCAAGACCATTTTGATAAAAAAATTCGAAAATTACAGACATTTGGGCAAATTGATAAGTACTCTGTTCCGAGGAACAAGAGCGCCAAAAAATGACAAATTTCTCAAGCTCGTTGCTTGTTACCAAAGAACAAGTTTTCGATTGTAAAAAAAAAACTCGTCTATTATCAATGTCCTAGGGATATTGCTACTGAAAATTTTTTGACAGTTCCAACAAGCAATCAAATTTCCTCATTTTGTATCATATGAACAATTTCACCCAATCATGTCAACATTACATCGAATATTTCCCTCCTGTCAAAAATCCCCTGTGATTGAAGTGCAATTACCGCATGATTACAGCGATAATTATCTATGTAGAAAGCGATAATTATCTTGTAGAAACTGATAATTGTCTTGTACACAGATATCTATGGATCAGTTCAAACGCGATTCCATTGTATGTCAGTTTGACAAGCAATGTCGAAGACGTTATTAAAAATGTCTCGTTTTGGTTTTGCTTTCCTTACAAGCTATTGAAGAAGAAGTTTCGGAAATAGAACCAATCAATACAAAAAATAATAGAAAATACGTGTGGCGTCAGTTTATGGGCTTCTGTGAAGAGAAAAATTATATTTTGGATGGAAGAACACCAATTGATGTTTTGGCAAAAATATTAACAGACTGGGCATTTAATATGCGTAAGCAAAATGGCGATGAGTACAAGGAATATACTGTTAAAACGATTTGGAACGTAACCGCTAAATTACTAATGGAAAAATATTTCACCGAATTCAATATCCAATTCAATCCTTTCACTAATATTGAATTCAAAGCAGCCAGAGACGCGAAAAATGCCAAGAGAAAACAACTGCAAAGAGATCCACAGAAGAGGAAGGAAAGTGCAGTTTTTCTAAGGTACGATGAATTCCAAAATATGGTTCGTGCTTGCGACGAAAACACCCCGGATGGTTTGCAGAAGAAATTATTTTTTGTTTTTGCTTTTGAATTAGCTTGGCGTGGTGGAGAAGGCCACAAGTGCCTAATTTCGTACTTCAAAGAAGAAGAAAATAACGTTGGTGAAAAGACAGGAAGAATTATTTACGATCCCGTATTTACTAAGACGACCCAAGGAGGGGAAAAACCATGCGCTTCATCAAAATGGCTAGTAAAGAATAATATTAATGCTGATATGTGTCCGATCCGACTGTACAAAAAATTCCTAGAAAAGCGGGTTGAAATAAAAACAAAACGACTCTTTCTCACTGTAAATCCCGCTTGGAAGTTGAATAGAAAATGGTACAAAGACATTCCTGCTGGACGAAATACAGTGAGCAAATGGACTGTTGTACAAGCCAAAGCTTCTGGTTTGAATACGGAAAACATCAAGATAACAAATCATTCGTTACGAGCTACGGCTGTTTCCAATCTCGCAAAAAATGGGGTGGGGGAGCAACAACTCATAAAAATCACAGGTCACACAAATTCCAAATCAATAACACCATATCTTCAAATGGATGAAGATCACCATGAAGAAATCGTCAGAAGAATGCGTGCTAATGATGTACAACAGGCACAGCTTTCCCAAACATCCTCTTCTGCTGTTAATGCTCCGATAGCAGCATTGTCTAATCAGAACACTTATAATAATTGTGTTTTTAACTGCAGCTCCTGCAACTTTTGATTTCGTTTCCAAATAAATAATATTTCGTTCTAAATAAATAAAGTTTCGATATATTTTTACGCATGCTTTCATATTATAGGAATCAAATACATTGGATCTCTTCATTTTTCAGTTACCTAATATAATTTATGTTGATAACGAGGTAGAAATTCATTGATTGGTAACGTCAGTTTGACAAGTTAACTGTTAATTCGGGAAATATTCCCCCGAATTACACTCGTGCATCAAAATGAACCGGATAATTTCGCATTCCAGCGTATTGTCATTGAAAAACTGCATTCGGTCATTTTCATTTTTGGAGAAAGAGCCCTCCACCTTCGGTGTCGGGCTCTTTCCCAAAAAATGAAAATAAACTCACGCAGTTTTTTGACAACACGCTGTCATGCAAAATTATCGGTAATTTTGATGCACTTGTGCAATTACTTCCGATAACAGACCATGGGCTGTTTTCACGTTGCTATGAACATATATTGATTTATTTCGATTATGAAGTTTCAAATATTTAATATTTCGAAATGTCACGATTTGGTTGTAATACTGACGAGAACATTAATGAAATTATTGAATCGAATATACCCAAAAACTATAACTAGCAAAAAATTTTCTATCCGAATAACCCTCGGACATTGATAAATGCTCAAAAATTTTATGACAACTTTCTCAAGCTTGTTGCTTGTAGGCAACAGATCTCCGCCTACGGCGTCGATCTGTTTCCAAGCAACAAGCTTTCGAAATCTGTCATAAAATTTTTTCGAACAATTATCAATGTCCTTGGGTTATTACTACTGATAACTGAACTGAATTGAGATTGTTCAAATATGTTTTGAAATGATCGAAAGCACAGATAATGAAATTAAATCTTGATTAAGAATATTCAAGTAACTACAAAAACTATGACTGAAACAGTGAAATTCTATGCGTGTTTTAAACTTTATGAATTGACAGTTTAATCTTTCAGTTGTCCGAATATGTGAAAAGTGAACAAAAAATCCTGTAGTTTTTAAACTGAAAATGTTGTTCCGCTGACAGAGAAGTCTAGAAGAACAAATTAAAATTTAAAATGGCTTGTATCCTAATTTGAATAATTCTGCACCAGTATTACGGAAAATTACGACACCCAATTCAAATTTTGACGTACCCTCCTCAATATTTCATACAATAAAAGGCATAAATGTTTACCATTCGAGAGGAAAACTGTATAATAAATATTTGATGCCCTGCTGGGCACGCTACGTACAAATTATTCAGACAAATCGCTTTACACGGCACCTGCACCTCTTATCCGCCCCAATTCATCAGGAAAAATAAAACAGACTCCCCTTTCCAGAACATTCTCCGAGAAATCATTTGTTGTCAACGCTAGCATTTCGAAAATGGCGGAATTGGCCTCCCACGAACCATTACCAACCACTTCTAGCAGTAGCGACGAAGGAATAAGGGAAGAGAATGCCAAAGGGTCCAATATCAACCTGTTTTCCTCTTCCACGTTGAATGACAAAGGCGTCAGTCTTCATTCATTCCCCGTGGAAAGTGAAATTTTCATGGAAAAATCGCCACTTTCCGTACAAACATTCCTGAATGACAGTTTTCCTACAAAGGAATGTAGCAAGAAGGAGATGGGAGTCGCCAATTTTGTTGTAACCGTTCCGCCGTGTTGCAGAAGGAGTAATTTGGTTGTGTCGACTGTCAGATACGAGATTGGTCCAGTGAAAGTTGATTTATCTAGGTAAACCATTACGAATTATCATTATTTATTTCACAGAGTCCGGTTAATCGAATTTACCATGGTAAATTCATTTTCAGACAAAAATTACAGACAATTGAGCAAATTGAAAGCTACTGCGTTCAAGGTCACAAGCGCATTTGCATAATGTCCATTTGAAAGCTCAGTGTGAGGGTTCCGTTATCTTTCCTCAAATATTTGCTTCATTCTAGGTACTCCACTACAATCTTGGACATTCCAATGGTGAAAAAGGAGTATGAAGCACGCAGAACTGATACAATGAGGAGGAACCATTTTTTTCGTATCGAAAACGTATCTGCATTCGCTGTAATAAACTCGAAGAAGATGTCCAGAGAAACCTTTCAGCAAGAGATACATCCAACGAACAAACAAGCGCAATCATCACGAAGCCTCAAGAAGCTGGAAGAACGAATGCTGTCCCTTCAGAACGTGTTCAAGAAGGTCAGAGTTTCTCGCGAACTGAACGTCTACAACGTAAAGCCAGAAAAAAAGGGTTTTGGCCACGTAGAAATCAAGCAATTTATCGATAACGCAGGCACTCAGACGATGTCTACTAAAGCACAAAACACAGACTGCTCCTGCCAAAAAATCGAATCCTTAATTTTGGAGTGCGATTTCATCAGAGCCTCAGTTAGCATGATCAGGCGATATCCGTTCTATTACGACTTCCTGGAGAGGTGTTATTCGGATCGAAACTTCGGTCGTCACGAAAAATTCAAACATTTGATACCGAAGCAGAAGAATTTCAAGAGGGCTATCATACAAGCATACGGGTCCAATAGGAGTCATTTAGAGGCCATCAACACTATTTTGGTGGAAATTTATAACGTTGAGAATGATACGTGTCTTTGTCCAGTGAATAATAAATGAAGGAAGAATCCTCAATACCTCCTGATACCAGTTATCGAAGATGACTGTTCAATGTTAACCACAGGAAAACTGGCAGACTTTTTCCTTTCGAATATTCCCCCCTTGATCTATTTTCCAATTCATGAATCCGGATTTTATCGTTATAAGAACCCCATGCATATTTTGTTATCGCGTTCTCTTAAGCTCTATCCGATGTTCATCCTCTGCTGTATAGCAATAAAAGTTTTAGATCCGGTTTTCAGTCTTAAATCCCTATCGTAAAAGATAACGACAGCGTGGTGTTCTAGTTCCATACAAAGACATTATCGGAGAAGCGACTTGCAAACACGGTTGTTTTCACGAAACCGCATGCTTCAGCATGTAATGCGCAACATTTGATGGCATTCCTGAATCAGGATCTGCCATTCCGGGTGTCATCATCAATTATACTACGTTCGAGGAACAATCCACATTGTAATGTGTTGGAACATAGTTGACCAGTTTAGTCATACACGGTCCGTAATTAAAATTGATTTAAAATGTATATGGTCAGTAGTAATATCCCTAGGACATTGATAATAGAGGAGATGATTTTATGACAATCAAGCTCGTTCTTTGTAACAGTCCGAAGCAGAAGGCTGAGGGTTTTTAGCAAGCAACGAACTTGAGAAATTTATCATAAAATTATGAGGCATTTGTCAATGTCCGAGAGATATTTGGCGGAAAATTTTCAGACAAAAAAATTTATAACTCGACACAACGAAATATGTATTTACTTATTGAAAGTACAATTATTAAAATGTAACTTAACATTAGATTCGTTTTTCGTATTTCTACGTTTTCACAGAATGCTATAATTATTCTATGTATGAATTATTATAATGTCAACTTATTTTCCTGAGACATGACATTGTCTAATTCATTTCAGCAATCGTAGACTTATGAGAATTAGGATATGATATCATACTTTTTGTTGGTTGATATTTTCATGCCGATGGTCAATCCATATGATGATGGGAATGGTAATGGTAAGTTAATAATATTGAGTTCAGAATATCTCCACTAAAAACAAAACTGGAATATTGGTGTATTGGAGTGGGTTTGAGGAAAGAATATATATTATCGTTCATCATAGAATTGAGGAATTAATATCTCGGATGAGTTCGTTGTTGTGTAGAATTTGTCTATTGGTTTTGGATTGATAATTTTTGCCACTCTTGTTGAATTTTAATTCTTCTATGATGTTTGAATTCAATTTCTGCTAAGATGAAGTTCTTTCATAAGAATCCATTAATATAATTCCCAACTCTGAGAAACCAATACTTTCGCAGATATATAATTTGTCTGTTTGAACAAGAGCGCCAGAAAGCTTCTGTCCGCAGGGCTTGAACCAATTTTTTTTCATTCTCATATTAACCGCTCAATATTTTAGTCTCAACGCCAATTCTTCTAAGCTTCTATGTTCATTTAATTCCATAAATATTCTCCAAATATATTTGTGACTGTAGGATGTATTTCTGGGAATTTTTTCTTTGATTAGCGCATTTATACTTTGAATATTCGCATTGCCAAAACGTGACATTTTGAAATTTATTCGTCTAACTCATTCGTGTTGTCATAGTGATTGATGTTGACATGATTGTGTGAAATTGTTTCATATGACAAAATGATAAAATTTGAATCGTTGTACAGCTCTCGAAACATTTTCAAAATAATTAATTTCAACACTACTATTCATCACACGTGGATTAATATGTTTAGGATGAATTCTACTATTCCCTGCACGCGGATAATATACTTGGCGTGACGTCACACAGAAGTTCTCCTGCGGGGAACATATCTCACTGTGTAAAAATAAAAAAAAGCTCGACTTACCAGAACTAATAATATATTTGCTAGTTGACAATGAAACTCGAAAATTTACCTGAAAAAAAAAATTTCATTATACGAGGAGAAAATACATTCAATGTTATGCAGTTATATAAAAATACTTATTAAAATATACAGAAAATGAGAGTAGATCATAAACAAGATAAAATCGGCTGTTAAGATGCAGACAGCGCCATAAATACAGAATTTATGTTTTGTTGAATAAGTAATAACTTTCTCCATTTCAGTATCGTAATGAGTTCATTCCAGCACTAAAAACAGTGCTGGAATGACCCCATTTTCCAGCATTGTTTCTAGTTATATTTTTCGTTTTGCGGTAGTCAGCACTGACATTCGATCCTATTAAATTTCAACACACGTCAATTATTGTCAATATAAGATAATCTGGATGAGGTGAAATAATTGTTGAGATGATAGGTTTTATTCTCATAAAAAAATAAGGTACCAGAGATTTCCTTCTTGTTCATTTTGAATCATTCATGATATTAGGAAACTGTTCAATCTGATCTCCATGCTCTACGTACAATTCAAATTCCATGATCTGTCAACTTTTCTAACAGTCACACCAACTGCCAAGATACAATACAAAAGTCACTAGGATGTATAATCCGAATTTTTCATTAAATTTCAACAGTATTTTACAAAACTTGCCTGAAATAGAGAAAATATCGTCTAATACTCGTTGCAGAAGGCAATTCCAACACTCATGCGTACGAAAACTCGCTCCTTCGTCGCTCGTTTTCGAATTTCGCATTCGTGTTTAAATATCAGCCCATTCTGCAACTTGTTTTAGAATATACTATTCTAAAGTCAAAATATCCTGACACTCAATTCCAAATTCAAAAGGCACGGATGTGAGGTCAGTCTATATTGACGCGCTTCTTCAAATTCATAGCCAGAACGGTCACTCATCCAGTTAATGAACTCACCCAAGGCTGCTTTTTTTCCAGGAAAAATATTATATTTTGCCAATATTTCCAGAAATAAAGATCCGATCGAGTTTCAATCCAGAGTTTAACTCTAAAATAAGGTTTTGAAAGCAGAATTTCAGCGATATCTCACGGATAATTTCTGAGATAGAGAATTTTTTTAAATATTTAGTTCTCTAACTTATTTCGTTCGAGAGTTATCGTGTTAAAGGTCGATCGGACGGACAGAATTAAGTGTTTGACCTCGGATTCTTCATCAGTGGGAGCATTTTCATTAACAAATACAGTGAATTAAACATCCTCTTCTTCATTAGCATTTCCAGATATTCTATGTGCTGAAGAAACATCAAGATTAACTTCGGAATTCAACCACAGTAAATCTCTCTGCTCAGAATCATTTCAGTACGAAGTTGGCTCAACCCAAAAAAACATATTGTGGCGAGAAAGATTTCCCATCCCTTTGTAGCGGACGGGAAGAGTTTAAAACGATTGTAACAGCCAAGATAGCAAGCAAGTCAGATTCCATTTGTCCGAATTGGGTTACAATCTGTATTTTTAATGCAGGATTACCTTGTTTCCGCTAGAATAACTTGGAATGTGAGGTCGGGTACGGGAAGGATTAGTATGTTTTAAGTTCATGACGGGAGTTCCATTATCCCCGGTAGGAGAAACGAGTTTATCCCTAGAAAATATTAAATGGGAAACCCTTGTCTTCAATTAACATAGAAATATGTTTTGATGTGAAAGCGATGTAGAGTATATTTTCTCACAGCTATGTACGCAGAGAGAAAATTAGATTCAAGCTCATTTATTTGGAGACCCTTATGCCATACAGGGTGTTTTAAAAATTTAGTCATTATTTCAACAGAAAGTACAACTCTTTCCTTCAAAATCCTTCCAACAAGATAAGTGACAAAATAATATTTGAAATACATATGAATTCTATAATAAAATGAGTACGGACCTGTTCCTAGGAACAAGAGAGCCAAAAAGCAATGCATTTTCAAAAAGCACCGAGGTGGAATTTCCCTAACCTAATTTATTTGTTAAAAGTTCGTATATTTTAAGTTTTACTTCATTATCTTCATCACCCATTCCATTAACTTTCTTGAAGACTTTTAATATACAGGGAAAATAAAAAAGGGAAACAATTTTATTTGTTAATCTTCGCAGGAGTGTAACTTTTCCTGGGGAAGATTTTCCAAAAATTTTATACCAAATACCCACCTTAATTTTCATCACCTAATCACCCTTTAAAATTTGTCGCACTTATTCAGAAACACCCCACTTAAAATATTTTTCTAAAGGTATGTCGAAGGCAAAAAAATCCCATATACGTCTCAGAAAGGATAAAGAATATCAGGAGGTTTATTACTCGGAAAAAATATACCCGTAGCGGTCTCACAATGGGCCACACCCCCCATTAATTTATTTTCCACGTGGAAGCCCCCACCGTCGCGCAGTATGCCCCAATCCTTGACCTTTCGACGTCGAATCCGCCATACAAAAGATCTGACGACCCCATTCTCTGAACTGCGAGCTCTAAAGGGTAGGACGCAACAGATTTGCGACAGAAGTATCGATTTCGAATTAAGGGGGACCAAGTTTTTTTTTTTCGGACGGTTTGAGTTGTGGGCCACGATAAAGCCTCGGAAAATGTACGTGCCACTAAAGTCTATATTCACGTGAGATCGGTGGTTTCTATGGGGGAGATTTTTTATGTGCGTGCGTCTAGAGGGGATCTCGCGATTTTTTATTATTTTCGGGGCGGGATGGAATTCCGGAAGTTAGATTGATGGATTTCGGAGCTATTTCAAGCCGGCGGTGGAACGAAAAATTTGTTTTATCATGACGTATCTGATTTGTAAGACAAACAAGTTGGAAAAGAACTGTACCGAGGATTTATAGCCGGAGCTGTCACCCATCCAGGTACTGAACTCGTCTGAAGATGCTTCAGAAAAAAATATAATATCTTCGCATTATTTCCAGTGATATAGATGCAATTGAGTTCAAATCTAGAACATCAAATAAGCTGAAATATTAAATATTGAGAGGCATTTTTGGCGCTCTTGTTCCTCGGAACAGAGTGCTCATCAATTTGCCCAAATGTCTGTAATTTTCGAATTTTTGGCTGAAAATGGTCTTAAACGATTTGGTTCGACTCACTGATCAAGAATACGTGGTCGAAATCGATTCTGTCCGGACGTCCGTTAACACGATAACTCTCGAACGGAATGAGCTAGACAGTTGAAATTTACAGAATGGGTTTGGGACATAAATATCTCAGCTAAGTTTGCTATTGGACAAAATCGGTCAGATGGTTTCGGAAATTTTTTTTACATTACAAATTTCAAAATAACTTTTTCTCGAGATGCAGTTTCGCCATAGGAATCCATTGATGTCATTTTTAACTCTAACAAGCTAATACTTTCGGAGATATGATTCTTCAAAATTTCAACAATAAATCGTTCTTCTGTGTTTTCACAGAATGCGATAATTATTCTATCTATGAATTATTATAATATGACCTGTGTTGATACATGTCAACATTTTCCTGAGAAATGATCTCTCAAATTTTGATATTTAATGCCCATAGTTAAACCATATGATGATGGAAATGGTAATGGTAAGATAATAATATTGAGTTCAGAATATCTCCAGTAAAAACAAAACTGAAATATTGGCTAAAGTTTCAACTGATATACTACAATTTTCAGAGTGGATTTGAGGAAAAATATATCGTTCATCATAGAATTGAGGATCCAATATCTCGGACGAGTTCGTTGTTGGGTAGAATTGGTCTATTGGTTTTGGATTAATAATTTTTGGCACCCTTGTTGAATTTAAATTATTTTATGATGTTTGAATTCAATTTCTGGTATTATGAAGATCTATCATAAGAATCCATTGATATAATTCCCAACTCTTACCAATATTTTCGAAGATATGATTTGTCAAAGTTTGAACAAGAGCGCCAAAGTTCCTGTCCACAGGACTAGAACCAATTTTCATCTTTAATATCGATTCTTTCTTTGAATTAAATACTCCTTTTTCTGAAACTGCAATCATTTATGAATAATACAACTATAATTCCATTTGAAAAATACTTTTCTTTCTTTGAATCTTCGGATGATAATTAATATTAAAACCCATATTGTAGTCATCGCTTGAACAGTTTGTGTTGATCCTACCCAAAACATGCCTGGTTATGTGTTACTTAACCAAAACAATTTTGCTATTGAACTCTATGGCACAATGCTTCCAAGAATGTTTTGATGTAGTTTATGGAGGCAATAGGAAAGAAGAACATAATGGAATCATCAAAAGAAATTACTGTTCTTTGACCACTGAGGTTGATATTACCTTTTACTTCCTTAAGTAGTGAGACATGTTCTTATATGCAGTATTTTCATAATGTTGCTAGCAAAAAAATACTGAAAATATGGATCTACATTTGTGTATCAATCATTTATTCTTGAGTAATTGTGCATTGAGTAATCGTTCATAATACAGAAAAGAATGTGTTAGTGGTATGGACTATTACATTTTAAATTATGAAAAGAGGATAGTATTTTTTTAATATATTTTGAACTATTAAAATAATTTGTTCGTAATCCACTACCTACTCAAATATTAGGAATAAATGGACAATCTGCTATGATTGTCTCCAGCCTTGCTCTAGACATTTCGATGATACTTTCCTTAGGTATTTCGAGTTATGAAAACTATGCACCGAGTGTAAGTTGCAACAACCCATTCCACGAGGTTGAATCATTGCAGATTGCTCATTTAATCTTGATAAATAAATTTAATGACAATGTTTGAAGCATTAAGGCATTGTAGATTGCCCTTTTTTTATAAGATAATTTTTGAAGCATTTTTTTTAAACGATATTTTTTTTAAATTCAATTTTTTTCATGATGCATTTCTATCATAGGAATCCATTGATATAAATCTCAACTCTGAGAAACCAATACTTTCGGAGATATAATTTTTCTGTTTGAACAAGAGCGCCAAAAAGCTCCTGTACACAGGGCTTGAACCAATTTCTATTAATGGCGTATATTTCAGTTGTCATCTGTCAAAATATGACAGCGGATTATTCAAAATGGATCCTCTAAATGGAAAGCCCTGTATTAGGAAAAAAAATTAATTTCGCGTACAAATACGCGACTACGCATGATGGGGGATGTCTACCATCTCCAATTAGGCGATTTCTATTCCGGTCCCATAATTGTACACAAAATAACGCGTCTTGAATTCGAGCATCACGCTCGTTAAGTCGAATTTATGTTGTTTAATTAACGGTGCCCTGGATCCATTATGAATGAAATTAATGCGAATTCTGAAAATATCGAAACGAGAAGCTTGTGTCGGGCGCTACAGCAACCCTCCGGGCGTTTAAAATTAATTTACACAATTAGGGGTTGGCGGCACAATGAAAAATTTTAACGGCATAACGAATTTGACATTCTCTTTTATCCGGGCCGCCGGCCATTTTTTTCTACTCGTGCAGGTTGGGAATTTATGCGAGGAGACGGGGCGATGAAGTTCATTACGGGGCTACATACCTGTGTTAAGTGGGAATGACAGATTTATCTCGTACTCAGTTTTTTCGCATTTGTTTGAGGGCGAAATCATTCTGCCAAAATGTCTGTAATTTTCGAGTTTATTTGACGTGGTTGAGAATCCACAGTCAAATTCAATTCTCGAATGATATTTGCGAACATTCAGGCTAGATAATTTGATTAAATGCCATGAAAGAAATTACCAAAAATCAAGAAAATTTAATATTACAAGAGATGAATTTCACCTGGAATAATTCTATCTCGACTGACATTCTACATCAAGCGTAGTAAATCTAGTAAAGTAATCTAATCAGACCAAATAATTCGTGTAGTTTTGAAAGTTGGTATAGTATATTCTAAAACAGTTTGCAGAATGGGCTGACATTCAAACACGAATGCATAATTCGGAAACGAGCGACGAAGGAGCGAGTTTTCGTACGCATGAGTGTTGGAATTGCCTTCTGCAACGAGTATTAGACGATATTTTCTCTATTTCAGGCAAGTTTGGTAAAATACTGTTGAAATTTAATGAAAAATTAGGTTTATACATCCTAGTGACTTTTGTGTTGTATCTTGGCAGTTGGTGTGACTGTTACGAAAGTTGACGGAATTTGAATTGTACGTAGAGTATGGAGATCAGATTTAGCAGTTTCCTAATATCATGAATGATTCAAAATTAGCATGAAGGAAATCTCTGGTACCTTATTTTTTGATGAAAATAAAACCTTTCCTCTCAACAATTATTTCACCTTATCCAGATTATCTTATATTGATAATAATTAACGTGTGTTGAAATTTGATAGGATCGAATGTCAGTGCTGACAACCACAAAACGAAAGATATAACTAGAAACAATGCACTAGTTTTAGTGCTGGAATGAACTCATTACGATACTGAAATAGAGAAAAGCTTTTCCCCAACATTAAAGAACTCTATCGAGAAAATATGGCGACTTGATCGTTCTCTGAATAAGAGTACTGAAGTATTGTTAGACCGCATTAGCTGTTAGCCTCATATTTGTAACAATTGGATTACGCTGTATCAAGATGAACCTTTTTGGACACCTTGACGCTTTCCAAATTCGTCTGCTGAAAATTTGCTTTTCCCTTCATCTCATTAATACAAGAACAAACAAACCGAAACCGACAAGCTTTTGATCCACAACTCAGGTAATTTCAACGCTGTATTCCATGTCTAACGATGATCACCTTCCCATTAAGGCCCGAGCATACGTTGGCTCTATGTAACCACTTCAAAGGATCTGGTGTAATCTTCGCCTATGCATACACAAGCACGTATTATACGAGCTAGACGGGGCGCTTATCTGACGGAGACGATTGACTGGATTATATTCTATTTGAGGATATTAAGTGTTAGATCAATGAGATATACTGATCCACAAAAGTACAGGAAGTTCGGAAATTGTGTAAAAGTTGACGATTCTTGTCCACCAAATGTTTTATTTATGTTCGCTATTTGCCGATTATCTGCGGATCACATTCAGGGCCGGATTCATAAAAGCAGTTAAATTTCTAGAATTTTCATCAGATTTTATAACATTCAATGAAGAAAATCTCGAAAACGATGGGTTTCACAAGAAATGATGAAGCAAACTTGCCGAAAACAGGGCAACAACTGGCAGAAAAAATTGTCGCAATCGGACCAGAGGATTTGAAGATTTTTATCGTCAAAATTGAATGACTTTTCAAGCTCTTCGTTAATTTTATACATCAGATATTCTTGACGACATCGAATCCTTGTGGAATGGTTTGGAACTGCACAATGCTGTGCAGTTCTGTACCGTTTCTGCAGAACTGCTGTTTCTAATTATGGGAAATAACGGACCATCATTAGTTCTCTGGATTATATCGTACCAAAATCCATATAATATGCTCTATATACCAACATGAAGTCCGTATCTCTATTCAAGGATCACATGCATTTAATCCAATTCATTGGGATCTATCCCCAGGCATCCTATTAGCCCCCAATCCACCTAGCAATTTATGCATGGAATGATTAGTCATCATCATTGGCAAAATATCGGTTTTATGCTGCACAGAAGCTCTAATCGAATTAATTATCTTCGATGAAACATATATGAGGTGATATATCACGAAGGGCAAGCCCGAGCTTCGTCCTGATTTGAATATAATGGGGATAGTTATCTCTGTTATTCGGTCGTGATAGTGAATTAATTGCGTATTCATTTAGTAAAAAGTGGGAAAACCCTGTGTATAAGAGCTTTGGCGCTCTTGTCCAATATTTGACAAATCATAATGTCTGAAAGTATTGGTTTTATAGAGTTGGGAATTATATCAATGGATTCTTATGATAGAACTACATCATGAAAGAAATTAAAATCCCTTTGCATCTTATCATTATACTTACTAGCTGCCCGCCCCGGCTTTTCACAGTTGAAATGCTGATACTAAATATACCCACAGCATTTTTGTTTGTTGTTTTCTTTAGAGGTTATCCTTGAAAGAGCGACATATAATTGGCCATGTGAAAACCACTCAACGCTCAAATATAAGCCTGTAGAGTTGAAAGTTGTACCCTGCGATTTATTAATGGTCATTGCAAAATATATCTTTACCGGAAATTATAGGCGTTTAAATTGGATCAGTAAATCCGATGGTATCAGAGGAATTTGGGGAATGAATACATCTATCCTGGCTGAGGCGAGCCTCACGCTCTACAGATGATTCTCTGGCTCTCTGTATTCGATTTCTATCCCTATTCTGGCTGTGCCGGCCTCCAGGTTGGTACCACCGCAACCGTTATGTCCCTGCATTTTAAATCTGCGATATCTTCGAAATTATTCATTTAAATTACATTCTGTAAAGGGCCATATTGATCAATATTAAATGCACAATACATTTAAGGTACTTGATTGGATAAGGATCCATGCTGTATTGCTTAAAATAGCTTCGTAATCAAGCCATTATTTCTCGTAGAATGTAAAGGATAAAAAATGGTTATTGTGGGTTATCCTTAAGAGATAGACATATACCATCACGGAATTTTTTGTAGACCTGTTTAAGGTGTACCATACTGTACTGCATTATTTTGATCTATCTCGTAGGGTTCAGCCAGCGTTTGCAATGTAAGCGCAAACAAATGTGTTTATTTACGACATCACATTAGAGACCTCTAAAATTATCAGTGTTTCTCTAATATGATATGCATGTATTATACATATAAACTAGAGCGCCAAAAACTGGTCCACTTCTTGGTCTCAAACAAGTTTTTGTGTCGGCATTTCTCAACTTAATACCAAGTTTCAATTCCATCAGATTAGTATTTTCCGAGGTATTCGGAAAACAAAATATCAGATAGCAATGACCCCGAAAGCACTGGGCAGATTTCACCCATTAACAAACTCATACGAGATAATTACGCCCTAAACCTACTCTGCAAATTTCAACACTCTAACTCATTTCGTTCGAGAGTTATCGTTCTTACAGGCGGCTGGACGCAATTCTGGATTATTCACCAATGAGTCGAGACTAAATGTTTGAGACCATTTTCGGCCGATAATCCCAAAATTACAGACCTTCGACTTGATTTCCTCAAGTTAAACGGAAGTAAATAAATCTAACAGTAACTCGCAGGTATGTACGTAAAGTTCAATACTGTCCATTTCGAATTTATCCCCTACTCATATAGGCAGTAATGAACATTTGAACAGGATGCAATATCGATTCCTTGAATAAAATATAGAACCATTTAACAGGAAATTGTGCGGCGAAATCCAATCTGTAGTGGTCGCATTAACTTCCCTGTCTAGTTAAACCGGGAAACACTCTGTTAAAATGTAGAATTGTGGCCGTTCTACCAACACAACGACAGGGCATACTTTCCGACTAACTTCCTGTTACGTATAAGGATTTTTGCACTAAGAGTACAAGGACATTCATTTTCCTTGTAAAGGGTTTTCCCAATAAGAGGTGTTATTTTGAATAGCCCGCTATTTCGGTAGATGTCACTTTTGAAGCTGTCATTTTTTGACATTTGACAAGTAGAAACTACGCCATTAATAAAAAATTGGTTCAAGCACTGACGTGAAGTCAGAAGCTTTTGCGCGTATGTTCTATTGTTCATTCTTCTGTATTGGACACCCTTAATCGAATTTACCATGGTAAATTATGTTGTCCATTCTCCTGTATTGGACACTATTACTTCGAATTTACCACGGTAAATTCGAATTAAGTGTCCAATACAGGAGAATGGACGACATAATTTACCATGGTAAATTCGATTAAGGGTGTCCAATACAGAAGAATGAACAATAGAACATACGCGCAAAAGCTTCTGACTTCACGTCAGTGCTTGAACCAATTTTTTTTTTGAGTTATCAAGGAAATAATATTCCAGGTGGGTATAACTCGGAAACCGTTAGGCCGATTATGCCCAAAGTCGAACTCAACTCTCCCTTTCGGATACGCAACCTACCCTGAAAATTGCAAGTCCCTATCTCCTTTCGTTCGAAAGTTATCGAGGCAACGGTCACCCATCTACTGAACTCACACAAGAATGCTCGAATCTCCAACAATATTCAACCGATCGTATTAAAACTTGAAACTTGGCAGTATAGTTAGGTTATGAAGGCCCTTGCAAAATTTCAGCAATTTCAAACTATTAGTTACTGATATATAGAATTTTTTTTTTTATTTTCAATGATTTATTAAAAATTTTCTACAAATGCTATCCTCACCAAATTTTGCAAACATTTCCGCGTTGGCATTCTACAACTAATAACCATGTTTGAATTCAATCGGTTCAGTATTTTTCGAGTTAATGAGGTACAAAAAACCACCAAATTTCAGAAAATTTCAGATAGCTATAACTCTGAAACCTTTAAGCCGATTATGCTCTTAATCAAACTGAAATGTTGCGTTCTAGTGCACACCCTAACCTGAAAATATCAAGCCGCTATCTCATTCCGTTCTCAAGTTATCGTGACAACAAAAATATTTTTTAATAATTTTTTTAAAATTTTCTAGCCATACGATTCGCACAAAATTTCACAAACGTTCTAAGGTTCATATTCTACAACTACCCACCAAGTTTCGATTCGATCGGATTCATCTTGGTTGAAAACAAAATTATTACTCGGAAACCACTGGGCCGATTATGCCCATTAACGAACTTGTCCGTCGTATTGGGATGCGCCACCTACCTTGAAAATTTCAAGTCGCTAGCTCTTTTCGTTCTCAAGTTATCGTGGCAACGGCCGGACGGCCGGACGGACAGAATCAAATTTGACCTCGAATTCTTCATTGGGGAGTCGAACTTAATCGTTTGAGACCATTTTCGTCAAAAAATTCGAAAGTTACAGACATTTGGGCAAAACTATAACGCGATGTTCCCCGGAACATACGCGCAAAAATGGAACGATACACGCTTCAAGAACGCATTGAAATTATTAAAATTCACTATAAAAATGGTGAAAATTTGGCATAGACATTTTTGGGTCGTCGTGAAGCACCTTGTCGGGCCGCAATAAAGAAATTGGTGTAAAAATTCTAGCTGTTGGGACAAATTAGTTATGTGAAGAATAAAACCCGTGCACACGCTCAAGAACAGCCGAGAATATTGCTGCTGTAGCCGAAAGTGTTGAAGAAAACCCAGGTTAGTCCATTCCTCGTCGTTCTTTGGAATTAGGAATTCCACAAACGTCATTACACCGTATTTTGCATAAATATTTGGGTCTTAAGGCTTATAAAGTTCAGTTAACACAAGAACTCAGGCTGGCCGATCATCAAAAACGTCGTGTCTTTGCTGATTGGGTCGTTGAAATGTATGGAAATGATCCGGAATTCCATCGAAAAATCATCTGATGAGGCCCATTTCCACCTCGGTGGCTTCGCCAACAAGCAAAATTGTCGCATCTGGGGCTCGGAAAACCCAAGAGTTATTGTTGAAAAGCCTCTCTATACTCAACGTGTGACTGTTTGGTGCAGTTTATGGTCCGGTGGAGTCAATGGACCTTACTTCTTCGAAAATGAGGCTGGAGCAACAGTTACGGTGAATGGATTGCGCTATCGAGAGATGATTAATGATTTTTTATGGCCGGAATTGGATGGCATTGATCTGGACAACGTTTACTTTCAACTAGACGACGCTACGTGCCACACAAGCAACGAAACCATTGATATTTGGCGGGAAAAGTTTCCGGACCGTGTTATCTTTCGAAGAGGTGATCACAATCGGCCACCGAGATCTTGTGATTTAACACCTTGCGACTTCTTCCTTTGGGGCCACGTGAAAGAGAAGGTCTACGCCAAAAGCCCAGCGTCGATTCAAGACCTCAAAGATGGAATTCGTGAGGCTATCGAGGACATAGGTCAGCCACTTTGCGATTTGGTTATGGAAAATTTAATTAAAAGGATATGGTCCTGTAAGCGTGGTCGTGGTGGTCATTTGCCTGATGTTATTTTCCACTATTAACGGCATAGCTTCTTCTTTATAATGAAATAAACATTCGATCATTTATATTGAAAAATGGCATTTTTCTTTGAATATCAAAATAACACCTCTTATTGGAAATCCCTTTACTATAGGTGTGCCACAATAGACCGATTGGTCGCAGTGGAGGGGCGGGTTTCGTCAGCTCGGCACAATGCATATAATAATATCAGGTATGATTACACCAACTTCACGTGACGGAACCGCAGAAGAAGAACACTTACGTATTCATTCTGTAATTCAGCAAATACGAGTATTAACACATTATTCGATATATTTCACTATAATATCCTCAATTACCCCGTCAATAACTGAACACCGTAAACAAACGTATACCGCACAATTATTCAATTATGAGATTGCGGAATGATTGCCATTCGTCATATTTACATACGTGCGGCAACAGTGTGTTGCACACAAGTTACACATTAATCAACGTTCCAGCTTTTAATCTGAAATAGAAATTGTTTACTGCACTTAATTAACGATTCTGACCGACCGGATGGTAATCGAATCGAATCAAAAGCACTTTGCCGTAATCCAATCTACCCCGGCTCTTCGCGAAGCTTCCGGTTTTGGTTTATCGGCGGAAGTTGTATGGGGGTCGGATGATTTCGCCCCCCGGAAGGCTTCCTCCGGGGTCGGGCGTGTGTGGATTCCGCAACGGCTAAAGAGTTCGCGATGTAAGAGTTCCGCGGTACATCGAGCGATTTTCTTAGTGTGGAGCTACGAGTATCGGAAGTTTATCGGATATTGTGGGGTATAAGGACGCAATATCACATAGGGCGGTTAGGACGAGTGGGTTTTCATGTTTATTTCGAATTAGCTTGTAGGTATATGTATATATATATATATATATATATATATGTGCCCCCCTGTCACAGCTGTCGATGTCATCACCATCTACAGTTCGCCTTCCAGTTCCAGACTTCTGATGAACTCCAGTATCTGGGATGGCTTCAAGGAGGCTACGTCTTCGCTCCTGCAGATTTCTTCCCCAAAGCATTCCTTGCGTTGGTTTGAGATGGCGAGGCATTCCGTTATCAGGTGATCAGGAGTTTCATCCTCCGCCCAACAGAATCTGCACTCCTCAGTTCCTGCTAGCCCAATATCATAATATGATTCCTAAGGCCGCAGTGCCCTGTGAGGAAACCAGTGAGGAGGTGCAGCGTGTTCTAACTGAGGTCCAAGTGTTTCTTGGATCTGACAGTATCAAAGTTCCGGAGGAGAGAGATCTCCAGGAAATACCTCTTTCAGTTTCTTCTTTCATCTGAAATTCACTTTTGTAGGTGTATCTGCCAACCCCTCAGCAGGGTTCCAGGCCAATAAAGGGAGTTTGCGCTCCATTATTGGCAAGTGGTTTGCCTCCTCATTCCCTTTAGTTCCCGTGTGAGCAGGAACCCAGACCGAGGAGACCTTGTTGTTCTTGCCTACTTCATTGAGGTTTCTTCGGCACTCCCATATTTGCTTGGACTCGATAACATGGGAGCTCACAGCCTCCAATAGCAGCTTGACTATCAGAGTGGATTGCTATATCACATCTCTGATAGATTCTTTCTAGGTTCATATCCACGCATCTTTCTATTGCCTGAAAAATGCTCGGATAGGCGCCTAGCGATAGTGAGCATTTGGTGCCTGGCCCATATATTCCAGCGCCAGCTCCTGTAGTGTTTTTTGACCCGTCTGTGTACAATTTAATGACTGCAACACTGCGTTGGCTGTCTCACAGTGTTACTTATGGATCACCTTGTATATACTAGAATGTCTCAGTTTTACTCTTCCTGACATAAAAACCCCTGATATTCGGGGTTGTCCTGTATAAGTTTGCTCCAAAACTAAATCTGGCCGTGCCTCCACCAAATAATCCTTCAAGCACACAGCAATGTTCTGCCAAAGTCGCCAAGATCATTCACGTGTTCAACTTGGGTTTGCAAAAGTATTTAAATCCTCTTTCGAGACAAGTGAAGGTTACCTGTTATCTTTCCAAATCAAACCAATATAACCGTCACTCTTAATTCGTAACAAATTCTTACAAAGTTCAGAAAATGCGTATAACCTATGCTTTCTTCGTCGAATCTTCACAAAATGGACGATCTCATCTGACCGACGCCGACTCAGACAAAACGAAACAATATTGGCAACTCATTCGGCTCCTAGAATACAATAATTCCTTAGCGTCGATTGGTACTATTGAGATCCAACCTCAAATTGTCAATACAAACGACAACCTTATCGCAAGCAAAACATAAACAAACCCCTGCCCTGGTCAAAAAGGAACGTTACAAACTTAGGTGGTGGATTCCCTGTCCCAGTCTATTTTCCTACTGAGCATCGTAGTGAAGTTCTTTTCGATATTTACTTTCTAGAATTAGCTTGTAACCAGCGACGTAGAAAAGAATCCGTGGTGGAAGAAATGATATATACGCATTATAAGTTAATTGTACAGGGTGTGCCAAATTGGACACTTTTGAAGAGAAAGTCCTATTTCTATACTGGAAAGACGAATACTGATATCGGTGTCTGGAGGGCCAATTTTCATGAGAAACTCATAGGTAATTACATTAATTAATTACACCGTTACATACCAACAGGATGTTTTTCAAAAATGGGTAATTTCAAGTTGTGTCATTTTGCAAATAATTTTTTTAGAATATATCTGTTCACATTTTCTTATTCTACGGGTTTGATTCTATGCACAATATAATTTTCATATAATTCGAAGAAAATAAATTTTTTGGTCGAAAAATTTCCTTTCACCTAAATATCCAAAAATTGTTAAAAATTCGATCACCCAACTTTAATTAAATCATGACTGTTCTTTATAAATTCGGGCCCGTAGAACCCAACGGTGCCAACGATCTTCCTCTATTATTCACATATCGCGAGCTAAGGCCTTCAGAAAATCCGCGAAAATGGACCTGCGGGCCTATCCGCGGCTTTCCCAAACGGCGGCATTTGCGAATCTGAAATTCCGGTTATTCTTAGATGAAGGATGTATCTATATCAATGTAAATTTCATCTCGTTTGCTAGACAATTTAAGGATTACTGCATCTCGAAAGTGAGGTTATATTTCGAAAAATTTCTACTTCCATGTTGTGTCATTTGGAAAATAATTTTTTTAGAAAATATCTGTTCACATTTTCTCATTCTACGGGTTCGATTCTACGAATAGTATAATTTTCGTATAATTCAAAGAAAATAAATTTTTTGGTCAAAAAAAATTTCCTTGCATATGTATTAAAAAACTGTCAAAATTTCAATCACCCAACTCTAATGAAATCATGACGGTTCCTTATGAATCCGGGGTAGTAGAATCCAATGGCACTAATATTTTTTCTCTATTCTCCATATATCGCGAGTTAACGCCTGTGGAAATTCCGGGAAAATGGTTCCGCGGGCCGCTTTGCGGCTTTCCCAAACGGAGGCATCTGCGCATCTGAAACTCCGGTTATTTCTAGATGAAGGATGTATCTTTATGATATGTATATTTCATCTCTTTTGCTAGACTAACTAATGATTACTGCATCTCGAAAGTGAGGTTATATTTTGGAAAATTTTACTTCCGAGTTGTGTCATTTGGAAAATATTTTTTTTTTAAAATATCTGTTTACATTTTCTTATTCCACGGGTCCGATTCTATGAGTATAATTTCAATATAATGTAAACAAAATATATTTCTGGGACTTATGAAGCTCGGAAGTGGAAATTCGTAAAACGGTCATAAAGATTGAACTAGTTGAAAAATTGTCATTTCTAAACCCAGTTTATGGATCAATTTGAGATTTTTAGGATTTATTCTTTATGAATTGATCTATCCTGACCAAAAATAACCAATCTGTGCGATGAATATTTCTGGAATTACGATTTTTTGAACATAAGTTTCGTATGTAGACGAAAATATAAAACAAAAAAATTATCTTCTTTAGATTAGTTGCTCTATCGTGTTACTAATATTATTTCTGAATTATACGTTTCATGTCAATCCAGAAAAAGGTATCGTTCACCAAAATCGGTCTAGTAGTTCGGTTTTCGTAGCCTTTATCCCCTCTGATATTTTCGGAATTACGACTTCTCGAACATAAGGTTCGTATTTACACGAAAAATTTCTACGTCCGAGTTTTGTCATTTGGAAAATATTTTTTTTAGAAAATACCTGTTTACCGAAGTTATTCTGTTATCTTAGACGATTCACAGTAATTTTATCAACTGAAATTCGGCACATAACTTTGAGCTACCATTTTACAGATATTCAGCTCGACCAACCTCGTACATATGAGGCGTAAATAGACAGCATACATTAATTCTTGGCAAGCACCCTCCAATCCCGAAGAAGCTGCTCGTGCTCATGCGCCACGCGTGTTTACAAATATCTTGGACGAAATTTGAATAGACTGTTCAGTCAAATTTCGATTTTGACAGGACCGAAGATATTATTTGTAAATTCTCGTGAAATATGGATTAGTTGGATCTGAGATCTTACTGTTATGGACGGCTGTAAGCAGTATTTTGTGCACTTGAATAACTTTTCCTTCAAAATTCAGTGCATAATTTTTAAGGGAAAAATCAATATCAACATTACCTTTTGCGTAAGTTTTATTTCCACGATGAACAATTCCTATCAAATTGCGACAATAAGCATACAGTTCATTGTATTAAGATGTTGTAGAAGGCTCATCCATTGAAAAGAAACCGATTAGTGTATTGTATGCTAACAACTATACGACATATGATTATTCTGGAAATCATATAGCTAATCTAGGGACACAAATATAAGCTATTTACCATTTGGGAAACAAATAATTAGATTTACCATAATCAGGTTTGAATATTGCTTTCATCCTCAATAGCTGAATTATTGCTTATTCATATATCATCCATATATATTAGCCACCGAACAGATGATTTGATCCTGCATATATTATTATAAGAATTTCTCTAGGTATGGAATATGGTAATAATGTTATATTGTAACAAATCATTTGATAAATAATGATTTCTTATAGTTAGATATCATTTTCATTTTGTAATTATTTTAGGTCAACTCATTTGATATCTGCAATTATGTATTAACTCAGAATATTGAAAGTTTACAGACATTTCCACTTATTAATTTGTATTCCAAGAATATGAATATATGTTAAATGCATGAAAAAATTGGTTTTCATAGGTAACGGAAACAAAGTAATTGTAAAAATGAAAATCATTTATTTAGATACCAATATACATATATTTTATACTTTCTACCAAGTGAATAAAAAAATTGTATACCACTCAAGTAGTAATTCAAACACAGGAAATACTTTCAAATAAAACTATATATTAACATCATTCTTAACTTCAAGAGCGATCAAGAATACCATTTATTTTGAAATTTACATTACATGCATCAAGCATTAGTACATCAAGCAGCATGCAATAATATTTTTTTTTGTGTTTGGCCCACCATACCACCCCACCATATAATCATGGACGGTTCCTGAAACACTACACAGACGATAAACATATGGATCATAATTGAAACATGATTACTAACTTTTTCCATTGAAAAAAAGTCTTATATACTACTTCTTCGTTGGAAAATATGCTTCTTGGTTTTTCCTCCATAGTCCTAGGTATATCATCATTTTAAAAGTTATTGTTGAATTATCATGCCATTCTAGTAGGTATAATATTAGTAACATCGGGGCCTTCATGCATATTTATATTGTTAAGCGTACTAAGCAACAAGCATTGGAAATTTAAGAAACATGTACCTGAAACTCTATGGGAAAACAACAAATACATACAAACATGTTATATTACTACGTGACCTTTTACTCCCATATTTTGAAATATTCTGCTACTGGAAAAATGGAAATTTGTTGTTAAAAACTCCTATTATATAATACATGCTGTCATCCAAACACCCCATGTTAAAGCATAGCTATCACCTACATGCATTGTTTAATTACTAAAAGATTGGCCAATCACCTCTCTGGGTCCCTAGAACTTTTCAAAACTATACATAAATGCATAAAAAATTACCAAAAGATTATTTACTTTCCACGTTTGCATTAACTCTACTTTTTGCATGGATAATATAATTGCTTATCAATTTTCCTTTTTCTACATCCAACATTTTCTGCACTTTTCTGATGTTCATAGAAAGCATTGTAAAATTTAGAGAAACTTGCAAAATCTACTAATTTGAGATCTTCACATAATTTTTTATGCATAATCTATAAATATACAAGCTATTGGAAATACTACCAAACTTCCTACTCAATAACAACTTGGGTACCTCACGTTTACTACTTTCATCATTAGGAACATTTAAATTAACTTTTTTTTCATTTTCCTCCAAGAAACGATCAACTTCGGATTGGTATTGGACCTTACTAGTAGAAGGTTCATCTATACATAAGTTGAAGTCATCAGAATCTCCACCTGAAACAGACTCGCTTCTCTTTTCGATCAAAGCAACTGCATGTATATGTTTGCACAAAGCTGTTTTCACAGCGTATTCTGAACACTCACATTTGAATCTGTGTATGCAGATTTTACACTTCTCACAGTACGAAGCTCTACATCCCTCATCGCAAAGTTCACTATATGAAATTATGTAATATTGGTCTCCTGTTGAACTTGATTCAACTTTGAATTCTCCTGAATCTAACCGAGTTACCATATGCTGGACAACATTTTCAGCTCGATCATGTGCTTCTAGATTGACTCTATGTTGATACGAATTAGCAGATGGTCTTTCAGTTTCGATTATTTTTTTCCACATTTTGTCATTTACCAATTCTTCCAATATATCCAGCAACTTTTCCACTCTGAAAGTTCAACATACACTTTTAGTAATTATTATTAAACAATTTCACCACTCACCGAATATTCTGTTTTGCTTTCAGTTTATTATATTTTAAAACTTTATTCAAACTTTCGATTGCCATGTTTGTATTAATTCCACAATTCTTCCTATAGCAATGAGCCCACATGTGTATCCTTTCGTCGCTCTGAAAATAATATCTGAAAAAAATCATTTATCAAAATGACGATGTAGATGTAGTCCCAACATTGTTACTCACCTCTGTAAATAGTTGAGAAATGCAGTTTCCCCTTCTTCTTCCAAGTGCTTGAAATATTTTATTTTCAACTCCCTAAATGTTGACTCGTCCATCTCAGTCAAGATTCTTCTCATTTCCTTCTTCATAGCTTTCTTATTTTCAATTTTTTTTAATTTATTCCTTCCTTGTTGGTTCCAGTTTTTTATTATATGCCATGTGCATAATAATCTTCTGGGTTTATTTTCTGTAGTCATCACTTGGGTCCATGCATTGTAATATTTCACATCATCATCTGACATGATGTATTTAGCTTCAATATTTCCTCCTACTCTGGTTTTTAGTGCATGGAAAAAAGTTTGTTGGATCTTCTGATCCCTTCTATTGGAGAGTAAGAAAGCGACAGGAAATCCTATGTTCCTTTCATCTTTAACTAGCACTATGGTTAAATCCCAGTTTTTCCTGTTAGTCCCATGAGTTCCGTCTATGCAAATGATTCTACTGAACTCTTTGAGCTTCTTCTCCATGAGATTATTCATGAAGCCCAGAGCAAAATCTTGGTTTTCCAACTCAGGGTGGTTTTCACCTAAACACATGATGAATAAAATACTAATCACACATATTTGAGAACCACTCACCAATTTGTTTGAATAGAAACACCTGATTTTCTTCTTGGATATTCCACTCTTGAACTTTCAAAATTGTAGCGATCATGTCATCTTCATGTCGCCTTTTATCAACATTAAATTTCCTCATGAGATATGCTAAATCTCCACGAGTTAGTATATTTAATCTACTCAGTTCTGTATTCCTTGTAATTTTTGCATCTCTGAGGATTCTATCTGTAGTAACTCCATCATTCAATTTGTTGACGAGCATTTCTTGCTCACTTTTCGTCAACCGTTTAGATCTTAATTCATTCTCATGCCCCACATGTGTTTCAGTAAAGCATATGATCACTCCTAAAAATAAATAATGAGCCTTGGATAAGTAAAATAATTCAAATAACTACCAGTACTGCTGATTTTAGCTTCAATTCTTGAGGGACAGATTCCAGATATTTTGATGCTGCCTCCCCTTTTCATTCTTCTTTCAGAACAATTGCTGACAAATCCTAAATAGAATAGAAATTAATATATCATTTAGAACACATTAATAAGTAACCAACCTGTGGTATTACTACGATTACAATTATAGTGCCGTTGTTCTCCATAATTAGTCTTGCAATTTTTTTCACAAACATAATCAATATTTCTATTATCTAGATTCCTCCAAGCTTCAAACTCTTCAATTGTCTTGAAATCCAAGGTAGTCTCTACTATATTCAACGTATGGTATTGCTTCAAATGGTGGATCAATTCTTTTCGAAATTGAAATGGTTTTTTATTATTTTCGCAGCATATTGGGCACTTAATATGTTTTCGTAAGGTATTGGTAATAATATTGTGGAATTCTTTTAAATGCCGAGTCTTTGACGATACTCTGCCAAAATTTTTACCACACACTTGACAACTGAGTTTGTTATCGCTGAAAAGTAAATATACTTATAATTCCTTTCTATTAATTAAAAAGCAACTTACTTTTGCTCCTCCATATTCCTGGGTTTAATTATTTCACTGAAATACAACCAATCGATTCACAACCTATAATAAATATAAATCCAACGAAACGATTGAAATACAATCGATGTCAACAGGATAGTTAGTATTAGTAATAACTTGTATATTAAGGAATTACTCTGAATAAGACAACTCGTTGTCGATTGACAATAGCTGAATGGCATCAGAAATCGTATTCCAGCCAATTTCGCGGTAAAATATCTCCAACACAAGGAGAGCGGAGCGCATGAGCAGGAGCAGCTTCAACGGGATTGGAGAGTGCTCGCCAAGAATTAATGTATGCTGTAAATAGACAATGGAACATGACCGCAAAACCTCCTGACTTCACGCCAGTGCTTTTCTCAAACTTTCTGGTGATACGATCCTCACGAAATCCCAATGGCAACAACATCCACCAGCGACTTTGGATTTACAACCCAACGTAGCAACCACCAAAATCCACTGGACTTAAAACCTACTGGCAATAACAACTACCAGCGACATCAGAGTTACAATACATCGTAGCAACTACCAACAGCCAATGGACTTACAACCAACTCACTGGCAACGACAAACACCAGCGACTTTAGATTTACAACACAACGTAGCAACCACCAACTGGACTTACAACCCACTGGCAATAACAACTACCAGCGACTTCAGATTTACAATACATCGTAGCAACTACCAACAGCCAATGGACTTAAAACCAACTCACTGGCAACGACAAACACCAGAGACTTTAGATTTACAACACAACGTAGCAACCACCAACTCGACTTACAACCCACTGGCGACAACTACTAGCGACTTTAGAATTACAATACATCGCAGCAACTACCAACAGCCAATGGACTTACAACCAACTCACTGGCAACGACAAACACCAGCGACTTTAGATTTACAACACAACGTAGCAACCACCAACTGGACTTACAACCCACTGGCAATAACAACTACCAGCGACTTCAGATTTACAATACATCGTAGTAACTACCAAACAGCCAATGGACTTACAACCAACTCACTGGCAACGACAAACACCAGCGACTTTAGATTTACAACACAACGTAGCAACCACCAACTGGACTTACAACCCACTGGCAATAACAACTACCAGCGACTTCAGATTTACAATACATCGTAGCAACTACCAAACAGCCAATGGACTTACAACCAACTCACTGGCAACGACAAACACCAGCGACTTTAGATTTACAACACAACGTAGCAACCACCAACTGGACTTACAACCCACTGGCAATAACAACTACCAGCGACTTCAGATTTACAATACATCGTAGCAACTACCAAACAGCCAATGGACTTACAACCAACTCACTGGCAACGACAAACACCAGCGACTTTAGATTTACAACACAACGTAGCAACCACCAACTGGACTTACAACCCAATGGCAACAATAACCATCAGCGACTTTGGATTTACAACTCAACGTAGCAAACACTAACAGCCACTGGACTTACATCCCAATGGCAACAACAACCACCAACGTCTTTGGATTCACAACACAACGTAGCAAACACTAACAGCCACTGGACTTACAACCCATTGGCAACAATAACCATCAGCGACTTTGGATTTACAACCCACTGGCAATAATAACGACCAGCTTCTTTGGATTTACAACCCAACGTAGCAATCACAACCACTGCCAGCCACTGCACTCGCGACTTTGGATTTGTGATGTCGTTAACAACATATTCTAAAAAGATTGTATTAAAAATAGACGTTTATAACCAAGTGAAACGCATTTCACTCTCAACTCCTATTATATCTCTGAGGCTACTTTCCCATGCAAGACAAAGTTTTGAAAACTACCCCATTTGTAGTCCTCGTTCGTTAAAGCAACACTATTCGCCCCCAAACAAGAGCGTTAAAGATCACTTTATCGCCCGGTCGGACATAAATATCAATCGCCCAGACCGATCAAATAATCGAATATTCGCGATAACATCTGACGCCATAACGGAGTTTGATGTATGCGCACGTGGCGTATGCCATCATTTTCATCGCGGATGATACGCCTCGGATAATCAGACGTCGCGACGGACGTGATCGGTAATTGGCATACAACAAATAGAATCGGCGCTCGCTAATCAGTCGGCTTCACTGATTCACATAGGAAGACTTCGAATTAATTTCGGCGACGTGATAGGATCATGATGGGCATTAGTCTCGGATAATGAGATCGGTTCGCATCAGGGCCGTTAATTTCCCGGATATAGGGAGGGGGGGGGGGATGGGGTAGGATCCCCGGGAAATTGGCATATTTCAACGGGACCCGCTAATAACCGATTGCGTACAATTACGTTGTTCGATAGCAACAGTGTTTTATGGAAATTCTGTTTGGTTTATGAGTTTCATCTCAGTCAACAAGTCCAGAGCGTTCCTGCCGATCGGGTCCTTCATAAATGGCTTCGTATAATTAATATACTTATGAATATATTTCACAAGTCAAACAGACCCCAGGGGGTTCATTGATCTGCCGAGAAAGCAAGAGCAGACGCGTTTCTGGCTTCTTGGCCTTCATCAGTACTCTGTAGCTTCTCAACAAATTCAACTAAACTGACCCGGGTCAAGCCTCTCAGAGCCGGCTTGGTCGGTCATACCTAATCGCCCACGCCACCTATGAGACAAAACACGGAAATCAGCCTTTCCCCACCAGTGAATATTTGAAGCGCGAAATCATATGCCACCATTCACTCGATATTAATCGAGAACGAGTCCCGCAGAGCTCAGACAGTATCTTCCATTCTTCCCAATGGCCATGAACGCTGTTTAGCGTTTTCAAAAATAATAATGAAAAATGGCGATACCGTTGTTAATAAATCGCGTGGGCGATTAAAATGATCGATGATGATTTCTTTTTTGAAAAATAGTTAGTTCAAAGAGGTTTTCAGTATATGCACTTTGTCATGGCTAATTTACTTTGAGACGATGGTATCTGATGAAATTTGTCACCGAATGAAAGTCGACCATTACAGTCTTGTTCATGCACAACTTTCAACCCCTACGAACCCTTTAATGGAGAAAAAAAATGTTAGGGGGTTGAAAGTTGTGCATGAACAAAACTGTAATGGTCGACTTTCATTCGGTGACAACTCACCCGAAGCAGCTTGGCTTCCAGGAAAAAATTATATTTTCTCACTATTTCCAACAATATAGATCCAATCGAGTGCAAATCAAGAAAATCCCTCAAAAATAATGTTTCAAAAAAAAAAAAAATCAGCTCTGCGGCTGATAATGCGATCTTCTAAAACAGGGTGCAAATGATCGAGTGCAGCTTCGGCTGTGTGGCACGTAGCGCCGTCCTGTTGAAACCAAATGTTGCCAATATCCTCCTCTTCAATGTTTGTGTACAAAAATTCGTTCAACATGGCCCGATAACGATCGCCATTGTGTAACGGCCACTCCTTGCTCATTTTCGAAAAAAAATGGCCCAATTATGCCTCTGGACCAAAATCCGCACCAAACGTTTTGGGTGTATCGGCTTTTCAATGTATGTGTGCGTGTTTACTGTGCCCCAAATGCGACAATTCTGCTTGTTTACATACCCGCAAAGATCAAAATGAGCTTCATCTGAAAAGATGATTTTTTTGGCAAAATCGGCATCTTCTGTAAGTCGATCGCAGGCCCACTTAGCGAAGCGAAAACGCATTGGATGGTAAGTTGGCTTCAACTCCTGAACCAATTGGACTTTGTATGGCGTCATACCAAGGTCTTTATGCAAAATTCGTCTCAATGATGTCTCCGAAATGTTTAATTCTTGAGAACGACGGTGAATTGATGTTGATGGCGCTTCAATTGATGTTGATGGCGCTGCTACAGCAGCAATATTCTCGGGTGTACGCACTGATTTTGGCTTTTCACGCTTTGGTTTATCGATGAGGATGCCAGTTTCTTTCACTTTTTCACAAGATAACGAACATACGGAGCTGACAGTCCTTCTCTTCTTCCAAAATCCGTACGCAATTTTCGCACACATTCTGCAACATTACCATGATTTTCAAAGTAATGTCGCAATATTTCCCAGCGTTGTTCAAGCGTATACACACCCATATTCGTTCAGCGGAAGGATAAAACTAATTATCTGTCAAATCAGACATGAGCTAAGTGTTACCATCCACGAAATAAGCACAAGTTGAAAAAAAAAAACGTTAGATGGCGGACCCTTTACTTCATTCGACAGCTAATTATGAATATATAGCCAACACTGACTTATAAATTTAAATTTTTGAAAATGGAGTTAGCAGCACTCTAAGCCATCAATATTCGAAATTTCCCAATAATATTCAAGGAGTCCACGTTAAAAAACATGATCGTGCTGCGATGAATCAATTTATAACATGACCTTTCGTAGTAGGAATAACGTAAATCCATAACTTCGCCGAAATGCCAAAGTGGAGTTTCCTCATTACCTAGCAGTTTACGACACCCTCTAGAGTGGCCTCAACTGGAACAAGCAAAATGGGGAAGGCAGACCCTACACTCAGGGATAGCTACATGGAAAGTACATTATTTTCGGCCTTTTAGAGGCAATTCGCTGGATATTTATCGAGGTCCGTAAGTTATCGTTAGCTTATCGGGAATACTTCAATATGTTGGTACATTGGTAAGGTTTGAAATCCCAAATTGCGGTGTAAAAGAATTCAATTCATCGAAGCCGTTTGTAAAAATTATACAAATAATATGGATAAAAAAAAATTCCCGAATAAGTAAGAAGAACAAAATATTTTCGAGAAATTCTATAACTATTCGATACCATGTTCATAGAATGCTTGATCTTTGTACTTCCGCATTTTCTAATCAAAACCAATGCTTCACCAAGATATGAAATTATTTCTTATCCATCTTTTAAAAAACACACCAAAGTTGCTTAACACAAACAGCTATAACTCGAGAACGCGTGGTCCGATTGTCATGAAATTTGGACATATAACCTTCTAAAGGTGATGCTATGAGATGCCTTAATAGTCTTTGAAATTGTAGCGCCATCTATATGCTAGACCGGAAACTTGTTTATCAATGCAGTAATAAAATACACAATAAACAACATACACAACAGAACCCATTGTAACTTTATATGAATTCTTCACGCATAAGATACTTAGATTCAGTCTTTTTTCCACTTTGTAGAAACCCTGCTGTGCCAGAAATCCTGGTACTTTAGATGGTATTATGTCAGTTTTGGTGTCATTAGTAATGAATGATTCATTGAAATAACATCATTAGAATTAGAACACCGGCGCATGCACCATTTCCTACCAGTAATAAAGAATGCCATATTTAGTGGTTAAAGATATTTTTGCTCCTCAAAATATATTTGACAACGAATGAAAAAGAATTTTTCGTCAACCTCTATGGAAAGTGACATTTTAAGTACTAAATTGCGGCAGCAAAATCGACCATTATTGAAGGCAGGTACTTTGCAGACGAGAAGTACTTTCTCTTACAGATTTTCAATGTATTCTGTCAATTTGTATTGATTCATTAGCCGCATTCGAACATTAAATTAGTTCAACAGTATGCATTCAGTTATCAGTGCTTACAACTCAAAAATTCTAAATAGTATTTCAAAAATTCTTTTTCTTCTTGAACAGATTATTCATCTTAACCGAGATATTTATCTTCTTAACCTACTCTGAAAATTTCAACTGTCTAGCTCATTCCGATCAAGAGTTATCGTGTTAACGGCAGGACGGACGGACGGCCGCACACAATCGATTTTGACCATGGATTCTTGATCAGTGAGTCGAACCAAATCGTTTAAGACCATTTTCAGCCAAAAATTCTAAAATTACAGACATTTGGGCAAATTGATAAGAACTCTGTTCCGAGGAACAAGAGCGACAAAAATATACTCTTTTTTAACGTAGATTCCAGCTGACCAATAAAGGAAAAGGGTTCTCATTTGAAAAAAAAATAGTTTTGAGGTTTTTGTCATAACTGACTTTGACATTGAAATAGAAGCACCCTGTATATTCAATTGAATTTTCAATTAACGAAAGAAAAGCATTGGTATGTCTTCTGATAGAAGCTAGAAAATTAGGAATTTTCATGCAAAAATCTACAAGTTATAAACATTGGAATGAATCCCTATTTGAGAAAATTTAAAGGGTTTATTCAGATTTCACACGAATTTTCTGAGAATAATATGTAAGTGACACATTAAAACAATGTAGAATTCAATGTGTAATCTGATTATTAATGAAAAACCTGGGTATTACATTTAAAAAACGAAAGTTGGAATCATTTCCGGCGGAACCGTAAGTTGAACGAATATGAAATTTCTTCCACGACTTCATCTCTCCTAACAAAGCTTTACTATATAATTTCAAGTGTTTATCTCCAGTCTTTCTTTGAAATATTCTAACGAACGTGAATCACCCTGTATGTTGCAGTATAAATAATAACAATGAAATCATAATTAAGAATCATCGGAATCGCAGACTGTACATGGAAATAGGTGATAAAGTCTCCGAGAATAATTCGTGTGATATATTAATATCTATATTCAAAATCGTTCGTCGATTAAGAAGCGAAAGATTCGATTATAGATTGACGATCACTTCTTCCATCAAATATCTCCCATAGTGTAAGCAATTTACGACTAACAGGTGGGCGATTCTAATGCCACAATGTCAAATTGAGGTACAACAGGTTCCCCATACCTCAATCGATAAGATATAATGACATTGGAATGAACGAAGCTATTTGCCCGAAGAATGTGAGTGAGGGGTTGAACGAAATCGATATCGTAATAAGGGTAGCGCTCAATAGGTATTGAAATATCCGATTCGAATGAATTGAGAGAAATTATCTAGCTCGAAAACAATTTTGATGAAAAAATTTCAATTGCTGTCGGATTCTGAGATAAAAAAATTGGTTCAAGCCCTGCGGACAGGAGCTTTTTGGCGCTCTTGTTCAAACAGACAAATTATATCTCCGAAAGTATTGGTTTCTCGGAGTTGGGAATTATATCAATGGATTCCTATGATAGAACTGCATCATTAAAGAAATTAAATTTAAAAAAAGTGTCGTTTAAATAAATGCTTCAAAAATTATCTTGAAAAAAAAAGTAATCTACAATGCTTCAAAAATTGTCATTAAATTTATTTATCAAGATTAAATGAGCAATCTGCAATGATTCACCCTCGTGGAATGTGTTGTTGAAACTTACACTCGGTGCATAGTTTTTTTCAACTCGAAATACCTAAGGAAAGTATCATCGAAATGTCTAGAGCAAGGCTGGAGACAATCATAGCAGATTGTCCATTTATTCCTGATATTTTAGTAGGTAGCAGATTACGAACAAATTATTTTAATAGTTCAAAATATATAAACAAAATACTATCCTCTTTTCATAGTTTAAAATTTAATAGATCATACCACTAACACATTCTTTTCTGTATTATGAACCTTAACTCAAGAAAAAATGTTTGATACACAAATGATCCATATTTCAGTATTTTTTTCTAGCAACATTATGAAAATACTATATATAGGAACATGTCTCACTACTTAAGGAAGTAAAAGGTAATATTGACCTCAGTGGTCAACGAACAGTAATTTCTTTTGATGATTCCATTATGCTCTTCTTTCCTATTGCCTCCATAAACTACATCAAAACAGTCTTGTATATATTCACAAATTTAAGAATCGAATACTTGCTTTCCAAGAGAAAATATTTTCAAACTACGAATTGACAATCTGTAATAGCTAGAAAAGATGACATTTATAAATAGTGAACACAGACAGATTCTGTGCTCACATTCTGTGAATACATAGAACTTACGATGTATTATTGAAACTTTGAAACATCAAATTTCCGAAAGTATTAGCTTGTTAGAGTTGAAAATGATGACAATGGATTCTTATGATGAAACTGCATCTTAAAAAAATTTTACTTCAAAAGTTGTATGTAACAAAAAATATTTTTTTCCGTTACTCCGAAATTATTAGACCAATTAAACCCAATAACGAACTTAACCGAGATATTTATCCCTCAAACCTATTCTGAAAATATCAACTGTCTACCTCATTCCGTTCGAGAGTTATCGTGTTGACGGCCGGCCGGACAGAATCGATTTCGACGGATTCTTGATCAGTGGGTCAAACCATATCGTTCAAGACCATTTTCAGCCAAATATTCGAGATTTAGGCAAATTGATGAGCACTCTGTTCCGAGGAACAAGAGCGCCAAAAACGATGTTTTATTTTCCATTCCATCCCCAGATTTCGATCATATATTCGATACCATTTACTGCTCTCATAAAACGCATTTCTGATTCGTTATTGTGCACAACCACGAGCATAATAGGTCAACCCACAATTCACAGAATACATTATAAATTGATCCATTTTTTTATGTCATCTCATAAACTCCATATGTCATAGTGTTTTCCGTCGTAACCGAGTTTTAGAGCTCTATAACATATCTGCGAGATAAAGCATTCACTCATACAGCTCGTCCACAATTTATGTCACCATCAGGAGTCATTAAAGTTCTCACCCAAAGTTATCAGAGTACATTTCAGTTAAGTGCACCGGTTCATGGAAACCGCCTAATGACTACCATAGTTTCCACATTTCACAATTCTCTATGTTGTCGATGCTTCGCAGTTCGAAAGTCGAATTCGAGCTTCAGTTTTCCATGCATTCAAGATGAGGTCCCGGTCTAACAAACAGATGGCGCAGCAAATACAGAATTGATCGGACCAGCAGAGATACATGTTAAGGGTCATAAAAGATGAGTAACTGCAGACCGGTTTCGTCCTCGTTTGGATGAACAGTACGACTAGGAAGGGGGGCCATTATTTGAAGCCAGTAACCACCCTCCCATCATGTTTATACAGTGTCATAATTTTTTTTAAACGAATACCCCAAACTTTTGGCGCTCTTCTTCCTCGGAACAGAGTGTTTATCAATTTGGCCAAATGTCTGTTTTTTCGATTTTTGGCGCTCTTATTCCTCGGAACAGAGTGCTTATCAATTTGGCCAAATGTCTGTCATTTTCGAAATTTTGGCTGAAAATGGTCCATGCTCAAAATTGATTCTGTCCGGCCGGCCTGCCATCCGTCCGGTCATTAACACGATAATACTCGAATGGAATGAGCTAGACAATTGAAATTTTCAGAGTAGGTTCGAGGGATAAATATCTCGGTTAAGTTCGTTATTGGGCAAAATCGACCTGATGGTTTCGGAGTAACGAAAAAAAATTTGAATTCAATATTTTTTAAAATGCAATTTTTTCATAAGAATCCAATGATATCATTTTCAACTCTAACAAGCTAATACTTTCGGGGATATAATTTGTCTGTTTGAACAAGAGCGCCAAAAAGCTCCTGTCCACAGGGCTTGAATAAATTTTTTACTGAGGATGGTCTCAAACGTTTTGGTTCGACTCACTGATCAAGAATCCATGGTCAAAATTCTTTCTTTCCGGCCGTTAACACGATAACTCTCGAACGGAATGAGCTAGGCAGTTGAAAGTTTCAGAGTAGGTTTGGGAGATAAATATCTCGGTTAAATTCAAATTTCAAGTTGAATTTATTTATTTTTTTTTTCATTATTATCATTCATTTATTGGTCTCAATTCAGACCATTACTGATTATGGACTGCGTATCTGACAAAATTTTCAGAGTAGGTTTGGGAGATAACTATCCCGGTTAAGTTAGTTACTGGGCAAAATCGGCCAGATGGTTTCGGAGTAACGAAAAACAAATTTTTTTACATTACAAATTTCGAATTATTTTAATATTTTAAAGATGCAGTTTCATCATAAGAATCCATTGATATCATTTTCAACTCTAATAAGCTAATACATTCGGAGATATGATTTTTTCAATGTTTCCATAATAAATCGTACTTCTTTGTTTTCACAGAATGTGAATTCTATCTGTGTTCTATCTGTGTTCTCTGTTCTTACATATAATCTTATCTACCTATAACAGATATATCAAATGTATTTCTGCTCTAACAAAGTATGATTGAATGTAAAATGACCAATTATAGGATATTATAATTACCCCTACCCAATAAGTCCTTGAATAATCCATATGATGATGGAAATATACAGGGTGAGTCTTTGACCACTGCATTAATTTTAACCAAAGATTCCTCTCATCAAATGAAACATTTTTTTCATTTACCATTTTTCCAGATTCGGCTCAGGTAAAAAGTTACAAGCGTTTAAAGTTTTCACAATGTGCTAATACACTCCCGCATATAAATTATCTATGACATTGTTGACGGACGAGAATAAGGCATGGTAACGTGGTTTACAGCTTGATTCGGGATTCCAACGCTCAGGGACGGATCCATAAAAGTAGTGAAATTTCTGGAATTTTCCATTTTAAAACATTCAATGAAGAATATCTCGAAAACGGTGCGTTTAAGGAGACATGATGAAGAATAATATAATGTTCTAAAACGATGGAATATTCTTGAAATGACTCAAGAAAAACTTTATATGCTTTCTTTATGCTAATTTCGTTTAGTTTTATGAATCCACGAGTCCATAACAAGAAAACCAGTAGAAGTAGAAAATAACTAATATTTGGGAAATATGTATCATAGTTATAGGAAACTTTACGCCAACATTCAATTTACTCGAAAAAAGGATGTCAAAGCTATAAAATAAAAACTTATTTTTTTTTCAAAATTTCAACAGCCTGTATCTTTTTACCTGAGCCGAATCTGGAAAAATGTTAAATGAAAAAAGTGTTTCATTTGATGAGAGGAATCTTTGGTTAAAATTAATGCAGTGGTCAAAGACTCATCCTGTATAAATCGATAGAACACACAAACTAAACTCCTTTCGAAGAATCTTATCATCTCCTCGGGTAAGGAAAGGGTTTAGTCATGTCAGCATCTATACTAAGCAGAATTATTCACTAATACCTAGGGGGATCTTCCTGGAATAGATAGAGGAGGGAATTTAGGACGAATCATGCCAGGGGAATTAGAGAAAGGAACTATCCTGCATGCATAGTCTCGTTGAAGTGAATTTAATGCAGTTATATTACGATCAATACGCAGAAACGACAAACCAGATTCACCGGAAATATGCATTGCTGGCATTCGAGTTATGCACAGAATGCATTTCCATTCTAATAGGCGGATTGAATTAATAGCGCGGAATTAATTAATCGATTCAGAAACAGCTCTACTACAGCGTATATCGAAATAAAGTAAAAAAAAAAAGGGAGAAAGTCCTGTGGCAGGAGCTTTGGCGCTCTTACTCAATTTTTGACAAACCATATCTCCGAAATTATTGGTTTCTGAGAGTTGGGAATTATATCAATGTATTCTTATGATAGAACTGCATCATAAAGGAAATTCAATTCAAATAATAGTTTATTTATCAAGATTAAATGAACAACCTGCAATCATTCAAACTCGTGGACTGGGTTGTTGCAACTTACACTCGGGAATAGTTTTCACAACTCGAAATACCTAAGGAAAGTATCATCGAAATGTCTAGAGCAAGACTGGAGACAATCATAGCAGATTGTCCATTTATTCCTGATATTTGTGTAGGTAGAGGCTTACGAACAAATTATTTTAATAGTTCGAAATATATTAATAAATTACAATCCTCTTCATAATTTAATAGTTCATACCACTAACCCATTCATTCTGTATTAAGAACCTTAACTGAAGAAAGAATATTTGATACACAAATGTAGATCAATATTTCAGCATATTTTTGCTAGCAACATTATGAAAATACTGTATAGAGGAACATGTCTCACTACTCACGGAAGTAAAAGATAATATTAACTTCGGTGGTCAACGAACAGTAATTCTTTTGATGATTCCATCATGTTGTTCTTTCCTATTGCCTTCATAAACAACATCATTAAAATTATCCAATTCTAAATCTTCTGAAACATCATCCCCAATATTTGCACATGAATTATTCAATATGCAATAAGTCACTATTATTTATGGTATCGAAACAGTATTGTATATATTGACAAATTCAATATGCGGAACCTTGTTTTCCAACACAAAATTACGAATTATATAAATGAACCAGAACATAAATAAATATGACGTCTCTTATAGGTAGATAAGATGACATGAATGAATAGTGAACACATACAGAACACAGACAGATAGAATTCGCATTCTGTGAAAACATGTACGATGTATTATTGAAATTTTGAAAGATCATATCTCCGAAAGTATTAGTTTGTTAGAGTTGAAATTGAAATCAATGGATTCATATGATGAAACTGCATCTTAAAACAAAGTGAATGTGAAATTTGTAATGTAAAAAATGACGGTTTCGGAGCAACGAAAAAAAAATATTTTTTTTAATAACAAATTTCAAATTCAATTTTTTTCAAGAAGCAATTCCACCATTAGAATTCATTGATATAATTTTCAACTCTTACAAGCTAATACTTTCGGAGATATGATTTTTCAAAGTTTCAATAATGCATCGTAAGTTCTATGTATTCACAGAATGCAAATTCTAACTGTCTGTATTCACTGTTCATAAATGTCATCTAGCTATTAGAGACATGTCAATTCGTAGTTTCAAAATATTTTCTGTTGGAAAACAATTATCCGTTTCTTGAATTTGTGAATATATACAAGACTGCTTTGAAACCGAAAATAATATTGACTGGTTGCAAATATATCAAATATTTTTTCTTGAGTTAATAATACAGAATCAATGTGTTAGTGGTATGAACTATTAAATAATGAAAAGATAATAATTTGTTTGTCAGCCTCTGCCTCCTCAAATATCAGGAATAAATGGACAATCTGATCTGATTCTCTTCAGCATTGCTCTAGACATTTCGATGATACTTTCCTTATTATTTTATATGATAATTTTTGAAGTATTTAAGCATTGAAGATTGCTAATTTAATCTTGATAAATAAACTATTATTTGAATTGAATTTCCTTTATGATGCAGTTCTATTATAAGAATCCATTGATATAATTCCCAACTCTGAGAAAACAATACTTCAGACATATGATTTGTCAAAGTTTGAACAAGAGCGCCGGAGCTCCTGTTCACAGGGCTTGAACCAAGTTGAATTCAATTTCTTGTATGATGCAATTATATCAGAAGAATCCAACTCTGAGAAACCAATACTTTCGGAGATATAATTTGTCAAAGTTTGGACAAGAGCGCTAGTGTTACGATGAATAAGCGTCTCGAAATTTCAGTTCTACCAACCGAATTCAAAGTCCGTAGGTCCAACACACAAAAATTTGTACCAAATCGAAGCCCACAGGTGAAATAACCAGCAAATAATCAAGCATAAACCTAAAAATGTCTCCGACAGACTTCCTCAATAGGACCGCAACCTCCCTCAAAACAATTAGTCGTAAAGAACCGACACGATTCATCGATCCGCCCCGATTTCCCCAGTTTCGAAGTTTATAGCCAATCAGCGGTCCAATTCAATCAAGACGTTGCCGACTTGAAAGGGAACCGCCGTAATGTGACGGCGTTCTTTGATATTTGCCGAACGGCTCCCCAGACGACTCGATTCTGTTTTTCTGGACCGCAGATAGGTCGGCGAAGGAAGTTGCCGTCGACATGACGTGAAAGACGACGAATTTCCGTGGGGACGCGATGCACGGCGATATACGCCAGTTATGAAATATACATGGCGAAATTCGGGCTGTTTGAGGAACAATGTGCGACACGCCGAAGGGGTATTTCGAAGAACTTCGTGCATGAAGTTGAAATGGGGGAAAATTGGAAGGTTGAGGCAGGTCCTGTGGGTTTAGGATGAGATATCGTGGGTGGTGTGATACTCGACACACGAACTATCGGAAAAGATTATTCATCAAGTTGAAAAAGCGGGAATTTTGGCGAAGCTGTCCAAATTTATAGCCGGAGGTAACCCATCCAGGTACTGAACTCGCCCAAGGTTGCCTAACTGCAAAATTGGTTCAAGCCCTGCGGACAAGAGCTTCAGCGCTCTTGTTCAAACTTTGACAAATCATATCTCCGAAGTATTCCTTTCTCGGAGTTGGGAATGATATCAATAGATTCTTATGATAGAACTGCATCATAAAGGAAATTCAATTCAAATAATAGTTTATTTATCAAGATTAAATGAGCAATCTTCAATGCTTTAATACTTAAAAAATTATCATTAAAAATAATAAGGAAAGTATCATCGAAATGTCGAGAGCAAGGTTGGAGACAATCATAGCAGATTGTCTATTTATTCCTGATATTTGAGTAGGCAGAGGCTAACGAACAAATTATTATCTTTTCATAATTTAATAGTTCATACCACTAATACATTCATTCACATATGAACCTCAACTCAAGGTAAAATGTTTGATACACAAATGTAGATCCATATTTCAGCATTTTTTTGCTAGCAACATTATGAAAATACTATATATAGGAACATGTCTCACTACTTAAGGAAGTAAAAGGTAATATTAACCTCAGTGGTCAACGAACAGTAATTTCCTTTGATGATTCCATTATGTTCTTCTTTCCTATTATTGCCTTCATAAACTACATCATGAAAATGATTCAATTCTAAATCTTCTGAAACATCATCCCGAATTTATACGTAAATTAATCAATATGATGTTTCCGATGGAAATAGTTAATTGACGTTTTCAATTATTCTTACACTAGAGCATATATACGCTATCGAAACATTTATTGACAGTTGAAACATTCGTTCAATTTAATTATTGAAGTCGAAAATAGAAAATAATCATTACGCATCAACAATTAATATTAATTATATAATGCTGGTGATGAATTCGAAATGACTGGTTTTGAATAACATGTTTTTTCGATGTTTGCATTTCTAGTTTGATTAAATATTTCAAAGTGAATTTCCGATTATAGTGGGAATTAAATAGAATACATAAATAGATCCACAATAGAACATACGCGCAAAAGCTCCCGACTTCATGTCAGTGCTTGTTCCAATTTTTTTTGTATTTCGTAACTGATTTACTTTTTTTGGCGCTCTGTAACACGATAACTCTCGAACGGAATGAGCTAGGCAGTTGAAATTTTCAGAGTAGGTTTAGGAGATAAATATCTCGGTTAATTTAAAATTTCAAGTTGAATTTTTTTACGATGCAGTTTCATTATTATCATTCACTTATTGGTCTCAATTCGGACCAATTCAAATTCTTGACTGCGTATCTGACATTGTAAGAGATAAATAAAACTTAATTAACAACAAGTTTCTAATGTAAATAATTTAGGATGTTATTTCAATGGAATTACAGTTTCAAAAATTCATCTGACCAAGTTGTCCTGAGAAAGATCTTAACCAAGATCGAAACGTCGACTGCCTGAAATTAATCGTATTATTTTCCCAGTTCTGAAGCCAATAATCAACCACCTACTAGATAACAATGTTCACCCTGCATGTGGAATCACATTTCCAAATATCAGGAAGTGCATATTTCAAGTTTAACTAGACGCCAACTGCGATCGCTGGTTCACTATCTAAGGATGTAAACTCGAAACGATCGGAAATTTCATATCTTCGCTTCCGTCGAAAAAGCTTTAACTCAGAACGTCAGACACAACCCTATTTCCTCACAAAGACATCAACCACCATCCTCTCATATATTGAAGCGAAGAAAATCCTACCAGTAGGTCTTAATATTACGATGAGCGAACTGAACGCTGTCGATCTCCACTCAAATATTTTCATTGCTCTCAATTTCTAGAAAATTGCATCGTGATATAGAGACAGCGAGAAGAGTGCACTTTTTCATCAATTTTCCGAAGCGGAAATAATATCCATTACACTGCTCAGATAAAGGTGAGATTTATGTGCCGGAGTAACTGAAATAGCACGTATTTAATGGCGCGATAAAATCCTGATTATACAAGTACAACTCTACTCTTTTCCCTGGATTCTTGAATTTGCAAGTGAAGTCTATTTTTTGCAGTTCACGTTCAGGTCTAAGGGGAATTTCCAGATGCTTGAGGGTGAGGAATTCATAAGGAATGCTGAAAAATATTCATAGGTATACCAGGATTGGTATTTTTGTATCCGAGATGACGGATAGAGGTACAAATATTCATTATTAATCTTCAAAATATAATAGAAAAGTATTTATTTCCCAAATCGTTTATAAAGGGTTTTCCAATAAGAGGTGTTATTTTGAATAGCTTGCTATTTCGGTAGATCTCACTTTTGAAGCTGTCATTTTTTGACATTTGACAAGTAGAAACTACGCCATTAATAAAAATGGAACGATACACGCTTCAAGAACGCATTGAAATTATTAAAATTCACTATAAAAATGGTGAAAATTTGGCAGAGACGGTTCGTAAAACTCGAACATTTTTGGGTCGTCGTGAAGCACCTTGTCGGACCGCAATAAAGAAAATTCGAGCTGTTGGGACAAGTTAGTTATGTGGAGAATAAAACCCGTGCACGTCGCTCAAGAACAGCCGAGAATATTGCTGCTGTGGCCGAAAGTGTTGAAGAAAACCCAGATTTGTCCATTTCCCGTCGTTCTTTGGAATTAGGAATGCCACAAACGTGATTACACCGTATTTTGCATAAAGATTTGGGTCTTAAGGCTTATAAAGTTCAGTTAACACAAGAGCTCAAGCCGGCCGATCATCAACAACGTCGTGTCTTTGCTGATTGGGTCGTTGAAATGCATGAAAATGATCCGGAACTCCATCAAAAAATCATTTTGAGTGATGAGGTCCATTTACACCTCGGTGGCTTCGTCAACAAGCAAAATTGTCGCATCTGGAGTTCGGAAAACCCAAGAGTTATTGTTGAAAAGCCTCTCTATCCTCAACATGTGACTGTTTGGTGCGGTTTATGGTCCGGCGGAGTCATTGGACCTTACTTTTTCGAAAATTAGGCTGGAGCAACAGTTACGATGGGTGGATTGCGCTATCGAGAGATGATTAATGATTTTTATGGCCGGAATTGGATGGTATTGATCTGGACACCGTTTACTTTCAACAAGACGGCGCTACGTGCCACACAAGCAACGAAACCATTGATCTTTTGCGGGAAAAGTTTCCGGACCGTATTATCTCTCGAAGACGTGATCACAATTGGCCACCGAGATCTTGTGATTTAACACCTTGCGACTTATTCCTTTGGGGCCACGTGAAAGAGAAGGTCTACGCCAACAGCCCAGCGTCGATTCAAGACCTCAAAGATGGAATTCGTGAGGCTATCGAGGACATAGGGCAGCCACTTTGCGATTTGGTTATGGAAAATATCATTAAAAGGATATGGTCCTGTAAGCGTGGTCATGGTGGTCATTTGCCTGATGTTATTTTCCACTATTAACGGCATAGCTTCTTCTTTATAATGAAATAAACATCCGATCATTTATATTGAAAAATGGCATTTTTCTTTGAATATCAAAATAACACCTCTTATTGGAAAACCCTTTATAAATAAATCAAAGAAAATAAAATTCTTGAAAAGAACAGACGTGAAGTCAGGAGCTTGAAGGTTTGTGCGGAGTCTGGAGGATAGTTTCTGAAATATCACGTTTTTAACGAAAATAAAGAAATTTTTTCTAGGGAATGTGAATGAATTTCCAGAAAACATTTTTTTCTATTTTTTTCTTCTCAGATATGGCTCTCAATTCTATAGACTTTCTGTTCTAACTGTTGAATCGGTAATAGTTTTAAAAATACCAAATATATTCTGAAAAAAGTGGAAAAGCCCTGTAGAGTTTTGGCGCACTTGTTCAAACTTTGACAAATCATATCTCCGAAAGTATTGGTTTCTCAGAGTTAGAAATGATATCAATGAATTCTTATGATACAACTGCAGCATAAAAGAAATTAAATTAAAAAAAGTGTGATTTAGAAAAAAACAAGAGTGCCAAAAATTATTAATCCGAAACCACCCAATAATTATACCCAATAACATACAGACAGTATTTTTTCGAGTAGTCATATTAGCTACTCCTATACAGAAGAAGAAAAATTAACTCTGGAATATACAGAGTGATCATAATTAATTTTCGAACATCAACTACAAATAATGATCAAAAACTTTCTTATTTCGAATGTTATTTCTATATCTCGTTGAACGTAAAAATTAATTTCGAAACTATCTTCACAAAGTTCTCCTACACCTAAACCTGATAGTTTTCTCAGCAATTTTCGACCATTATTTGTAATTGATGTTTGAAAATTAATTACGATCACTCTGCATATTCTAGAGTTGTTTTTTTTTTCTGTATAGGACTAGCTGATATGTCTACTCGAAAAAATACTTTCTGTATCGCTGGCGCTGGCAGATTTCTTCATTAATTGCTATTTAAAAAAATCCATACTTTCAATTTTTCGCCATTTTCTCGTAAATGGTACTTCTAAGGGATAAAGTGATCTGAAGGAACTCATCATAATTTGAGCTTGCCATTCCATTTTTTAGTTCAAATACAAGGTGTTACATTTAAAAATGTAAATTTGGTATATATGTTTGTTTTCGAACACCCTGTATATATGAAAATAATTTCAAATTATGCTTTTGAACACCCTACAAATATCACAACAAAATATTCTGAAAATATCTTCATTTACTCCCTCAAAACGAGTTCCGCGTCTGTGGTGGGCCACCCGGTATTTAAGAAGGCTGTGAAAAAACTGTCTGGAGAATCCTCTCGAACAAACTCGGTCATATCTGCACGATAAAACCTCTCCAGCGGCAACCCCTTCCAAAATGATGGGTTATAAAATAGGGACATTCAAATAGAACCCCAATTTTCAACGATTATCTTTCGACAAGAAACATCCAGATCTTTCCCTTACTTTCCCTGAATATTCATCCGATTCCCTTCCGGACTTTAGAGCTCAACATGTTCTTTATTTTGGTTCCGTCCGAACTCCCGAAGGAGAGATTTCGAAACGTTGGACGTGCACATCGATCGGTTGAAAAGTTTTCCCCTCTTCCTCGACACGTGTTCATAAATTCAGGAAAGTTTTTCTTTCCACGTAGCAGAATAAGCTCTGAATAGTAAATGGGAGTATTGTGTCTTCTTTTCCATACGAGAAAATATGAGCCAGCGTTCGCAAACTACTTTATTATGTGCGGTTTTATACGTTCGGGGACCTTCTCATCAAGTGGGAAATGTGTTTTTCGGGATGGGGTATTCATTGTTTCCTTTGAAGGGTGCGGAAGGGATGAGAAATGGGGTCATTTTTGGTTTGTACTCTGTTCTCTTAGGAGGACTATAGGATGTCCGGAAAAACTGTGTCGTGCGTATTGGCGGAATTCTTTCAAATATAAGATTGATCTAGGAGGTTCCAGGATATACTGATGGGAACATCGGTACCCTAACTCACAAAACAAATGCGACACTGTTGTTTACATTTAATTTTGATATCTTAAACGACTAAAAGGACCATTCCTTTTGACTGCTGCAAAATGGCGAAGGCGCCGGTGTCGTATTCATAATGTGCGTTCAGTAAACCATTCTTTACTAACTAGCTGCCCACCCCGGCTTCGCACGGTTGAAATGCTGATACTAAATATACTACTGAATTTCTTTATATACATGGTTCACAGCATTTTTGTCGTTAGACAATACAAACATGTTTTCTTTAGAGGTTACTCTTGAAAGAGCGAGACATAATTGGCCATGTGAAAAACACTCAACGCTCAAATATAAGCCTGTAGCGTTGAAAGTTGGACCCTGCGATTTATTAACGGTCATTGCAAAATATATCTTTACCGGAAATTATAGGCGTTTAAATTGGATCAGTTAATCCGATGGTATCAGAGGAATTCGGGTAATCAATACATCTATCCTGGCTGAGGCGAGCCTCACGCTCTACAGATGATTCTCTGGCTCTCTGTATTCGATTTCTATCCCTATCCTGGCTGTGCCGGCCCCCCGGTCGGTACCACCGCAACCGCTATGTCCCTGCATTTTAAATCTGCGATATCTTCGAAGATATTCATTTAAATTACATGCTGTAAAGGCCACATTGATCAATATTAAATACACAATGCATTTAAGGTAGGTACTTAATTGGATAAGGATCAATACTGTATTGCACAAAATAGCTTCGTAATCAAGCCATTATTTCTCGTAGAATGTAAAGGATAAAAAATGGTTATTATGGGTTATCCTTAAGAGATAGACATATACCATCGCGGACTTTTTTGTAGACCTTTTTGAGGTGTACCATACTGTACTTCATTATTATGATCTATCTCGTAGGGTTCAGCCAGCGTTTGCAATGTATGCGCAAAAAAATGTGTTTATTTACGACATCACATTAGAAACCTCTAAAATTATCAGTGTTTCTCTAATATATTATGCATGTATTATAAATACCAACCATCCTATTGAATCACTCTATCTATTAAAAAAAAACCGCATCAAAATCCTTCACGTAGTTTTAAAGATCTAAGGTGTGACTGGATATTATAAAAGCTATGAATAAAACGGTATTTATCGACGCTAAATTCGTAGTAGAGTGTCCAATAGCGGTGAGTAGACCATACAACATGCTCGCAAAAGATCCTGACTTCATCACGTCAGTCCTTGATCCAATTTTTTTTTCAGGTTTCCCTAGGTGCCATCTACCCTCCATCAAACTATTAACAGTTATTCGTGGACCAGCCTGTATAGTTCACAGACAACACAACACAGGATAAATACGCAAAACCATTGAAGTTCGCATTTCGATGCATCTCTATAGATCTTCTAGTAATACTTAAGGTTTGGAAGTCGTTCTACTTGGAAGTATATTGCCAAATTAAAGAACTCTTTAATGATCTCATAATTTCGGAAAGCGCTGTTTCATGAATTCAGTCAAGAGTCTCAATGAATATGATATAAAGTTCCCTTGACTACCTTTCCGCCGCAATTTCCAATTAAAACCCGTTTTTACTGTTCCAATTTTTGCTATTCCCAAATTGGGATCACCATCTGACGTCGCAAAAAGCGTAGCAAGGTGAATTTCGAAACATTCCGGAAGTTTCATTATGCCATTAATGAAGAAACTTGAACTGTTTCATTTCTGTTATACGCTCCTGTTGCGATTTGATTGCTTCCGTCGCTAAGGCACCGAATGGCTCATCGACCGTGAGACAGATATATAGCGTGCGAAAGGCCCTTATGGAATGAAATTCATTAAATTCTGAGGGGGATCCTTGAAATTTATTTGTATTGTTTTTCATTCCGATAAGATTAATTGATTCTTTGTCTGAACACTAGGAAGTGTAGTTTCGGCTTTAGGTGATTGATGATGGTTCTTGGTCGTGTGCGATTGAAATAAAGTAGTGGATTCCAAGAAGAACAACGAAATGTAGGTTTCAATTCTAATCGATGATATACAAGATTGGCGAATATAAGATTAAAGTTTCTCGCTATATAGAGTCACTCAATCAGACCTATTCTATTTGCGAATTGCTATAAACATTGCTATTCAAGTCAAATTACAGTTGTCAAGTAGTTCTCGCGTAGTTCTCAAGTGGCTCTCAGGGAGTTCTCAGGCAGTTCGGGTAGTTCTTTCGAATCTCTGCGACGTGTGACCAAAACGAGTAAGTACCATTGTGAAATAGATTTTGTGTTGTTAATGTTTAACAATATGGCTATGGTATTAAGTATTCTGTTCGGACTGTTATAGCAATGTTGGTTATCAATTTTCTTCCAGCAATATGGCTATCAAGTAGGTCAAAATTCATTGATTTTAGAGCTGACTTGAATAGCAATGTTTACATCAATACGCAAACAGAACAGGTCTCAATGGTATGCCTATAAGAGTGGTTCCCCTCACACAGACCAAAAAAATTATTACCGAAAGATAACATCGAATAACAGCTGTGAGCCAAATTCAAAGCCTTGTTAATATTATCTTCAATTCTTTCAAAGACGAATTGATGATAACGAAGGCATAACGAATATCGGGAACATTCAATTCAAAAATCGTCGTAAAAAAATTGATGAAGATAATCGCGTAGACTGATGAAGTGTTTCAAAGGGAACGAGCATCAGAGCGATCAGCACTTTGATTGTGCATAATCATGCCTAGTTCGGAACTTCTGTCATCCGATTTGAATTCGAATAGGAAGAGGCGGCGAAAGTTATACGTGCCTCAGGCTGCTTGCCGGCTCTGCAATTTTGTTCAGTTCCTGTGACTTCATTCAGACGTGCGTCTGGAATAGACGACAGGATTTTTCCCTTGAGTGTCGCTCATCTGACGGGAGAAATTAAAGGTATGATACAGGGGGACTGATGACCCATAGTCCAAACGTCTGTTGTACAGGGTGTCTCAGCAAGAACTTGAATTTCGAATTGAGAGCTATTTTTGACTGTTAATTGTTGAGTCAGCCATATTTCTTGTTTGTTGAATTAAAACATAGACGTTTACCAAAAGGGTGCATTAAAGCTTGGAAGAACGTTTGTTAATAGTGAAAACCCATTATAAAAATTGGTTCAAGCCCTGTAGACAGGAGCTTTCTGGCGGTCTAGTTCAAACAGACAAATTATATCTTCGAAAGTATTGGTTTCTCAGAGTTGGGAATTATATCAATGTATTCTTATGATAGAACTGCATCATAAAGGAAATTCAATTCAAATAATAGTTTATTTATCAAGATTAAACGAGCAATCTGAGAATGAGAACTGCACCATGGAAGAAATCAAATTAAAATAGCTGAAATGAATTTGACTCTCTCTTATAGAACAGGATGACATGTACGAGTATGAACACAGATCAGATAATAAAGCTTAGATATAATAATTTTAACATTCTGTGAAAGCATATAAGTACGATTCATTATTGTAATTTCTAAAAATCATATCTCCGAAAGTATTAGCTTGTTGAAGTTGAAAATGAATTTGAAATTTGTTACCCGAAAAAAATTTTTTTTTTCGTTACTTCGAAACCATCTGGCCTATTTTGCCCAATAACGAACTTAACCGACTCTGAAAATTTTAAATGATAACACGATGTTCCCCAGAACATGCGCGCAAGAATCCTGTCGTCTATTGCCGAATTCCAGAAACACCTCTGAATGATTTTATTATTATTTCGTTACGTGTATCACATTATCCTTGATACCCATTTATATTGAATTTTTTATGACCCCTAATAACAGGGTCGGAGTATACGCCATATACGACTATTTTCCAGGACCTCGGAAGGTCCTTATAACCTGTAACGGAGAGAATGGAGGCACATTACGAAGCGTGACGGTTCGTTAAAAAAAAAAACCGGCATTTCTGAGAGCAAATTGCCACTACAACCTGTAATTCGGGAATTATACGATGAACGAATAATCATGTCGTGGCAGTATACCCGACTACCTTTTGTCATTTCAGTTAATTACGATCGTGTTGTTCGACCTTTATGACCTAATTGCGTTTTGATATTGGCAGAATTGGGGTGTTCAAAAATGGCGGACGTTGGAGTTTATGAGCCTTCTTCGTGTCTAAGACCGTATATTTGGCGATAAGAAAATAAATACCGCTTGAACAGTAGAGTTCATGGTTGGTCGAAAAAATCCAGAGAATTCCATAAAAATTCGTAAAATATTCCGTAAAAAAATATTCGAAATTTTTTTTTTCTCCTAGATGGAACAACTTCCGGTAATTTGTAGATAGAGGTTCCACGTCTGAGAAAAGGTAACTCTTATTGTCCTACTATATTATTTATGGGAGTTATGAAGCTCGGAAGTTGATCTTCGTAAATCGGTCATAAATAAGTCAATTTAGTTGAAAAAGCGTCATGTTAAAACTAGTCAATGTATCGATTTGAAAGTTTCAGGATGTATTCTTCATGAGTTTATCTGTCCTGAATAAAATAATGAAGTCTGTGCGAATGCTTTTTTCGGAATTACGACTTCCTGAACTTAAGTTTCGTATTTAGACGAAAAATTCCTACTTCCGAGTTGTGTCATTCGGAAAATAATTATTTTAGAAAATATCTGTTCACATTTTCTAACTCTACGGGTTCGAATCTATGAACAGTATAATTTCCATATAATTCGTAGAAAATAAATTTTTTGGTCAAAAAAAATTCCATGCATATGTATTCAAAAATTGTCAAAATTTTGATCACCCAACTTTAATTGAATCATGACTGTTATTAATAAATTCGGGATCGTAGAATCCAATGGCGCTAACAATTTTTCTCTATTCTCCACATATCGCCTGTGAAAAATCTGCGAAAATGGACCCGCGGGCCAATTCGCGGTTTTCCCCAAACGGAGTCATCCGCGCATCTGAAACTCCAGTTATTCCTAGATGAAAGATGGATCTACATCATATGTAAATTTCATCTCGAATACTATTCTAATTAAAAAATACAGCATCTCCAAACTGAGGTTATATTTTGGAAAATTTTACTTCCCAGTTGTGTCATTTGGAAAATATTTTTTTTAGAAAATATCTGTTTACATTTTCTCATTCTACGGGTTCGATTCTACGAAAATATAATTTTGATATATTGCAAAGAAAATATTTTTCTGGAAATCATGTGGAAATTCGTAAAACGGCCATAAAGATAGTACTAGTTGAAAAATGGTCATGTCTACACCAGTCCATGGATCAATTTGAGATTTTCAGAATTTATTCTTTATGAATCCGTCCTGCGATGGATATTTTCGGGATTACGCCATTTCAAAAATAAGTTTCGAATATAGACGAAAATGTCAGAAAATTATTTTGGCATCTCGAAATTAGTTGCTGTATTGTATTACTCATATTATTTTCAAATTCAACGTCTCATGCCAATCCAGAAAAAGGTATCATTTACCAAAATCGGTCTAGTAGTTCGGTTTTTATAGCTGTTTTACCTCTCCGATATTTACGGAATTACCTTGAACATAGGTTTCGTATTTAGACGAAAAATTTCTACTTCCGAGTATTGTCATTTGGAAATTTATTTTTTTTAATATCTGTTAACCGTATAAGTTGAATTTTAACTCGTGATTTTTTAATGTACATTAGACAGGTTTCAATTGGGACACTGTATTCTGAAGATGTAGAGTACTCCTTTTTTATTCATAGTTAATTAATTAACTACCCGTTAAATCGACAAGTGACCCCCAAAAGTGGAAAATGTCCTTCAGGGCAGGTACGTACCGGTTTCATGGTCGTAATGAATCAACAGCGTAGCTTAGTGACTGAATGATTCGAAGGAACTCTAGGAAACTCAGGCAGTCAGGCCCTATTGTTACGAACTACTGGAAAAGAAATCTAACTGGCGCCACCTAGCGAAATCCTTACGAACTCCAACCCTCAGTGATGCAGAAACCTTGAGCTATGTTCAGTGACGTTGATTCTTCTATCTCCATGATTTTCTCACCCTGTAATCGGATTTCTGTTGGATGGTGTAGTGAAAAAACTCATCCTTTTGACTTTGATCGATATCCTCTTTCGGATTTCAATCAACGTCGTCCAGGTGCGACCCAGTTTCGTGTCCTTCCGCCGAATTTCATCGGAAACTTTTTAAACCGCCTCCCAGTTGACGATGCCGCAAAAACGGACGGTTGATGGGGAGAAAAACGATTGGTGGGAAAATATTTATGAATTATCACGTTTCGCAGCGCGATTACCATCCTTCGTGATTTACGACGTGCACAGGATGAATGTTTGACGTATAAACAGCGAGTTTCGAGCGTGTACGTTATCTGGGGGATAGAATTCGTGCGAAAACCGATTGGCCGTGTTTCGGATTAAATTCTGGACGGCCGTAGGAGGATGATATCGATTTGGTCACGGTTAACATAATGTAGATGAACACGGCCACCGTGTACATCCTCGTGCGAACATGATAACTTTCAAAAGGAATAATTTAACAGATGAGATTTAAAGAGTATTTTATTGAATCGATTTCTACTAGATGGAACCTGGTCCTCTCTCACTAGAACATTTCATCAGCCAATCTTCCTAAAGTGACGAAATGATCAAGAAAGTAAGCATCGAATAGAACTTCACTACGATGTTCGGTAGGAAAAAAGACTGGAACAGGGAATCCACCACCCAAGTTCTTACAAAAAAATGCTAGAGGGTTCAAAAACCACCACAGGAGCTGGTGCTGGAGTATATGGGCCAGGCACCAAATGCTCACTATCGCTAGGCTTCTATCCGAGCATCTTTCAGGCAGAAGTACTTGCAATAGAAAGATGCGTGGAAATGAACCTAGAAAGAAACTATAACGACATACGACTGTTCCCAAGTCGCAGTGGTTAAATTCGGAGCTACTAGAACTCAGGGATCCGCGGTCTAGCTCCAGTGGAGATGGGAGTGGGTTTCTAAAAAGGGAACCTAGTAAATGGGCGCCAGGTAAATTTAAGTCTCCCAGATACCCCAGCGTAATGTAATAATTCCTAAATTCACCAAAAGAATATTCACGCTTAAAACAAACTATTTATTCCAGTAGCTTACAACCCAGGTCTTTAGATTCACCAAAATAAAACTACTGTGAAACCCTGAATAAGGGTGGCGGAAATTGTACGTAGATATTTCTCTTTGATTCAAATACGCGTCGCTTGAGCTCAGGCGCATCCACGTTTCTTATCTATGATCATATATGACTACCACAAATCTTTCCCCAATTTTCGCTTTACAACAACAATAATAATTTATATAATTGATGATAATAAGTTCACGTTATATATATAGCAGGTATAAGATATGTTTCGAGACATGTTTCCTATAACTTGCGTGCTGATTATCCTTATTCCTGAACGTAGTACTGCATTGATGGTCTCGCAACACTGTCCTCTTTCTCTCAGTGCTCGTAGTCTGCAACCCTCGATTGAATGTCCCACAGCGTTGCTTACTGACCACCTTGTATATACTCGGGATCTGCAACCCTGCGTTGGCTGTCTCACAGCGTTACTCATGGAACACCTTGTATATACTCGAATGCCTCAGTGCTACTCCTCCTGACGTAAAAATCCCTCTCTTCCTGACACAAAAAAATCGTGCTGGCACAAAAACTCGTGCTACCATAAAAACTCGTGCTACCATAGAAACTCGTGCTACCATAGAAACTCGGGCTGCCACAAAAACCCCTGATGTTCGGGGTAGTCCTGCACACGTTTGCTTCGAAACCAAATCTGGCCGTGCCTCCACCAAATAATCCTTCAAGCACACAGCGATATTCTGTCAAAGTCGCCAAGATCGTTCACGTGGTCAACTCTTAGATTTGCAGAAAGGCCTTTAGATCCTCTTTCGAGACGAGTGCAAGTTACCTGTTATCTTTCCAAATCAAACCAATGTAACCCTCACTCCTAATTCGATTTTCGAAACTATATCCAACTAAGAAGAAATCAACAATTCTTACTAAGTTCCGAAAATACGCCTAACCTACTGCTCCTCCGTAGAATCTCCACAAAATGGACGACCTCATGTCCCTGACTGGCGCAGACCCTCACAAATTTTCAGACTGTCACAATGCAACAATATTGCCAACTCATTCGGCTCTTCGAATACGATTATTCTTCGTGCGTCGATTGGTACCACTGAGATCCAACCTCAAATTCGATGTCAACATAAACGACATAAACGACACTCGCCAAACAAATGTAAACAAACCCCTGCCCGGGTTAAAAAGAAACGTTACAAAACTATCTGAGATGTGATATGGTCATTTCTCTGTAAGCTCGTACAGGTCCCTACTAATGCTGTCCTAGCAATTTTCATTAACATTTGTCAAGAAAACGTGTTCTATTTCGAAGAAAATTGAATTTTATTTAAGTTAGATATGGAGGCCTTCTGGATTTATACGTATTGTCCGAGTTTTTAGCGATATTCCAAACAATTATGACAGGGGACTGTTTGAGGCATCAGGGGACTGTTATAGTTAGAAAGAGGTTATTTTAAATTAATCAATCCTTTATTATTTTTATGGCATATTTACGCATCAATAATCAACAAAGTTTCTTCAGAAAAAATCAACAAAAAATATAACTTTCTTAAAAAATGCATATCAACAATTAGTCTTAAGTGGTAGAAACATTTTGCACTCACCGAGATTAACATATAATCTTATTTTCGCGCGTAGGTTCTGGGAAACATCGCGTTATCATTTTGCCCAAATGTCTGTAATTTTCGAATTTTTCGCCGAAAATGGTCTCAAACGATTGGTTTCGACTCCCTGATGAAGAATTCGAGGTCAAATTTGATCCTTTCAGGCCGACCGTTGCCACAATAACTTGAGAACGGAAAGAGCTAGCGACTTGAAATTTTCAGGGTAGGTGGCGCATCCCAATATGACGGACAAATTCGTTAATGGGCATAATCGGCCCAATGGTTTCCGAGTAATAATTTTGGTTTCAACCAATACAAATCCGATCGAATTGAATCTTGGTGAGTGGTTGTAGAATATAAAGCTAAGGACGTTTGTGAAATTTTGTGAGAAACGTAACACTAGAAAATAAAATTAAAATTATTAAAAAATACTATTTGTCACGATAAGCTGAAAACGGAAAGAGATAGCGACTTGACATTTTCAGGTCAGGTTGTCCATCTGAATGCAACATTTGGGTTTGTTTATAGGCATAATCGGCCAAACGGTTTTGGAGAAACACCCATGTGCAATTTGATTGTCATTCTCTCAATAGCTCGATTTAGAGAAAACAGTTGGCCTGTAACCTAATTAACATGAGCAAATGGATAAAAAATGTTTTGGTTATATTTAATTTGTTTTAAAAATGCAACGTAAACATAATTCATTGCGATGCGGCTTACATACTTTGGATTTGAATTACACAGTGCCATTTGGAAGATTTTGTTTACATAGGGCTATAGAGCATCATTTCTGAATCCGCTTCAAACTCAATTTCGCCCAAATTGGACATAAAGCGTTTTGAAAAGTTACTCCTCATATAATGCCCGTGGATAATCCATATGATCATAGAAATATATTCTTTGGTAAGATACATTATCAAATTGGGTTCAGAATATCTGCAGAAAAAACAAAACTGCAAAGTCGTCTAAGTTTTAATTGATACAATATAAATTTCACAGTAGATTTGAGGAATGAATATGTCGGATACGTTCGTTATTCGGTCTGTTTGGATTTAATTTGTTTCATGATGCAGTTCTATCGTAAGAATCCATTCATATCATCCCCAGATACAAATAATTTCGGAGATATGATTTGTCGGAATTTGAACGAGAGCGCCAAAAGTTCTGTCCACAGGGCTTGAACCAAATTCTTTTATTTAATAGATATTTTTCAGAGTTTGCGAGAGAATATCCAGAAACCCAAAATTTGCAAAATGTAAAAGCACCATTCAACAAAAACTTCCATTCAATTACAATTCGTCAACACATACGCATAAACGTGCTGAAACCTAAACTAAAATACCCTAAAACACACACAATTTTCACGCCACATACATAACCCGTCCGCGTATCCCGTCCGCGATTAATTTTCCAAATGTAAAGTATCCATAAAACAAAGCGAAAATAGAGGACGAATAAAGTCCTATTTTTCCTGTCACGGAACGAAAGCGGCAAAATAGGAATACAACATAAAAACGTCGTTATGATGAGGGTACAAATGAATTTCTTGCCAGTTACACGGCGTGAATTGTTTCGGGGAAAACGCAGGGAGGAGGATAAATCAGTTTTTATTAATACACTAAGACGGAACAAACCGGGAGGTGGTGGAGAGAGATGATCGAACGTCCGTCGGGGGGCGCACGCGAGCTAAATCATGATCGGAAAGACAAACACGGAGAAGAAACTCGAGTGGGTTGGTTGAAAATTTGCCGCAGACGAACGTGATTAACGCCTGACGAACTTTCTGGTCGTCCCTTTTGAACTGTTTAATTTTAGACCCTTAATCGGGGGGAGGATGGGACTGTAGGTTGAATCTGGGTCGTCGAGATATCAATAAAGGTGTAACATCGGAACAATATGATCTTTGGTTGGAATGAATCTGAACACAACTTGAGGTAGACGCTCACTTAGGCGAAGCGTCATTTCGCCGAGGACCGCGCATTGGGACGAAGCGTCAGGACGCGTATCGGAAGGAATTTAGAGTTCCTTGAAGTTTTTCAGTATCATTTGAATAAACTGCTCTACAAGAGTTAGGGATATCATATTAAGTTGTTCTGAAGGGCGTAAAATTTTAGAAACAATATCAAAAACATGATCAACTACCAATAAAAACTTATTAATTCGATCTGAATGCATTTTTTCACCATACGGTCGTCTTTTTTCTTGAGTTTGGCAGTTTTTCACATTATTCGTAAGATTTAGTATTTCAATATGCAGTTAATTTATTGTCAGTCTCTTAGCGATATCGAACTTGGTAAATTTCACGAGCTTCTTAAGATGCCAAGACGTAAATAACAAACGCCGAGGCTAATAGGGCTATCGGTATGCTACAGGGTGGCCTCACTCAAGTCGCTGTGGCAAAAACATTTCAAGTATCGCAAAGTGTAATATCACGACTCTGGAATAGGTTCAATGAGACAGGTTCGGTGCAGGAAAGACATAGGGTTGGTGGACCAAGAAAAACAACACCCGACAAGACCGTTTTGTCACCATTTCGGCGAGGAGATATCCTCTTTCTTCATGTAGGATGCTGAGAAATCGACTTTTAAATGCCAATGGTCCTGTAATTTCCATTGAAACCATCCGACGTCGTTTGGGAGATATTAACCTGGCTTCTATAGACGTCCATTGAGGGGTGTCCCGTTAACACGTGATCATAATCGACAAAGATTTGAATGGGCCAGGCAGCATGTTAATCTGAACGTCCAATGACGTAGTGTACTTTTCACAGATGAATCCAGATACGGTCGATTTTCAGATTCTCGAAGAATAAGGGTATGGACTATGCCGCGTATACCCCGAAATCGCCGTCATATGCAAGAGGTTCATTCATTTCGAGGAGGCTCTGTTATGGTATGGGCTGGGATATGTTACAACGGGCGCCCGGACATTCACATTTGTCCAGGCAATATGACTGCTTTACATAATAGGGAACATGTCATTGGCAACGTAGTGCCAAATTTTCATGCTGCCATTGAAAAAGCTTTCAAATTTCTTAACGATAACTCAAGACCACATCGTGCAGCAATAGCAGAAAATGTGTCTCTGTCTGTAAGATAGAGGACCCCTGTCACAGGGGCACAAAGATCCTTAGTTTCTATCCATATTCCCCACTACTCTTTATCTAACTTTCATCAATTATTTTACCAAATGGATGTCGTTGCTTCTCAAGACACAGACGATAGAGATTTGTATCAAAATGACCCCACAACAACGAAGATTAATATTAAACACCCGCAAATTAAACAGAGTATTCGACTTGGCGTTGTTGAATCCGAAATCTTCTGCGATGCAATCTAAACTTTCCACTTTGCGGCGCTCCGGCAGTCTGCTGACCATTCATTGCTATGTCACTTGTGGGTATAGTTTCCTTTAAAGTTAGCGAGGAACTTTTGAAACCCTTTGAGTACGAAACGAAGAGGTTTTGCCTTTTGCATCGGCGAAATTAACTTCGCTGAGAGTTTCCTCTTGAACAAGATAAGGTTTAACAATGGAGTCACAGAAGGTTGTCGAGATTGTCATTATGTTTTGAATGGGAAACTCGTTATCTGTGTTATGTTTCGCTTCTTGCACTCTAAGGGGGATGATAGGGGAATAACTTCATATTTCCTGGTGTGGAACTTATTCTACACTGAATTAATTAAAAATTAATTACATCAAAATCAAACTGGAAGTATACTCCATTCACTTTTATAAAGTCTTCCGGTTGGCCATGAAAATTTGGTAGATTTCACCATGTATATTTTGAAATGTTAGGTTATAGTCATTTTCCTGTCTGAACTACGCAACGTAGTCCTCTATACGAAAAAGTCGTAGTAATTACGTATTTTCACAACGTGAATTTGCTTCGGAAAAATAATGAATTTGAGAAGATATTATGTGTATTCAATAATGCCACAGTCCTGGCGACTATAGAAGAAAATGTTTGCTCTGTTGTTTCTGGAAATATTTCACGTATATAAACTGGTTTGAAGATTCAATTATGCTATTTTCTTGTACGGAAATCAAGAATCAAGTGTTGAAATTTTATTGAAAAATAATGGATAGAGTATTCCGTTACTTTGCGATAGTTCTTTTGAAAAAAGAATAAAAGTACATGAATAACCCGGCAGGAAAACTTATAAACGAACAGAAGTACCTATGGAATTCACCACTTTTCTCAAGAAGACATTTAAATACCTTGTTGCACAACTTGAAATACACCAGTTTCAAAATGTAGTAGTACTACGAAACCCGAGTCGTTCTTATACCTTAATAAAATATAATGATAGGAAATTTCATTCTAGAGTTCAACATGTCAGAATTAAGTTTTCCTATTGCAGATTTTAATGTTATGATTATGTTAAGTTTGAGAATTTTGAGAGTAGAAATTGGCAACGTCTCGGCGAATTGTTTTGACCTTGACGATATTTCAGCAGTGCCAACCAGCCTCTGCTTTAGTTACAAAAACGTGATAGACCTAAATCAACCGGGAGACTTCATAAAAGTTATCATCATCATCATTCAGCCCAAATGTCTGTAACTTTCAAAGTTCTTGCCGAAAATGGTTTCAAACGATTAGGTTCGATTCACTTATGAAGAATACGAAGTTAAATTCGATTCTGTCCGACCGGCCGGCCATTGCCACGATAACTTTCGAACGAAAAGAGATAGCGACTTGAAATGTTCAGGGTAGGTGGCGCGTCCAAATGCGGCGGACAAGTTCATTAATGGGCATAATCGGTCCACCTGTTTCCGAGTAATAATTTTGGTTTAACCAATTCAGATCCGATCAAAATGAAACTTGGTAACTAGGTCAATACCGACATAAAGACGTATGTGAAATTTTGTGAGGATCGCATAACTACAAAATTAAAAATTAAATAAAAATAAATATTATGTATATCAAGATAAATTGAGAACGGAAAGAGATATCGGCCTGCAATTTTCAGGGCAGGTTGCGTATCTCAATACGAAAGTCAAGTTCGTATTACTTAATAGGTATAATCGGCCAAACGGATTTGGAGTTATACGCATCTGAAATTTTGTTTTTGCTGTTGGCGCTTTTGTTCCTCGGAACAATTTGCCCAAATGTCTATAATATTCGAATTTTTGGCTGAAAATGGTTTGAAACGTTTTGGTTCGACTCACTGATCAAGAATCCTTGGTCAAGATCAATTATACAGGGTGTCCCAAAAATACCACGCGAAAGTGACACTGGAGATAGATTGGCATTAGGTCTATCAGATAGCATCAACATGACCTCAGTAAAAGTCCGCTGGTTTTGGAGATATCACCACTGTTGCGTCCCATGACTTCACATGTTGGGAAGCGCTCATTTGTATTTCTAAACAAAGCAGCTCGCTTGTAAAACCTAATTGTTTTGGGTTAACTGGTTTATTTTTGCATGGGTGGTCTCACCCTTGAAATTAATATTTTCCACGAAAAGATAATTGCAAGTAGAATATCTTGTAATACTTCAACCCTTGTAGAAGTATTTATGACCTATTTCCTGTGAAATATTGATAAAATGCATACAACAACTAACACATTGCCAGAGCTGTGAGTCCTTTGTCTAGATTCTAACCCACACAAAAATCTAGAATTTTCCGATTAGATCGCCACGGCTTAGGCTATTCACTAAATCGAGGGCGTAGATTCCGAATCTGTAATTAGTTTTTCCGTATCTCGATTAAATTTGGTAATATGGCGAAAAATCCGACTGATTAGTCCATTTTCCGGAGTTAGAGCCAGAAATTGCGTCATTGCTCCGAAACTAATCGAGATACCGAAAATCTAATTGCAGATTCGTGATCTGCGTACCCGATTTAGTGAATAACCAAAGCCGCGTCGACCTAATCGGAAAATTGTAAATTTTTGGGTGTGTTGGATACTAGAGAAAACTTTTTGGCGTTTGACGGATTCGATCATTACCTAATATGGTACGGATAGAGATACAGAAAAAATAGATACATAAATCTAAACGTCGTTCACCGACCAATCATCGGGGAAAATTTGGATATCGAGATGTGAAAATCATAGATTTCGGACGGGAAAGAAGAATTTTCCTTCGATTCCGGGTCAAAAATATTTTTAAGTGCCGACCCAAAAAATTTTTTTCATGGTATATCGATACGGAGCTCGTGTCTAATTAAATCGAAGTCGCTGATCACGAATATGTAATTAGTTTTTCCCTAAGTGGCGTACTTTGGGAAAATTTTCACTTAAAGTGAAAAAATTGACGAAAATAGGTCAATTTTGGAACTTTCCACCGCCCAAAAAAATCGGAGTAGGGTGTTGCTGATTTTTTACGTCATATTTGGATCCTTTATCTATCGAATCATCCGAACAATAAATGTCCAGGTCGTACGCTTCGGAAATTAGGATTTTTTTTCCCGAGGGTCTATTTTTCGGAAAATTCTTTCCGCGATATTTCCTCGGAAAATTTTTGTAATAAATATCTGATGGTAGATTCGGAATCTACGGCCCCGAATCTATAAGAATAACTACCCGTTTCATAGTTTTGCGTCAAAAAATTTTTCTCGAAAAATGGGATTTTTTTAAGGCTAATGTATTAAAAAATTGCCAAAATTCGACCGGTCTCCGATTTCGATGCAAATTACGTCATTTACTAATTCGGGACCGTAGATTACGAATATATGATCGGATTTTTCATTAGAGAATTTTCCGCAGAAATACCGCGAAATGAATTTTCCGAAAAACAGACCCTTGGGAAAAAAATCATAATTTCCGAATAGTACGGCCTGGACATTTTCTGTTTGGATTATTCAGTAGATAAAGGATCCATATATGAGGGCAAAAATCAACAACACCTTACTCCGATTTTTTTGGGCGGTGTGAACTTCCAAAATTGACCTATTTTCGTCCATTTTTTCACTCTAAGTGAAAATTTCCCCAAAGTACGCTACTTAGGGAAAAACTAATTGCATATTCGTGATCAGCGACCTCGATTTAACTAGACACGAGCTCCGTATCGATATACCATGAAAAAAATTTTTTTGGGTCGGCACTTAGAAATATTTTTGACCCGGAATCGAAGGAAAATTCTTCTTTCCCGTCCGAAATCTATGATTTTCACATCTCGATATCCAAATTTTCCCCGATGAATGGTCGGTGGACGACGTTTAGATTTATGTATCTATTTCCTCTGTATCTCTATCCGTTCGGAAAATATTAGGAAATGAGTAAATCCGTCAAACGCCAAAAAGTTTTCTCTAGTATCTAACCCAGGCGTCACCAATTAGTTTCATTGGAGGTCCGTTCACAAAATCTGTATATCTGTCGCGGGTCGTTGATAGCATTATGATGGCATAAGAATTTGACTAGCAGTTAATCTAAATCTGAATTATCTGAATTTTTTAATCAAGAATACATGTTTTCTGGAAAAATGGTCCGCAAAAAAAAGGTTCGCGATCCGCATCCGGACCGCGGTCCGCCATTTGGTGACCCCTGGTCTAGACTATTCGAAGACCCCTAGTCTGTGAAAGTCGGACCGGTTTCCATGTTACAAAACAATGAATGTGGGAGCGAGATAGCCGATAAGGGTTTTGGTTTTTTTTAATAAGTAGCAATTCTGGTTCTGATTAAAAAAAAATTGGTAGTGTTGTATCATTTTGAAAAGGGCATGAAATGGACCAGTTTTTGCGATTATTTGTCAATTCAGTCTGATATAATTTTTTTTCACAGCAGTCAGTCAAACTTAAGTTAACGTTTTAACTTCGGCATAAAATACAACAAGTTAGACATTTTTTGAAGGATTTTGTTCTAGTTGTCGGTGAAGTTATTACTTCATCTTTAAAGCAACTATTCAGGATAGCCTAGGTAAAAAAAAACATGAGTTTGAAGTAATTTCTAGCAATGCTAGGCGATAAAAGACCGAAAACTGGAGATTTTTAAAAAATACACAAAAGTGGTGATATCTCGAAAACCAGCGGACTTTTACTGAGGTCATGTTGATGCTATCTGATAGACCTAATGCCAATCTATCTCCAGTGTCACTTTCGCGTGGTATTTTTGGTACACCCTGTATATCACGATTAAGTCCTTTTTTGGGAAAAATGGGCCTGATGGTTGCGGAGTAACAAAAAAATAATTTTTACATTACAAATTTTGAATTCATTTTTTTTAAGATGCAGTTTCATCATAGAAATCCATTGATATTATTCTCAACTTCAACAAGCTAATACTTTCGGAGATATGATTTTTCAAAATTTCAATAATACATCGTACTTCTCTTGTTGTACTCTACTATGTTTTCACAGAATCGGAATTATACCTGTCTGTGTTCTATCTGTTTGTGGTAGGTCCAGTTTGAAAGATAAACGTCATTAATGTCAAACGAAACTGAGAGTGTATTTTTGGAGAGTTTGGTTGACGTAAGCATGTGAACAATTTGAAATTTGGATTCGCTAAATTCATAGGCAGATTTTTTTGGTTAGTGAGTCGAAAATGAATGATGCAAGGAAGTCGAGCATAATTTAAGAGTAATTCTCTAATTATGGAAGATTTAGAACAGGATTTCCAATTAATGTACAGGTAGTAATTCCTTAATAACACAATTTAAGATTTCCTACATAAGTATTCTGGTTTGAGTTCTCTCTGGACTTACTACATTAGATTTGTTTCATAAATAAACCTGGCTATTTCATTTACTCAATTTTTCAGAAATACTCCTGATAGTTTTGAAACAGTTGTAGCCAAAATTGGACCTTCATGTAAAGATAAGATGCAAAGGGATTTGAATTTCTTTTATGATGTAGTTCTATCATAATAATTCATTGATATCATTCCCAACTCTAAGAAACCAATACTTTCGGAGATACGATTTGTCAAAGATAGGACACTATTTTTCATACCTCTTGTACCTTCGAAAAACCACTCTGTATATTTATATCAACTGAAAGCCTCTAATATTAGCAAAAAACATAATTTATTTCAACCTCAAAGACTTTCCATAGTTCTTACATGATATAAGGAAGATTGTTTCACTATACTCGCAAATTTCTACTTCAAAACCTTTCTCTTCCCCCCCCCTAAAATAATGGGGATTTAGGATACTCCACTTAGTTCCTCACCCATTTTGACAAATCCCTAACGTCCCTAACAGCAAAAATTCCTAGCGAACAGATTATGGCGATAATGTACCAATTTCTTCAATGATTCAACGAGCTTTTTAATCTGTCTTCGGAGTTCGAAGCGAAGCTAGAACTTTCTGCACTTCCGGCTTAAAAGCCGAATGTAAAAAGTTGAGTAGAATTTCTTTTCCAACCCCGGCCATTTCAATTACGAAGTTCGGCCAGTAATTTCCAGTCCACATGAAAATATTGCATTAGCGCTGAAAATAGCCGATAAAATTAGAAGCAATTTTCCCCCTACTTGAGCTGATGTAACTGAATCGAATTATCAGTTTTAGAGTGTTTCCAAGCGTTTTTTATACGCCGAGTGAAAGATATTGGTTAGATTGGTTAGGTCACTAAAAATTTCGTGAATAATCATTGTTAAGTTCAAGAAACCGGATATTTATAAGTTTGATGACTTTAAGAAATTATTAAAAACACTCTTAATTCGAATTTACCATGGTAAATTCGAATTAAGTGTCCAATACAGGAGAATGGACAACATAATTTACCATGGTAAATTCGATTAAGGGTGTCCAATACAGAAGAATGGACAATAGAACATACGCGCAAAAGCTTCTGACTTCACGTCAGTGCTTGAACCAATTTTTTTTTCGTGATTTTTTTGAAATTTTCTAGGGGGTACGGTTCTTAAAATTTTTTTTTCGTCATTTTTTTCGAAATTTCTAGGGGTACGGTTCTTACAAAATTTTAAACACGTATTTATGTTGATTTTCTACTACTAGTTACCAAGCTTCAATTCGATCGAATATTTATTTTTCGAGTTATCAAGGAAATAATATTCCAGGTGGGTATAACTCGGAAACCGTTAGACCGATTATGCCCAAAATCGAACTCAACTCTCCCTTTCGGATACGCAACCTAACCTCAAAATTGCAAGTCCCTATCTCCTTTCCTACGAGCGTGCGCAAAGTATCACTTTTCCGCACGCATTTGAGATGCCGAAGTAACACTTTTCCGCATCGTGCGTAAATAGTTATTTTTGTATCTAGTGCGCGAAATGCTACTTTGGTGATCGAGAACTGATTTTTTTAACGAGGCGCAGCCGAGTTAAAAAAATAGTCGAGATCACCAAAGTATTTCGCGCACACGGAAATGTCAAACTGATCAAAATTGTTGTTGTTAGGGGTAATTTTCATGAATATTTCAAAAACGGTTGAAACTTATGCAATGTGAGACTTTTGCAAGTTTATAAAACTATGTGTGCTAAATAGTTATTTTCCAAACATTTGCGCAAATGTATACATTTCTGCACGCAAAAACTTATCCTAACTCCGCTTCGCGTCGTTCGTCTAACTGTGAATGCGTGCCGGAAAAGTATCGCTTTGCGCACTTCTTAGGAAATAGTACATGAAAAATTCAGGTTATACATCCTAGTGACTTTTGTATTGTATCTTAGCAGTTGGTGCGACTGTTACGAAAGTTGACAGATTACGGAATTTGAATCATACGTAGGACATGGAGATCAGATTTAAAACAGTCTCCTAATAGCATGAATTATTCAAAATCAACAAGAAGGAAATCTCTAGTACCTTATTTTTTAATCAAAATGAATCTTTTTCTACTACACTATATCCAGAATATAGTGGAAATTGACATGTGTTGAAATTTGATAGGATCGAATGTCAGTGCTGACTATCACAAAACGAAAAATATAACTATAAACAATGCGGGAATGAGTTCATTACAGCACTGTTTTTAGTGCTGTAATGAACCCATTACGGTACTGAAATAGAGAAATAACTATTTCGCACACAGAATCAACATTTTCACTCGCGCACTGTAACAAATTTTAGTACAAGGAAAAAGGACCGACATAAATTCTGGGGTACAACGAGATCGCCTCATAATTTGCTCTCGGCACACCTTAAACTTATTCTTACGAGATTAATCGGACGTCTCCTAGGCGAAAGCATGGTGGTAATTACTCTACCTTCATTAGGCATGATTTACCGCAGACAAATCACACCATATCTCATCCGGGCCTGCTTGTTTTCCACGCCAGAACTCACCTGCAAAAGAAAGACAGAAATGAACAAAATAAATTCGGGAGAAACTTATCCAATGAATTATGATTAGGGGTAAAGCCGCTGGCTGGGATACGCCGTAGGGTTGGCAGAACTGACGGGGAGGTAGCGGTGAAAAAACGCAGTTTTCCAACCTAATAACGCCGGGCAAATTGGAGAAGTCGCAGATTGTGCACCATTCGGATTCCAGTCCGGGGGGGTTGATATTACCGGATTTTTGCAGGGTGTGTCATATTCCGCAGGATGGACGCGAGTTAAGTCGGGGGGAAAATTAATTTTTTAGGGGTATTAATCAGGGTGGATGGAAATTTCGGAGCTGACAGGATGCACGGGATTATTTGGACGTACGATGTTTCCTCAACTGAAATAAAACTTCGTCATGCATTTTTGCGGGTATGTTCGAATTTTTTGCCGGAAATGGACTCGAACGAATAGGTTCGAGCTAAATCTTTCCGAATCTCACTTGAGGGGGAGGGGGGTCTTGCCAAATATCGCGTAATTTTATTCTAGCAGAAAACGTTGCAAAATCGCGTGAAAGAAAACTTAAATTAAAATGAAAATTTTTTTCTTCAATTTCTTCTATTTCTCAGAATATTTCAACAAAACACTCTAGCTAGATAAACACTTGAAATTTTATAGTTAAGCTTTGTAAAGAGAGATGAATTCTTGGAAAAAAATTCAGATTCGTTCGACTTCCGGTTTCACCGGAAATTATACCAAATTTCGTTTTTCAAATGTAATATCCAGTTTTTTCATTGATAATCAGATTACCCATTGAATTCCACATTGTTTTAATATGTCACTAACATATTATTCTCATAAAATTCGTGTGAAATCTGAAAAAACCCTTTATTTCTCAAATAGGGCTTCATTCCAATGTTAATAACTTGTAGATTTTTGCATGAAAATTCCTAATTTTTTAGCTTCTATCAGAAGACATATCAATGTCTCCTTCGTTAATTAAAAATTCAATTGAACATACAGGGTGTTTCTATTTCAATATCCAATTCAGTCATGACAAAAAACTCAAAACTAATTTTTGTCAATGAGAAACCATATTTTTTATTGGTCAGCTGGAATAAACCCTAAAAATAGTTAATTTCTTATAATACCTACTATTGCTTTACTTACCGAATATCTCGTGAAATAAGCATTTTAGAGCAGTATAATGTATTCTAAAAAATACACTATTTTTAACGTAGATTCCAGCTGACCAATAAAAAAATTAGCTCTCATTTGAAAAAAATTAGTTCTCATTTGAAAAAAATTAATTTTGAGGTTTTCGTTTTTCGAATTTTCAATTAACGAAGCAGAAGCATTGGTATGTCTTCTGATAGAAGCTAGAAAATTAAGAATTATCATGCAAAAATTTACAAGTTAATAACATTGGATTGAAGCCCTATTTGAGGAAATTTAAAGGGTTTTTTCAGATTTCACATGAATTGTCTGGAAATAATATGTAAGTGACACATTGAAACAATGTAGAATTAAATGGGTAATCTAATTATCAATGAAAAATCTGGGTATTACATTTAAAAAATGGGTTCAAGCCCTGTGGACTGGAGCTTTCTGGCGCTTTAGTTCAAACAGACAAATTATATCTCCGAAAGTATTGGTTTCTCAGAGTTGGGAATTAAATCAATGTATTCTTATTAAAGAACTGCATCATAAAGGAAATTAAATTCAAATAATAGTATATTTATCAAGATTAAATGAGCAATCTGAGAATGAGAACTGCACCATGGAATAAATCAAATCAAAATAGCTGAAATGAATTTGACTGTTTCTTATAGAACAGGATGAAATGTACGAGTATGAACACAGATCATATAAATAAAGCTTAGATAGAATAATTATAGCATTCTGTGAAAACATAGAAGTACGTACGATTCATTATTGAAATTTAGAAAAATCATATTTCCGAAAGCTTGTTGGAGTCGAAAATGATATCAATGGATTTTAATGGTGAAACTGCATCTTAAAGAAAAATTACAGACATTTGGGCAAATTGATGAGCACTCAGTTCCGAGGAACTAGAGCGCCAAAAAGTGTAATTCCCTTTCCGGGATTTGAGCCCGCCTTCTCTCTTTCTGAAACCGAAAACCCGACTGACTTGACGAACCGGCTATCGGGCTCCTCGTACGATCTTGTCGATCTCCGGTATTAGAATAAAACGTCGGTACTTACCTGGGATATATATTCTTAATTTTCACTTTTCGACATAAAATCGCCACATGGGGGTTTATTTGACGGTTTTTTACCCTTGTCTCTCTAAGTCGATTTTGACGTTTCTCGAACCAACTATTAGCAAGGAACTAGACAATGTCATGTCTCAGAAAAATAAGTTGACATTATGACAATTCATACATAGAATAATCATATAATTCTGTGAAAACGTAAAAATACGATTTATTATTGAAATTTTGAAAAATCATTTCTCCGAAAGTATTAGCTTGTTAGAGTTAAAAATGATATCATTGGATTCTTATGATAAAACTGCTTATTGAAAAAAATTTAATTTGGAATACGTTTTGTAAAAAAGAAATTTTTGTTTGTTACTTCGAAACTATCTGTCCGATTTTGCCCAATAACGAAATTAGCCGAGATATTTATCTCCCAAACCTACTCTGAAAATTTCAACTGTCTAGCTCATTCTGTTCGAGAGTTATCGTGCCTACGGCTGGCCGGACAGAATCGATTTCGACCACGGATTCTTGATCAGTGAGTCAAAACAAATCGCTTAAGATCATTTTCATCGAAAAATTCGAAAATTACAGACATTTGGGCAAATTGATAAGCACTCAGTTCCGAGGAACTAGAGCGCCAAAAACGAAAGTTGGTATAATTTCCGGTGGAACCGGAAGTCGAACGGATCTGATTTTTTTTCCGAGAATTCATCTCTCCTAGCAAAGCTAAACTGTAAAATTACAAGTGTTTATCTGGAGTCATTCTTTGAAATTTTCGAACGAACGGTCTTCGTGGATCACCCTGTATTATATTACAGAATACCAACAGACGTATAAATGTCGTCCGGAGATACGAAACAAACTCATATATAATAACGCAAACTAACTTAACGAAGGCGTTGAAACCTTTAAAATAAATTGGATTGGAATGGGTTTCCAGTTATATTAGCCTTATAATAAAATTATATCATACAAACTCGTGCGCCCGAATCGACCGGCTGTTTTTGTTCCGTACCTAACTGGAACTTACTGAAATTGGCTTCAGGGGATGCGAGAATGTTACTTTTATTCTCAAACGAATTCGCATTAACTCGGGAAATATAAAAAATATCATAATGAAAATTACAGTGGTTTTGCTCTTGTAGTATTATACATACAGAAAAAAAATAACTCGATTACTCCTACCATTTCAAAAAAAAAAAAAATATAGTGATGACTCCAAAAATAACATATACTCCATTCACTTTTATAAATTCTCCCGGTTGGCCATGAAATTTTGACACATTTCACCGTGTATATTTTGAAAATGTTAGGTTATGCTCATTTTCCTGCCAGCTAACTACGCAACGTTCTCCTCTCTACATAGAAGTCGTAGTAATTACGTATTTTTCACAATGTGAATTTTCTTGGGAAAAATAATGAATGAATTAAACAAATAAGATGACATGAATGAACAGTGAACAAAGACATAACACAGACAGATAGAACTCGCATTCTGTGAAAACATAGAAGTACGATGTATTATTGAAATTTTGAGAAATCATGTCTCCTAAAGTATTAGCTTCTTAGAGTTGAAAATGATATCAATGGATTCTTATGATGGAACTGCACTTTGAAAAAAATTTAATTTGAAATTTTTAATGTGAAAAAAATTTTTTTTTCGTTTCTCCGAAACCATTAGGCCTTTTAGCCCAATAACGGACTTAACCGATATACACTGATCAACAATTGCTAGGGATCACTTATGAACTTCTCTTCATTTGTATTTTTTTTTCAAGTTATCTCGTGAATATCTGTACATTATATGTTCTCTAAGGAAAAATTAAGATGTTTTGAGTTGATTATATCAAATTTTTCCTCACTTCATCGGCTCTTGTTCACAAAATCGATTATTATCTGTAGGCTGTTACATGTGAAGTGAAAAGCAATGTGGTATTTGTTATTAAATCTGTTTTTTTCTCTCGTTCAAACACATAAGGTGACAATAATTGAAGAAATGAGAACAATATTAGCTTATCAGTCATGCCGAGAAGACGTGTGGCTCCTGTGCAACTGGACCAAATCATACGGTGGATACAGGAAGGTTTGTCCCAGCGAGAAGTGTCCCGGCGGTTGAATGTTTCGCAAAGTGTCGTGAGTCGGGCTTGGAATAGGTTCATCCAAAACGACTCAGTAGCTTATGTTCATGGGGGAGGTCGGCAGCGCAGTACAACAGCTGCCCAAGATCGTCTTTTGGTCCTCAATGCTAGGAGAAATCCCACTTACCCGGCTTCGCGGCTCAATAGATCACTGAGAGTTGCAACAGGAGTTCTAATTTCGAACCAGACTGTAAGACGACGACTACATGTTCGTGGTTTGAGAGCACGTAGGAGGGTACAACATCCCCGTTTGAATAGGGAACACCGGGTTCATCGACGGCAATGGGCTGAGGAGCACCGCAATTGGAGAGTTGAAGATTGGAGCCGATGTTTATTTACGGATGAGTCTAGATTTCGTTTGGTCAACTCCGATGGACGTATTCTTGCTTGGAGGGAAAGAGGTCGAAGGTATGCAGAACAGTTTATGGTACCCACAACAGCTTTTGGCGGAGGTTCGATATGTGTATGGGGAGGCATTTGTTTGAACCAACGCACAGAGTTGGTTGTTCTGCAGAACACCACAATGACCAGCCAGAGATATCACGATATGATTATTGAACCCATAATTGTTTCGTTTGCGGCTGCCTTGGGCCAGAATTTCATTTTAATTGACGATAATGCCCGTCCACACCGTAGTCGTCTGGTTAATGAAGCGCTAGAAACTCATGCTATTGATAGGATGGACTGGCCAGCTCGCTCTCCAGACATGAATTGCATCGAACATGTCTGGTCTGAGATGTCTAGACAATTGTCAACCTTAGAACAACCGATCAATAACCTGGAGGACCTTTCTAACGCTTTACGGGATATTTGGACGAATTTGCCCCAAAATTTTATAAATCGTTTGATTGAAAGTATGCCTCGTAGGGTAGAATGCTTGAGACGAGCTCGTGGGGGGCCAACTAGGTACTAGCTTAACCGAAACTTCAGCCTTCTTGTGGTGTCATCATAAAATTTTTATGTTATTCAAACACAGAATTTTGAGTGTTCCTAATAAAGTCTTTTTTTCTCTCCAACTTTCCATTTTTTCATTCTTTTCTCAAGTGAACAATATTATCAACTGAAAATACTCTGATATCTGACTAAATTTATAATCTTGGAGCGAATAATTCAGAAATAAATTTAGAAAAAGTAAGTGATCCCTATCAATTGTTGAGCAGTGTATTTATCTCCCAAAACTACTCTGAAAATTTCAACTGTGTAGGTCATTCCGTTCGACAGTTATCGTGCCTACGGCCGGCCAGACCGGCCGTCTGTAGTTTTAAGCCACTTTACGGCAATCCAATCAATAGAAAATTTCGCATGCATATAAAATTCATGATTCTACAATTTGATGCAAAATTTCAGATAGATCCTGTGATCATTGTCGGAAATATCCATAAAAAATGTTTTTCCTAAAAACGGCCATAACTCCGAAACCGGTTGGTGGATTTCGCCTGTTAATAAACTCGTCCGAGATATTTATGCTCCTGCAAATTTCAATCTTCTAACTCCTTTCGTTCGAGAGTTATCGAGCCTACGGCTGGACAGAATTGATTTCGACCACGGATTCTTGATCGGTGAGTCGAACCAAACCGTTCAAGACCATTTTCAGCCAAAAATTCGAAAATTACAGACGTTTGGGCAAATTGATAAGCACTCTGTCTCGAGGAACAACCGCGCCAAAAGGTGTTTTATTTGATGAAAGGTTGAATGGTTGAAATTAATGTATAAGTTTAGGACTAATCCTGTATACCTATTTCAAGAATCAATTGTTGAGTGGAGTGGTTTTTATCATTATAACCATTACTACAATAATATCACTCAACAACGAAAAGTCTTATCAAAGAAATCCCACACAATTCCCTTCCAAAAAATTAGCCGGCGCAAAGTTCAAACATTTTCCTGTTTGTTCATGACGTAGAAAGAAAGGAAACATTCCGAAAGCTTGCGTTGAAAAGCCATTTGTCGGAAAAAGCTTTGTGTGGCTTGAGGGGGGGCTCAAAGACGGTCAATATTTGTTTCATTCCGTGAAAACGTTACTCAGGGCAAATGTTTAGCTATCATTTCCGTTCTAATCATCGAACTTTTGTAGTTACATACTTTATTTGCCATGTATTGATTGCTTTTTTTAGTTGCATGAGATATCTCGATAGGGATAACTTTTTAATGACGTGTGTCAAAGAGACAGTACTTTGACATTTCCGTTCAGGAAAGTTCACCATTTTAATAATGAATAGGTAAACACATGGACAACGCTCGCTAGTTGTGTACATTTATTTTCAATACGAGTATTAGAGTTTAGTTCACGATACGAATAGACCACATTAGTTAGGTTAGAATCATTCTCTTGGCGGGAGATCCATATTTAAATTTTTTAACATGGAATAACTTTGAGATGAAACCACCCTGTTTAAAAGATAATGTTAGTACAGAGACATCAAGTATTAGGTACCTACATCATTAGTGCATGTTTTCATGTTCTTTCCACATTGAAATCTACTTCTATTTATTCTTAAATCAAAATTGAAACCATTCTAGTTCGAAAGATTTCCGTATGTCGTAGATGACTTCTGTTGTGCGTCATTACAAAGCCGATTTAGGGTTATGTTATTATTTTTGACTGATTTCGAGTGAGCTAAGACATACGTCAATCGAATTTGGTGAACACTTTTATATTCATTTATTATTTTGGAAATATACAATGTTGTTATGGAAACTTGATTCTAGATAGTTGAGAAAGGTTCACTGAATCTATTTCAACCGAAATAAACCTTAAGAAATTAGCCATCATAGTTTTGTTCATGCACAACTTTCAACCCCTACGAACCCTTTAATGAGCCATTACAAAGTGCACTTACTGAAAACCTCTTTGAACTAACTATATTTTCCCGAAAAAGAAAAATTTTTTCTTGAAAATTTTTGCACGCCTTGAAGAAGATACAAAGACCATGCCAAAAAATTACCACAGGACCCACTTTCAGTACTCAAAAAATTTAGAGGGTTGATGGGGATGGCACAGGTGCAACAAAAATCCTTCAAAAATGCATAAAAATTTGGTAAAAGTGAAACAAAAATTGACCTATTTCAGGATTTTGTTGCCAAATATTTTTTTTCTGAGAAAACGAATTCGTTCCATAATTTTGACGCGCACTGTATATTTAAAACAATTCGTTGGTCCAAGATGATCAAATATGGTAGTATATCATCATTATGAATATTAATATTTCCTGATCAGAGATGCTAAAGTCGATTTTTTTCGTTCTCTACTGAATGAAGGTTTTATTTGTAAGAAATATTTTGTTTCTGGAAGCCAAGCAGCCTAGTCGAGTTCAGTATCTGAAAAGGTGACCGGTGTCTATAAACTTGAACAAGCGCATTTTCCGGATATTCAACTGAAATCACCGAGAGCAAACATTTCAAAATGTTCATTAATTCTTCTCGTCCACATTTAATTTTTCATCGGATTTTCGAATCTGTTAATATTCCAGTGATATTTCAGCAAATTCTGATATCCGTTCTGTTTCAACTATAAATCACAAACCGAGAAAATCCAACAATAATTTGTAATACGCTTCGAAATACGTCAATTAAACTCATCGGAATCCAAACTGGAATGCCAGAATCGAAAATAAATTAAAACATCCGTACTGCAACCAAATTAAAATATTAATTTTCAATTCCGACTCCCAGTCTAATCCCATTAATCTCGCGTTGAAAACAGGCACGAATTCCTGCAATTTCAATCACACACAAAAAAAATGGTTCAAGCACTGACGTGACGTCAGGAGCTTTTGCACTATGGTAAATTCGATTAAGGGTGTCCAATACAGGAGAATGGACAATAGAACATACGCGCAAAAGCTCCTGACTTCTCGTCAGTGCCAGAACCATTTTTTTTTCAATGGTTTATTTTTTATATTTCTACTTATACGATCTTCACGAAATTTTGTAGTTATTGAAGAAATAATAACCAAATTTTAGATGGAATATCAGGAATTCCTATTGAATTCCTGGAATTCCTATTGAATTCCATGGAATTCCTATTGAATTATTGAGAATTCCTATTGATGTTAGAGTGCGACACCTATCGGACAACCATGTATACAGCTCCAAATAGTTGGTTTTAACCGAGGGGTAAACCGCTAGGAATTCTGGTGTACCTACAAGAAAGTAGAATTCCATGGAATTCTTATTGAATTGCGAGGAATTCCTATTGAATTACTGGAATTCCTATAGAATTCCTGGAATTCCTATAGAATTCCTGGAATTCCTATTGAATTCTTGGAATTCCTAGAATTCCTATTGAATTCCTGGAAGAATTCCTATTGGATTCCTGGAATTCCTTTTGAATTCCTGGAATTCTTCTTGAATTCCGTGGAATTCCTATTGAATTCCATGGAATTCCTATTGATGTTAGAGTGCGACACCTATCGGACAACCATGTATACAGCTCCAAATAGTTGGTTTTAACCGAGGGGTAAACCGCTAGGAATTCTGGTGTACCTACAAGAAAGTAGAATTCCATGGAATTCTTATTGAATTGCGAGGAATTCCTATTGAATTACTGGAATTCCTATAGAATTCCTGGAATTCCTATAGAATTCCTGGAATTCCTATTGAATTCTTGGAATTCCTAGAATTCCTATTGAATTCCTGGAAGAATTCCTATTGGTTTCCTGGAATTCCTTTTGAATTCCTGGAATTCTTCTTGAATTCCGTGGAATTCCTATTGAATTCCATGGAATTCCTATTGATGTTAGAGTGCGACACCTATCGGACAACCATGTATACAGCTCCAAATAGTTGGTTTTAACCGAGGGGTAAACCGCTAGGAATTCTGGTGTACAAGAAAGTAGAATTCCATGGAATTCTTATTGAATTGCGAGGAATTCCTATTGAATTACTGGAATTCCTATTGAATTCCTGGAATTCCTATTGAATTCCTGGGAATCCTATTGAATTCCTGGAAGAATTCCTATTGGATTCCTGGAATTCCTTTGAATTCCTGGAATTCCTCTTGAATTCCGTGGAATTCCTATTGAATTCCATGGAAATCCTATTGATGTTAGAGTGCGACACCTATCGGACAATCATGTATACAGCTCCAAATAGTTGGTTTTAACCGAGGGATAAACCGCTAAGAATTCTGGTGTACAAGAATATAGAATTCCAATAGAATTTCAAAAGAATTGCTATTTAATTCCTATTGAATTCCAATGAAATTCCGGTTGAGTTGGAATTCTGGTGTAGAAATTTTTGTCAGCGGTTTCCCAAATTTAAGCTCGAATTCTTCATCAGTGAGTCAAACCTAATCGTTTGAGACCATTATCGGCATAAAAATCGAAAATTACAGATATTTAGGCACGCTGTTCCCTACACGTCCCTTTTAGCAAACAAATATTTTCCTCGAATTATACAAAAAATTTAATATTCATAGAATCGAGCCCGTAGAATAAGAAAACCCCAAATTCATAAAGAACAGTCATGATTTTATTAAAATTGGGTGATCAAAATTTTGGTAATTTTTGCATACATGTGCATGGAAATTTTTTTAACCAAAAAATTAATTTTCTTCGAATTGAATGAAAATTATACTATTCATAGAACCAAATCCGTAGAATGAGAAAATGTAAATAGATATTTTCTAAACAAAATATTTTCCAAATGACCTGGAAAATTTTTGTCTAAATACGAAACTTATGTTCAGAAAGCCGTAATTCCGAAAAAAATCATTCGCACAGATTTTCTACTTTTATTCAGGACCGATAAACTCATAAGGAAGATATCCTGGAAATTTCGATTTGATACATGGAGTAGTTTCGACATGACGATTTTTAAACTATATGGCTTTTTTATGACCGATTTGAGAAGATCAACTGCGGAACATGCGCGCAAAAATGTCTGAAATGACGAACGCAAGTAAAATTCACGCTTCGCAGAGTTCCAACTTCATGCAATTTAATCAGAAAAAGATCAATGGGTGCGGCAATAACCCAGAATTTTCAATATGCGAGAGGTTGAGAGGAAAACTCTAAAGCAGTTCCGAAATCAAATTTTTCTCATTACGAGCTTTGCCTTCGAATAACCCGACAAATCTGTCACGAAACGCCGCGATTGGGCCGTGGAAAATGCTAAATCAACCCTTTTGATATCGGAACTCGGATGAATTATAGTGTGACGAATAGAGAGAATGCCTGGCCGGCATACCAGTTTTTGCAAGCCCGATATTTCTGCATGTTACAGTTTGAAGGGTCGATAATGAAACGAACAGGAACGACTGACACGTTGAATGATTTTTGAACCGTTAAATCGCGTTGATTAAATACTCGGACGATATTATTCGGCCACAACGCCTTTATACAGATGTCATCATATATTCACAGCGAATTAACACAAAATATCGCCAATAATAATTGTATTGTAGTGTAGGGGGTAACTTTACTCTGCGACCTTAAGGTCTTTTGTGCCCCCCCGTCAGAGCTGTCGATGTCATCACCATCTACAGCTCGCCTTCCAGTTCCAGACTTCTGATGAACTCCAGTATCTGGGATGGATTCAAGGAGGCTACGTCTTCGCTCCTGCAGATTTCTTGCCCAAAGAATTCCTTGCGTTGGTTTGAGATGGCTAGGCATTCCGTTATCAGGTGATCAGGAGTTTCATCCCCCTCCCAACAGAATCTGCACTCGTCAGTTTCTGTTAGTCCTAATCTCATCATATGCTTACTAAGACACCAGTGCCCTGTGAGGAGGCCAGTGAGGAGGTGCAGAGTGTTTTTACTGAGGTCCAAGTATTTCTTGGATCTGACAGTGTCAAAGTTCCGGAGGAATTTCTTGGAGTGATACATTCCGGGGAGAGATCTCCAGAAAATACCTCTTCCAGTTTCATCTTTCATCCGGAATTCACTTCTCGAGGTGTGTCTAATATATAACTATATATTTAGAAATACGAACATACCTATCAACCTGAAACGATAGGTCTTTAATACTTGTATATTACCAATAGCGACCTATGGACTAGCAACTATGGCAATGACCAAAAAGACAGCATATCAGTTGAGGGTGATGCAGCGAGCGATGGAACGGGCAATGCTTGGTATTAGTCTCAGAGACATAGAGAGAAATAAAGATATCCGACAAAAAACCAAAGTCGTAGATGTAATAGAACGAATTGCGGAACTGAAGTGGCAATGGGTAGGACATGTGGCTCGGCAAGATCAGGGTAGATGGACAACTAGACTTAAACACTGGCGACCGAGACATACAAAGCGTAGCATAGGAAGACCCCAGAAAAGATGGCTTGACGACATTAAAAGATACGCAGGCTACAGATGGGCCCAAAAGGCGCAAGACAGGACAACATGGAGAAGAATGAAAGAGGCCTATGTTCAGGAGTGGACGGAGGATGGCTGAAGAAGAGAAGAGAAGAGAGAAGGTGTGTCTACCAACTCCACAATAAGGTTCCGGGCCAATAAAGGGGGTTTGTGCTCCTTTCTTGGCGAGTGTGTTGGCCTCCTCATTTCCTATGATTCGCGCGTGACCAGGAACCTAGACCAAAAAGACCCTGTTGTTCTTGCCTACTTCATCGAGTTTTCTTCGGCACTCCCATAGTAGCTTGGACTCGATAACATGAGCATAGCAGATTGACTGTCAAACTGGATTGCTATATCACATCTCTGATAGTTTCATTCTAGGTTCATTTCCATGCATCTTTCTATTGCAAGTACTTCTGCCTGAAAGATGCTCGGATAGGAGCCTAGCGATAGTGAGCATTTGGTGCCTGGCCCATATACTCTAACACCAGCTCCTGTAGTGGATTTTGAACCGTCTGTGTACCATTTAATGGCATATCTTTTAAGAACTTGGGTGGTGGATTCCCTGTCCTAGTCTTTTTTCTTACCGAGCATCGCAGTGAGGTTCTTTTCGGTGCTTACTTTCTTGATCATTTCGTCATTAGGAAGAATGGCTGATGAAGTGTACCTGGTAAGAGAGAGCCAGACTTTATGGTTTTTAATACTCTCATTACCTGTTCCTTTCCTAGATATTCTGAGAATGGCTTCATGGGCCATTTTCTCTATCACTAGATGAAGTGGTGTGAGATTTGTGCAAGTGCACTAGTAGGACAGGTTCCCATAGCTCCAGTGATACACACACAGGCCAGCATTTGTACTTTATCGAGGGTTTTCCTCCTACTATTCTGGCTTGATTTTGAGTACCAGATTACTGTCCCATACGTAATTTAATTATGGGTCTCACAATCACGACATACATCTATCGCAGCATCTTAGGGTCTAGTCTTACCGGCTAGATTCCTGCACGCCATTAAAGCCCTTGTTGCTTCACTGGCAGTGATGTCAACATGCCTATTCCACAGAAGTTTACTATCTACTGTTGCCCCTAGATATTTAACTTCAGACTTCCATTCTATAATATCTGAGTTCAAAAGGAGGGATATCACAGCTGGAAGTTCCTTCTCCGAGTAAACAGAATCACTTCGGTCTTGTTCGGGTTTATGCTGAGCCCTACTGACAAGCACCACTGCTCGATAATTCTAAGACCCTCCTGTAGTCCTGCATTGGTATATCTTCTGATAGAAGCTAAAAAATTAGGAATTTTCACGCAAAAGTCTACAAGTTATTAACATTGGAATGAAGCACTATTTGAGAAAATTTAAAGGTTTTTTTCTTCAGATTCCACACGAATTTTCTGAGAATAATATGTAAGTCTCCTAACAAAGCTTAACTATACAATTTCAAGAGTTTACCTCGAGACTTTCTTTGAAATATTCTAACGAACGGTCTTCATGAATCACCCAGTATATCGATGCTAAATTCGATTAAGAGTGTTCAATAAAAGTGAATAGACAATAGAACATGTGCGCAAAAGCTGCTGACTTTACTTCACAGTGCTTCAACCAAATTTTTCAATCCAGAATTCTTTTAATTCGAAACGAGGTCAAATGAAAAATCTTGTAATAAAACATTTCTACTTAAAATGACACATGAACATTTATGTAACTATCAATAAAGCTTCTCTTTCCTCTCTTCAATAGGACTATGTCCTGTGTCTTCTGCCTTTTTCCTCTTATCGATCTGTCTCCTGTGACATCGAGCTCCAGCTTTCTTTCCATCGCTTTGGGGGGCGTCCCAAAGGTCTGCGTGTGCTTGGTTTCTGTGTTTCCACCCATTTGGCCAGTCTTTCTGCTGGCATCCTCTCCACATGGTCTCTCCAGAACCTCCTACGAGCTCTGACCCATCTAACCACATCCTGTACCTCTAGTTCCTCTCTTATGTCTGAACTCCTCACTTGGTCTCCTCATTTCAGTTGTTCTCGGCAGTCTCTTAGTTGTCGATGTTTTTGCCTTTGTTTCGCCGGCGTATGTGAGCACTGGTCTCACACACGCTTTGTATATGCGCGTCTTTGCTTTGTGGCTCATGGTTTTGTTGGTCAAGATGATATCTCTCAAACAGCCTCCAATCTTTGCTGCCTTATGCGCCTGAGGTCGCACTTCTTCTACATTGCATCGTTCACTGGATACTGTCACTCCTAGATAGTTTAATTTTGGCACTTGTTCTATTATTTTGTTGTTGATTACTATCTTAAATCGGATAGGCTCTTTGACGATGACCATGGTCTTAGATTTTTCTCAACAGATACCCATATTTTGTTCTTCTGCGGCTTTTTCGAACTCATACACAAGGCGTTGTAGGGCGTCTACATCTTCTGCTGCTAGCACGGCGTCATCTGCATAGCACACAATCTTCAGAGAGCAGTTTCTCATCTTATAGCCTGCCCGGATCTTTTTCACCCTTTCAATAATTCGGTCCATTATAAGATTAAACAGCAGTGGACTCAGGCTGTCCCCCAGTGGATATGCGGATCTCCTCAGATAATCCACAGTGTGTTTTCACCCTTGTAGTGTTATCGGTATTAAGATCTTTTAATATTTTAAAATGTTGTCTAGATATTATGTTCTTATGTTGTAGGGATTCAAGGACATCGCAGAGTCTTATTCTGTCGAATACCTTCATTAAGTCGAGGAAGCATGTGAACATGGGTTTATTAAACTCTATCGATTTTTCTATCAACTGTCGCAAGATATATTATAAATATTCACTTGATTGGAGATTTTATTAGCCAATATCCTAGTGAATAATTTGTGAGTGGAGTTTAGTAGGGTTCAATAAAGCTTGTAATGCAAAAAATATGAATGAGATCTTGGAAACTTAGCCCCGGAATTGAATTTAGTTTCAGAGACACGCGAATAGTGAAGGGCGTGACGAAGTTGAATCTTGCGACGAAATAGACGTCTTGCTAATGAGAAAAACGCCGAATTCCGTAATCGAGATGTCGATCGGGGATCGCGGAAATGGCCGCTTTTGCAGGCAGCCGTCGCGCGGGGCGCTGAAGGCCTGATTAATTGGCGTCAGGTCATTTATATCGGCGCCTTTCAAAGCAATTTCGATGGCGATCCGTTCGTTTTGGAGAAAGCGGCGCCACCCGGAAATTCACTCGAGCGGAACCTTCGATTCTCGATTACGTGCGTTATTAATTTGCCACAGCCGTCTTGAATACAAGCCAGGCACAGAGAAAGGCAACGTCGCATGAGCTCACTCTCGGGGTCCTATCCTAGTTGGTCACTTACGTAAATCTTATTTTTCTACCGTTTTAAAAATGTGTAAAACAGGCAATATTTATATTTATTAATATTTATTGTTGGCAGATTCTTATAAAATTATTGCTTTATTCAGATGTTAGCTAGAAAAAAGTTATGGGTTGTCAAACTTACAGAAATATGTAAAAAATACTTAAATCTTAACTTCAACTTGCTTAAAAAAACAAACAAAAAATGATTGAGGAGTTCCAATTCTAGCAAAATATCCCTAGGGTGTGACCTTTAATGTTATGTAATTTGCTTCCATAAAAATTTGGTTCAAGCACTGACGAGAAGTCAGGTGCTTTGGCGCGTATGTTCTATTGTCCATTCTCCTGTATTGAATACCCTTAGTCGAATTTACCATGGTAAATTCGATTAATGGTGTCCAATACAGGAGAATGGTCAATAGAACATACGCGCAAAAGCTTCTGACTTCACGTCAGTGCTTGAACCAATTTTTTTTTTCGTATTTTTAAGATATTTTCTAGGGGTGCGGTTCTTAAAAAATTTTAAACACGTCTTTATGTTGATTTTATACTAATAGTTGCCAAGCTTCAATTCGATCGAATCTTTATTTTTTGAGTTATCGAGGAAATAATATTCCAGGTGGGTATAACTCGGAAACCGTTAAACCGATTATGCCCAGAAACGAACTTAACTCTCCCATTCGGATACGCAACCTACCCTGAAAATTGCAAGTCCCTATCTCCTTTTGTTCGACAGTTATCGAGGCAACGGTCACCCATCTATTGAACTCTCACAAGTCTGCTCGAATATCCAACAATATTTAACCGATCGTGTTAAAACTTGAAGCTTGGCAGTAGAGTTGGGTTTTAAAGGCTCTTGCAAAATTTCAGCAATTTCAGACGAATAGTTACTGATATATAGAATTTTTTTTTCAATTTTCAATGGTTTCTTAAAAAATTTTTACAAATACTATCCTCACGAAATTTTGCAAGAATTTTCGCGTTGGAATTCTACAACTAATAACCATGTTTCAATTCAATCGGTTTAGTATTTTTCGAGTTAATGAGGAGAAAAAAACAAACAAATTTTAGATGGCTGTAACTCTAAAACCGTTTGGCCGATTATGCTTATAAACAAACTCAAATGTCGCGTTCTGATGCACTTCCTAACCTGAAAACTTCAAGCCGCTATCTCTTTCCGTTCTCAAGTTATCGTGACAACAAAAATATTTTTTAATAATTTTCTAGCGATACGATTCGCACAAAGTTTCACGAACGTGCTTAGGTTCATATTCTAAAACTACTCACCAAGTTTCAATTGGATCGGATTTATATTGATTGAAAACAAAATTATTACTCGGAAACTATTGGGCCGATTATGCCCATTAACGAACAATGCTTATACTTTCGGAGATATGATTCATCTGTGTTCATACTCGTACACGAGTATGAACACAGATCATATAATGAAGCTTTGATAGAATAATTATAGCAATCTGTGAAAACATAGAAGTAGGTACGATTCATTATTGAAATTTAGAAAAATCATATCTCCGAAAGTATAAGCATTGTTCGTTAATGGGCATTATAATTAATGAATTTGACTCTCTCAAATTCATTTCAGCTTTTTTAATTGGATTTCTTCCATGGCTTCATAAATAAACTACTATTTTAATTGAATTTCCTTTATGATGCAGTTCTATCATAAGAATCCATTGATATAGTTCTCAACTCTGAGAAACCAATACTTTCGGAGATATAATGTGTCTGTTTGAACAAGAGCACCACAAAGCTCCTGTCCACAGGGCTTGAACCAATTTTTTGTTTGAATAAATGAAATTGATGTTCCAGTTAAATTTTTGTATTATTTCACTTTATACGTAGCGAAGCACGTACCGGGCCGCTAGCATGTGATAAAATTCGTGTCGAACTTGAATTTCGTGACGAAATTCTCCCAGGCCACGTAGCTCAATTCTGTAAAAGTACCCTAATTCCTCACCCTATTATATCCCAAAATTCCCATTCCTGTAATTTGCGCGGAACAATATCAGCAAAATTCATTCGATAACATTTTCGCCCCAAAAATATCGTCCTCGGCTGTTTCAAATTCCAGCGTCGCGTCACCATCGGGGTCAGGAAGTTTTGACCATTTCGCCATCCCCTAAAAGGTGGAGCAGGTATATTAAATACTGCCGTCGACGGCACATAAAAATATGACTTGGCAAAGGACCAGGTCCGAATGAAATATGTGCAATGTGTTTCTGTTGCAGTCGGGGATGTGGTTGGGCGTCCGCGGAGTTAAAAGGGCGACATAGACAGATGGACGTGTTTACTTCTAATGCGATTCGAAGCATGTTTCACCTGAATGTATAAATGGCGGACGAAGGGTGGGAAATGTGTAAGGGTCTACCGTTGGGATGGGATGGAATTATGTTTAATCATGAAATGAACGAAATTTAATAAATATTATTAAAAGAAGGGGGAAAGCCCTGTGGCCGGAGCTCTGGCGCTCTTGTTAGATTTTTGACAAACCATATCTCCGAAACTATTGGTTTCTCAGAGTTGGAAATTATATCAATGTATTCTTATGATAGAACTGCATCATAAAGGAAATTCAATTCAACTAATAGTTTATTTATTAAGATTAAATGAGCAATCTGAGAATGAGAACTGCACCATGGAAGAAATCAAATTAAAATAGCTGAAATGAATTTGACTCTTTCTTATAGAACAGGATGACATGTACGAGTATGAACACAGATCATATAATAAAGCTTAGATAGAATAATTATAACATTCTGTGAAAAAGTACGACTGATTATTGATATTTCGAAAAATCATATCTCCGAAAGTATTAGTTTGTTGGAGTTGAAAATTATATCAATGGATTTTTATAGTGAAACTGTATCTTAATAAAAATTGAATTTGAAATTTGTTATTAAAAAAAAATTTTGTTTTCGTTACTCCGAAACCATCCCGCCTATTTTGCCCGATAACGAACTCAACCGAGATATTCATTTCCCTAACCTACTCTGAAAATTTCAACCTCCTTATTCTGTTTGAGAGTTATTGTAGAATTTTTTTTTTTATTTTCAAATTTTTTTTTCACACTTTGCGGTAACCTGGTCAATACAAAACTTCACATGCGTATAAAGGTCATGATTCTACAATTTGATGCAAAATTTCAGATAGATCGAGTGATCGGTTTCGGAAATATTCATAAGAAATGTTTTTACTAAAATTGGCCATAACTCCGAAACCGCTTTATGGATTTCACCCATTAACGAACTTGTCCGAGATATTTACGCTCTTAACCCACCTTGCAAATTTCAATACTCTAACTCCTTTCGTTCGAGAGTTATCGTGCCTACGGCCGGCCGGCCGGACCGGCCGGACAGAATCGATTTTGACCTCGGATTCTTGATCAGTGGGTCGAACCAAATCGTTTGAGACCATTTTCAGCCAAAAATTCGAAAATTACGGACATTTGGGCAAATTGATAAGCACTCAGTTCCGAGGAACTAGAGCGCCAAAAATATACAAAGTGATATACAATGGATTCGTGAACTCGACGTTCAACTTTCTCAAGAAAATTCCCGGTATCGGTTGCAGGGAGAATAACATTCCCCTTCAAGTACAAACCTCTGCAGACGCAGGTCCATGAACCCATTGGGCAGGTAGCATTAAGCGAGGATCACCCGAGAAGAGTGCTCAGTAACAATATGACAGGTTACCGTTTGTAACTAAAACAGGTGTCCTTAAAATAAAATTACGTTTTCGTTTTCGCCAAGTGTTCTTGGTATGGAACGAATTCTCTGAAGAATTCCAGCGATAAGTACAATTCAAATCTGCATTCACATCGCATCCCCCGGAACGTACAAAAAATCGAGCATAATTTCCACCGGATACCGTGGAACATGGCGGGCGCTCATCGAAATTCTCGACCCATCCGAAAAATCCCGGCCGCGGAACTAACAGTAAACTTTTCCGGAACAATACGAGGCGAGAAAGTGCCCCGGCCTGTGAAATATCTTGGCTCGGATCCAACGTACATCTTGGATATGCGGTAAAAGAGATATCAAAATGGAGCAATCGATACTCACCTCCACGGTGTCGGGGGGTGAGAAAATCGCGTATCCGCTGGTCCTCGTATTTTCCTGGACGGCTTTTCCGTCAGACGGGAATGAGACACGCCGGAACAGCAGCTTTGACCCGGTTACGGAAGGTATTGATGGTCCTTCGGACGTTACGATTTGTCGTACGACTTATCGGGCGATCGGAACAATCGCGTCGATTTATATGGGGTTTTATGTGGGGATTTATGTTGGTGAGTCTTTAGATTTATCGCTATCTGTCAAGGGTTGCTCGATGTATGGGGTGATTTTTTGGCCGCATGATATATTTCGATAAATATAACTTTTCGATGAACTTTGTCAAAAGACTGTTGTTGGACATTTTCCTTCAGAAAGGTTTGCCATGTTAATCCTAATACATATTATAAAATAAAGTCGCTTCCCGCTGTCCGTCTGTTCCTATGTATGCTTAGATCTTTAAAACTAAGCGAAGGATTTTGATGCGGTTTTTTTAATAGATAGAGTGATTCAATAGGGAGGTTTGCATGTATAATAAACGCATAATATATTAGAGAAACACTGATAATTTTAGAGGTTTCTAATGTGATGTCGTAAATAAACACATTTTTTGCGCTTACATTGCAAACGCTGGCTGAACCCTACGAGATAGATCAAAATAATGTAGTACAGTATGGTACACCTTACAATGGTCTACAAAAAGTCCGCGATGTCTATCTCTTAAGGATTTCCCACAATAACCATTTTTTATCCTTTACATTCTGCGAGAAATAATGGCTTGATTACGAAGCTATTTTAAGCGATACAGCATTGTTCCTTATTCAATTAAGTACCTTAAATGCATTGTGCATTTTATATTGATCAATATGGCCATTTACAGCATGTAATTTAAATGAATTTTTTCGAAGATATTGCAGATTTAAAATGCAGGGACATAGCGGTTGCGGTGGTACCGACCGGGAGGCCGGCACAGCTAGGATAGGGATAGAAATCGAATACAGAGAGCCACAGAATCATCTGTAGAGCGTGAGGCTTGCCTCAGCCAGGATAGATGTATTGATTCCCCGAATTCCTCTGATACCATCGGATTTACTGATCCAATTTAAACGCCTACAATTTTCGCTAATGATATATTTTGCAATGACCATTAATAAATCGCAGGGTCCAATTTTAAACGCTACAGGCTTATATTTGAGCGTTGAGTGTTTTTCACATGGCCAATTATATGTCGCTCTTTCAAGAGTAACCTCTAAAGAAAGCATGTTTGTATTGTCTAACGACAAAAATGCTGTGAACGTTGTATATAAAGAAATTCTGTAGTATATTTAGTATCATCATTTCAACCGTGCGAAGACGGGGTGGGCAGCTAGTCGTTAATATATGAAAGCTGGAACAACGCTACCGAATTGTGGAAATTTATTTTCAAAATCAGAGTTCATTAGCGAAAAAATCTTTAAAATTCAATATCTCAATAACGGTGAAATTTCGGAGAACATATTATAGTACCAAATTCATCAGAAACTACCTGAATAATAACGTCCTTCAATATTCATTACGACACTGTAACCCTGTATATTTGACGCATATTGGTCATTTGTTGTTGCAAAATGGCGAAGGCGTCGGTACTAATACGTTGGTTCTCTAGTCAGGCGAACAAGCGCTTCAAAAATAGTAAAAGCACTAACGTGAAGTCAATCAGGAATTGCGCATTTGTTTATGAGTAATACATACTTATTTTTTCAAGATTCACGTCGTTTTCTGCGTTCGTTGCGCGCCAAAATTATGGAACAAATTCATTTTCTCATAAGAAAAATATTTGGCAACAAAACCTTGAAACAGGTCAATTATTAAGTAATCATTAAAGGATACTGTGGGAGGTATACTCATTATTCAACGGTTTTTTTCTGGGTTTTCTCTCCCAAACTCTGAAAAATATCTATAAAATAAAAATTAATTATTTTGTGATTTGCTTCTGCGTAAGAAACACAGGATATTTGTCAGAAGCAATCAATTGTTTCGTTGTTGTTTGTTAGGCAACATTGTTAAATTGATTGCTTCTGACAAATATCCTGTGTTTCTTACGCAGAAGCAAATCACAAAATAATTAATTTTTATTTTATAGATATTTTTCAGAGTTTGGGAGAGAAAATCCAGAAAAAAAACCGTTGAATAATAAGGTCAATTATTGTTACACTTTTACCAAATTTTTATGCATTTTTGAAGGATTTTTGTTGCACTCCTTGCCACCCCCATCAACCCTCTTATTTATTGAAAAGAAAACATTTTGTTTTTTGAAAAATAGTTAGTTCAAAGAGGTTTTCAGTATGTGCACTTTGTCATGGCTCATTTACTTTGAGACGATGGTACCTGATGAAATTTGTCACCGAATGAAAGTCGACCATTATAGTTTTGATCATGCACAACTTTCAACCCCTACGAACCCATTAATGGAGAATAAAATGGGAGGGGGGGAGCGTGAGGGGGTTGAAAGTTGTGCATGAACAAAACTGTAATGGTCGACTTTCAATCGGTGACAAATTTCATCAGGTACCATCGTCTCAAAGTAGATGAGCCATGACAAAGTGCACCTACTGAAACCCTCTTTGAACTAACAATTTTTCAAAAAAGAAAAATGTTTTCATGAAAATTTCTGCACGCCTGTAAAGAAGATACAAAGACCTTGCCAAAAAAGTATCACATGACCCACATTCCCAATTCAAAAAATTTAGAGGGTTGGTGGGGATGGCACAGGGTGCAACAAAAACGCTTCAAAAATGCATAAAAATCTGGTAAAAGTGAAACAAAAATTGACCTGTTTCAGGATTTTGTTGATGAATTCGTTCCATATTTTTTACGAGCACTGTAAATATATTCTCTTCCTATTCTCTTCCTTTCTATTTTAGTTTTATTAGGGATTATATTTTAGGATTATTCATTTCAAATTCTATCTCAGTATCATACATTTTTCATCCGTTTCAACCCATGAATTTTCACGAACCCTCGTAATCGTGGAGCGATTCATAAGGAATATTACTTCGAACAAACTAATTATCCCCCATCCTCACCCCAATCGACGAACACTGGGATCGAGACGCTCGGAAGGGTTCATTCGTTCCCGAAATTGATAAGACGCTCCCCTTTATTGCAAAGAAATCGTTGATATTCATTTTATATCCCAGGTATCGCTTTGTCGGGGGGTGGTAGAAGCGGCCTTCTAGCTGTGAAACGTTTAACCCTCCCGGGTCGTTATTTTCAATTAGGACGGGGGCATTTTTATCGTTGATTTATTATCAGGATGTTTACTTAATCCCGGATTCGGAAATTTCTATTCATCCTCGATCCGGGGATAGATTTGGAACTCGAGAGAGATTTTCACGCCTTGGGGGGTGGATTTTAATTTTGGTCCTGGCGTGGGTTGGTGGCGACGTTAAGCAATCAATTACGTTCGAATTATCGGGAAGAACATCACTCAGTGTTCGGTAATGACAAGACCCAGTGGTTTGCGGACTGAAAGGGTGCTGAGTTTATTAGATTGGTGGGGGATAGATTTGTTGTCGCTTCTGTATCATCTACAGGGTTGGGCGATAGTCTGGATTGAAATTCATATTTTTTCAACCAATAATAATAGGATTAGGACCAATCAAAATCCATCCTCACTCGATCTTATTCTAGTAAATGATCCTAATCTTGTTGATCACTTGAACTTCTGTCACCCTTCGGGAGATCTGACCATGGTACTCTTTCTGGTAAGATCCAACTCATCAACGACATGCCAAGCAAAGTTATTAAGCACGTTAAACTAATTAACTATGACCAACTACGCACCAGGTTAGCAGACATCGACTGGTATTCCGTTTTTCACTTGGATATGGATATCGAATCTATATGGTCTACCTTCACCGACAAGCTTTCGTTCGAGTGCGTCACTTGCACCTCTTCCAATACCAGTACTCTAGGCGACGTGGAATATCTATTGGTAGGAGTTGCTGTAAGGGTACAAATACAGTATTTCTTTCATCCTGTTTCAAGTACTCAAGGGGACATCACACTGAAAAGATTATTTATTCAGGGACATTTGATGATTTTGTTCAACTCGTGTTTTCAGTTCTTCAACAACATCTTGAGAAACTTGAGGTCTTCCTGTCGATTTTCCCTTATTTACGTTTCCAGTCTGGCATAAATCTGTTTATAACACCTCTGATGTGGGCTTCCAGGAAGATTCTAAAATCTGAACATCAGGATATTTCGCAGCATATTGATTTTTACAGACATCTACAGAGTAAATTTTCATTCACCATTTATGAATGTATAGTATCAGTTTCCCAAACGAAAACTAAATAGTCAATCGTTAAAAATCCAACGACAAAGTATCCCATTTCAATCTAGAGGTGACCAAACTAACATCCGCTATTCTGAAATTCAATTTCTTCGGATTTTGCCTCTGATAGAGTTTCCCCGACACCGACGGAAAAACTGTAAAATATAATACCGTAAACAACGATCCAATTACAGATTTCCATTTAGACTAGGATTCGTCAGGCATAACAAAAACGAAGTGATATATTTTTTAACAGGTCAATTTATATCTGGAAATCGTTCAGATATTGGTGGAAACTAAACACACTGCTATTTTTAGCAGTTAGTTTAGCATTTAAAGCTCAATATTATTGTGCAATGTGGGTTGCACAATATATCGACGGTGGCCCCTAGACGGTCAATATTATTGTACAATATGTTGGTTGCTATACAAAAATGTTGTATGGAGGCGATGTCGATGGTTGTGCAATATATTGCGCTATTGCGCAACCTTTCAATATGGCCCACACACGATCAGTTATATTGCACAAACCAAAATATCTTAAAATATAACAATCAATGCCACTTTTCGTTGTAACCTTATAACTCAAGAACGGGCTCACCTAGCCAAATAAAATTTTTAGGCTTTGTTCGGAGTATTTAGTAGATGGTTTATGTGAAGTTTGCACAAAGTCGGTCGAGCGGTTGTTCATTTATCAAAGGAGACTTTTTGAAAATGTTACTATAAACGTGATGTTTCTTTGGATATTAGGAGGGGGGTTTGGGGAAAATTTCGAAGAGGTTTATCGAGGAAAAATACGGAAGTTTCATAGAGTCTCGCGTTTTCGGAGCGAAAAGATGGGGGTGTATTTAAAAAAATCGCGAAAAGGCGAAAAAACGCCGATTTTGGCAAAAGGAGCCAAATTGTGGAAAGGAATTTGGAGGAACGGTGGCGTTCGGAACGACGGTATTTGCGGGAACGCGAAGACGAGATTCGAAATCAGTCCGTAACGGAGCCCTTTTTCGGTCCTCTCTTTCGTTTTTCCGAAAGAACGATAGGAAAATGTGACTTTTCGCGAAAATAGACACAATTCTGACGTTTCACGTATTTCTGTGGCGAATTAACGCGTTCAAGGTCGACGTTTACGGGCTGAACGAGCGACGAGAAATGTCAAATCGGATTTTAATTTCGAACGGAATTACTCGAAAATATTAGAATCGTCTAGAAAAACTGCGAGAAATGTGAACCATGGGGTGGAAACTCTCTCACTAAAGTCTGGTCCCTTAGAATAGTTCTTTTAGTTCGAATAATCCCACACAAATTTGAGGATGTCTCTGCCTTCGCTCGATTTGTGGATCACGTGATGCTTTATCAGCTGATCTGTGATCAGCTGTCCCGCTGTCCGCTACCAGCGTGCTTGTTTTTATTTTTACATTTTACATAGTTTTGGTGAAATCTGAGTGTTCAGTGTTGTGAAATAAACTTTTTCGAATATCACTGTTTGATGTTCGGTAAAAAACTGTAATAAGAATACAAGTAAAGTGATTAAGTGTTCTCCTAATATTGCAGACAAGGTTATGGTCTTCATCTAGGGGAGTTATTCATAAATAGAAACAAACAACTTTAGCTTATTTCTTCAATCATGGTGGATTGAAACGTGATGATCTTTCCAAATTACTTGAAGATATTGTTAGATCGTGGGCCTCATGTCGGGGCACTTCTTTGTGATCAAGGTTTTGCAAATGTAGCTGCTATAAAAAGGCTATATAGAGAAACCACTGGGTGATTTTCACGTACAAAATGTTTTTCACATTATGTTGTGCATAATGATATCCATTTTTTGTATTATATTTCTCATTTGATTCTGTCCTTCTAAATGTATATTGGAGTAGAATATACTTCCACATAGTGTTCTACTCGCATAATGATAACCATTTTTTGTACGATATTTCACATTTGATTTTGTCCTTGTAAATGAATATTGGAATTAAGGCAGCCATTCATTTAACTGCACCTTCAAATTTGAAGGTATATAAGGATAATTTTATTGAAGAAAGTTTTTACCTCATATGCTGTATAATTATTTTTTTAAACATGTCATGCACACTAAATTTTATTTTCATGCCAAATGTATTTTTTAATTTCGATATTCTTTCTTTTTCTAATATACATGTACATTAGTTCACATGAAATGTTGAACTTAAATCATGAATCTGATATAATTTTATTAAAGAGAGTTTTGGGATTTCATTTGTTTTCTTTCGATTACAGCGAAAACCATTGTTCCAAAAACATTGTCAGATGCCAGGTTTTTGACGAATTATCGTCAACTTGGTGTTTGGCAGTGTTCTGGAAAACAATATAATAGAATATAGGATATATGGGAGATATATTTGAATTTCCCGCTCATTCGAGCTTCAAATAATCCCAGTGCCGCACCGCTAGTGTTGCAAGGAACAGAAATAAGGTTAGAGTGGCCCATCTATAGTATATCTAGTCTATGATGTGAACGAGTAACCGATTTCGATCGATCGCTTGACAGGATTGACGATATCCTGAAAATCGAAAGACGGAAATCATCCGAGCACTAAAAATCTTTATTTGGTACATAATCGGAGTTGATTCGCGTAGGCGACGTGGCCGAGTGAGCTGAGGCGTTGGATTCGGAATTTATAGCTCCCCGAGCCTCGCGGGGCGTCGGGATCGAATCTCGGAGCGTCGAAATAGCTTTCTCTCAATTTTTTTTCATTTTTACCCAATGAAAACCTTAAAGGAGCGTTACTCCAGTAAACGTATCTTGGGATTTGAATCTTTTCGTTAAGTTACGAAATCTATAATGAATATCCGTTCGATTAGACGGATTTTTGCATTCAAATTACTCAAAATATTCAAACATGAGGCAGAAAATTAACGGTCGAAAATGAAAAACCCCCAGCCGTTTGTTTATTAATGCTCAAAATGGAAAAACAAAAAATATGGTTTATCCAAATGTTTTGGATTAAGTTTAAAAATAGTTAGCAATTAATAACATACTTTTTTGTTTGAATGAATGAATTTGATGTACAAATTAAATTTTTTTATGATTTATGAAATTCACTCCAGGCACGTCAGAATAGAAAACTGTTGACAACTTCGCTGGTCTTTCATTTTCCTATTCAGAACTCCATCTTCCAAAATATTTCGATACTGACTCCACAGAAGGCCAATGGAAGATCTCATTTTCCATACTTCAAGAAGAAATAAACCAATTAAAACTACCCCTATTCGAAATAACTCGCATGGCTTCGCGGGCGGCCTTTACGAGAAGAGTCACGTGGGTGATTAAACCGCAGTCTGCCACCCTTTTATTACCCCCCAAATAACCCTACTTATACGTAAACGGTCGGCCGGTCAACCAATAACCTGGGATCTAGGCTTAACGATCCCCCCCGAAATTGGGTCATTGAACACGGTGAGGTTGCAACTTGTTTGCCTGCGCGACCACGGTGTTGTGTAATGAAATTTTAAGTCGGCAGAGATTTTCGCACAGGTATTCTGGCGAAGATTATTTCGCGCAGTTGCGGTTTTTCAATAAAAGCACCTGCACTTCCAAATTTTAAGAGCAACATTTAATGATTTGAATAAATAAAACAGAACATTTTTCAACTAATGGTATCTTAAAACATTACTTTCTGTTAATAAAGGGTTTTCAAATAAGAGCTGTTATTTTGAATAGATCGCTATTTCGGTAGATATAACTTTTGAAGCTGTCATTTTTTGACATTTGACAAGTAGAAACTACGCCAGTAATAAAAATGGAACGATACACGCTTCAAGAACGCATTGAAATTATTAAAATTCACTATAAAAATGGTGAAAATTTGACAGAGACGGTTCGTAAAATTCGAACATTTTTGGGTCGTCGTGAAGCACCTTGTCGGACCGCAATAAAGAAATTGGTGGAAAAATTCGAGCTGTTGGGACAAGTTAGTTATGTGAAGAATAAAACCCGTGCACGTCCCTCAAGAACAGCCAAGAATATTGCTGCTGTAGCCGAAAGTGTTGAAGAAAACCCAGGTTTGTCCATTCCTCGTCGTTCTTTGGAATAAGGCATTCCACAAACGGCATTACACCGTATTTTGCATAAAGATTTGGGTCTTAAGGCTTATAAAGTTCAGATAACATAAGGACTCAAGCCGGCCGATCATCAACAACGTCGTGTCTTTGCTGATTGGGTCGTTGAAATGCACAAAAATGAACCGGAATTCCATGGAAAAATCATCTTGAGTGATGAGGCCCTTTTCCATCTCGGTGGCTTCGTCAACAATTGTCACAATTGTCGCATCTGGGGCTCGGAAAACCCAAGAGTTATTGTTGAAAAGCCTCTCTATCCTCAACGTGTGATTGTTTGGTGCGGTTTATGGTCCGGCGGAGTCATTGGACCTTACTTTTTCGAAAATGAGGCTGAAGTAACAGTTACGGTGAATGGATTGCGCTATCGAGAGATGATTAATGATTTTTTATGGCCGGAATTGGATGGTATTGATCTGGAAAACGTTTACTTTCAACAAGACGGCGCTATGTACCACACAAGCAACGAAACCATTGATCTTTTGCGGGAGAAGTTTCCGGACCGTGCTATCTCTCGAAGAGGTGATCACAATTGGCCACCGAGATCTTGTGATTTAACACCTTGCGACTTCTTCCTTTGGGGCCACGTGAAAGAGAAGGTCTACGTCAATAGCCCAGCGTCGATTCAAGACCTCAAAGATGGAATTCGTGAGGCTATCGAGGACATAGGGCAGCCACTTTGCGATTTGGTTATGGAAAATTTCATTAAAAGGATATGGTCCTGTAAGCGTGGTCGTGGTGGTCATTTGCCTGATGTTATTTTCCACTATTAATTGCATAGCTTCTTCTTTATAATGAAATAAACATCCGATCATTTATATTGAAAAATGGCATATTTATTTGAATATCAAAATAACACCTCTTAGTGGAAAACCCTTTATAACCGGAAGTGCTTGGGCTTCGAAAATAGTTCAGCTCTGTAGAGAATTTCAAGCAATATCATAATCTCAATTTTCAGATTTCAAATATGTCCAGTTCTCCAGAAACGTCTAATAGGCACTCGAACTTGGGACACTCTGTATGTCTCCGTTCGCTATTCGCATGCGGCATTGTCAAACTGTGTCCCTAGCTTTGGTATAATATTCAATCGAGGAGTATGGATTATCTATATCTTGTGAAAACAAATCGATAAGCATTCTGTTCCGGGGAACAAGAGCGCCGGAAACCTGCCGTAATCTGCGAAACATACCAATTACGACGAGAGCCAAGATGAGTCCGTTTCCGAGAAACGATAGAGATTAATTGTCTCACCTTCGCAATCAACACTCCAAACTTCGAAGACGATACCACTCATCTCGGCATGGTCGATGGCGCCATCTGAATTCGGAAGTAGCTTCTGTCGTTTCAATGTCTAAGCCACCTTTACGTTTTCACTTATATGCCCTCGTAAAATTAATTTGCATTCCCTGTTGGAATTTTGGATCGGGGGAAGCGATGTGGAAGCCCTTTTAAGTAGTGGAGATGCCCCGCTATCTTTATTAATGATCAAACGTTTAGGGTACTTTTCGATGCAAATGGGGAGATGTTCTTTTGTTTCTGAACTTGCTCCGTAGGTGAATTTGGTAAGAATTCATCAAGATTGGAGAATGGAAAGTCTGACGTCGATAATTTTTTGCACATATCATATGGGGATAAAAAAAAATTTCGATGACTTAATAAGTTTTAGCAAAAAAATAAGTATATTAATTATACGAAGGCATTATGAAGACCCTATTGGCAGGAACGCTCTGGACTAGTTGATTTAAAAAAATAATTACTTCGATTTATACAGAAATGATATTTTCATAGAATCGAGCCCGTAGAATAAGAAAACATGGACAGATATTCTCTAAAAAAAATTATTTCCCAAATGACACAACTCGGAAGTAAAATTTTCTAAAATATAACCTCACTTTCGATATGCAGTAATCCTTAAATAGTCAAGCAAACGTGATGAAATTTACATATGATGTAGATCCATCCTTCATCAAGGAATAACCGGAGTTTCAGATGCGCAGATGACGCCGTTTGCGAAAACCGCAAATTGGCCCCGGGTCCATTTTCGCGGATTTTCCGTAGGCCTTAAATCGCGATATGTGGAGAATAGAGAAAAATTGTTAGCGCCATTTGATTCTACGACCCCGAATTTATGAAGAACAGTCATGATTTTATTAAAATTGGAGAAGGAAATTTTTTTCGGCAAAAAAATTTTTTTCTCCGAATTATATGAAAATTATACTACTCATGAAAACGAACCCGTAGAATAAGAAAATGTAAACAGATATTTTCTAAAAAAATTATTTTCCAAATGACACAACTCGGAAGTATAAATTTTCCAAAATATAACCTCACTTTCGAGATGCAGTAATCCTTGAATAGTCAAGCAAACGAGATGAAATTTACATATGATATAGATACATCTTTCATCTAGAAATAACCGGAGTTTCAGACGCTCAGATGCCTCCGTTTGGGAAAACCGCGAATCGGCCCGCAGGTCCATTTTCGCGGATTTTCCGCCGGTGTCAACTCGCGATATGTGGGGTATAGAGAAAAAATGTTAGAGCCATTGGATTCTACGACCCCGAATTTATGAAGAACAGTCATGATTTAATTAATGTTGGGTGATCGAAATTTTGACAATTTTTGCATACATGCAAGAAAATATTTTTGACCTAAAAATTTTTTTTCTCCGAATTATATGAAAATTATACTACTCATGAAATCGAACCCATAGATTAAGAAAATGTAAACAGATAGTATCTAAAAAAATTATTTTCCAAAATCACAACTCGGAAGTAGAAATTTTTCGTCTAAATTCGAAACTTATGTTCGGGAAGTCGTAATTCCGAAAATATCATTCGCACAGACTGATTATTTTTACTCAGGACAGATAGACTCATAAAGAATATAGTCTGAAAATTTCAATTCGATACATGGCCTGGTTTTGACAGGACGATTTTTCAACTAAATTGACATTTTTATGACCGATTTAAAAAGATCAACTGCGGTTCATGCGCACGAAAATGTCTGAAATTACGAAAATACAGATCCGATCGAATTGAAACTTGTTCTTTCGTATATTATTGGATATTTAATGAATTTCAATTCCGATAGAATCCATATGTCAGAATTAAAATTTCTGCGATCTTAGGCGATTATCTCGTTACTGGTACGAAATGTATTTATATCTCATAAAAGCTGAGAAAACTGTCTATATGGATGGTAAATTCGATTAAGAGTGTCCCATATAGCTGAAGAAAATATTATTAAGAGTAATTTTATCGTTTTAAGGTTAAATTTTCATATTTTTCAGCTCGAAATATTTTATATGGGTTAGATTTAGCTGAAATTCCGCACATAACTTCGAGCCACCATTTTACAATCGATTGCCGAATTTCAGAACATGAGCGCAAAAGCTCCTGACTTCACGTCAGTGCTTGAACCAATTTTTGAGATTGATATTGCATTGATATAGTTCGCACGCCAGGGAAGAGTTATTTCAATCGAGGGATTTTGTGCTGTTAACTTATACCCCATGCGAAATAGCATGTCGAACACTGTATTCATTGTTCGTAGTTTTTGGCCTGGTGCAAAATTCCACGTAACATATCTTGAGTAGAAGCTATTTGTGGGCTTGGGTTGAAGCTGAACGCTACCTTATCTAACCTTTTGAATATTTTGATGTTTGATGTTGAACTGGGACTGATCCCTACATTATCTACACCGTATCCTGAGAGATCTTGAGTTCCAGTTGGAAGAATCCATTTACCTCACCTGGAATTATCGTGAACATTCATCAGGAAGAATTATTTGAGTAGTAATTAGGATGAGTACTTTAAATTTTCTCTGAGCGAAATCCTTGATTATCTGAGTGAGTGTTTTCTTTGTGATCACAGCCATTTATTTTATTAAACCTTTCAAAATCAGTTTTATCAATTATCCCCCTGTATCGCAGGAAGCATAAATGTATCGTTGATCTCCCAGCTAGTCGGGCAGACATCTAAAAGGAGGTTTAACTTTATATTGTATTACTAATGATCTATCTGCAGATTTAGAAATCCTTAAAAATTACCTATTTCAGTGGCGTTTGTGTCCGAATCCAAATAAAACTGAGGCTTCTTGCTTCCATTTGAACAATCATCAAAAATATAGAACATTGAGAGTAACTTTCGGTGATTCTTTCTTGAGACATAATTTAAGTCCTAAATACCTAGGAGTGAAACTAGATTCCTCTTTGAATTTCAAAGCCCATTTAGATGACTTGCGTCTGAAGTTGAAAACAAGAAATAATATTCTTCAGAAATTAGCGGCTACTTCATAGGGTGCTGATGCATCTACTCATCGAACGGCAGCCTTAGTCTTGGTTTCTTCTGCCGCTGAATATTGTTGCCCCGTCTGGTTTAATAGTGCTCATACTCAAAAAATTGATGCACAGCTGAATTCATCTATGCGAATCATCACTGGAATTATTAGATCCACACCTATTCATTGGTTGCCAGTTCCTTCAAACATTGTCCCGCCCCACATTCGCAGGCAGACTGCTGTTTCAAATTCTTGGAATAAATTTGATTATTTTCCGAATTCATTTCCGATTCCAGGCGATATGATTTCCAGATTGAAGTCATGTAACCCTTTAAGGTCCTACTACTTTCTGAATTTGAATAAAAGTGACAAGGAAGTTTGGCAGTCTGAATGGAATTCTTACGATTTATTTAACAAATATTTAATTTCTGATCCTTCAAATAGAGTTCCGAGGTTTGATCTTCCAAGGAAAATATGGCCTATGCTGAATCGTTTAAGACCCGGTCATGGTCATGGAAACAGCATGCTTTTCAGATGGAACTCTATGAGATGAGAGCCCTAGTTGTGAATGCGGGGAATCAGAGGAAACCATAGATCAGTTCTGAATAATTTTTAGAATGGGTAGCGAATTCCAAACGTACTTAATAAAACATAGAATATTCCATTTTTAGTTAGTTCTAGTTCCTAGAAAGGCGACACAATCTTCCATCAATCAAAGACATTCAATTTGTCATGAGAAAGCCAATAAATCCTTCCAAAAAGATATTACCTTTTACACAAACCCCCAAACTACCCTCGAACGTGCTGAGAAACACTTTTCGGGACCTCATAACGCGAAAATCATGGCGTTATGAAAGTTTCGATATCTGGAAATCGCCGAAAGTAGACTTGATTTCCGAAGATGGAAAACCGACGTCCCTGTGAGAATTGTGGACTTTCCTCGGCTTTTACGAGGACCAAACGTTCATAAAGCTATCACAATATAATCTTTATTGCCTCGAGTTATTAGTCGATATATTTCCCTCTCTTTCCACTCTCTCGTTCGACAATGAAGATTGCTATTGCGGATATAAAATATTTAAGAGGTCGTTCAATCATACGAGTTGGCTTGGGCGATTTCATTTGGGGAATTGGATGCTTTTTGTAATCCCTTGATGCACTCCATATATAACCTAGTTTGCGGTATGTCACATGACGCGATCGTGAATTATCAGTGCCAATGATTTCGAAGGATCTACTCAAAATGTATTCATGAGGAAATGACGGCCTCTATTGAATTCACTAAACCAGTTAAACCAGTCATACGGTAGGTTTTAATGTGATTTGATTACTATTTTTTCGTCGACATGATCGACCTTCTAGTACCAACACCATCAACAAACGTTGCAAATGGCAACGCTCCTTTCAAAGCAGCACTACAACAACTACTGAATATCGTTGCCGAATACACCTCAGCAATAGGAATGTCATTAAGTTTGGATAAATGTGCTGTTTTTCATCTAAGCAAAGGAAGAACTGAAGAGACAGGAGAAGACATCGAACTAGAAGGGAGAATAAGTATTCGGCACCTCGAAGAGGAAAAAACATATAAATTCCTTGGGAGGAAACAACGAGGTGCACTGGAGACAACCCAAATCAAGGATGCCATAACAGCTAGCTACAAAAAGAAGATCCGAGATATATGGAAGTCACAGCTGTCCGGTAAAAATAAAGTATCAGCTATGAACAGCTTGGCAGAAGCTAGACAGAACAACTAGTGAAGTGATGAACATTAATCGTAGCCTGCATCCCAACTTCTCGATTCAAAAGATATACCTTCCACGAACGCAGGGAGGCAGAGGTTTGCAGAGTTTGAAATACCAACACCATCAACAAACATTGGGAATGGCAATAAGGATATTGAGAAGCGAAGGCCCGCTTCTGAAAATGGTGGCTCATCATGAAATTTGGAACCAAGGAGCTTTCCTATTTAGGGCTGGTCAGAGAGTTTTGGAGAAGCTCAGTATAACTGGCATACCCAACGATCAGGAGCTAGCAGGATCACCTATCTCGCCTGCAGACCAAAGAAGAGTAGGCAGAGAAGACAGTGCCTGTCAGAAGAATTATCATTTGTCCTTTTGAATTCGGCTGGACTCAAGTCGGAAACGGAGGGAGTTGTTATGGCTTGTCAAGATGGAGAGATAAATACAAGATGGTATGAAAGGAACATCATGAGAGTGGACAACCCAATCACTTGCAGAGTATAACACAGAGAGCAGGAAACTGTTATACACATCATTGTCTGCTTGCAGAGTCCATGCTCCATCAGGATATATAGAAAGACACAGCGCAGCACTCCGAATTCTCTACTTCCATCTGAGAGAAGTTTACGGTATAAACAACAAACCAGTGCTGCCATATGTACCTCTGGAGATTGAAGCATTAGTTTGAAATGATAGAGCTTGCATTTACTGGAGCTATGCTATTCCAACATCTCGTCTGATCCACGTCATATAGCCAGATATAATCCTGTTGGACACAGAGCTCAAGGAGCTGTATGAGTCGAATTTTCCTCTCCTGTTGAAAATAATGAAGTGCTGGAAGAATAAAAGAAGAGGGAAAAATAAAAGGATGTTCGAACTGGTAATCCCATATTTCGAAGATACCAGTTCCCAACTGGTTCATTTAACTCTACTCGGCAAGACTTAATCAAGAACAATCTCCAAAATTAAAGTTCGCGTAGTTCTCTCACCCAATCGTGGTAATAAAAGAGGAAATCCTTAACTTCGATCACCTGCTTCTCGACGTCGGTTCCCATAAATCCGGGTTACCGGACTAAACGTTCTGTACCCGGTTCAGACCGATAACATAACTTGCAATTACCGTTGTCCGATCCAAGTTTCGCAGTACGACACGACCTGCATCTGGGACGAAGATGTTGAATTTGAAAGCAACTATCGATATTGGGAGTATCGAATGTGACGGAAATGAATTATTGGCAAGTCTTGGCAGAAGGGAGAAATTGGTTTGTTGCGGTGGTTGAAACTCGTATAATCGAGTGTTATGCTGGCTGTGAAATTTGAGAATTACTTGACGGGGAAAAGGGTATAGCTTCGGTCATTAATTTTGTCGGCTTTCCTTCTGTTAGTGTGGCGAAGAGATGGCAGTAGAAGCTTCAGGATTATAGCTGTATTCAATCAAATTGTGAGAGTCCTGGCGTTGGAACGTTAGAGCGTTGGTTCATCGAACGATAACAAGGATATTGTTTATATAATATTCCCTTTATTTGTGGTAAATCAGGAGAAAAATCGAGAACACCAGAAGTACGAACTTGGTAGTAGAGTTAGGTTCTGAAGGCTCTCGCAAAATTTCAGTGATATCGGACGAATAGTTTCTGATATATAAAATTTTTTTCAATAATTTTCTATGATTTTTTAAAAAATTTCTAGTTATACGATCTTCACAAAATTTTGCATGAATTTTCGCGTTGCCATTATGCAACTAATAACCATGTTTGAATTTGTGTTGTATTGACCAGTTTACTGCAAAGTGCCAAAAAAAATTTTGAAAATAAAAAAAAAATTTCTACAATAACTCTCGAACGGACTGAGCTAGGCAGTTGAAATTTTCAGAGTAGGTTGGGGAGGTGAATATCTCGGTTAAGTTCGTTATTGGGCAAAATAGGCCCGATGGTTTTGGAGTAACGAAAAAAAAAATTTTTTTTTTAAGTAACAAATTTCAAATTCAATTTTTATTTAAGATGCAATTTCACCATAAAAATCCATTTATATAATTTTCAACTCCAACAAGCTAATACTTTCGGAGATATGATTTTTCGAAATCTCAATAATGAATCGTACTTCTATGTATTCACAGAATGTTGTAATTATTCTATCTAAGCTTTATTATATGATCTGTGTTCATACTCGTACATGTCATCCTGTTCTATAAGAGAGAGTCAAATTCATTTCAGCTATTTTAATTTGATTTCTTCCATGATGCAGTTCTCATTCTCAGATTGCTCATTTAATCTTGATAAATAAACTATTATTTGAATTGAATTTCCTTTATGATGCAGTTCTATCATAAGAATACATTGATGTAATTCCCTACTCTGAGAAACCAATACTTTCGGAGATATAATTTGTCTGTTTGAACTAGAGCGCCAGAAAGCTCCTGTCCACAGGGCTTGAACCCATTTTTCACCAAGCACTTATCGAATTATTAATATTTCATTTTGAACACTTTTTGGTCTTTGAGTGTATGTGTGGATGCGGATAACTTCACACCGGTAAAATTAATTCCCTGTACGATTCCAAAGCTCAATTATCTTAGAAATTAGCGAAATACTACAACACAGACGTTTCGTATAAGCATATTTCACAATAATTCACCCTCTAACTACCCTCCAAGTGGAGCACTTCCCTTCCAGCACAATAGAAAACACATTTAACACATTGTTCCCTCATTTCAACCGAGTCGAAAGTAGTTTACGCGATCCAGTCGATCCTGTCGTGTTGTCCGCTATTTACACAGTGCCACTACCCCCGGTAATGGGGAAAACCATGAATATGCAAATGTTCCGGGGTGTAATATACTGGAATAGGCGCGGAGAGGCGACGAAATTGGACGAAGAGTCCCCGTCGCAACGGCATGTTAGAAATTTAATAATTCTTCGGAGGCGCCGCTACGTCTGGATGAAGTTATATCAATATCTTCGCGGAAATAAAAAGACGTTGTTGGAAGAATGCGCAATTTGAAGTTCTTAATTAAGTCCGTCGTTTGGGGTTCTGTGCTCGTTTTATATTACGTCTGGTCGTTGTGACACGGTTTTGTCCCGACATTCTCGAAACTACAGAGATAAAATTTCGTATTTACCACAGGATAGTTCGCGAATTATTGTCCTAACAGGGAAACAAACACATGAGAAGAATGAAACGAAATTATTTTTCGACAAAGTGTCAAACAACATTCATACATCTGGTGTTTTAAACTCTTTTGAAAAAAAATAGTTCAAGCCCTGTGGACAGGAGCTTTTTGGCGCTCTTGATCAAACAGACAAATTATATCTCTGAAATTATTGGTTTCTCAGAGTTGGGAATCATATCAATGGATTCTTATGATAGAACTGCATCATGAAAGAAATTAAATAAAAAGTATTGTTTAAAAAAAATGCTTCAAAAATTTTCATTTAAAATTGGTTCAAGCCCTGTGGACAGGACCTTTCTGGCGCTCTAGTTCAAACAGACAAATTATATCTCCGAAAGTATTGGTTTTTCAGAGTTGGGAATTATATCGATGTATTCTTATGATAGAACTGCATCATAAAGGAAATTAAATTCAAATAATAGTTTATTTATCAAGATTAAATGAGCAATCATGAGAATTAGAACTGCACCATGGAAGAAATCAAATTAAAATAGCTGAAATGAATTTGACTCTCTCTTATAGAACAGGATGACATGTACGAGTATGGACATAGAGCATATAATAAAGCTTAGATAGAATAATTATAGCATTCTGTGAAAACATAGAAGTACGATTCATTATTGAAATTTCAAAAAATCATATCTCCGAAAGTATTAGCTTGTTGGAATTAAAAATGACATCAATGGATTTTTATGGTGGAACTGCATCTTAAATGAAAATAGAATTTGAAATTTGTTACTTAAAAAAAAAATTTTTTTTCGTTACTCCGAAACCATCTGGCCTATTTTGCCGAATAACGAACTCAACCGAGATATTCATCTCCCTAACCTACTCTGAAAATTTCAACTGCCTAGCTCATTCCTTTCGAGAGTATTGTAGAAATTTTTATTTTTTATTTTCAAATTTTTTTTTTTACACTTTGCAGTAACCGGATCGATACAAAACTTCACATGCGTATAAAGGTCATGATTCTACAATTTGCTGCTAAATTTCAGATAGATCGAGTGATCGGTTTCGGAAATATTCATAAAAAATGTTTTTACTATAATCGGCTATAACTCCGAAATCGCTTGATGGATTTTGCCCATTAACGAACTTGTCCGAGATATTTACGCTCCTAACCCACCTTGCAAATTGCAATCCTCTAACTCCTTTCTTTCGAGAGTTATCGTGCCGGACCGGCCGGACAGAATTGATTTCGACCTCAGATTCTTGTTCAGTGAGTCGAACCAAATCGTTTGAGACCATTTTCAGCCAAAAATTCGAAAATTACAGACATTTGGGCAAACTGATATGCACTCTGCTCCGAGGAACTAGAGCGCCAAAAAAGAGCAATCTGCAATGCTTGTTGTCACTACAGTATTTATCAAGATTAAATGAGCAATCTGCAATGATGTAACCTCGTGGAATGGGTTGTTGCAACTTACACTCGGTGCATAGTTTTCACAACTCGAAATACCTAAGGAAAGTATCATCGAAATGTCTAGAGCAAGGCTGGAGACAATCATAGCAGATTATCCATTTATTCCTGATATTTGAGTAGGTAGAACTGGTAGAAGCTGACGAACAAATTATTTTAATAGTTAAGAATATATCAATAAAATACTATCCTCTTTTCATAATTTAAAATGTCAAGGGCGTAGCCAGGGGGGGGTTTTGGGGGTTCAAACCCCCCCCGAAATGTTATTTTTCTCTTAAAAAATTTTTTTTTTGCTGCAGAAAGTGACCGTTACACCCCCAAAACCCCCCCCGAAATTAATTCCTATTTCAAAACCCCCCCCGAAATTGATTCCTGGCTACGCCCTTGTAAAATGTGATAGTTCATACCACTTACACATTCTTTTCTGTATTATGGACCTTAACTCAAGAAAAGATGTTTGATACACAAATGTAGATCCATATTTCTGTATTTTTTTGCTAGCAACATTATGAAAATATTGCTCCACAACTTAAGGAAGTAAAAGGTAATATTAAACTCAGTGGTAAACGAACAGTAATTTCTGTTGATGATTCCATTATGTTCTTCTTTCCTTTTGCCTCCATAAACTATATCAAAACAGTCTTGTATATATTCACAAATTCAAGAATCGGATACTTGTTTTCCAACAGAAAATATTTTCAAACTACGAATTGACAAGTCTCTGATAGCTAGATAAGATGACACTTATGACCAGTGAACACAGACAGATTATGTGTTCACATTCTGTGAATACATAGAACTACGATGTATTATTAAAATATCATATCTCCGAAAGTATTAGTTTGTTAGAGTTTAAAATGATAACAATGTTTCGTTACTTCGAAACTATTAGTCTATTATAACGAACTTTATTAAACTTAACTTAGCTTAACTCGTTCAAGACCATTTTCATAAAAAAATTTGAAAATTACTGACATTTGGGCAAATTGAAAAGCACTCTGTTCCGAGTAACAAGAGCACCAATAAAAATCATTATTTCTATCATTCCAAGTTATTTCAACTTGCTACAAATTTAAAACGATACCTCCGCAATTATTTTTTCTGCGGCAGAGGTGCGCCGGGTGTTAGCTAATTTCTCATACTATCCATGCTACAGAGCATATTATTCCCTCCCGCAATCTAAAAATTGCAATATGACTGTCGGCGAAATAATAACTTCGCGTGCAACGAATCGAAAAAAAAAAGAAAAAAAAAAATAAGGATCGGTCGTTGTACGAGGCTGGATCTCTGACAACGGCAAATTTGCAATTCATAGCGATATTTCTCCGCACCCCCAAGCCGTGACTGTATTAATTCATTCCAATGGAAAACGCTTCTCCGTGGCCTGGAAATTGAATCAGACAATGGAGTCGAAGTCTATTCAGCCTGTGGAGAATTACAACGATATTCAATTTTGAGGGGACGTTTCGAGGTCGAGTTGCCCCTCTAAGAGACTGTATCCGCTCAAATGGCTGCAAGCCCTCTACTTTAAGATATTCATTTTTTCGTATTCAGAGTGTTCCAGCAGAATGGAATAAATTCCGCAATTCTATGATGGTGTATACTGGGAGTTTCACGAAGACCGTTCGTTAGAATATTTAATAATAATAGTGTATACAGGGTGTCCTAAAAATACCATGCGAAAGTGACACTGGAGATAGATTGGCATTAGGTCTATCAGATAGCATCAACATGACCTCAGTAAAAGTCCGCTGGTTTTCGAGATATCACCACTTTTGTGTATTTTTTGAAAATCTCCAGTTTTCGGTCTTTTATCGCCTAGCATTGCTAGAAATTACTTCAAACTCATGTTTTTTTTTTTACCTAGGCTATCCTGAATAGTTGCTTTAAACAATGAAGTAATAACTTCACCGACAACTAGAACAAAATCCTTCAAAAAATGTCTAACTTGTTGTATTTTATGCCGAATTTAAAACGTTAACTTCAGTTTGACTGACTGCTGTGAAAAAAAATTATATCAGACTGAATTGACAAATAATCGCAAAAACTGGTCCATTTCATGCCCTTTTCAAAATGATACAACACTACCAATTTTTTTTAATCAGAACCAGAATTGCTACTTATTAAAAAAAACCAAAACCCTTATCGGCTATCTCGCTCCCACATTCATTGTTTTGTAACATGGAAACCGGTCCGACTTTCACAACCTAGGGGTCTTCGAATAGTCTAGACCAGGGGTCACCGCGGTCCGGATGCGGATCGCGAACCTTTTTTTGCGGACCATTTTTCCAGAAAACATGTATTCTTTATTAAAAAAATTCAGATAACTTTTCGTTTTAATTACTAATTATAGATATTGGATTTAGATTAACTGCTAGTCAAATTCTTATGCCATCATAATGCTATCAACGACCCACGACAGATATACAGATTTTGTGAACGGACCTCCAATGAAACTAATTGGTGACCCCTGGGTTAGATACTTGAGAAAACTTTTTGGCGTTTGACGGATTTACTCATTTCCTAATATTTTCCGAACGGAAAGAGATACAGAGGAAATAGATACATAAATCTAAACGTCGTCCACCGACCAATCATCGGGGAAAATTTGGATATCGAGATGTGAAAATCATAGATTTCGGACGGGAAAGAAGAATTTTCCTTCGATTCCGGGTCAAAAATATTTGACGACCCAAAGAATTTTTTTCATGGTATATCGATACGGAGCCCGTGTCTAGTTAAATCGAGGTCGCTGATCACGAATATGCAATTAGTTTTTCCCTAAGTAGCGTGCTTTGGGAAAATTTTCACTTAGAGTGAAAAAATGGACGAAAATAGGTCAATTTTGGAAGTTCACACAGCCCAAAAAAATCGGAGTAAAGTGTTGTTGATTTTTGCCCTCATATATGGATCCTTTATCTACTGAATAATCCAAACAGAAAATGTCCAGGCCGTACTATTCGGAAATTATGGTTTTTTTCACAAGGGTCTCTTTTTCGGAAAATTCATTTCGCGGTATTTCCGCGGAAAATTCTCTAATGAAAAATCCCATCATATATTCGTAATCTAAGGTCCCGAATTAGTAAATGACGTAATTTGCATCGAAATCAAAGACCGGTCGAATTTTGGCAATTTTTTAATACATTAGCCTTAAAAAAATCCCATTTTTCGAGAAAAATTTTTTGACGCAAAACTATGAAACGGGAACATATTCTTATAGATTCGGGGCCGTAGATTCCAAATCTACCATCAGATATTTATTACAAAAATTTTCCGAGGAAATATCGCGGAAAGAATTTTCCGAAAAATAGACCCTCGGGAAAAAAAATCATAATCTCCGAAGCGTACGACCTGGACATTTATTGTTCGGATGATTCGATAGATAAAGGATCCAAATATGACGTTAAAAATCAGCAACACCCTACTCCGATTTTTTTGGGCGTTGGAAGTTTCCAAAATTGACCTATTTTCGTCAATTTTTCCACTTTAAGTGAAAATTTTCCCAAAGTACGCCACTTAGGGAAAAACTAATTAAATATTCGTGATCAGCGACCTCGATTTAATTAGACACGAGCTTCGTATCGATATACCATGAAAAAAATTTTTTGGGTCGGCACTTAGAAATATTTTTGTCCCGGAATCGAAGGAAAATTCTTCTTTCCCGTCCGAAATCTATAATTTTCACATCTCGATATCCAAATTTTCCCCGATGATTGGTCGGTGGACGACGTTTAGATTTATGTATCTATTTTTTCTGTATCTCTATCCGTTCGGAAAATATTAGGTAATGAGCGAATCCGTCAAACGCCAAAAAGTTTTCTCTAGTATCCAACACATACAAAAATCTACAATTTTCCGATTAGGTCGACGCGGCTTTGGTTATTCACTAAATCGGGTACGCAGATCACGAATCTGTAATTAGATTTTCCGTATCTCGATTAGTTTCGGAGCAATGACGAAGAAAGTCGCAATTTCTGGCTCTACCTCCGGAAAATTGACTAATCAGTCGGATTTTTCGCAATATTACCAAAATTAATCGAGATACGGAAAAACTAATTACAGATTCGGAATCTACGCCCTCGATTTAGAGAATAGCCAAAGCCGTGGCGATCTAATCGGAAAATTCTAGATTTTTGTATGGGTTAGAATCTAGACAAAGGACTCACAGCTCTGGCAATGTGTTAGTTGTTGTATGCATTTTATCAATATTTCACAGGAAATAGGTCATAAATACTTCTACAAGGGTTGAAGTATTACAAGATATTTTACTTGCAATTATCTTTTCGTGGAAAATATTAATTTCAAGGGTGAGACCACCCATGCAAAAATAAACCAGTTAACCCAAAACATTTAAGTTTTACAAGCGAGCTGCTTTGTTTAGAAATACAAATGAGCGCTTCCCAACATGTGAAGTCATGGGACGCAACAGTGGTGATATCTCGAAAACCAGCGGACTTTTACTGAGGTCATGTTGATGCTATCTGATAGACCTAATGCCAATCTATCTCCAGTGTCACTTTCGCGTGGTATTTTTGGGACACCCTGTATACACTACTCGAAGATCACATGAGTAAACACCTACACTCCATATTCTTCAGGAGTTTGAGATATCAGGACCTGTCGGAAGAATTATCATTCACCTTTTTGAAGTCCGTTGGGTTCAAGTCGGAAACGGAGGGATTCGTTAAGGCTTGTCAAAATGGGGTGATAAGTACTAGATGGTATAAAAAGAAGATCATGAAAGTGGTCACCCAAACAACCTGCAGAGCTCGCCACAGCCAGCAGAAAACCGTTATGCACATCTGTCTGCTTGCAGAGTCCATGCTCCAACAGGATATGTGGAAAGACACAATGCAGCACTTCGAATGCTCTACTTCCATCTGAGAGAGGTTTATGGTATAGACAACCATATGTGCCTCTGGAGATTGAAGCAGTTGTTGAAAATGACAAAGCTCGCATCTACTGGAACTAAGCGATTCCAGCAACTCGGCAGATCCATGCATTAAAGCCAGATATACTCTTGCTCGACAAAGAACTGAAGAAATTGTTTTTCGTCGTCGTCGTCAGTTTTTTTATTTACCATTTTTTCAGATTCGGCTCAAGGAAAAAGTTACGAGCGTTTAAGGATTTCACAATGTGCTAATACACTCCTGCATATAAATTATATATAACATTATTGGTGAACGAGAAAAAGGTATGATAACGTGGTTTACATCTTAATGTCGGATTCCAGCGCCCAGGGCGGATCTATGAAAGTAGTAAAATGTCTGGAGTTTTCCATTTTATAACATTCAATGAAGAATATCTCGAAAACGCTGCATTTGAGGAGAAATTATGAGGAATAACTTAATGTTCTAAAATGAATGAGTATTTTTGTGACGACTCAAGAAAAACTATCATACCTATAGGAAACTTCACACCAACATTCATTTTATTCAAAAAGAGGATGACAAAGCTACAAAATAAAAACTGATTTTTTTTCGAAATTTCAACAGTCTGTATCTTTTTACTTGAGCCGAATTTGGAAAAATGATAAATGAAAAAAGTGTTTCATTTGATGACAAGAATCTATGGTTAAAATTAATGTACAACTTAAAGACTCACCCTGTATATTGTATATTGTTGTAGGGGTTGCACTGCGGCCTCAAGATCTATTTTTCCCACCCAGCCAGAGCTGTTGAAGTCGTCACCATCTACAGCTCGCCTTCCAGTACCAGAGTTCTGATGAACTCCAGTATCTGGGATGGCTTCAAGGAGGCTACGTCTTCGCTCCTGCAGATTTCTTGCCCAAAGCATTCCTTGCGTTGGTTTGAGATGGCGAGGCACTCCTTAATCAGGTGATCAGGAGTTTCATCCTCCTCCCAACAGAATCTGCACTCGTCAGTTTCTGCTAGCCCTAATCTCATCATATGCTTCCTAAGGCCGCAGTGCCCTATGAGGGAACCAGTGAGGAGGTGCAGCGTGTTCTTACTGGGGTCCAAGTATTTCTTGGATCTGACAAAGTTCCGGTGGAACTTTTTGGAGTGATATATTCCTGGGAGAGATCTCCAGAGTTTACCTCTTTCAGTTCCTTCTTTTATCCGAAATTCACATTCTTAGGTGTATCTATCAACCCCACGGTAGGGTTCTGGGCCAATAAATGGCGTTCGTGCTCCTTTCTTGGCAAGTGTGTTTGCCTCCTCATTTCCTTTGATTCCCGCGTAACCAGGAACCCAGACCAAGGAGACCCTGTTGTTCTTGCCTACTTCATTGAGTTTTCTTCGGCACTCCCATATTAGCTTGCACTCGATAAAATGGGAGCTCAGAGCTTTAATAGCAGCTTGACTGTCAGAGTGGATTGCTATGTCATATCTCTAATAGTTTCTTTATAGGTTAATTTCCACGCATCTCGATTGCAAGTACTTAAGATGAGACGATAATATATCAACTGAAGTTTCGGAAATCGCGGAGGACACAACCTGTATAACGGGACTCAATTTCGATTGAAACATTTTCGCAATTGAATCATGAAACGGTGGAGTGTTCAATTTAGAAACCACAACATTCTAGATCCTTCCGAATATTTGCTGTGACATTCTCTATCAGACCTAATCCCTAATTGTTCCGGTATCCAGCCTCTCCCCCATAACGTATCTAGCCACTTTTGTTATTGTAATTAAAGTCACTTCTGGCGAAGTTGTTCCCTGGGATTATGCCGCAAAGAGGGGCTTATGGCGAAAGATACTCCATGCAGATCTATTTATATGGCAATAAATTGTTACTTGTTGCTGGATGGGAAGCTTCATCAGCGGAGAACCGGATGAAGTACAAGACGAATCTGCATAGCAAGCAGGAAACTAATATGCGATTGGCACCACCGTGTAGAAAATTATTTTTATGTCACATCAGATTTGGCGTTATTGCGTAGTTATCAACGTCTTTTTTTTTCGAAAATAGTCTGATGTTTCAGGTAGAAAAAAGGGAAGTCTACTCAACTAAAATTTGTGTATTTCTTCAAAGAAATTAAGCACAATGCATTTCGACAAGTGAACTTGTCTTCTTCAGGTGTTCACAAAAACAAAAATCAAGTGTTCATCACTGAGTAACAAAGGCAAATCAAGTTGACTTTGTAACTCAGTGGTGAACACATTTAATGTATTTATTTTTTTTTGCGCGTATGTTCTGGGGAACATCGCGTTATCATTTTGCCCAAATGTCTGTAACTTTCGAATTTTTTAACGAAAATGGTCTCAAACGATTTGGTTCGACTCCCCAATGAAGAATTCGAGGTCAAATTTGATTCTGTCCGGCCGGCCGTCCGGCCGTTGCCACGATAAGTTGAGAACGGAAAGAGCTAGCGACTTGAAATTTTCAGGGTAGGTGGCGCATCCCAATACGATGGACAAGTTCGTTAATGGGCATAATCGGCCCAATGGTTTCCGAGTAATAATTTTGTTTTCAACCAATATAACTCCGATCGAATTGAAACTTGGTGAGTAGTTGTAGAATATGAACCTAAGCACGTTCGTGAAATTTTGTGCGAATCGTATGGCTAGAAAATTATTAAAAAATATTTTTGTTGTCACGATAACTTGAGAACGGAAAGAAATAGCGGCTTGAAGTTTTCAGGTTAGGATGTGCATCTGAACACGACATTTGAGTTTGTTTATAAGCATAATCGGCCAAACGGTTTTAGAGTTATAGCCATCTGAAATTTGGTTGTCTTTTTCTCCTCATTAACTCGAAAAATACTAAAGCGATTGAATTGAAACATGGTTATTAGTTCTAGAATGCCAATTCGAAAATTCTTGCAAAATTTCGTGAGGCTAGTATTCGTAGAAAATTTTTAAGAAATCATTGAAGATTACAAAAAAATTCTATATATCAGTAACTATTCGTCTGAAATTCCTGAAATTTTGCAAGAGCCTTTAGAACCCAACTATACTGCCAAGTTTTAAGTTTTAACACGATCGGTTAAATATTGTTGGAGATTCGAGCAGCCTTGTGTGAGTTCAGTAGATGGGTGACCGTTACCTCGATAACTTTCGAACAAAAGGAGATAGGGACTTGCAATTTTCAGGGTAGGTTGCGTATCCGAATGGAAGAGTTGGGTTCGTTTTTGGGCATAATCGGTTTAACGGTTTCCGAGTTATACCCACCTGGAATATTATTTTCTCGATAACTCAAAAAATAAAGATTCGATCGAATTGAAGCTTGGTAACTATTAGTACAAAATCAACATAAAGACGTGTTTAAAATTTTTTAAGAACCGTACCCTTAGAATATTTGAAAAAAAAGACGAAAAAAAAATTTTTGTAAGAACCGTACCCCTAGAAAATTTCAAAAAAATTGGTTCAAGCACTGATTTGATTTACCATAGTAAATTCGAATTAAGTGTCCAATACAGGAGAACGGACAACCTAATTTACCATGGTAAATTCGATTAAGGATGTCCAATACAGGAGAATGGACAATCGAACGTACGCGCAAAAGCTCCTGACTTCACGTCAGTGCTTGAACCAATTTTTTTTGTATAGGAGTAGCCAATATGCCTACTCGAAACTCATCATAATTTGAGCTTGTCATTCTATTTTTGAGGTCTAATACAGGGTGTTACATTTAAAAAAATGGTAACTTTGGTCTATATCTTTGTTTTCAAACATCCTGTATATATGAGAATAATTTTAAATTGTGCGTTTGAACACCCTACGCACATCACAAAAAAATATTTCCAAAATATCTTCATTTACTCCTCCAAAACGAGCTCCGCGTCTGTGGTGGGCCACCTGGTGTATATATTTGTTGATCATTAAAATGGACCAATATTCCTCTCTTTTAGTGATTAACAATTAGTTGCAGTCAACTTCTTCCATATTAAATCTCCAGTTGCAGCAGGATGCTAGCCTATGGCAGGTATGAAATTTCAATTACAACTGTCAAAGTTCAATAGAACAAAGCAGCCTTGGGCCTCTCGCCGTTCCTTACGGAACATTTACCAATATTTAAGTCTTCATTGGATATTCTACCGATTTAGGAACCTCTTTGAACTTACACCAAAGTATTCGGCTCGTACCTTTCCTATTCATAGAGGATCTTCCAGTTTCCGCTCGGTTGGTTTTCCGCGTTCTGAATATTCTGAACTATTTCGAGCGAAGTAGGTTGAATGGCGATGGATAATTCAGAAAATCTCGACGACGAAAGCCTTTCGATCAGTGGCGGCTGACATCTTCAGGTGTTCACAAAAATAAAAAAAAAATTGCTTCAAGCACTGACGTGAAGTCAGGAGCTTTCGTGCGTATGTTCTATTGTCCATTCTCCTGTATTGGACACTCTTAATCGAATTTACCATGGTGAATTATGTTGTCCATTCTCCTGTATTGAAAACTCTTAATTCGAATTTACCATGGTAAATTCGAATTAAGTGTCCAATACAGGAGAATGGACAACATAATTTACCATGGTAAATTCGATTTAGAGTGTCCAATACAGGAGAATGGACACTCTTAATCGAATTTACCATGGTAAATTATGTTGTCCATTCTCCTGTATTGAACACTCTTAATTCAAATTTACCATGGTAAATTCGAATTAAGTGTCCAATACGGGAGAATGGACAGCATAATTTACCATGGTAAATTCGATTAAGAGTGTCCAATACAGGAGAATGGACAATAGAACATACGCGCTAAAGCTCCTGACTTTAGCGCGTATGTTCTATTGTCCATTCTCCTGTATTGGACACTCTTAATTGAATTTACCATGGTAAATTATGTTGTCCATTCTCCTGTATTGAACACTCTTAATTCGAACTTACAATGGTAAATTCGAATTAAGTGTCCAATACGGGAGAATGGACAGCATAATTTACCATGGTAAATTCGATTAAGAGTGTCCAATACAGGAGAATGGACAATAGAACATACGCGCTAAAGCTCCTGACTTTAGCGCGTATGTTCTATTGTCCATTCTCCTGTATTGGACACTCTTAATCGAATTTACCATGGTAAATTATGTTGTCCATTCTCCTGTATTGAACACTCTTAATTCGAATTTACCATGGTAAATTCGAATTAAGTGTCCAATACAGGAGAATGGACAACATAATTTACCATGGTAAATTCGATTAAGAGTGTCCAATACAGGAGAATGGACAATAGAACATACGCGCAAAAGATTCTGACTTCACGTCAGTGCTTGTTTATTATTTCACTTCGTACGTAGTGAAACACGTACCGGGCCGCTAGTGATCTCTATAAACGGATGTGGCTCAACTCCACATCCGGCCTTTAGACCCCCCAAATATCAAAACAACCATGAAACGAGATACAATTATATTCAAACCTTACAACAAAAAATCATCCTAAAATCGTCACCGGAGGGCGAACCTCCACTCCTGTCAACTTCCACATTCAGAAACCTCTTCAATCTCTCCAAGAAGACCGACCTAAACTCCAGATCGTTATGTCCTCCTCCCAGGGCCGTAGCTAGAGATGACTTTGAGGTAGGGCAATGGAGGTTATGGGTAGGGCAGAAGTAAAAAATTTTACTCGATCTGATGAATCAATTTTCATCGTACCTACGTTTGATTGCAATAGGTAGTTAATATCAAAATATTTATTTCTTCAGGTTTATTTAATTTTTTTTGATAATATGAATCCGATCGTGTTCAAACTTGCAACTTGGCTGCACAGTTAGGTTCTGAAGGCTCTCGCAAAATTTCAGCGATATCGAAAGAATAGTTACTGATGTATGGAATTTTTTTCGATAATGTTCAATGATTTTTTATATATATTATATAATGATTTTCTAGTTGTACGATCCTCACGACTTTTTGCAAGAATTGTCACGTTGGTATTATACAACTAATTACCATGTTTGAATTTAATCGGTTCTGTATTTTTCGAGTTATTGATGAAATAACAGCCAAATTTCAGATAGGTATATCTCAAAAATCGTTTGGCTGACTATACCTATAGACGAACTCAAATGTCGCATTCAGATGCACAACCTAACCTGAAAATTTCAAGGCGCTGTCTCTTTTCGTTCTCAGGTTATTGTGACATAAAAAATATTATTAATAATTTTTTTAAAATTTTTCAGTGACACGATTCTCACAAAATTCCTCAAACGTGCTTAGATTAATATTCTACAACCATTCACCATGTTTCAATTTGATCGGATTCATATTGGTCGAAAATAAAATTATTACTCGGAAAACATTAGGCAGATTATGCCCATCAATGAACTTGTCCGTCGTATTGGGATGCGCCACCTACCCGGAAAATTTCAAGTCGCTATCTCATTCCTTTCTCAAGTTATCGTGGCAATGGACGACCGGACGGCCGGCTGGCCGGACGGAATCAAATTTGTCCTCAAATTGTTCTTCAGGTAGTCGAACTCAGTCGTTTGAGACCATTAACGGCAAAAATTCAGAAATTACAGACATTTGGGCAAAATGATAATGTGATGTACCCCAAACATACGCGCAAAAATAATTCTGAAGATTATCGTTAAATGTCCGATGAAGGAGTCTGATATAGACTGTGAGACGTTACGAAATAGTTGTTTATTCTGAAATTCGAGAAGTTCCGAATAATTATCAACAATTCTGAAGCTTTTGCATCTTTGTGCAGAATAAATAATTAGTACATGAGGTGCTTCTGAAAATGCAGCGTGTTGTCTATATACAATGGAACGGTGCACTCTATTGATGTAGTTCGCAATCTCTAACAACCCGTGGTTAATTCGGAATTGCTTTGCGAGTAATAATTTTTTTCCTCGTCACATTATGGAAAAACATTTTCCTTAGCATATTATTTAAATTATTACGATTTTTTGAGGTAGGGCATTGGAAATTTAAGGTAGGGCATTGCCCCATTTTGCCCCCCCCTAGCTACGGCCCCGCCTCCTCCGTCCACCCATAGAGGCTCCACCGCGGCCGGACATTGCTCGTGCAGACCAACCCCGTGCGAAAAGTCTATGATCTCGTCGTCGGTACCGTGGATCACGAGGGTCGGGGAGCGTATCTTCCTCACCCTGTCCACGCTGGGGAAGGGATCGCAGCACAGGGTGGTGGACATGTTGGGGAAGGCCACTCTGAGGCCGGACATGAGTCCGGAATGGATAACTACGCCGGCGACTCTTCTTTTAGCGGCCAACCGAATTGTTGGAACGGTTCCAATGCTGTAACCGTAGAGGATGGAGTTTTCCGGCGGGACGTTAAACCTTGAACGAGATATTGATGATGGAAAATAAGGTTTTTCCGAAGATTTACCTCCGGGTTTTATCGGTGAAAAGTGATTGGCCAGAGGATGCGGGAATAAAGGGTGTTTTTTTAGGAGCTTGAGAACTTCAATTTGAAATAATACATCAAGAAATTGCTGGAATGTTTTTCCATTTATTCGTTTTGCCCATACCACCCATTAAATTAACTATAATTTTTAATAATATTCTACAATAAGTGCGTATACTCCATTCAATTCTATAAAGTCTCCCGGTTGGCCATGATTTAGGTCTATAACGTTTTTGTAACTAAAACAGAGGCAGGTTGGCACTCCTGAAATATCGTCAATGTCAAAACAATTCTCTTACACGTTGCCAATTTCTACTCTCAACAATCAACATAATGTTCCATCTAAGATCTAAGATATTCCACCGTATTCACAAAGCATTCAATCTCCGTTAAGTCCTAACTGAGGTCCTCAGTTAAGGATAAATAAGAATCGCAACCTCAGTTAACTTATGTAACGGTGGAGAAACAGGCCTGTTTCACGTTAATTTTCACGTGAGGTTGCGATTCTTAGTTATCCTTAACTGAGGACCTCAGTTAAGTCTCAACGGAGATTGAAAGCTTTGTCAAATCGGCGGATTATCACAGATCATTATCTTCGAATAATGAGGAACACTTCGCTTTGAAATTGAAAATGCCAAAAGCAGTTTTGAAGAAGCAGAGACAAAGTGTAAGGAAGTGCTATACAGAACTGAAACCTGCAATAGGAAAACTTCATTCTATCTTAGGACATGTTGAACTCTCGAATGAAATTACTTAGTTTCCTATCCTGGTGTATTTCAAGTTGTGCTACAAGGTATTTAAATGCCTTCTGTAGGCTTATTTCTTGAGAATTTCGAAAAGTGGGGAATTCCATAGGTACGTCTGTTCGTTTAGAAGTCTTCCTGTCGGGTTATTCAGGTGCTTTTATCATTTTTGGCGCTCTAGTTTCTCGGAACAGAGTGCTTATCAATTTGCCCAAATGTCTGTAATTTTCGAATTTTTGGTTGAGAATGGTCTTTTACGATTTGGTTCGACCCTCTGATCAAGAAATTGTTGAATTCACATCTTCTCAAATTCATTATTTTTCCCAAGGAAATTCACATCGTGAAAAATACGTAATTACTACGACGTCTATGTAGAGAGGACAACAGTTATAAAATAGTGGTTACAAAATAACAGTTCGCACGCCTAGTGCAGTAGTGGGACAACTCTAAAAATCGCGTTCCGAGAAAATGAAGAAAATACTTTTCAATTATTTTTCAACTTCAAAATATTATTTCACCGCCATCGTAGAAGATTCGAAAAATTACCAGTTTATGGGTAGATATCTTTTCAAATGATATTTGCTGAAGTAATAATTATCATGTACTATATTCCATAAAAAAAAATATATTTTTTCTCGAAATATGAAGATGTCACAGTATTGCATTACCGGCAACTGAAATTTTGCTAGATAGACCCCTATTACGTTTTCGTTTTTTTGTTGATGATTCAATTTGATGGAAGTTATTATTCATTATTAGATGAAGTTGAAAGTGAAATTATTTTAAAAAAGTATTTTTCTTTATTGGTCGAAATAATATGATGAGTAACAACGGAAAAATATTCCACTTCACCTTTGAGTATCATCAATTATCAAATAGTTATTGATGTACCAAGGGCGAAAAACTGTGTATTATAGTCAAGTCTGCAAATTGAAATCCGAGGGGGAGCCGAGGATAGCAAGTAGGCGAGACAATAGACAGTTTTCCGTCAAGGTGCATATTACATTTTTTCGTCGACCTCCACATATTTTTAAGAATTTCGGACCTCTTAAATAATTTCACAATAGCAAATGACACATACACTTATGTTTGTATTGTATCGTATCCATAGTGACCCACTGACACACTGACAGTTATTCCTACAGACACTTATGTTTGTATTGTACTGTATCATGCTGGTCTTCATAGTGACCACAGCGGACGAGGAAGTAATTTTGCGGACGAGAAACTACTTCATCGTCCGCTAAGTACTTGCCTTCAACAATAGTCGATGTTATGGTCGCAAATTAGTACGTAAAATGTCACTTTTCTTAGAGGTTGACGAAAAATTCATTTAATAGAACAATAATTGAAGACATAAGAATAGAAAAATATAAAACAATAACGAATAGTATGCGTATTACGTACATAACCAATAGTATGAATAGTAAATTCGTACAAGTCTTATAAATATCACATAACGATTAAATGAACTAAGTACAATTAACATAGTAGATTATGTAGATGGAATGTGATTTCATCTCCCAAATCAGATAAGTCTTTGTTGTCTTATTAGTGATACCAACAGGTTGTTTATAAGCATTTTTCTCTGACCATGACCATGATGTAGTTGAAAATCCAATAATCGTTGAAGAAAGTGAGCCGTTCTTCTTTTCCGGTATTTCGGGGCATTTTTTTTTTAATTACGTTTCCATTTCGAAGGGCGTGCTATCATTTTTTCTTATTCACAACTCTGCAGCATCTTCGTTCGTTTTATTTCTTTCATAATTTCGAATTATTCCTGTTTCAAGTAGAGAATTTGTCTGGATCTTCTTCGGAATGGTTGTCTGGGTCTGCTTCAGTGTTTTCCGAATCAAACAAAACCTCATTTTCATCTTCAACATTATGTATGAAGCTGGTGTTAATTAGAGGATCCGATTCTTCAGCAGAATTGACATAAATTTAGCATAAATGCTTAAACTTTAGAGGTTCAAGAATTGAACCGTCTTCTAGTTACCTTCGCTTATATGAGTTTTTTCCCTCTTTTTCACGTATTTTTTCTCGTTCATTGAAATGGACTTTTTTCAAGCTGATAAAAGCAGCCTCTTTGTCCCTCCGTTTTTGCATAATTCAGAAATTATCTAAAAATCATTTCAAATCAGTTTCAGTTTACTAATTAAACTAAATGAGTACCTACAACAAAGTTTCAGATAATTTCGATCAACAAAAGTTTGAAATTATTCGTACAATGTTATTTATACTGCCTGAAAACCCGGAATAAATCAGTGTCCTTTATAGGGACAACGGTCTATAAGTACTCACCTCTCGATGCAGTACTGGGATAACTCGAGATGGCACACTGTTGATCTGCACTACATGCGTTTGATAGATTATTCAAAGTTGTGACATGAGTTGTCTCACCCTTGCATAAGTAGAATATGCCCAGATCCATAAATACAATAATGGGACAACAGCGCACACAGCGTTATCTATGTCAACTACAAATATATCGGTAATGCAGGAAGATAAATCGATCATTTTTACCTCTAATAGACGTAATAACTCAAAAAGGGAAAAATTTGAGATGTCCCACTACTGCACTAGGGGTGCGAGTTACAAAATAACGGTTACAAAATAACGGTTACAAAATAACAGTTACAAAATAACGGTTACAAAATAACGGTTACAAAATAACGGTTACAAAATAACGGTTACAAAATAACGGTTACAAAATAACGGTTACAAAATAACGGTTACAAAATAACGGTTACAAAATAACAGTTACAAAATAACAGTTATAAAATAAGAGTTACAAAATAACGGTTACAAAATAACGGTTACAAAATAACGGTTACAAAATAACGGTTACAAAATAACAGTTACAAAATAACAGTTACAAAATAACAGTTACAAAATAACAGTTACAAAATAGCAGTTACAAAATAACAGTTACAAAATCACAGTTACAAAATCACAGTTACAAAATAACAGTTACAAAATTACAGTTACGAAATGACAGTTACAAACTTACTGTAATAAAAAGAATACGTAATTACTACGACTTCTATGTAGGGAGGACAACGTTGCGTAGGTATCTGACAGGAAAAAGAGCATAACCTTACATTTTCAAAATATACACGGTGAAATGTGTCCAAATTTCATGGCCAACCGGGAGATTTCAAAAAAGTGAATGTAATCTAACAAATTGTAATTAAGCACAAAATGCAAATGTCTGTAATATTTTCGAATTTTTTGCCGAAAATGGTCTCAAACGATTAGGTTTTCGACTCACTGATAAAGAATACGAGGTCACATTTGATACAATTCCAAGAAACACACTTTTGAACAGAAAGAGATAACGACTTGAAATTTTCAAGATTCAAAGAAGACGAAAGAGTTCTTTAATGGGCATAATCAGTCAGTTTTTTCATTGATAATTAGATTACCCATTGAATTCTACGTTGTTTTAATGTGTCACTTACATATTATTCTCGGAAAATTCGTATGAAATCTGAAAAAACCCTTTAAATTTTCTCAAACAGGCTTTAGGTGCATATGCTTTACTTACCGAATATCTCGGTAAATAAGCATTTTAGGACAGTAGTATTTTTTATAATTAATAAACTTATTTTTTAGATGAGATTTGAGGTTTTTGTCACGACTGACTTTGACATTGAAATAGAAACACCCTATATGTTCAATTGAATTTTTAATTAACGAAGTAGAATCATTGGTATGTCTTCTGATAGAGGCTAGAAAATTAGGAATCAAGCAAGAATCTATAAGTTATTAACATTGGAATGAAGCCCTATTTGAGAAAATTTGAAGGTTTTCATCGGATTTTACACGAATTTTCTGAGAATAATATGTAAGAGACACATTAAAACAATGTAGAATTCAATTGGTAATCTGATTATCAATGAAAAACCTGGGTATTAGATTTAAAAACCGAAAGTTGGTATCATTTCCGGTGAAAGCGGAAGTCGAACGAATCTGAAATTTTTTTCCAAGAATTCATCTCTACTAACAAAACTTAATTATAAAATTTCAAGTGTTTGTCTCGAGTCTTTCTTCGAAATATTCTAACGAACGGTCTACGTGCATCACCCTGTATATCGTTGGAGATCTCAGCAGCCTTGGGCGAGTTCAACAAGATGGGTAACCGTTGCCACGATAACTTTCGATCAGGAAGAGATACCGTCTTGCAATTTTCAGGGTAGGTGGCAAATCCAAACTGGACAGTTAAATTCGTTGTTGGGCATAATCGGGCAAACGGTTTCGGAGAACTGTCTGTTGGTTTAATGAAAGCTAGCATTCCAGAAATGCATGTTTGTTTATTCCAAAAATTAATTCAACGAAAATATATATCGATAAGTGGTTTTCACTTATCAGCAAGTTTGCCCTACGAATACCTTGAAAGGTCCGTGAAACTGTTAACGGATATGTTTATATTCAACATAAGGAAATGCAGCTGCATTGATTTCTCACGATTATGATGTAAATTCCATAGCTTTCGATACGCCGATTCTGCCACGTTTAAGTTAGTTGTTAGGGAACAGTTCTCGAGAAACCTTCTAAGGCCAAATTTCATTAAATGTATTAGAGAAGTATTTGACCGTTATTTTACATAGCCATTTCCCAATACTGTCACTCTGAAAAACACGACGAAGATCTCATGCACCTAAAAAAACACCCAATATAATAATTCAACGCCTTCTGTTCATACCTCAACTTCAAGGCCCTCCAAACAGCCGCGATATCCGAATACAAATTACTTTCGTACGGAGTTCCACCGCTGATGCCATATCCGGAATAATCGTAACTCAGTACGTCGCAGTTCAAGTGATTTCCCAACCACACGTAATAGCTGCTGCACAGACCCAAGTCCGCCGCATTGCCATGCGAAAACAACACCACGAACCTAGGTTTACTCGTGCATCGCACGTACAAACATGCTATCTTGTTACCCCTTCTCGTCCTTACGTAGAACCCCTCCAATTTCTGGAGGTCCGATTGACCGTACACCCAGTGGGCGCTTTCTTTCGGGTACACCCTGTATTTGTCCGTTGATTCTATCCTTCGAAATTCGTAAGAAGGCACTGGAGGCATGAAAGCCAACTTGGCGGCTATACTGCTCGGACAAGGGGGGCAGCAAAATAGGTGGCATATCCTTTTGAATGTCATGTTGGTCATGTTGGACCAAATCGTAAGGTAGGTTATGTTGAATGCTTACACTGTGCTTCTGGTATGCATCTAAGAATAGTTGACTTACCTGAAAAGAAAAAAAAATCGTTATTTATAAGCTATGGAAGACCTGCAATCTTACATGTTTAAAAAGTAACTCGACCAAGTACTAGGGTTCTACTATCAATCGAACATTCTCTCGACAAGTGGCAGTGCTTATGAGCTATACAGTGATTAATTAAGTTCCTTATAACTGATTGAGAATTGTGAGTCTAATACTTCGAATTTTGAAAGATCTGGAAATAGCATAGTTTATGTCAAGTTGACGCAAATAAATAAATACTACGCGATCTTTTTCACAGATGAAAACATCCAGTCTTACAGTAATCAGTACATAAACAGAAATGATCACCTCTCCCAACGTCATTGATGATAACATTGATAACAGTTTTTAATCATTTATTATCCAACAGATATCATTGCTATTTTTAATGCTGAGGTTGACAGAGTTTCACAAAGCTTTGACAGCTGTTTATTGTGAAATGGGTGTGACTCTATGTCGATTCTCAATTCATTTTTGAAGCAACCATCTAAGAAGATTCGTGAAACCCACCATTTGGACGTCGAGCTCAAATTGGATTCTGTACGGCCGGCGACACGATAACTTTCTAACGGAAAGAGATAATGTTAAGTTCATGAATTGGCGTAAATGGGCCAAACGGTTTCGGAATTATAGACATCTGAAATTTTGTTGTTATTTCCTCAATAACTCAAAATATACTAATCCGATCTAATTGAAACTTGGTAAATACATGTAGAATGCCAACGCCCTAATTTTTGCGAAATTTCTTAAGGATCGTATCACAATAAAGTAAAAAAAAATCACGCAGTATTTCATGAGGCGTACGAGGCGTGAATTGACAAAAGAAAGTGCGCACATATGCTGCTTCTTCTCGTTAGTGCTTTTTAAGAATCCTCTAACTCCTTTCGTTCGAGAGTTATCGTGCCTACGGCCGGCCGGCCAGATCGGCCGGACAGAATCGATTTCGACCTCGGATTCTTGATCAGTGACTCGAACCAAATCGTTTGAGACCATTTTCAGCCAAAAATTTGAGAATTACAGACATTTGGGCAAATTGATAAGCACTCAGTTCCGAGGAACTAGAGCGTTAAAAATTGGACCATCCTATATAACAGAAATGACATGGAGGGGGGTTACGAGATGATTCCTACCAATTCACTCCTACCCCAATCCACGTATAGAAATTATTTCCAAAAATAACAACGGTTCTAGACGTGAACCCTGGGGGACACCTCGAATAACTCGAACGCAAAGGATAAAGATACCTATTGATAGAAACAAGCCGGCTTCGATTGTCCATTAATCATTGCCCCATCTTAAATTGACCAAAGCATAACGAAATAAATGAAAAAATTAATCTAGCGGACGAACAAGGAACTGGCTTGTAATGAAAACACCAACTTGGAGTCATTTCGAAATTAGAAATATCCCATTTCCTTTCATCATTTTAATTAGAGCATTCGCCGTAGACGGCCTAAATTTCAAAGACACCCGACTTTTTGCGCGCATTATATCTCTTTGATGAGCCGAAAGGCGGTGGACAGAGTCGGGGTCCAATTACGGGCGAAGATGATCGGGCATATCCTTTTTGTTTGTTCTCCACCTCCGGCGTAATTAAAGGGACCGGGTACCTACACGTTTTCGATGCGAATTTCATTTCCAATATCCATATGTATAGATTCGGAACTAACGGGCCGTAAGTTGGACCCGGCTCGCACGGTTGAGCGATCATCCGAAAGCCATTCGTGCATGATTTAGATCCGGCCCGTAGGACCTATGGCTATAAATAAAGTCCGCCTCCCACTATTATTTCAGGCCTGTGAATCCGGTCGGGTCTCCGAGGTTTAGCCGGGTTTTTAGAGGTGAAAGAGTCCGAACGTCGGGTCCTACAGATTTGCACCAATCTAGAAAGATTGGGTAGGTCGGTATCGAAAATATTCTAGCACTCAAACACAAGCCAGAATAGTACGAGGAAAACCCTCGAAAACGTACAAAGGCTGGCATGTGTGTGTATCACTGGAGCTATGGGAACTTGTCCTACTAAGTTACTTGAGATTATAACAAATCTCACATCACTTCATCTAGTGATAGAGAAAATGGCCCATGAAGCCATTCTCAGAATATCTAGGAAAGTATCAGGTAATGAGAGTATTAAAAACCAGAAAGCCTGGTCCTCTCTTACAAAGTAAATTTCATCAGCCAATCTTCCTAGTGACGTAATGATCAAGAAAGTAGTTGAAGTTATGCTATACGTTAAAACTAATAAATGTTACTATACTATTTTCAAGTTTGTTTTTCTTTATCGGAAGTAAGCTGACCTGATAGGTATAAGAATAATGTGCATATTGCATTGAGTCAAGTTATCATTGCGGATATATGAGTCTACCATAGCTTTCAATCAAGACCACAAGTCTTGCTCACAGTGTGTATTTTTTTCTGTGTATGTACGCCGTATGAGCTGTTACTGCTTCGCCAGCAATCATTCGAGATGCCTGTTCCAAACCCGCAGGTTTAAATAAATCTAGGAATTCACCGGATAAGGGAAACCTAGATTTATCTTCCAATTTCAATCCCAGAATTACCCTGATTATTAACTTATTTACTTAATCCTCACAAGTTCTCGTCATTTCCGGGAATCGAAGGCACAAATATCGCTGGGACAAGATCCAATTAAAAAAGTAGAAGCATAATCGAATATTTCGTACTGTCGACTAATCGATACAACACCCCCCTTGATATAAGGTCAACTATCGAAAACAACAATTGGTCCTTCGGGCCGGATTAATTCACTCAAAATCTATTTTTGAGTAGAAACACTAACCTCGCATTCCCTGTATAGTTAGTTAAACGGCCATAGTGGCCTTTAAATCGTCGAGAAGCGTTCCCGCGGTAGCAATCGCAACTGTACATGCCCGTTTCGTCGTATGATTATCACCCAATTGACCCAATTCACCTAACAGCTCATTTCCCTTGTCCGGGAATCGAAGACACGTCTGTCGTTTGCGCTTGGTGCTATCAGAAGGCGTGTCCGCAGGTACATCATGGGGGGGAATTCGGGCCAGTACTCCGGAGGATAATAAAATGGGCTTCCGCGTCGTCGATAAATCGGGATCGAGACCGGGCTTCGTTAGGATAGAGACTGGATCGGACGTTGCAGGAATTTCGACCAGGTTTCGTTTCGTTCGATCAACGGCGACTGTGTGTTGAAATATACAGGTTTTATTCAGTGGATTCTGTCCGGTCGTCCGTTAACACGATAACTCTCGAACGGAACGAACTGGACAGTTGAAATTTTAACTTTGGGACCTACATATCGAACGAATTTGAATGTCGCATTTTAATGTCCAACCTACCCTGAAAATTGCGAGTCGGTATCCCTTTCCGTTCTCAAGATTTCGTAAGATTTTTTAATTTTCTAGAGATACGACACTCACGATATTTTACATACGTTTTTGTGCCGGTATTCTTCAACTATAGTTGTAGAATACCGACTATAGTCGGCAAGTTTCAATAATAGCTATCATTTTGCCCAAATATCTGTAATTCTAGCATTTTTTGGAGAAAATTATCTCAAATGATTGGGTTCGACTCAGTGATGAAGAATTCGATTATGTCGTGTTGGCCTGTCGGCCTTCCGGCAGTCCGTTGCCACGATAACTTTCGAACTGAAAGAGATAGCGACTTGCAATTGTCAGTGAAGATTGGGCATCCGAATGTGATGGTATTTTTTTTAGAAAACATTTATTCACATTTAATTTTAATAATTTAATAATAATAATAATATAATTTTCACATGATTCAAAGGAAATACATTACATATTTGGTGAAAAAAAATTTACAAACGAATTTATATCGGTTTTCAATAATTGAACCTCTTGAATTGATCTGCTTAAATCGGTCGTAAAAAGTCAATTTAGTTGAAAAATCGTCATGTCAAAGCTAGTCCCTGTATCGCTTTGAAATTTTCAGGATGTATTCTTCATGAGTTTAGCTATCCTGAATAAAAATAATCAGTCTGTGCGAATGATATTTTCGGAATTACGACTTCCTGAACATAAGTTTCGTATTAAGACGAAAAATGTTCACTTCCGAGTTGCATAATTTGGAAAATAATTTTTTTAGAAAATATCTGTTCACATTTTCTTAATCTATGGGTTCGATTCTATGGATAGTATGATTTTCATATAATTCGAAGAAAATAATTTTTTTGACCAGAAATCCATACATATGCATTCAAAAATTGTCAAAATTTCGATCACCCAATTTCAATAAAATCAAGACTGTTCTTTATAAATTCGGGGTCGTAGAATCCAATGGTACTAATATTTTTTCTCTATTCTTCACATATCGCTAGTTAAGGCCCTCGGAAAATCCACGAAAATGGACCCCTGGGCATATTCGCTGTTTTCCCAAACGGCGTCATCTGCGCATCTGAAACTCCGGTTATTTCTAGATGAAAGATGTATCTATATCATATGTAAATTTCATCTCGTTTGCTTGACTAGTCAAGGATTACTGCATCTCGAAAGTTAGGTGATATTTTGGAAAATTTTACTTCCGAGTAGTGTCATTTGGGAAATAAATAAAAAAAAAATATCTGTTCACATTTTCTTATCCTACGGGTTCGATTATATGGATTAAATAATTTTTGTATAAATCGAAGAAAATATTTTTTTGCAAATTTGCAATTTTTTTTTCGTCCTAGATCAAACTAATTTCGACATTTTTAAAGGATCCACGTTCAAGAAAAAGTAACTTTTATTATTCTCTTAAGTTCGTTATTGGGCATAATCGGCCAAACGGTTTAGAAGTACAACAACAATCGACTCACTGATGAAGAATCCTAGGTCAAATTCGATTATGTCCGGCCGGCAGTCAATGGCTACGATACCACTCAAACGAAATGGGTTAGAGACTTGGCATTTGCAGGGTAGGTTTGGGCCATAAATATCTCGGTTAAGTTCGCTTATGTTCAAAATCCTCAAAGTGGTTTCGGAGTTATAGCCATCTGAAATTATGATATCCCAATAACTCGAAAAATACTGATTTGATCGAATTGAAGCTCGGTAAAATTTGCTGACTCCGTTCAACATTGGGGGAGTCATCCCCTCCCCCCCTCCCCTCCTTAAGGCCGTGCCTGCGAATTGCCCTTCGTTACATCCACTCAAGAAAGCTCCTTTATTTCTTTCCAACATCCGTCGCAGTACCCAATTCTCTAACGAAACACCTTCCCACATGCGCTTCTGGATGATACAGCATCTTTATTTTCCATCCGGAAAAGGAAAGTAGCACTCCAACGTCAGCCTTTTCCGAAATGAAACTTTTCCGAGGGAGTCGATCGTCCGCGATGTCCTTAAGCTCTCAGTATAACAGAAGTTCTAAAGAAATACCTAATCTTTCGAAGTGGATAATTATCGAAAGTAGACTCGACTCGACTTTTTCATTCCCAAAGACGGTATCCCCCTCGAAGGTCTTATAGAGTTACCGTAGATAAGTTGCAGAAGTTTTGCGGGACTTATACGAGGACAGAAGCAATAATGTTTCCGATGGATTTTTCCTATCTGGAGAGAAGTTTCTCAGTGAGGTCTCAATTTCAAAGCGATATCTTGTTTCAATGGGAAATGAGAGTTGTTAGGAAGATTGCTCTTCTGATACACTATACCAAGGTTGGGTTTTCCGCGTATGTTGTAGGGAACAGCGTTCTATCATTTTACCCAGATGTCTGTAATTTTCGAAAATTTCCTCAAAGGATTAAGTGCAACTCACTGATGATTCAACATCAAATTCAATATTTTCCTGCCAGCCTCCAGCTTTATGGACCTCTTGCAAGAATATCAATGAATAATTATTGTCGAGAATTCGTCACGCTCTTAGTTTTTGGCGCTCTAGTTCCTCGGAACTGAGTGCTTATCAATTTGCCCAAATGTCTGTAATTTTCGAATTTTTCGATGAAAATGGTCTTAAACGATTTGGTTCGACTCACTGATCAAGAATCCGTGGTCGAAATTCATTCTGTCCGTCACGATGACTCTCGAACGGAATGAGCTAGACAGTTGAAATTTTCAGAGTAGGTTTGGGAGATAAATATCTCGGCTAAGCTCGTTGTTGGGCAAAATCGGACTGCTGGTTTCGAAGTAACAAAAAAAAAATTATTTTTACACAACAAATTCCAAATTAAATTTTTTTCAATAAGCAGTTTTATCATAAGAATCCAATGATATCATTTTTAACTCTAAGAAGCTAATACTTTCGGAGATATGATTTTTCAAAATTTCAATAATAAATCGTATTTCTACGTTTTCACAGACTATAATTATTCTATGTATGAATTGTCATAATGTCAACTTATTTTCCTGAGACATGACATTGTCTAATTCCTTGCTAATAGTTGGTTCGAGAAACGTCAAAATCGACTTAGATAGACAAAGGTAAAAAACCGTCAAATAAACCCCCATGTGGCGATTTTATGTCGAAAAGTTAAAATTAAGAATATATATCCCAGGTAAGTACCGACGTTTTATTACCGGAGATCGATAAGATCGTACGAGGAGCCCGATAACCGGTTGGTCTAGGCCGTCGGGTTTTCGGTTTCGGAACGAGAGAAGGCGGGCTCAAATCCCGGAAAGGGAATTACACTTTTTGGCGCTCTAGTTCCTCGGAACTGAGTGCTTATCAATTTGCCCAAATGTCTGTAATTATTATTTAAGATGCAGTTTCACCATTAAAATCTATCGATATCATTTTCAACTACAACAAGCTAATACTTTCGGAGATATGATTTTTCTAAATTTCAAAAATGAATCGTACGTACTTATATGTTTTCACAGAATGTTATAATTATTCTATCTAAGCTTTATTATATGATCTATGTTCGTATTCGTACATGTCATCCTGTTCTATAAGAGAGAGTCAAATTCATTTCAGCTATTTTAATTTGATTTCTTCCATGGTGCAGTTCTCATTCTCAGATTGCTCATTTAATCTTGATAAATAAACTATTATTTGAATTGAATTTCCTTTATGATGCAGTTCTTTCATAAGAATACATTGATATAATTCCCAACTCTGAGAAACCAATACTTTCGGAGATATAAATTTTTTAAATGTAATACCCAGTTTTTTCTTTGATAGAAGGATTACCCATTGAATTCTACATTGTTTTAATGTGTCGGTTACATATAATTCTCAGAAAATTCGTGTGAAATCTGAAAAACCCTTTAAATTTTCTCAAATAGGACTTCATTCCAATGTTAATAACTTATAGATTTTTGCATGAAAATTCCAAATCATATCTCCGAAAGTATTGGTTTCTCAGAGTTGGTAATGATATACTTGTTGCAATCTAAATTTCCGGAGTTTTATTGAATGTATCTCCTAGAAATACATTCGATGAAACAAGGAAGGTACGAGTATAGTTACTAGTGTAGTATAGCACTGGAAAATTATGTCACACTAAAGCGAAGCCTGCAACACTAATTTCAACTTCAAACAGCCCTATATATCAATGGAGATATCGCTTATATTTCACCGTCGAGCATAAATACGGCAACATTCTGGTGATTATTAAATTCCCCTCTATCTGCCATAAATCGTTGGATGAATATAAGCATTGCCAGCTTCAATCAAAGTCGATTGCGTTACTAGACAATAACTGCTGTTATAACTCATACTTTGTTTGACAGGGTATCCGATACGGAACGACCTTTATACGCTGATGAATACGCTTTTCTGTTGACGATATTACGCCCGTCCTTTGAATGTTATCTGGCTATTCGTATACACAGAGTTTCCGAATGGAGTTATCATTTTAAATAGCCCCCTTGTCGCAGTCTCTTTCTGTTTAAGAAATAGGGAGCGCCATCTACGGGGGGGAAGCTACGGCTCCTTATCTCATATCGATCGAGGGTCGATAATGAAGCGATCGTTGTTTATCTCAGATGACGTATTCATGTGTCTTTGTCAGAATTAATTACGTCTTAAATTTTTGTTGAGCTAGACCACTTTTTGAGGATTAAAATTGAATTTGGCATAGTATTTCGTCTGATGGATAGATTTGAATCGATTTAATCCAAGTCAGGATGAGAACTGAAACCTCTAACTGGAGAACTTTTTAAAGGGTTTTCCAATAAGAGGTGTTATTTTGATATTCAAAGAAAAATGCCATTTTTCAATATAAATGATCGGAGGTTTATTTCATTATAAAGAAGAAGCTATGCCGTTAATAGTGGAAAATAACATCAGGCAAATGACCACCACGACCACGCTTACAGGACCATATCCTTTCAATGAAATTTTCCATAACCAAATCGCAAAGTGGCTGCCCTATGTCCTCGATAGCCTCACGAATTCCATCTTTGAGGTCTTGAATCGACGCTGGACTATTGGCTTAGACCTTCTCTTTCACGTGGCCCCAAAGGAAGAAGTCGCAAGGTGTTAAATCACAAGATCTCGGTGGCCAATTGTGATCACCTCTTCGAGAGATAACAGGGTCCGGAAACTTTTCCCGGAAAAGATCAATGGTTTCGTTGCTTGTGTGGTACGTAGCGCCTTCTTGTTGAAAGTAAACGTTGTCCAGATCAATACCATCCAATTCCGGCCATAAAAAATCATTAATCATCTCTCGATAGCGCAATCCATTCACCGTAACTGTTGCTCCCGCCTCATTTTCAAAAAAGTAAGGTCCAATGACTCCGCCGGACCATAAACCGCACCAAACAGTCACACGTTGAGGATAGAGAGGCTTTTCAACAATAATTCTTGGGTTTTCCGAGCCCCAGATGCGACAATTTTGCTTGTTGACGAAACCACCGAGGTGGAAATGGGCCTCATCACTCAAGATGATTTTTTGATGGAATTCCGGATCATTTTCATGCATTTCAACGACCCAATCAGCAAAGACACGACGTTTTTGATGATGGGCCGGCTTGAGTTCTTGTGTTAACTGAACTTTATAAGCCTTCAGACCCAAAACTTTAGGCAAAATACGGTGTAATGACGTTTGTGGAATGCCTAATTCCAAAGAACGACGAGGAATGGACAAACCTGGGTTTTCTTCAACACTTTCGGCTACAGCAGCAATATTCTCGGCTATTCTTGAGCGACGTGCACGAGTTTTATTCTTCACATAACTAACTTGTCCCAACAGCTCGAATTTTTCCACCAATTTCTTCATTGCGGTCCGACAAGGTGCTTCACGACGACCCAAAAATGTTCGAGTTTTACGAACCGTCTCTGCCAAATTTTCACCATTTTTATAGTGAATTTAAATAATTTCAATGCGTTCTTGAAGCGTGTATCGTTCCATTTTTATTAATGGCGTAGTTTCTACTTGTCAAATGTCAAAAAATGACAGCTTCAAAAGTTACCGAAATAGCGGGCTATTCAAAATAACACCTCTCATCGAAAAACCCTTTACATCAGCCCCTGTTAGCCATTTATTTTCACATTAGGCGGGATAGGGATGAACGAACTGGAACGACCCATGTCGAATACTGAACTAAATGACGTCAGAGTCCATGTTATATTCAACACGGCCGATTTCTGCAGCGGTTTGGCGTCATAGCGACGTTGCAGGGCGTTCTGTAGCTGTGGAAACCGCCATTTCCGCGATATTAAAGTCCGGGTGCGATAAGGTTGTCAGAGTCATAACGGAAACGTATTTATGACGGGGTCCACCGGGAATTCTTATGGAAAACAGCGATATCATCCGAGTTATTGGCGAGGAGAAGATGGAGAGCTTCGTAACGAGGGCTGTCCGCGTCCGGATGACGTATTGCCAGTTCAATCTTGTTATTCCTCTATCGCGATAATATATGGGGTTTATTCGATTAAGGAATGGCAGGTTCTGTAGTAAGGTTCGCGTTTTACCGAGTCTGCTCCAGGGCGATATAATTTCTTCGAAATGTCTGTAATTTTCTAATATTAAGGAGAATCCCCTATTCAGTGGCAGTTTCCAGACCAGGGATGCCTTCTCACGATTTCTTATGCATGCACCATGCGGCTCTTACCGCCCTATTATATATTGCGTATTGTTGCAACGGGTAACTTTGCACTGCGACCTTGAGGTTGTAACGCCCCCCTTTTTTGCGCGTATGTTCTGGGGAACATCGCGTTATCATTTTACCCAAATGTCTGTAACTTTCGAATTTTTTTACGAAAATGGTCTCAAACGATTTAGTTCGACTCCCCAATGAAGAATTCAAGGTCAAATTTGATTCTGTCCGGCCGGCCGTTGCCACGATAACTTGAGAACGAAAAGAGCTAGCGACTTGAAATTTTCAGGGTGGGTGGCGCATCCCAATGAGACGGACAAGTTCGTTAATGGGCATAATCGGCCTAGTGGTTTCCGAGTAATAATTTTGTTGTCAACCAATATAAATCCGATCGAATTGAAACTTGGTGAGTAGTTGTAGAATGTGAACCTAAGCACGTTTGTGAAATTTTATGCGAATCATATGGCTAGAAAATTATTAAAAAATATTTTTGTTGTGACGATAACTTGAGAACGGAAAGAGATAGCGGCTTGAAGTTTTCATGTTAGGATGTGCATCAGATCGCGACATTTCAGTTTGTTTATGAGCATAATCGGCCAAACGGTTTTAGAGTTATAGCCATCTGAAATTTGGTTGTTTTTTGTTCCTCGTTAACTCAAAAAATACTAAACCGACTGAATTCAAACATGCTTATTAGTTGTAGAATGCCATCGCGAAAATTCTTGCAAAATTTCTTAGAAAATTTGTAGAAAATTTTTAAAAAATCATTGAAAATTGAGAAAAAAAATTCTATACATGTATCAGTAACTATTCGTTTGAAATTGCTGAAATTTTGCAAGAGCCTTTATAACCTAACTCTATTGCCAAGTTTCAAGTTTTAACACGATCGGTTAAATATTGTTAGAGATTCGAGCAGCCTTGTGTGATTTCAGTAGATGGGTGACCGTTGCCTCGATAACTTTCGAACGAAAGGAGATAGGGACTTGCAATTTTCAGGGTAGGTTGCGTATCCGAAATGGAGAGTTGAGTTCGTTTTTGGGCATAATCGGTCTAACGGTTTCCGAGTTATACCCACCTGGAAAATTATTTCCTTGATAACTCAAAAAATAAATATTCGATCGAATTGAAGCTTGGTAACTAGTAGTAGAAAATCAACATAAAGACGTGTTTAAAATTTTGTGAGAACCGTAACCCTAGAAAATTTGAAAAAATTGGTTCAAGCACTGACGTGAAGTCAGAAGCTTTTGCGCGTATGTTCTATTGTACATTCTTGTGTATTGGACACCCTTAATCGAATTTACCATGGTAAATTATGTTGTCCATTCTCCTGTATTGGACACTCTTAATTCGAATTTACCATGGTAAATGGACAGGAGCTTTCTGGCGCTCTAGTTCAAACAGACAAATTATATCTCCAAAAGTATTGGTTTCTCAGAGTTGGGAATTATATCAATGTATTCTTATGATAGAACTGCATCATAAAGGAAATTCAATTCAAATAATAGTTTATTTATCAAGATTAAATGAGCAATCTGAGAATGAGAACTGCACCATGGAAGAAATCAAATTAAAATAGCTTAAATGAATTTGACTCTCTCTTATAGAACAGGATGAAATGTACGAGTATGAACACAGATCATATAATAAAGCTTAGATAGAATAATTATAGCATTCTGTGAAAACATAGAAGTACGATTCATTATTGAAATTTAGAAAAATCATATCTCCGAAAGTATTAGCTTGTTGGAGTTGAAAATGATATCGATGGAGTTTAATGGTGAAACTGCATCTTAAATAAAAATTGAATTTGAAATTTGTTGCTTAAAAAAAAAGTTTTTATTTCGTTACACCGAAACCATCTGGCCTATTTTGCCCAATAACGAACTCAACCGAGATGTTCATCTCCCTAACCTACTCTGAAAATTTCAACTGCCTAGCTCATTCCGTTCGAGAGTTATATTGTTAACGGAGGACGGGACGGCCGGACAGAATCGATTTTGATCACGGATTCTTGATCAGTGAGTCGAACCAAATCGTTTAATACCATTTTCAGACAAAAGTTCGTAAATTGCTGACATTTGGGCGAATTCTCATCAATTTGCCCAAATGTCACTCAATTTTCACTCTGTTCCGAGGAACAAGAGCGCCAAAAGGGGATAATTTTAAAGCTCTTGTTGTATTCTTCCGATAATGCTGCATCGGCTTGAATGTCACTATACTTACTAAACGATGATTAATCCAAAGGACACAGAAATGATTGCTTTTATAACCATTAATTTTGCAGCTGTCAAAGATGCCCGTTAAAGTCTTCTAGAAACTCTCAAAATACTTCATTAAACTCCGGAGAAAATCGACTCACAGCCCATAATTTATAATAAACGGACTGTCTTTATATTTCCATTTCCCAGTATTAATTGGTTGGAAATTGGCGGACTTCTAGACGTATTTCTGTGAAGAAGAGGCATATTGTTTGTACTTACGCTACCTCCTAATAACAGGGGGAAATATCTTGAGGGATAATTGGGAATTTCGTTCCGAGAACGAAGCATTACAACGAACTCCCTCAGGAACGTCTTTGAGTTAAGTTTAAATTTATTCTGCAAGGTATTTTTAGGTATTTCGGGGAAGGAAATGATGTAAAAAATTGATTCAAGCCCTGTGGACAGGAGCTTTCTGGCGCTCTAGTTCAAACAGACAAATTATATCTCCGAAAGTATTGGTTTCTCAGACTTGGGAAATATATCAATTGATTCTTATGATAGAACTGCATCGTAAAGGGAATTCAATTCAAATAATAGTTTATTTATCAAGATTAAATGAGCAATCTGAGAATGAGAACTGCACCATTGAAGAAATCAAATTAAAATAGCTGAAATGAATTTGACTCTCTCTTATAGAACAGAATGACATGTACGAGTATGAAATCATATAATAATTCATTGATAGAATAATTATAGCATTCTGTGAAAACATAGAAATACGATTCATTATGGAAATTTCGAAAAATCATATCTCCGAAAGTATTAGCTTGTTGGAGTTAAAAATGACATCAATGGATTTTTATGGAGAAACAGCATCTTAAATGAAAATTCAATTTGAAATTTGTTACTTAAAAAAAATTTTTTTTTTCGTTACTCCGAAACCATCTGTCCTATTTTGCCCAATAAAATTGATAAGCACTCTGTCCCGAGGAACAAGAGCGCCAAAAATTGAAAGTTGATATCATTTACGGGGAAACCGGAATTCAAACGAATCTGAATTCATCCCTTCTAATAAAGCTCAACTATAAAATTTCAAGTGTTTATCTTTGTGAATTACCGTATATACAGTGTGGAACAGCCAAATGGAATAAATTCGATAACGGATAAATGAGAGCGTGTTTGGAAAAACGCTTGGACACGTCGATTTGTATTTTTAACTGAGCATTTTTTTCAAAAAAAAAAATTATATAGGGTGCGTCATGTGACAGTGGCCCACTTTCTTATTTTAAATGCAAGCCCCTGTATATTATTAATTTTTTGGATTCTTCAGAGAATTCTAGACATAAATAATGTCCTATACCTATCTTCAACTGTTTCGGAAATATTAAGTGTTTTCAGATTTATTACAAAAATTAACATTAAAAAATTTTTTTCTTTCACAAATTCGCTACATTACACTAACAACCTAATAATTAATACTGATTATTTCTTAATAATTAAAAAAAAAACAAAAAAATATTAATGTCAATGTAGTAAATGTTCAAAATGCTCGCCGCGAACGTCTGAAAACACTTAATATTTCCGAAACAGTTGAAGATAGGTATAGGACATTGTACATGATTTATGTCTAGAATTCTCTGAAGAATCCAAAAAATTAATAATATACAGGGGCTTGCATTTAAAATAAGAAAGTGGGTATTGGCCACTGTCACATGACGCACCCTATATAATTTTTTTTTTTTGAAAAAAATGCTCAGTTAAAAATACAAATCGACGTGTCCAAGCGTTTTTCCAAACACGCTCTCATTTATCCGTTATCGAATTTATTCCATTTGGCTGTTCCACACTGTATGTATTGCAAAATGGCAAAGGTGTTGGTAACATGAAATTCCTAACAAAATGTATTAATCCAGGCGATCCTAGTTAGGATAATGTTATACTGTTATCAAATTATTTTACATCGTCATCGGCTCCTAAGAAGCCTGAAAAGTTTAAATAAAATCTGTTGGTCTAAAGTGGGTCAAAAGCGCGTTCAAGGGAGTCGAATACAAACAAGCAAACATACAGGTGAAGCTTATAAAAGTGTATTAAAAATTATAGCTAAACAGAAAAAATGATGCTCTCACGATGAAATAATAGACTACAAACGGAATTTTTCATGCCACTCGACAAGTCCGGCACAATCAACACTTCCTCTGATGTACCTAATAAAATTACCTCGAAATTTCGTCTCGAAAACGCCAGAGGATCACGTTCTGCAGGCGTTTCAATGCCCGATTGAGCGCAGATAGCGACGTGGCTTGTTGAATCAGGTTAATTAGTCCGTTGATTTCTGTTTAATTAAAGTCTCGCGCATTTAAAACAACGTCTACCGACTTGATTAAATTCGGGAAGTGTGAATCGAGATGAGGAATAGACGGAAAAATTCTTTGAAAGCAGTGACGTGCAGTGGCGTATTCACGGGGGGAATAAGGGGGATATATCCCCCCCAGAAAGATCCATTGCTAGGTCCAAAAGTGTAATTCTCCGAAAGCATTAGCTTGTTGGAGCTGAAAATGATATCAATGGATTTTTATGGTGAAACTGCATCTTAAAAAAAATTGAATTTGAAATTTGCTAGTTAAATAAAATTTTTTTCGTTACTCCGAAACCATCTGGCCTATTTTGCCCAATAACGAACTGAATCGAGATATTCATCTCTCTAACCTACTGTGAAAATTTCAACTGCCTAGCTCATTCCGTTCGAGAGTTATTGTAGAAACAAAATTTGAAAATTAAAAAAAAATTTTTTTACACTTTACGGAAACCTCATCAATACAAAACTTCACAAGTGTATAAAGGTCATGATTCTACAATTTGATGCTAAATTTCAGATAGATCGAGTGATCGGTTTCGGAAATATTCATATAAAATGTTTTCACTATAAACGGGCATAACTCCGAAACCGCTTGAGGGATTTCGCCCATTAACGAACTCGTCCGAGATATTTACGCTCCAAACCTAGCTTGCAAATTTCAATCCTCTAACTCCTTTCGTTCGAGAGTTATCTTGTTAACGGCCGGCCGGACAGAATCGATTTCGACCTCGGATTCTTGATCATTGAGTCGAACCAAATCGTTTAAGACCATTTTCAGCCAAAAATTCGAAAATTACAGATATTTGGGCAAATTGATAAGCACTATGTTCCGAGGGACAAGAGCACCAAAAACGCAAAAATCCTAACACAAATCCAGAAAAATTGTCCAATTATGCAGTCGTTTCCTGGTGAATTGATTCGTTTCAAGTTCTCCACCCACTTCTTCCGATGCTGTGCATGTAATTATTTACAGCCCATTACGATTAAAATCATTGTTTATTATAGTATAATAAACTATATTACTATTCTATCGCATTAAAGTTGATCTTCATTGATTCAACCTCCCATATAATTTTCGAGATTCAGAAATTGCTTTCGGCGTAATAGAGTGCATAAAAATTATTACCCCAACGAAACTTGCATGACCCGATTCGCCTTAAGTGCTTCTCATATATTTTTCCATTAACTCGGTTATGTTCATCCCCGACCATCCCCTACTTCTAGGTCGATATATTTAATGTTAATTTTTTCAGATAAAAAGTGAGAAAGCTCTGACTTTGACGAATCATATCTCGGAAAATATTGCTTTCTCAGAGTTGGGGATGATATCAATGCAATTTTATGATAGAACTGCATCATAAAAAAATAAAATCAAAACATAGGTCTATGATTCACCTCATATGTCAGCAAATTATAATTAGAGCATCTTATGAAATCATAAAATTACGATTAATTATTGAAATATCTCCGAAAGTATTAGTTTGTTTGAGTTGAGAATGATATCAATGGATTTTTATGATGAAATTGCTTCTTGGAAAAATTTAATTTGAAATTTGTAATGTAGAAATTTTGAAAAATTATATCTCTGAAAGTATTAGTTTGTTAGAGTTGTGAATGATATCAATGGATTCTTTTGATCTTAAAAGAAATTGAATTTGAAATTTGTAAGGTAAAAATATTTTTTTTTCGATATTCCGAAACCACCTGGATGATTTTGCCCAATAACGAACTTTACCAAGATATTTATCTCCCAAACTTACCCTGAAAATTTCATCTACCAGTCTCATTCCGTTCGACAGTTATCGTGTTATCAGAGGTATGATTTGTCAAAGTTTGAATAATTTCTCGCTAGTAGTTTGACAAGAGCGCCAAAGCCCCTGCCCGCAGAGCTTTACCAATTTTTTTTTAAAGAACAATGTCCGACAGATGACATCAAACTTACCCTTAATTATATGTTGTTGCATGTTGCATTTCTACCATTAACATGAACAAAATATCACAAACTAGTCACAAAATTATAGTTGTTGTATATAACACAGAATTCACTCTCATAAAATATAAACCGAATAACGAAAATACCGAAAACACAGACAAACACGATGCTGTTACACAGCAAGCGATCAAATCACATACTAAAACATGGAATCTACAATCTGCACATCGATGCAGTTGTCTCTTATCAAATACTAGTTTTTTCATCCACGCGATGACTAAGAAAAAAACTATATAACACGAAATAAATATTACGAGGGAAAACTGGGTGGACACACTTCTTCTATTATATAAAATATTCAATAGATTAAAATAAATCGAACTCAGGCTCTTAGTATCAGTATAATTAACAGTATTCATTAAATTAATAAACATATTTTCACTTAAACATCGTTTTCTAGACTGCACAATTACAAACAAGCCCTGTGGACAGGAACTTTGGCGCTCTTGTTCAAACTTTGACAAATCATATCTCCGAAATCATTGGTCTCTGGGGATGATATAAATGGATTCTTACGATAGAGCTGCATCATGAAAAGAATTAAATTCAAACAGACCGATTCTCCCCAATAACGTACTTATCCCAGATATTCATTCCTCAAATCTACTCTGAATATTATATTATATCAATTAAAACTTAGACAATATTGCAGTTTTGTTTTTACTGGAGATATTCTGAACGCAATTTGATTATATATCTTACCAAAGAATATATTTCCATCATCGTATGGATTATCCTCGGGTATTTTATTATCACCTTAAAAGCATAGTACCATATCATCATAATTCAATCATAATTCTACGATAGCTGAGATTATTTCATTGGTCATTTAGCATTCAATCATAATTTGTTTTCTAGAACAGGAGGTATATTTCATATCAAGAGTAACGAACCAGAAATAATTTTGACATTTATCTGTCATAGGAAAATAAGATGACATGTAAGAACACAGATCATACAATAATTCATAGATAGAATAATTAAGTACAGCATTCTGTGAAAACATTCGAGGGCGTAGATTCCGAATCTGTAATTAGTTTTTCCGTATCTCGATTAATTTTGGTAATATGGCGAAAAATCCGACTGATTAGTCCATTTTCCGGAGGTAGAGCCAGAAATTGCGACTTTTTTCGTCATTGCTCCGAAACTAATCGAGATACGGAAAATCTAATTACAGATTCGTGATCTGCGTGCCCGATTTAGTGAATAACCAAAGCCGCGTCGACCTAATCGGAAAATTGTAGATTTTTGTATGTGTTGGATACTAGAGAAAACTTTTTGGCGTTTGACGGATTCGCTCATTACCTAATATTTTCCGAACGGATAGAGGTACAGAAAAAATAGATACATAAATCTAAACGTCGTCCACCGACCAATAATCGGGGAAAATTTGGTTATTGAGATGTGAAAATCATAGATTTGGGACGGAAAAGAAGAATTTTCCTCCGATTCCGGGTCAAAATTATTTTTAAGTGTCGACCCAAAAACATTTTTTCATGGTATATCGATACGGAGCTCGTGTCTAATTAAATCGAGGTCGCTGATCACGAATATGTAATTAGTTTTTCCCTAAGTGGCGTACTTTGGGAACATTTTCACTTAAAGTGAAAAAATTGACGAAAATAGGTCAATTTTGGAACTCTCCACCGCCCAAAAAAAACGGAGTACGGTGTTGCTGATTTTTTACGTCATATTTGGATCCTTTATCTATCGAATCATCCGAACAATAATTGTCCAGGTCGTACGCTTCGGGAATTATGATTTTTTTCCCGAGGGTCTATTTTTCGGAAAATTCTTTCCGCGATATTTCCTCGGAAAATTTTTGTAATAAATATCTGATGATAGATTCGGAATCTACGGCCCCGAATCTATAAGAATAAGTACCCGTTTCATAGTTTTGCGTCAAAAAATTTTTCTCGAAAAATGGGATTTTTTTAAGGCTATAGTATTAAAAAATTGCCAAAATTCGACCGGTCTCCGATTTCGATGCAAATTACGTCATTTACTAATTCGGGGCCGTAGATTACGAATATATGATCGGATTTTTCATTAGAGAATTTTCCGCGGAAATACCGCGAAATGAATTTTCCGAAAAACAGACCCTTGGGAAAAAAATCATAATTTCCGAATAGTACGGCCTGGACACTTTCTGTTTGGATTATTCAGTAGATAAAGGATCCATATATGACGGCAAAAATCAACAACACCTTACTCCGATTTTTTTGGGCGGTGTGAACTTCCAAAATTGACCTATTTTCGTCAATTTTTTCACTCTAAGTGAAAATTTCCCCAAAGTACGCCACTTAGGAAAAAACTAATTGCACATTCGTGATCAGCGACCTCGATTTAATTAGACACGAGCTCCGTATCGATATACCATGAAAAAAAATTTTTTGGGTCGGCACTTAGAAATATTTTTGACCCGGAGTCGAAGGAAAATTCTCTTTTCCCGTCCGAAATCCATGATTTTCACATCTCGATATCCCCGATGATTGGTCGATGGACGACGTTTAGATTTATGTATCTATTTCCTCTGTATCTCTATCCGTTCGGGAAATATTAGGAAATGAGTAAATCCGTCAAACGGCAAAAAGTTTTCTCTAGTATCTAACCCAGGGGTCACCAATTAGTTTCATTGGAGGTCCGTTCACAAAATCTGTATATCTGTCGCGGGTCGTTTGATAGCATTATGATGGCATAAGAATTTGACTAGCAGTTAATCTAAATCCAATATCTATAATTAGTAAATAAAACGAAAAGTTATCTGAATTATTTTAATCAAGAATACATGTTTTCTGGAAAAATGGTCCGCAAAAAAAAGGTTCCGATCCGCATCCGGACCGCGGTCCGCCATTTGGTGACCCCTGGTCTAGACTATTCGAAGACCCCTAGTCTGTGAAAGTCATTTATCAGCTTTCGCCGATAGATTATATCCAGACAACTAGTGAAAATTAGTCCAAATGTGGGGAGAACTTCGAGCTTTTCTGGAAGCTAGCTCCCAGACGCATATCAATAATGAAGAAAGAACAATCGAAAGTAGCTTTGCGGCTAATACACAAAGCCGTTATGTTATACCTTTACCGTCCGACGGCAATAAATCTAGCATCGGTACCTCTCAACATCTGGTCCTTAAGCGTGCCTATGCCTTGAAACAGCCGTCAAAAGGGGACAGTGACCTGAAGGGAAGTTATTCCAATTGTTTGTTAAATTACAATAATAATGTAAAGTACGATTCATTATTGAAATTTCGAAAAATCATATCTCCGAAAGTATTAGCTTGTTAGAGTTGAAAATGATATCAATGGATTTTCATGGTGAAACTGAATCTGAAAATTTCAACTGCCTAGCTCATTCTCATTCTCATTCGAGAGTTATTGGAGAAACAAAATGAAATATAAATGTTTTGACACTTTACGGCAATCCCGATCAATACATATAAGGGTCATTATTCTACAATTTGATGATGAATTTCAGAAACCGCTTGGTGGATTTCACCCCTTTAACGAACTCGTCCGACATATTTACGCTCCAAACATACCCTGCAAATTCGTATTCTACAACTAATAACCATGTTTCAATTCAATCGGTTTAGTATTTTTCGAGTTAATGAGGAGAAAAACACAACCAAATTTCAGATGGCTATAACTCTAAAACCGTTTGGCCGATTATGCTTATAAACAAACTCAAATGTCGAATTCAGATGCACGACCTAACCTGAAAACTTCAAGCCGCTATCTCTTTCCGTTATCGTGACAACAAATAATTTTTTAATAATTTTCTAGTGATACGATTCTCACAGAATTTCACACAGGTACCTAGGTTTATATTCTACAACTACTCACTAAGTTTCAATTCGATCGGATTTATATTGGTTGAAAACATAATTATTACTCGGAAACCATTGGGCCGATTATGCCCATTAACGGACTTGTCCGTCGTATTGGGATGCACCACCTACCCTGAAAATTTCAAGTCGCTAGCTCTTTCCGTTCTCAAGTTATCGTGGCAACGGCCGGACAGAATCAAAGACCTCGAATTCTTCATTGGCGGGTCGAACCAAATCGTTTTGAGACCAAAATGATAACGCGATGTTCCCCAGAACATACGCGCAAAAACATCCTTAGCAAAACGATACATTCCGAAGATAGCAACATTTCCAAACCAACCGATGCAGCGATTTAACATAATACGTAAGCGGAAAAAATGTGATGCTCTTATCTACTTCTGATCGAGCTTTTCTGGACCTTTCGAAACCGATCGGGGTTCAAAGCTTGGTCCGTATAACCCGACAGAACGATTTATTGTAACCATTTATCAGATGGAAAGTTTCCGAATTACCTTTTTATAGCTCAAATTTCGTTGCACTTCTGTGGGCCGGATAATTGATGGCCGGCAATATTTCCTTTCTTTATCGCAATTCGCCCATGCTCTCAGGTCATCATTCGTTACCCTTAAACTGTTTCCGTTCAGGTTGATATATCTGCAATCCTATCGGGACTAAAAAAATTTTGAGATTATGATCCGCTTAAATTTCACGTAAAATATGATTCGATAAGAGCGCCCCCACACGGACAGACCTAATCGATAAGATCGCCCTTCTATATATATGTATATTGTTCTCCTGTATTGGACACTTAATTCGAATTTACCATGGTAAATTTGAATTAAGAGTGTCCAATACAGGAGAATGGACAACATAATTACACTCTTAATTCGAATTTACCATGGTTAATTCGAATTAAGTGTCCAATACAGGAGAATGGACAACATAATTTACCATGGTAAATTCGAATTAAGAGTGTAATTATGTTGTCCATTCTCCTGTATTGGACACTCTTAATTCGAATTTACCATGGTAAATTATGTTGTCCATTCTCCTGTATTGGACACTCTTAATTCGAATTTACCATGGTTAATTCGAATTAAGTGTCCAATACAGGAGAATGGACAACATAATTTACCATGGTAAATTCGAATTAAGAGTGTAATTATGTTGTCCATTCTCCTGTATTGGACACTCTTAATTCGAATTTACCATGGTAAATTATGTTGTCCATTCTCCTGTATTGGACACTTAATTCGAATTAACCATGGTAAATTCGAATTAAGAGTGTCCAATACAGGAGAATGGACAACATAATTTACCATGGTAAATTCGATTAAGGGTGTCCAATACAGAAGAATGGACAATAGAACATACGCGCAAAAGCTTCTGACTTCACGTCAGTGCTAAAACAATTTGTATGTAGTTGTCCACTAAATTCTCCATCGTTTTAAGTAGAAACGAAGTTAGACAAATGGGTCTGAAAGATGGGGGATCATTCCTGTCCTTCTTCCCTAATTTTGGTATGGAGATTACTTTTGCCCTTACTGTAATCTGTAAAGAATATCCACAAGCATCTGATGCTTCATAAATTATTTTTTTTTTCTCAAAAACCCTGAACTTTAGCAGGAAATAACATGTCTGCTCAATTGTATTCTTGTAATTTTTTTTTATTTTTAAGAAAGAAATTTAAAAGTGCTTTTCGGGCGCTATCTTTAGGGGGCTGTAACTAAGCAGGAGAGGGCTCAACAAATAAAAGTTTATATGAAAGACATACCCTATTTTTTGACAAGGAATCACCCCCTAAATTTTCTCGCAACTTTTCATATACCCCCTGAATAATATATAACCAATATTTTCCACGTTCTACTCCACTATGGACCTCATTCCATCATATCTCATTTTCGTTTCATTCATCCGTGGCGATCTTAAATTAGGTGGCGAAACATCCTCACGTGCAGCCCTTAACGAGTAAAAATCCATCGAAAAGAGAAAGGAAAATAGAAAATATCGCCCCGTATCCGAAGATAAATCAGGAAAATTTCATTAATCCTGAAGACTCATATCCACCCCCTGTTCGTAGAACGCCCTTCGATAGGGGTTCCAGATAAATGGGAACGAGGCGAAAAAGTATTCGCGACATCTTATCGAAATGGAAGGTACAAGCACTTAATTGCACCCTTCCGGTTTATCGGGTCGAATTGATCTTGAGATGAAAACCAATCGACGAACATGGGGACCTTGAATTTCTATTTCCTTAGGTATTCAGAGACGTACTTTTTTAGTCGAATCAATTTTCGGAGGAATTCGATCGAAAATGTTTTTTTCCATCCCTTGTTTCACAACTAGTGCTTCACACGAGAACGAGATTTTTCTTGTCTCGTCTCGTTCTTGTCTCGCCTTTCCGAGACGAGACAAGACGTTTTGTTAAATATTATAGGCGATAGCGATACCACATACATCGCAACCCGAGAGTCTCGTTTTTGGTCTCGTTAAATTTTTTTTTATTAAGTTTTCATTCGATAAATTAGAAAAGGTCTACATAGAGATCAATATATCTTACAAAATATCAACTCTTGTGACTATCTGTGAAATATTTTATTGTAAATTATAATAATTTTTCCACAATTTTATTTCAACTTGTTAACTGTTCTTGTAACTTCTCATAGCCACCACAAACACAGCACTATTCATTTTCGACCCAACAGTGGATGTATGTATTTGAGTCGAAACTAATCGTTAGAGGCCAAAAAGTGGTACCAGTTTTTTTTACGCTTGCTTTTACAGTCGAATTTGTATTCTCTGGAGCTAAGCAGTCTTGAGCGAGATCAGTACCTGGATGGACCACTCTAGGCTATAAGCACCTGGCCACAGTATTTTTCCAACTTGTTTGACATCAAATCCACCCTGCCAGACAGACTTAGAATCAGATTTGCCACGAATTCTTCATCATCGATCTAATATTATCGTTTCATACCATTTCCGGAATTAAATTGGAAAATACCAGACATTTGGATGTAATGGACACTAAAACGTGAAAAAACCATTTTATTTACCTGCTTAATTGCACGAAATATCCGTGGGCACTTTTTTCGTCCACAATTTTCCCAAACTTTATTGCCCTGCTTGCAGCCCCAGCTTCAGCGCCCTAACCTCTAATTACCCCTCAAAATTACAGTTATCCCCCTTAATAACTTATCCTGTACAACCGGCGAAGTTTCCAGGAATTCGTATAATTCGAATAATTACACACGCAGTCGGCCCTGCAACTTCTGAAGTTGCAAATAATTTGACATCTGGCTATAGTGGCAACAACGTCAGAGGACCTAAGGCCTTGTTAAATAGTAACGACGATAAATTTGGACAGCGGTTGCGAACAATTAGGTTTACTGAATAATCAATGGCTCTCCCTATTTTGTTACGAATGCTGGGTAATATGGTGCACCGTCATTAAGGGTGCTTCATAGAACAGACAATAACGGTATATTGTACACAGAATGGGAGTAACTTGACTCCGGGATCTATATTGATTTAGTTCCTGAAATTAACGGGTCCGCCAATTTTTTTTTGAAAATGCAATAAAAAAATAACTACTGAATATTTTCTCAAATTTCTTTCTTTATTTAAAAGTACAATCCTTCCGGTTAATAATGGAAAATAATTTCATTCAAAAGGCTGCCTCGGCTGGCCATACAGTAGCCTACACGATCGGTCCAATTTTTAAGCACATGTTCGATTGTGTGCAGCTGTATTTCACCAATGGCTTCACGAATATTGTCCTTTAAAGCGTCAATTGTCTCTGGCTTGTTGGCGTAACACTTATCTTTGACGGCACCCCACAAATAATAGTCCAACGGTGTCAAATCGCAGCTCCGAGGTGGCCAAACGACATCAGCTCTGCGGCTGATGATGCGATCTTCAAAAACAGGGCGCAAAACATCGAGTGTAGCTTCGGCTGTGTGGCACGTAGCGCCGTCCTGTTCAAACCAAATGTTGCCAATATCTTCCTCTTCAATTTTTGTGAACAAAAATTCGTTCAACATGGCCCGATAACGATCGCCATTGACTGTAACGGCCACTCCTTACTCATTTTCGAAAAAAAATGGCCCAATTATGCCTCTGGACCAAAATCCGCACCAAACAGTGACTCGTTTTGGGTGTATCGGCTTTTGAATGTATGCGTGCGGGTTTTCTGTGCCCCAAATGCGATAATTCTGCTTGTTTACATACCCGCCAAGATCAAAATGAGCTTCATCTGAAAAGATTATATTTTTGGCAAAATCGCGATTTAGCAACACTGCATCCGACGTTAACCTAAACGGATAGAAACCATTTATTATGCGAAATGTTTTCAATAGTCCGTTATGTCTGAGGAATCTCGCCCGGTCTGACCCGAATAGAAATATCCATTGTCAGCCCCGAAACATCAAACCTTAATCCGGAAAGAAGGACCGGGAATAAATAATATAGGGAATGCATACCCGTCGAATCTTGGCAGATCCCTTTTCAGGATAGGCCTTTGTGGATGGTCAGGATTTGCTGGTCCGCTTCGCGATTGTATACGGGAATAGTTTTGGTTGAAAGGGATGGATATTCGCCCTGTCACGTCCGAGACGAGGGTTGATATAGAATATTTTTTGTTTGTCGAAAATTAATAATTTTTTTGTCTGTCGTTTCCCAATATAATCGGGATATGTATAAGGAAAATTCAGGGCGCCTTTGAAATTTGCATACTTTTGGTTTCGACGTGAAGGGTGGTACAATAAAATGTTAAACTTTAATAAAAAAATTCTTAAAAATTGGTTCAAGCCCTGCGGACAGGAGGTTTGGCGCTCTTTTTCAAACTTTGAACTATTATATTGGTTTCTCAGAGTTGGGAATGATATCAATGGAATCTTAAGATAGAACTGCATCATCAAATAAAATAAATTAAATAATAATCCATTGATATCATTCCCAACTCCGGAGTCATGATTTGTCAAAATTTGAACAAGAGCGCCAAAGCTCCTGTCCACAGGGCTTTCCCACTTTTTCAATTTGGCTTCTATGCGTCAATTCTCAAGAATTTCCGTGATTAAATTCAAAACGTAGGTCTATGAATCATCTCATGTTGGATTTATATACATCAGGAAATTATTATTAAAGTATTCTATGAAATCATATACAGGGTGAGTCTTTGACCACTGCATTAATTTTAATCAAAGATTCCTCTCATCAAATGAAACACTTTTTTCATTGACCATTTTTCCAGATTCGGCTCAGGTAAAAAGTTACAAGCGTTTAAAGATTTCACAATGTGACATCTATGACATTGTTGGCGGGCGAGAATAAGGCATGGTAACGTGGTTTACAGCTTGATTCGGGATTCCAACGCTCAGGGACGGATCCATAAAAGTAGTGAAATTTCTGGAGTTTTCCATTTTAAAACATTCAATGAAGAATATCTCGAAAACGGTGCGTTTAAGGAGAAATGATGAAGAATAATATAATGTTCTAAAACTATGGAATATTCTTGAAATGACTCAAGAAAAACTTTATATGCTTTCTTTATGCTAATTTCGTTTAGTTTTATGAATCCACGAGTCCATAACTAGAAAACCAGTAGAAGTAGAAAATAACTAATATTTGGAAAATATGTATCATAGTTATAGGAAACTTTACGCCAACATTCATTTTATTCGAAAAAAGGATGTCAAAGCTACGAAATAAAAACTAATTTTTTTTTTTTTAATTTCAACAGCCTATATCTTTTTACCTGAGCTGAATTTGGAAAAAATGTTGAATAAAAAAAGTGTTTCATTTGATGAGAGGAAACTTTGGTTAAAATTAATGCAGTGGTCAAAGACTCACCCTGTATATGAAAATAATTTTAAAATGTGCTTCACACATCACAAAAAAATATTCTCAAAATATCTTCATTTACTGCCTCAAAACGAGATCCGCGTCTGTGGTGAGCCACCCGGTATAAGGAAAACTCCAGACAAAAGTTTTTCTTTCCAACTGTCACCCTGAATTCTCACAAATTCCACCGAGAATCCTCCCCCCTAAACAAAGACTCCCTTCCCGGTATCCAGAGATTGGAAAAATCATGGAAAATCACGTTCTAAATCTCCTGCGCCTTGGGTGATCAAACCGTCGTCAAGAGACATGATCCGGTTCGTTGTCACCAATCGGCAAATCTGATACGCTCATCTCACGTTGAAACGTTCAAATTATACACTCGGGGAAATTTTATGGACGCTTAAGCGACTGATGCCGGGGAAAATGAGCGGAAGATGCGAAATGTTTCCGATTGACGAAAATAAGAATGGAATAATTGGCACCTCGGACGTTTCTCGGCTTCTAGGAAAAATGAAGATTTGGAATTTGGCACTCGGTCGTTTTTCTATGCGGGCTATTAGTCTGAAATATTTTCATCGGAATGGCAGTTCCGGTTTTACCGGAAGTGGCCATCAACTTCGGAATTTTATATGAATTATGTATTTTTTTCACCGGCATCAGATTGATTACCTACTTAATTTGATGCGTTTTCATCTGCGCCATCTTAACGCAGTCGACATGGTTTCGGAGATATAACAACTTTTATGGAAAAAATTGGAAAGCCCTGTGGACAGGAGCTTTGGCGTCCTTGTTCAAACATTGACAAATCATATCTCCGAAAGTATTCAGTCAGTAAAGGTCGCTTGACAGGTAGATGGCGTCGCCAATCCTTGACCCTCTTACGGCAAAAGAATGAACATCGCTCAAGGTTTCTTCATCACAGAGGGTCGGGGTTCGTGAGGGTTCTCCATAGGTGGCGCTGCTGGGGTTCTTTATCTACCAGTTCTCAACCGATGCATATAAGTTTCCTAGAACGCCGGCAGTTTTAATTCAGTGTTTGGCTAAGGGCCGGTTTCTCAATTGCGAGTTAACCCGAGGATGCGGAACCCGAGTGTTATGCATTCATGAATATCGCTAAATACATGCGTCAACTCGCAACCTCGAGTTAACTCGCAATTGAGAAACCGGCCCTAAGTTACCCTGATTATTGGTAATAACCATTAAACCATAGGTTTGTGACTGCCCCTGAATGATACTTTCCTCTTTGGGGAACACTGAGCGATGAGGTGTTATTTGTTGATGGTTGAATAAATAAATATTTCACCGTGTGTCTTTTTTTTTGTTAGCCACATTTCACCTCATTACATGTTCAAATGGATTCTTATGATATAACTGCATTATAAAATAAATTGAATTCAAATAATAATTTATTTATAGTAGACTAAATTAGTAATCTGCAATGATTTAACCTCGTGGAATGGGTTGTTGCAACTTACACTCGGTGCATAGTTTTCACAACTCGAAATACCTAAGGAAAGTATCATCGAAATGTCTAGATCAAGGCTGGAGACAATCATAGCAGATTGTCCATTTATTCCTGATATTTCAGTAGGTAGTGGATTACGAACAAATTGTTTTAATAGTTCAAAATATATTAATAAAATACAATCCTCTTTTCATAATTTAATAGTTTATACCACTAATACATTCATTCTGTATTATGAACCTTAACTCAAGACAGAATATTCGATACACAAATGTAGATCAATATTTTAACCTTTTTTTTTTGCTAACAACATTATGAAAATACTGTATATAGGAACATGTCCCACTTCTTCAATATTTTGTGTTGAGAAACAAGATTTCGGATCTTGAATTCGTGAATACATACAAGACTGTTTTGATATCAAAAATAATATTGACTTGTTGCATATTGAATAATTTATGTGCAAATATTGGGCATGATGTTTCAGAAAATTAAGAATTGGATCATTTTAATGATGTAGTTTATGAAGGCAATAGGAAAGAACAACATAATGGAATCATCAAAAGAAATTACTGTTCGTTGACCACCGAGGTTAATATTACCTTTTACTTCCTTAAGTAGAGGGACATGTTCCTATATACAGTATATTTATAATGTTGCTAGTAAAAAAATGCTGAAATATGGATCTACATTTGGGTATCAAACATTTTTTCTTGACTTAAGGTTCATAACACAGAATGAATGTGTTAGTGGTATGAACTATTAAATTTTAAATTATGAAAAGAGGATAGTATTTTATTGGCGCTCTAGTTCCTCGGAACTGAGTGCTTATCAATTTGCCCAAATGTCTGTAATTTTCGAATATTTCGATGAAAATGGTCTTAAACGATTTGGTTCGACTCACTGATCAAGAATCCGTGGTCGAAATTCATTCTGTCCGGCCGGCCGTAGGCACGATAACTCTCGAACGGAATGAGCTAGAGAGTTGAAATTTTCAGAGCAGGTTTGGGGGATAAATATCTCGGCTAAGTTCGTTATTGGGCAAAATCGGACAAATGGTTTCGGAGTAACAAAAAAAAAATTTTTTTTTTACGAAACAAATTCCAAATTAAATTTTTTTTAATAAAAAGTTTTATCATGAGAATCCAATCATATCATTTTTAACTCTAACAAGCTAATGCTTTCGGAGATATGATTTTTCAAAATTTCAATAATAAATCGTATTTCAACGTTGTCACAGAATAATATTATTCTATGTATGAATATGAATTGTCATAATGTCAAATGATGTTCAATTGAAGAATTGTGAGCGAAGTGAGAAAAATCTCAGATATGATTTTTCAAAATTTCAATAATAAATCGTATTTCAACGTTGTCACAGAATGATATTATTCTATGTATGAATATGAATTGTCATAATGTCAAATGATGTTCCTGAGAATTGTGAGCGAAGTGAGTTAAATCTCAGTTGTTTGCTCCGATATTAGTTTTTCTCAGAAAATTCTTACATTTCGGAACTGAACATGAAGTAAGAGATCTGAGAGTAGTGAGACTGCTTTTCATCCATAGACATAGATATAACTCTCGAACGGAATGAGGTAGGTAGTTGAAATTTTCAGAGTAGTTTAGGGAGATGAATATCTCGGTTGAGTTCGTTATTGGGCAAAATTGACCAGATTTAATTTGATTTCTTCCATGGTGCTTTTCTCATTCTCATGATTGCTCATTTAATCTTGATAAATAAACTATTATTTGAATTGAATTTCCTTTAGGATGCAGTTCTATTATATGAATACATTGATATAATTCCCAACTCTGAGAAACCAATACTTTCGGAGATATAATTTGTCTGTTTGTTATTAATATATTTTGAACTATTAAAATAATTTGTTCGTAATCAACTACCTACTCAAATATCAGGAATAAATGGACAATCTGCTATGATTGTTTCCAGCCTTGCTCTAGACATTTCGATGATACTTTCCTTAGGTATTTCGAGTTGTGAAAACTACGCACCGAGTGTAAGTTGCAACAACCCATTCCACGAGGTTAAATCAACGCAGATTGCTCATTCAATATTGATAAATAAACTATTATTCGAATTTAATTTCTTTTATGGTGCGTGTTCTATCATAAGAATCCATTGATAGCATTCCCAACTCTGAGAAACCAATACTTTCGGAGATATGGTTTGTCTAAAATTGAACAAGAGCGCGAAAGCTCTTGCCACATGGCTTTCCCCCTTTGTCTCACTAATCGGTTTATGACGAAGGGTATAATGTTAACTCATACTTGAGTGTAGAAATGGATAGCATGCTTTAGTAACGCTTCGTCTTTGAAGATAGAAACTTTGTTTTCGAAACAAAATATAATAGACGAATAAAAATGTAGTGGAAAAGAGTGTATAGTTACTTTTCTAGTGTAATATACACTCAGTTGCAATAAGTTCTCTGTCAAAACAACAAGGCGTTGCCCCTTTTAAGAAGTTTTTTGAATTTTTTTTGAGAATGTAATCCTCTACCACGAACGAAATTAACAACGTTTCCCGGTTGGTAATAAAACCATCCCTTAGTTTCGTCATTTCGCCGAAACTACTGCCCGCACATGCACACAAACACTGTCACGAAACAGCAACAAAACATACAAATTTGCTCGCGATAGCTCCCAACTTTTTCAATTTCGTCTCAGAACGGTGCAATAACGCAACAACTAGCGCGCCTGCTCGCTCTAATCGAACTTTATCGGCGGAACTTAGGAATTTGCATAGGAATAATAATGGAGTGGATGGAGTGAGTGGCTCTGGTCTAGAAATTGACTTCCTCCCGTCTCTCGACTCGTGCCGGAGCAAAAAGACATCGAGGGTCCAGACGGCTGATGGAAGTTCAAGATGCAACTTTTTTGTTAGACCATTATTTTCTAGTATAAAGTCATCGAATTCACGGGTCTGGAGAGTGAGAGGGTAGGTGTACTTGGAAAACTCTATTACGGGAAGTCTGGTCTCTCCTACTTAAACGTTTTCCAATTCCAGGTTTCGCGTTCGTTTGCAAAAGCAACGCGTAACGTTTCGGAGTCTATATCAGACTCCTTCGTCAGACGCTTAACGAAAAAAATCTTCAGAATTATTTTGTTGATTGTTATTCTGACAATTCTCGAATCTCAGAATAACAATCAACAAAATAATTCTAAAGGTTTTTTCGTTAAGCGTCTGACGAAGAAGTCTGATATATATTCCGAAACGTTACGATATAGTTGTTTCTTCGTTGATGTTGTTTCGTTGTTATTTGTTAGTCAACATTGTTCGATTGATTGCTTCTGACAAATATCTTGTGTTTCTTACGCAGAAGCAAATCACAAAATAATTAATTTTTTATTTTCTAGATATTTTTCAGAGTTTGGGAGAGAAAACCCAGAAAGAAACCATTCAATGATGAATATACCTCCCACAGTATCCTTTTAACTTAAGACATACGTCGATCGAATTTGCTCAACACATTTATTTTCATTAATTATTATGGAAATATACAATTTTGTTATAAAAACTTTTCTTATGGACCTAAAATTTACGCGAATGTCTCGCCTGTTTTTAGATACTTTGGCTAATTTCTTAAGGTTTATTTCGGTTGAAATAGATTCTATGAACCTTTCTCAGCCATCTAGAATCAAGTTTTCATAACAAAATTGTATATTTCCAAAATAATTGATGAATATAAAAGTGTTCATCAAATTCAGTCAAAGATAATAAAATAACCCAAAATCGGTCATGTAATGGTGCAAAACAGAAGTCATGTACGACATACGGAAATATTTCGAACTACACTGGTTTCAATTTTGATTTAAAGATGAATAGAAGTAGATTTTGATGTGGATAGAACATGAAAACATGCAATAATGATTAAGGTACCCAATATTTGATGTCTCTGTACTAACATTCTCTTTTAAATAGGGTGGTTTCATCTCAAAGTTGGACCTCCATAAGACTCCCATGTTAAAAAATTTGAATATGGATCTCCCGCCAAGAGAATGATTCTAACCTAACTTATGTGGTCCATATGACGAACCTGTCAAATAATGTGAGGCGCTGTCTATGATCAAATTCATAGAATTGAATAAAACGTGCTTGATTCATAGTTGCCAACATTTACTACGTTTACATGCATCCTCTCGAACCGTTTTAAGCCAATGCGTATTCCGTAATGCGCATTGAAAACGCATGTAAACGTTTTTTCAATTCGAATTGACTACTCAAATGCGAATTAGTAAATGCGATTTGAAAAGGTGGATTGAGTTTTCCCAAACCGATTTAATGTGCATGTATACACCAAATACGCATTGAGAGTAGTTTTAAGAGAAACAAATTTCAGAATTATTTCATTTCTGCCAATTTTCTGGATTCATTTTCACGATTTGCTCTTTCAATCACTTGTAACCACCCAGAAAAGGTTAATTCCTTGCGAAATTATGGTGTTCTTCATCATTTTTTAAGATATTTAGAATGATTTTCTTTTCTTAATTTCCATTTTTAATTTTTTTCAATCTTCCCATGTTGGCTACGCGAGCTTAGAATAAAGCCGAATTACAGAAAACTAGTTTCAGATAAGGCATGTAAACTCTCAAACCATATTTCATCTAATTCGCATCAAAACATGCGCATTGGTTCAAAACGGATCGAGAAGGTGCATGTAAACGTAGTAATAAATAGGTATCGCCTTAAAGAGCTTTTCTTCCAGTTACGGATCCGGCTCAACTTGGATGTGTTCCCGACAGCACGGATTAGTTGCATTATGGCCTTCCAGAGTTCACCGATATAAACTTTGTACTGAAATTTCGTCGATTCTCCTGGCGGAGGGCGAGATGTGTATCGATTGGCGCGCTTGGCTGGTTACAGTCGGGTCCGCATCAGTGTTCCCAACTGCAGGGAATTTTCCCCTTTTAGGGAATTTTAGCACCGAAAGGGAAAAAGGGATTTTTTTTATAAAATCGTCGAAATGAGGGAATTTTTCGAATTTTCAAGATAACATTAAAATTTTCAATAAAATCATAATCATATGGGTCGGTTTCACTTTTGCAGTTTTCAGTTTCACAATTTCAGAGATTCCCCGACAAGACCAACATATGTTTTCCAAAGGATATATTTTATTTTTTGAATTATTCCCTTTTAATTAGTTAATTTTTTTCTAGTTTCATCATATATTAAAAAAAAAATTGGTGTTTTTATTCATGTAGTATGAGATAATTTTACATTTTTGGAAAAATTCCGGGGTGCAGGGAATTTTAGCTGTAAAATGGGTGAAATAGGGAATTTTTGACATGTGTCAAGGGAATTTTCATTTGAAAAGGTTGTGAACACTGGTCCGCATATACGGGACAAACGTGCTGAATCGACTTCTCTAAATGTTTCTGTAACGTTCTATCAAGACGCCCACAGAACCCTATTACTAGTTTTACCTATTAAAGGGTTTTCCAATAAGAGGTGTTAGTTTGGGTAGCCCGCTATTTCGGTAGAAGTCACTTTTGAAACTGTAATTTTTTGACATTTGACAAGTAGAAACTACGCCATTAATAATGAAGTCAGAAGCATTTGCGCGTATGTTCTATTGTCCATACTTCTGTATTGGACACCCTTAATCGAATTTACCATGGTAAATTATGTTGTCCATTCTCCTGTATTGGACACTCTCAATTCGAATTTACCATGGTAAATTCGAATTAAGTGTCCAATACAGGAGAATGGACAACATAATTTACCATGGTAAATTCGATTAAGGGTGTCCAATACAGAAGTATGGACAATAGAACATACGCGCAAATGCTTCTGACTTCACGTCAGTGCTTGAACCAATTTTTTTTTCGTGACATTTTAAAAATTTTCTAGGGGTACGGTTCTTGAAATTTTTTTTTTCGTCATTTTTTTCAAATTTTCTAGGGATACGATTCTTACAAAATTTTAAACACGTCTTTATGTTGATTTTCTACTACTAGTTACCAAGCACCAATTCGATCGAATATTTATTTTTTGAGTTATCAAGGAAATAATATTCCAGGTGGGTATAACTCGGAAACCGTTAGACCGATTATGCCCAAAAACGAACTCAACACTCTCTTTCGGATACGCAACCTACCCTGAAAATTGCAAGTCCCTATCTCCTTTCGTTCGAAAGTTATCGAGGCAACGGTCACCCATCTACTGAACTCGCACAAGAATGCTCGAATCTCCAACAATATTTAACCGATCGTATTAAAACTTGAAACTTGGCAGTAGAGTTAGGTTATGAAGGCTCTTGCAAAATTTCAGCAATTTCAAACGAATAGTTACTGATATATAGAATTTTTTTTTTTTATTTTCAATGATTTATTAAAAATTTTCTACAAATGCTATCCTCACCAAATTTTGCGAACATTTCCGCGTTGGCATTCTACAACTAATAACCATGTTTGAATTCAATCGGTTCAGTACTTTTTGAGTTAATGAGGAACAAAAACCACGAAATTTCAGAAAATTTCAGATGGCTATAACTCTGAAACCGTTTGGCCGATTATGCTCATAAACAAACTGAAATGTCGCGTTCTGGTGTTCATCCTAACCTGAAAATTTCAAGCCGCTATCTCATTCCGTTCTCAAGTTATCGTGACAACAAAAATATTTTTTAATAATTTTTTAAAAATTTTCTAGCCATACGATTCGCACAAAATTCCACAAACGTGCTTAAGATCATATTCTACAACTATCCACCAAGTTTCAATTCGATCGGATTTATATTGGTTGAAAACAAAATTATTACTCGGAAACCACTGGGCCGATTATGCCCATTAACGAACTTGTCCGTCGTATTGAGATGCGCCACCTACCCTGAAAATTTCAAGTTGCTAGCTCTTCTCGTTCTCAAGTTATCGTGGCAACGGCCGGACGGCCGGACGGACAGAATCAAATTTGACCTCGAATTCTTCATTGGGGAGTCGAACTTAATCGTTTGAGACCATTTTCGTCAAAAAATTCGAAAGTTACAGACATTTGGGCAAAACTATAACGCGATGTTCCCCAGAACATACGCGCAAAAATGGAACGATACACGCTTCAAGAACGCATTGAAATTATTTAAATTCACTATAGAAATGCTGAAAATTATTTGGCAGAGACGGTTCGTGAAACTCGAACATTTTTGGGTCGTCGGGAAGCATCTTGTCGGACCACAATAAAGAAATTGGTGGAAAAATTCGAACTGTTGGGACAAGTTAGTTATGTGAAGAATAAAACCCGTGCCCGTCGCTCTAGAACAGCCGAGAATATTGCTGCTGTAGCCGAAAGTGTTGAAGAAAACCCAGGTTTGTCCCTTCCTCGTCGTTCTTTGGAATTAGGCATTCCACAAACGTCATTACACCGTATTTTGCATAAAGATTTGGGTCTTAAGGCTTATAAAGTTCAGTTAACACAAGAACTCAAGCCGACCGATCATCAACAACGTCGTGTCTTTGCTGATTGGGTCGTTGAAATGCATGAAAATGATCCGGAATTCCATCGAAAAATCATCTTGAGCGAAGTGGCCCATTTCCACCTCGGTGGCTTCGTCAACAAGCAAAATTGTCGCATCTGGGGCTCGGAAAACCCAAGAGTTATTGTTGAAAAGCCTCTCTATCCTCAACGTGTGACTGTTTGGTGCGGTTTATGGTCCGGCGGAGTCATTGGACCTTACGTTTTCGAAAATGAGGCTGGAGCAACAGTTACGGTGAATGGATTGCGCTATCAAGAGATGATTAATGATTTTTTATGGCCGGAAATGGATGGTATTGATCTGGACAACGTTTACTTCCAACAAGACGGCGCTACGTTTCACACAAGCAACGAAACCATTGATCTTTTGCGGGAAAAGTTTCCGGACCGTGTTATCTCTCGGAGAGGTGATCACAATTGGCCACCGAGATCTTGTGATTTAACACCTTGCGACTTCTTCCTTTGGGGCCACGTGAAAGAGAAGGTCTACGCCAATAGCCCAGCGTCGATTCAAGACCTCAAAGATGGAATTCGTGAGGCTATCGAGGACATAGGGCAGCCACTTTGCGATTTGGTTATGGAAAATTTCATTAAAAGGATATGGTCCTGTAAGCGTGGTCGTGGTGGTCATTTGCCTGATGTTAAATTCCACTATTAACGGCATAGCTTCTTCTTTATAATGAAATAAACATCCGATCATTTATATTGAAAAATGGCATTTTTCTTTGAATATCAAAATAACCCCCCTTTATTGGAAAACCCTTTATATGTCAACGAGTTTTCGAAAAAATTCGATTCTGTACTTATGCTCAGCCTGCGAGAAACTAAATGCATTTCACCGCTTTGAAACACTGTGCACTACTGAAATATGGTTATTTCAGAACTGTTATATAAAGAATACAAAACCTCGAATGGGTAGATATATTCAAGAATTGTTTTGAATATATTATCCATCGAACATTCCAGAACCTCAATTTTCGATGCAAAGCTGTAGATTTTCGTTTGAGAGAGAAAACCCAAAAAAAAACCTTTCAATAATGAGTATACCTCCCACAGTATCCTTTAATGATTACATAGGAACTTCATGTCTTGGTTACCATCATTGTGTTATGAAGTTCACAGAAAATTCTTATTATTTATTGTAATGAAAAATCCGAATAGCTATTTTTCGGATAACGTATTTTATCGTTGCCCTTCAGATACAAAATTCTAGTGATTAATTCTCATAAAATTTCGCACCTGAATAACAAATAACGACCTAGCAGGAGGACTCAAAGAATACACTCACAATTTTCCACCTACCGAAACCAGCGATGTTCGCAAAAAAATCAATTAAACAGAACAGAACCGAAGGCCTGAAAGAGTTTACTTCCGTCCGAAAAGTTCGTAGAATGAACAACGTAGTATAAAATTTCCGAACCGTGTATGGAGATAATGAATTTTTCACTTTTATGTTTAATTTCAGCGAGTAATAAAACGTCGGGTAAAACTAATTATAAGTTGTGAGGCATTGTACCAGCCATTCCGTCTTACATACGACCGGTTGATTTTAGTACCTGGACGCTGTCTACTTTTTGTGTCATGAAAATGCCCTCCTCCAGGCCCTGTTCTTTTTATCCCTTTTAATGCTGGAACAACAGATCATCCTCAGAAAGCATTATTTCATCATAAAATGAGGTTCGTTAGTCGTAGCGTAATTTTCACTGGAATCAAAAATGTTCAAAGTTCTTACCAATATTTGAATAAATGTTTATGATCTTCGGCAAACCATTCCTATGAAATGATATTAATTGAAAGTTTATTGTTCTTGATAATCACAAAACACAACTAAAACTCCCGAAAATATACACGCAGTTCAATTAAGTCTGAGGATGGTGACCGTACTGCAATTGTTTTATAAAATTCATACGTAATGTGATCGAATATTCCGTGAAATTCTGAAATTCTATGTTGGAGATTCACGTTGAGCACCTAGATCTATTGTTGGCGATAAAAAGCGGTAGGTAACTATGATAAATATTTCCAGACGTTAACACGGTGGAAAATTGTTGGTCGTAATATTTCCTAAAAAAATCTTGAATTAGGTATATCGAAAGTATTCCAAAACGTCAAATGATATTTAGAGGAGTTAGTTGGCATAGTGAAGTTAGTCACACTAGTCACAGTTTACAGAGATAAACCCTGAAACATCCAAAAACGAGATACCCAAACAAAATTATATGCTTTCTGGTGATTTAAACATTTATACGGATAAATTCGGTGTTTACAGCGAAGGAATAAACTTCAATAATTCAACAAATTGTATCTTTCATTCTCAAATTGTCGTTTATTTTCCGGTATAATGTACCTATGATGTTTGATTCAATATTAATAATAATCGTCATATCCCTTTCCTATTTTATTATTGAAACCGAACAAATAAAAATTAGGAGGGTGAGGGGGCGTTACATTTCCCATCTGGGTAGTAGGAAAAAACATGTATTGTTCGTAAAATCAATAGATAGGTATCTAGTCATCTGTATTTATTTCCATGGAGCTAGACGAATGAATCAAAAGCGATAATATAGGTTTGCGAATACACAAGTAAACAATAGGATGACTATTACGTAATAAACATGCACGTAATTATACAACACAGCTATCTACGAAATCGATGATAATTTCTTGCACAGGTAACCTATATTTAGATTTATCACAATCAAAGGAAGATTTAAAAACAAAATTCATGATTCATTAAATTTTACTGTTTCCTGGTCACATAATATTGGTGAATGTAACAGGTACAGTACTGAAAGATAACAGAATAAGTAAGAAAAGGCTGGTATTAATATAATCGGAAACTGATAAAAATATTGATAACATATTTTCTGAATCAATAACTGCAAGAGGACTAGAGGAGGAAAATACTAAAAATAGTGAAAATACACTGAATTCTTTGGAGTTATAGAATTTTTACAGTCACAGAATATTCTCGTATCAACCAAAGACTTAGCTTATATTAAATTGGGTCTATGGTATGAACATAGAATATTAAATATTTTCCTGTTGCGTTGCGATATCTTCAATGTCAAGATTAAAGAAAGTTAGAAATGATTGAAATGAACAGATATGATGTGGAAAATTCGAAAAAAATGTTGAGATCATACAAAAATCACTACGACTTACCCTTTTGACTTGAAAATGTTCTGGTCGAAGAGTTTCTTGAATTTCCTGATCCGGCCTACTCTGTTGGGCAACAGAGGTGCGAAAATTGTCCAAAACGCCTTTGAAAGTGAACTTCTTCATGACTTCTCGTCTGTCAGAGTCCTTATCACGTCTCATCGCACCATCATCCTGTCGTAAAACCAAAATCCGAAGAAAAAATTCCGATTAAAAATTTTTAGGTCATAACATGCAAATTTTGAAATATCGACTAGAATACGTATCACTCTGAAGGAGGGAAACCTTCTGAAATGCGCTGACCTGCCTGGAAATTCAGCAAAATAAGCGTACGGCTCCTGAAACACCCAGCAGGATTAGCCCTCTTCTCACCAAACCTATGAAACCGCCCCAAATGTTCACTGCAGGGAGATCTTTGCTAGGGCCATACGGACTGTGTTCTGCGCTATAGGGCGAATATCACCGCGCAAGCCGGTAGAATTTCCTTTACTAATAGTTTCCAGAATAATTCAATCACAAACCTTTAACTTTACACGAAACTACTACAAGATACTTCAAAACCGAACTACGACAATCATAATATCCAATACACTTATTATTATTGACAGATCAATAGTAGAACACATGTTGCTTTGCGCATTAAGTCAAAGACATCCCACCGCAATTAACTTTCCAGGCGTAAATATGTGTGAAAAAGATAGAAATAATCTTGATTGATCGGATTTTTTTTTACAAACAGCTGATAGGAAATCGAGTTATAACCAACAAAAATAGGTGTTCGTCAAATGTCAAATACCGTAAACTGCATCTAGTTTCTTCTTTTAAATTTCAACAATATTTCAAAGGAATAGCAACATTTGAGAGATGTTATTCAAAGTGATCGTCAAAAACTTCACTCTTATTTATTACCAGAGACAGCGTGAGTTGTCAAAATTGAGGTAGGTTGGAGGTTAAATCCATAATAATATGATGAATTACCAAAATAAATAGGATAAAATGCTTGCAGAATCACACATTTTTATATTATCAACGTCCAATAAACGTCATATCTGTGTGTCGACTTATGTAGAGATAGTTTACAATAAATTGATATCCTCTTCAACCAAACTCAGATTCCCTTGTATTGCAATGTCATAACTCGGAAATTAAACAATTTAGCTTCATGAAATATAAAATCCATCAGTATCATTGCTTTTGTTATCTGCATTTTATTTCACACATTGATAAATGACTTTATTTAGGATAACAGTAGATCCTCTATTTTTTCAGTAAATATGGCACCATGTTCACAGCAGGGTTTTCCCTCTTCTCCATCTCTAAACCATTAATCGACTCTAGCTGTTTCATGGCAGAACCAGTGAGTTCAATAGAACACCTTACCAAAACCAAAGATGACATGAAAACGAAAGTTGAACTATTGATCCTCAGAGTGCAAGCAGACTTTTGCAGAGCTCTCGAGAAAGAAGAGGAATCAGGTGCCAAATTCGTCATAGACAAATGGCATAGGAAAGAGGGCGGTGGAGGGATAACTTGCATAATGCAAGACGGGAAAGTATTCGAGAAAGCAGGTGTGAACATCTCGGTCATTTCTGGGATGCTGCCCCAGGCAGCCATAGCTCGGATGAGGTCTCAGGGCAAGAAATTGAGCGATGGGGATTTGCCTTTTTTTGCAGCGGGTATTAGCTCCGTGATACATCCGAGGAATCCCTTGGTTCCTACTATTCATTTCAACTATAGGTATTTCGAGGTCAGGGATGGGGATACCGTCCATTGGTGGTTTGGGGGCGGTACTGATTTGACACCGTATTATTTGAACGTAGCTGATGCAGTTCATTTTCATACTGTACTTAAGGAAACCTTAGATAAGCATGATAAGCAGTATTATCCTAAGTATAAGAAGTGGTGCGATGATTATTTTTATATCCCGCATAGATATGAGACTAGAGGCATCGGGGGAATTTTCTTCGATGACCTGGATACACCCAGTCAGGATAAATGCTTTGAGTTTGTATCCGATTGTGCTGATGCTGTAAAGTATTCCTATATTCCACTAGGTAAAAACAATTTAAATAACCGTATTTTTCAAAAAAAAAATTTTAAATACATTTTAACTTCATGAAGATTTTATGAATACCATTAACTTATCGTATTTTTGATTGTTTCACTGTATTCATTATTTTCTTTTTGGCACTCTTGTTACTGGTAACAGAGTGCTTATCAATTTGCCCAAACGTCCGAATTTTAGTCTGAAAATGGTCTCAAACGATTTGGTTCGACTCACTGACCAAGAATCCGTGGTTGAAATCGATTCTGTCCGCCCGTTAACACGATAACTCTCGCAACTCTCTCAATTTTTTCAAGATGCAGTTTCATCATAAGAATCCATTGATATCATTTTCAACTCTAACAAGCTAATACTTTTGGGGATATGATTTTTTAAAATTTCAATAATACATCGTACTTCTATGTTATCACAGTTTGCGAATTCTATCTGACTGTGTTCACTGTTCATACATATAATCTTATCTACCTATGACAGATATGTCAAATATAATGATTTCTGTTCTAACAAAGTATGATTGAATGCAAAATGAACAATTATAGGATATTATAATTACCCCTAACCTATATGCCCTTGGATAATCCATATGATGATGAAAATATATTCAGAATATCTTCAGTGAAAACAAAACCGGAATATTGGCTAAATTTCAATATACAGGGTGAGTCTTTGACCACTGCATCAATTTTAACCAAAGATTCCTCTCATCAAATGAAACACTTCTTTCATTTAACATTTTTCGAAATTCAGCTCAGGTAAACAGATACAGGCTGTTGAAATTTTGAAAAAAAATCAGTTTTTATTTTGTAGCTTTGACATCCTTTTTTCGAATAAAATGAATGTTGGCGTAAAGTTTCCTATAACTATGATACATATTTTCCAAATATTAGTTATTTTCTACTTCTACTGGTTTTCTAGTTATGGACTCGTGGATTCATAAAACTAAACGAAATTAGCATAAAGAAAGCATATAAAGTTTTTCTTGAGTCATTTCAAGAATATTCCATCGTTTTAGAACATTATATTATTCTTCATCATTTCTCCTTAAACGCACCGTTTTCGAGATATTCTTCATTGAATGTTTTAAAATGGAAAACTCCAGAAATTTCACTACTTTTATGGATCCGTCCCTGAGCGTTGGAATCGCGAATCAAGCTGTAAACCACGTTACCATGCCTTATTCTCGTCCGCCAACAATGACATAGATAATTTATATGCGGGAGTGTATTAGCACATTGTGAAATCTTTAAACGCTTGTAACTTTTTACTAGAGCCGAATCTGGAAAAATGGTAAATGAAAAAAGTGTTTCATTTGATGACAGGAATCTTTGGTTAAAATTAATGCAGTGGTCAAAGACTCACCCTGTATATAATATAATTTTCAGAGGAGATTTGAGGAATCAATATCTTGGATAAGTTCGTTATTTAGTTTTCATTTCAGTTGTATTATAAAAATACATTGATATCATTCCCAACTCTGAGAAACCAATAATTTCGGAGATGAATTATCAAACTTTGAACAAGAGCGCCAAAGCTCCTGTCCACAAGGCTTTTTTTCACCTTTTTTCTTCAATCACCCTTCAGTTAGTACATGCAATGGATTCAAATTTGAAATATTAAAAAATATAAATAGAAGTAAAACAAACCAAAATTAACACAAGTACAAAAATCGAAAAATATCAGACATAAAAAATTAGGGCAGTTCGGACGACAACTGGCATATTCAGCGTGGTATGGCCGTAAATTATGATTTAGTTGAACAAATAAATGCAAAATAGAGGTGGAAAATGTATTTTCATCGGAAATCATTAATAAAGAAGCTATTAAATATCGTTGGATGCAAATTTTCAGCATATTTGAACAAATGCACCGATTACATTTGTTATGTCATGACTTGTTTAATTTAATTATTTAATTTATTTTAAATTGTTGAAAAACGTGTTCTATAACTTTTTATTCTCATAACAAGTTTTTAAAAAATTTGTAGTATTGCAATCAATAATTTACCAATTTCTTAAAAAAAAATTATTTTTTCCGTGTTCCAAGTTGCCGAAACTATAGACAGAAAATCATTAAAGGACTACATTAGATTTGACTGACGTATTTTCTATGTAGTCTGCTCCTGGTCAATGATTGGATCTATTTTCAGTTCAAAGACATAAACATGCGAGTTATGGTGAACAGGAGAGAGATTGGCAGTTGTTAAGAAGAGGACGTTACGTTGAATTCAATCTAATTTATGACAGAGGCACCAAGTTTGGTCTACTGACCCCTGGAGCAAGATACGAGAGTATCTTGATGTCTCTACCCCTGACAGCAGTGAGTTGAATCATTTCTACCCAAGTCGGTTGTTTTAATTTTGTTGTTTTTTATTTTATTATACTTCGTTGGTAAAAGTTGTATAAATTTATCAAATGGTAAGGCAATTTCTTGACAGGATGTGGAGCAATGTTGTGAGTGTGAATTTGAAGTGAAGTTTTTCGAAATACAGGCAGTTTTTTAAAGTAGTATGTGGAGGACACGTGTGGTCAAAAAAATTTCACACATATTGGTCATTCTTTCTTTCATTTTGTTTCGATAAATTTATCTGAACTATTGATTTGTCATCAGTATCATCAATGATATTTTATAAATATTTTATTCTGCGTCCTGTTTAAAACGAGCTTCACCTTCGAAAAATCGCTGTATTTCCGAATGTAACAATTTTTTTTTCAGAAATGGGAATACATGCATCAACCAGGACCAGACACTCCAGAAGGAGAATTATTAGCAGTTTTAAGGAAACCAAAGGAATGGGCAGTGAATTCATAGAAGATGTACAATTGTTTGTTTTTGTTGAAACAATTTATTTTAAATAAAAAAAAATATATGCATATTTACATGGTTTATCTTTGCAACAACATCAAAGCCAATTCCTCCGTTTCATTCACTGTTAAATCGGAGGTCAATTCTTTCATTTTATCCTTCTTTTTATGTTTCTTCTTAGTTTCATTTGATTCATTGATATGATTCTTCTTTTTGTGTTTTTTCTCAGGTGTTTCATTCGATTCTTCTAGCTTTATTTTCTTCTTATGTGTTTCATCAGATTCATCCAGTTTTCTTTTCTTCTTTTTGGCTCCGAGTATGCTGAAAAAATTGAATGTCAAGTTTCACAACAATATTGCCTATTAAAATATTTCTGAAGTTTTTACACTTTGGTGTCATTCGTTTTGAGCAGAGAAAGGGATCAAACGATTGAAAATATATTTTGCCAATATTTCCATAACTAAAGATCCAGTCTAGTTGAAAATTGGTATTCAGGTTAGGCCTATGGTTTATACTGATTATTACATGGGGCCCCCGATTCCTCGGTAATAAATTCAAAATTAACCACTTACTTTGACTCCTCCTCGCTTTCAATTTTAACATCTTCATTCAGATCATCTTCAAGAATTTCTTCATCACTTCTATCCACATCGCTACCGTAAACTTTGTCAGGATCAGGAAGCCAAGATAAATCCACGTCATTGTCTGATTCACTGTCTCCAAAGTCATCTATCTCGCCTTCCTTTTCTTTCTTCTTCTGCTCTTTCAATTTCCTCTTCTGTTCTTTATGTACAGCCTTTATTTTCTCCTTATATAATTGTTTATCCAATTGATCTTCTTCTTTAAATTGTGCCGCAAATTTATCTATACCATCTATTATTCCAGCTGTTGTTCCTTTACCGACCGGATCACCATCTTCATCAAATTTAATTTTTTTATTCGTGACGCTCTCTTGGTGCAACATTTTTTTAACTAGAGCCGCTCTTGTAGTCGGTTTTTTTTTAACTGCAACAACTTCGAAATCTTTAAGGATTACTTCTTCTGGTACCGGTATATCTTCCTCCTTTATATCAACCAACATTGATCCGAAATCATCAACATTAGTTTGTCTGTGTGTCTTCTTAAAATTGTTTCCTTTGTCTTTCAATTCATCAGAAGACTCTTCTCCATCATCGTCCGATTCAACTTTAACCTTAATATCCATTGGATTTCCATCGTTGTCGAATACGATTTTATTTGGATTTGTGGTCAAGGCCTTTTCTTTTTTCACCTCGCTTCCCTTTAAAAATCTCAAACGTGGAGTTATACTCAATCCTAACGACTGTGCAAAAGAATCGTAATCTAAATATTCGATATTGAATATGTCTCTTCGTTTTTTCATCATGTATATCGATTTTAAGTAAGTAACGAAAGCTCTTTTAGCGGTATATTGTAAGGCGGTGTCAACCAACACAAATGTTTCCATTTTTCGGAAAGGATTGTTAATTTTTGAGGGATCTATCCTGAAAAAAAAAAGTTGTATTCCACCAAATATTGGAATTCAAAAAATGAGGAAATTCCTTTCCCCTAATAGACCACATTAGTTAGGTTAGGCGGGAAATTTGAATTACGATCCATCCGTGGATCCGAGCACTGAATTCCCCATGCATTTCTTATGGACCTAAAATTTACGCGAATTTCTCGCCTGTTTTTAGATACTTTGGCTAATTTCTTAAGGTTTATTTTGGTTGAAATAGATTCTGTGAACCTTTCTCAACCATCTAGAATCAAGTTTTTATAACAAAATTGTATATTTCCAAAATAATTAATAAATATAAAAGTGTTCACCAAATTCGATTGACGTATGTCTTAGCTCACTCGAAATCAGTCAAAACTTATATTCTATGGTCAAAAATAATAACATAACCCCAAATCGGCCTTGTAATGACGCACAACAGAAGTCAATGAAGTCATCAACGGAAATCTTTCGAACTACACTGGTTTCAAATTTGATTTAAGAATAAATAGAAGTAGATTTTAATGTGGAAATAACATGAAAACATGCACTAATGATGAAGGTACCCAATACTTGATGTCTCTGTACTAACATTATCTTTTAAATAGGGTGGTTTCATCTCAAAGTTGAAATTCCGTGTTAAGAAATTTGAATATGGATCTCCCGCCAAGAGAATGATTATAACCTAACTAATGTGGTCTATTGCATGTTAATTGATCTTCACTTACTGTATTTTGTTGATAGGGATCTTCTTCTTCTCCAAATCTTCGAGCATCTTCAACTCGGAAGGCATCAAAAGGAGCAAACTCTCGCCCCCTTTGTGAAACCTAGCAGTCCTGCCGACCCTATGTATGTAAGTGTCTGCATCTTCGGGACAATCAACCTGCACGACCCAGTCCACCTCTGGAAAATCAAGCCCTCTTGCAACTATGTCAGTGGCAAACAATACGGCTGCAGATTTCCTCGAAAATTCTTCGTAAATTTTCATCCTTTTCATTTGATGCAATCTACCATATAATGCCATCAATGTAACTCCAGGTCTCATTCTAAAAGAAGACTGTTAAGTATCTAGAATAGTTTTAATTTCAATGAACACTTACTTTGAAAATATTTCAAAAATAAACTTCACTTGTTTGCATGTTGACAAGAATATTATGCACTTCTTATTCAAATGATTCTTGATGAAACTCCACAATACCGAAATTTTATCCTTTAATTCACAAACAACATAGCTTTGTTCCAGCCCGTCAGGTGTACTATGGATTTTATTTTCATGTACAGCAATATAAGAGGGATCCTTCAAATTGAGTCTGGCTAAATCCTTGACGGATTTAGTTTGGGTAGCTGAGAACAGAAGTGTTTGTCTAACCAACGGCAAATTCTCTATAATTGCATTCATGGTCGCTTTAAATCCCATATCAAGGCAACGGTCAGCTTCGTCTAGAATCAATATCTGAAAAATAAGTAACCATGTTATGAGTTCACTTCTTATAGCAACCTGTGACACATGATTTGTCGGTGTAAAAATGTATCTCTCATTACAAACCAAGAATATCCTTCATCAAAACAATGACAAACAAGTACAAACCTGTAAATTGGCCGCATCAAAAAGTTGATTTTCATCCATATGCTGCAACAACCTTCCTGGCGTACAAATAATGATATTACACTGATCCACCCTTTTCCTCTCAAACTTTAAATCTTTCCCCCCTATAATCAAGCCACAAGAGAAGTCGTGATTCACACCAATTTTTCTCAATGTTTCGAAGATCTGCAGTGCCAATTCTCTTGTAGGGGTTATTATTAAGGCTCCTAGTTTATCAAGATGGGTCCATTGTTTACAATATAATTTTTCCAACATTGGTATCAAAAATGCCAATGTTTTACCGGATCCTGTTTGGGCAGCACCGAGTATATCATTACCCTTAAGAGCTAGCATAATACTTTCTTTTTGGATTTCAGTTGGTATTTTGTAGCCAGCATCTTTCAGACCCTTCAACGTTTTGGAGCTCAAGGGAAAATCTTTGAATGATTTGATTTTGGATACATCGACCTAAAATTGCAAATATTGATATAAAATTATCAACTCCGGGTTAACAAGAAACAACTCCGTACTTAAATACGAAATTCCATAACTTATGAGAGAATGATACCCCCAAGTTGAACTCACCTTTTCGTTGTATTTTACTTGTAATTCTTGAATATATTCGATTTCAGGCTTTACTGGTTTTTGTTTGTTAGTGAAAATCTTCACTTTACTTTTCTTTTTCTGAGCATTTGCCATGATGAATGTTCACATACGACAATATCCTCAAATTACGAATCTTTGTGTATCTAATTCAGTAAAATTGTGTATTTGAAATCACTTGATCACAATCATAAATCACAACTGCAAAATTTGAGAAATTTTATACTGCAGTCTGCAGTTGACTAGGTTAGGTCATAGATACATAGATGTACATAGACAAAGATTTATCCATGCACGGTATGATGATATCTGTGGTATGATGGTGATGGTCTCATAATTCTTAAGTCGAATTTATGTGAATAACTAAAATATAATCATAACTAAAACATCTCAATATTCTCAATCATAACCGATCGGAACACTATCATAGCCCTGCCAGAAAAAATCTATTTCTCCATGACCCCTGCCGGTTATCTGTCAATGTTATCTGTGTCTGTGGTCAATGTTTGGACTTTTGTTTATTAATTGTCTGATAGTATTTCTTCGCTAAATAATTTTCAAAATAAAACAGAAAATGGGGGATTATATAGTGGTTACACCTGATTTCGTAAATTTACAAATTTCGACATCAAAAAATGATATATCGTTTTCCGAGAAACGATTTCCAAAAGGAATTACAGTTGCAGAACTTAAGGTAATTGTTTTTTCAATTATCATTGGCAAATCCCTATATTGCCCTTTAATTCCATAATATTTCAATAATTTGAACACATTAGAGTTTCCCTACTATAATTTTTCCAATAATCTTTGAATGACTTCAGAGGAACTTGTGAATATTTGCACAGATGCTGATTTCGAAGAATGACTCAGAATTAAGAATAGTTATGTTTCAGTCCAAATTAGAGCTGTTGACTGGAGGTAACTGCGCAACGATGCAGCTAGAAGTTTTTGATAAAGATGAGAAATCCGTCTGTAGACTCACAGATGACAACCAATTGTTGGGGGCATATCCTGTAGATTGCGGAATGAGATTACACGTAATAGATAAATTCTTGTTGAATAATGAATTGGAATCTGGAGACGTAGAAAAGTTTGAGTTGAGCGATGCACAGTACTCCAAAAAATCAGATACTGTCAGATCATTCCTGCAAAAAAATAAATTAGGTAAAGTCATATAATATAATTATACAGGTAATATATATTTTTGCTCAATGGTAGGTCAATATAATGAAGAGTATAAGCGTAAGAAGGATAAACTTGAAATAGAGGAAAAAACTCTAGCTGACAAGTTGGTTTGTGGTTCTAGATGTAAAATAACTATACAGAATACTTCACCCAGGCTGGGATCCATAAAGTATGTAGGTGAAGTAGATGGTTTACAAGGCTTGTGGGTAGGAATTCATTATGATGAACCCCTAGGAAAGCACAATGGAACGTGAGTATAACCCAGTATTATAATATTTTTTCTTAAAAATGTTATTTTCAGATGTAATGGAAAACAATATTTTGAATGTCCAGATAAATATGGAGCATTTATCAAACCACAGAATGTTGTAATGGGTGATTTTCCTGAAGAAGATTATGATCTGAATGAGGAGCTTTAATTTGTTGAAAAATCTGATATCTATTACAAAATTTGTGCATATTCCAAACTATTTGATGTTTCTATTGAATTAAGAATATTATGAAGTATGTCTTGCTTATTATTTATGTTAATTAAGCTATCCTATTCTGAATAAAGAACATTATTCAAAGGTATGTTTCACTGAAACAATCAATAAGGAAGAATAGGCGTGCGCAAAAGGTTCTATGACATGAATTTTCCAAGAGAAATCACAAAAGAACGAAACATAACCTCACATTTTTCGCAAAAATAAAGAAAGGTCAAAATACATTCGTCTTGGTTGAATAAAATGGCAAGAAACAATATACAAGTCTTGCTAGGCTTCGAAGATGAAGTCGTTACTGACAAAAATAAGCATTTAGTCAACTTTAGAACAAACAAAATTGGAGGAAAACCTGTTAGTATTCTTTAATGAAAATGAATTATTGTATATCTACTTTTATTTCATAATAAGCACCGTGGAAGTTTACCTGAATGAATCCACTAACTTGTTTCAGGATATTCCAAGTAACATTAAATGGGAAATCCCCAAATGTTCCCTGTGTCTGCTCCCAAAACCACTTGTGGTCCAAATTTATGCTCCCTTGGATAATTCAAGATATCACAGAACTCTTTACGTATTTGCATGCATTAACCCAAATTGCTGGAACCAAAGCGAAAGGCAAGAAAACCTACAGAAATTGGACATTGTTTTTTTTTTAATATAATATGAATCTGTTATTCTCTACAGCTGGACTTGTTTCCGTATTCAAACTCAAGAATCTATCCCTGACGAAAGTGCTCAGTTTGTTTCAAAAACTAATACTTTGAATTGGTGTAATGATGCTGAAGATTGGGGCGATGACAACAATGCTAATGAAAACGAGGAAAATGGAAATATAATTAGCTCTGAAAGGATATCAGATGAGGACGATGAAAGTTACAGTTTCGATGATTCTGTTAGGTCTGTTTTTGAAAACCTTACTGTGGATGATAGGAATGCCAATGTTGGTGCGCAAGGTAAGTATTTCATTATATATTATGCAAATAAAATTAATTTTATTGTGAATATCCAACTCAAGAATATTCGACAGTATTTAATTTCATCAACGATTAGTTACATTTTTCAACATAAATATTTATTGAAATGATCAGGAATTATAGTCATAGTGCGATGTTTCTGCCTAGGCAAACTAATGTCAATTGAATCACAGATTATGGGAATACAAAACAGTAATAATTTGTATTAATCATACAGTAACAATAAAACAATAATTGAGTTCAACAACAAATCTTTGCAAGGATTACATGAAACTTAGTTTCATTACAATTGATTCTATCTCATAGGACCACCCTTAAACAAGTGCTGCTGTATATTTGGTCATCTCTAAGAACAAAAATGAAACTTAAAATATAATATTAACAAATATGAGTTTCCATTATCATGATCGCAGTATCAATGAGAAAGTGTTCGTTCCAATAGTTGCAAGATCAGATTATCAGGGTAACTAACTTCATCAAGATTATTTTGAGAACTTAAACTCAATTTTTCTGTGCAGAAATCAAAAAATACGACACATTTTCGTATATAACAAAAGTCAGCATAGTAGCAGGTACCACTCTTAGTAAATTTGTCCCCAGCCCCTTATAAAAACCCTTCCAACCCTCATTTTTCCAAGTTTCACTTATGCAATGTATGTTTCCTTTGTACGTGTAAAACTGATTCTGCAATCTCGCTCTCACTACTTGATAAGGATAGGTGATAAAAGCTGCAGCAACCTTTGATACTGCTGCAAAAGTGAGATATTCCACAACACCAAGTTTTGTTGTGATAGGCATATCATTATGCTTGTTATAAGCATTCTTCATTTCCTCGTACACCATGAATTGAATGGCTCCATGTGATACCCCCAACAAACCAGGAAGTAAACCGCGATACCAGCCACGTAGTCCTTCGGCCTTGTATAATTTCACTAAAGTATCGATCATCCCACTGTATTGTTCTCTCTTGGATGTGTTACTACTTTGTAGGCATAATCTTGTTTTACATACCCAAATCGGATTGGTTAGAAGCGCTGTTACAGTACCTGCTTGAGTCGCTGCTATCAGGTGTTGTCCAGGATTTAAGGGACTGTTGATATCGCCATCCTGTTTAAGAGCTTTCAAAGCATTGTAGAAATAAAAATATAGACCCCAGGAAGCCCCAGCACCTATAGTACTAGGTAAAGCACCTCTGTACAAACCGGCTATTCCTTCATGTTTGAATATGGTTGTTATACCATTTATTATGCCTTTATATTTTGTATCGTAGTGTAATCCATCGCTGACTTCAAATCTTATTTTGAGTAAATCCAAAGGATGTAATATCAAAGTAGAAAATACACCACCACTAATTCCTGCTATAAGATGTTGATATTTGATATACTCCATAAATAATATATTGTAATTGCTTGAATGTGAACTACATTCAACGTTTGTCGTCATTTGAGTTGTCATTGCATTTCTATAAATTCGAAAACATGAAAATTTTCCTCATAGCCAAAAAACGTTGAAGAAATTTATTTTAGGTTATGATATTGAACATAGAGCAATTAAATCGTTTCCATTTTTGAGCATTATATTTCATTGAGTCATTGAGATATAATAGGTTTGTTCCTACAGCGACCGAAACTACTCAATATAAATCTTCCACTGATGTTATTTTAAAATATTAAAAAAATTGAGCCTGGAAAGAATTGCGTTTCCAAATGAATGACGGTACTTCCAGTCTTTGCTCAGACCATAGAGTGTCATCATGCTAGTTTCAAACATTTGGATATATAGGGGTCATCCAAAAATTCATTAGCCAATTCAACTTTTTTTTTAGGAGGCGCTGTTGGCAGACAGAATTCTCCAGGAGCTTCAGCAGAAATAGAAGGAGACGAGGGAGAAATTATTACGATAGATAGTCCAGTTATGCCCCAAAGGAATATCAGAGCCTTATTTAATGAAACTGTACCATTACCTGCAGAAATATGCAGCGGTGGAAGTAATGTTAGAAAATGTACCTCTTTGTATTTTGCTTCGTTCTTCATGAACGTCTGGGAAGAATCGAACAACTCCCCAAGATTAAATGATATGCATGTTAAGGAACTTCTGCAGGATTACCAACTTAAAGAGGATTTCAATGGAATGAGCATCGAAAATGACGATAGAAGACAGGGGGAAGGACATGAAAATTATGAGAAAAGCGTACCTGCTCATGGAGATAAGATGTTCCATTATTTTCTTTCTAGAATGCAAAGAAACCCGGGTCAAATTTTGAGGTGAGCAAATCCATTTGTAAAAACTCTATGCTTCAACTGTCCTGTTGTGATTCTTTAGGCCACACCTACCTTTCTTTAAATAGGTCTCAGGCAGTGAAGATCCATTAGATGAACAGAGAATTTAGTATTTTCCCTTGATTACAAAAAACAATGAAATCAGAATTCAGAAAAGCCAAAACTAAACATATTATAAACAATTTTTTTTATTACATCTTCCCGACATATGCATTTCCAGATATAGCCGGGACGCTGAAGGCCCCCTTTTACTGCAGCCTCAACAGGAAATTGTAACGAAATGCCCTTATTGCCAAGAGGAAAGGATATTTGAATTCCAAGTACTGTCTACCATCATACCTAAACTCAGATTAGTGGTTGATCACAAACCTTGTAGTCGTTTAGAATTTGGCGCAGCTCTAATCTACACTTGTAGAAATAGTTGTTGGTCTTCCGATAATGAACTGAGACAGGAGACTGTTATAGTTCAGAAAGAGAAGTATTAGGTTCCCGTTTGGACTGTGAGATTGTTCTGAGAAATTAATTTTCTAACCGTGATAAAGATGATTCCATAACTATAGTTGACTTTATTATCAAGCTGATACAATGGTAATAAAACATACTTTGAGAATTAGATTGTGGATTTAGTCCAAAAATTTTTTTTAAAGAGTGTTACAACAAGAGAATGTTTATGGTAATTGATGGAAAAGATTACATTCCAGATATATTATTATCCAATAATAACATTCCTGTCACATGTGATGTGTGGTGAAAAGCACCGTCATGTTGAAACCACATGTTACTATCTATTTGGGACGAAACAGATCATGTAATTCTCCTATGGACTAATCTCTTATTATAACACCCTTTAATTTTGCTGAGTACCACATTGCCATAGAAATACACTATATAATCTGCTAGTATTCAAAATTAGTCAATATTACCTTCTTGAATTTAAAGTTAAGTTAATTTAAAGTTTTATAACTTTGATTTGTTGCATATTCTTAAGTGTTTATTTTGGAGGATCAATTCTTATTTATAATTATATTATCAGGAAGAAATCTAGTCATTAGTTTTTAGATACTTTCATAGTTTAAGTCGTAAGAATCAAGTCTGTATGGTAGTTTACCTAAAAAAATTACACTCGATTGAATCTAGTGAATAAATTCTTTCGTCCATGTAAGTTAGTTTGTATCAAATTCCATTCTAAACGAATTTAATCCAACAAAATTGGGTAATTTCTTCGAGTCTATAATAAATGTTAGAAATAACGTAACATTTTAAATTTTGACATAACATGAAATACTCATATATCGACATTTATTAATATGCAAAGTTCCGTCGAATATTTTGTCAATTTACCGTAGTTGTAATGAAGAAGTGTACGAGCTATATTATATTATAGAATTAAATTCTTCCCATATATCGATAGTTTCAATTACAAAATGGATTTAATCGAAATCTAGATAAGAATGAATGAAAATTTATTCATTAATACACCCTCAAGAATTTCATATCAACATTATATACATTATTATTGGCAGTATGGCGTTGTCTATTTGATCCGTTTTTGCTTCGATGAAAGATGTTATTACGACTGCTATCGTTATCCTTAGGATGCAAACCTGATCCATATTAGCGATGAATCCTGGATAAAAAATAATGTTGTACACTTAATTGGTTAATCTCCCATTTTTTTCATAACACATGCTACAGTTGCCAAATCACCTTAAAATCTCCGAATTTATTGTCACATGGTTCTCAACTAATCTGATGGTTTAAATCCCGTTTTTTATTTAGTCAATTTTAATAATTTGTAGCTGTGACAATTCTTGAATTTCACATAATAACTATCAACAAAATAATTCTAAAGATTTTCATTAAGCGTCTGACGAAGGAGTCTGATATACAGGGTGTCCCAAAAATACCACGCGAAAGTGACACTGGAGATAGATTGGCATTAGGTCTATCAGATAGCATCAACATGACCTCAGTAAAAGTCCGCTGGTTTTCGAGATATCACCACTGTTGCGTCCCATGACTTCACATGTTGGGAAGCGCTCATTTGTATTTCTAAACAAAGCAGCTCGCTTGAAAACTTAAAAGTTTTGGGTTAACTGGTTTATTTTTGCATGGGTGGTCTCACCCTTGAAATTAATATTTTCCACGGAAAGATAATTGCAAGTAAAATATCTTGTAATACTTCAACCCTTGTAGAAGTATTTATGACCTATTTCCTGTGAAATATTGATAAAATGCATACAACAACTAACACATTGCCAGAGCTGTGAGTCCTTTGTCTAGATTCTAACCCATACAAAAATCTAGAATTTTCCGATTAGATCGCCACGGCTTTGGCTATTCTCTAAATCGAGGGCGTAGATTCCGAATCTGTAATTAGTTTTTCCGTATCTCGATTAATTTTGGTAATATGGCGAAAAATCCGACTGATTAGTCCATTTTCCGGAGGTAGAGCCAGAAATTGCGACTTTCTTCGTCATTGCTCCGAAACTAATCGAGATTCGGAAAATCTAATTACAGATTCGTGATCTGCGTACCCGATTTAGTGAATAACCATAGCCGCGTCGACCTAATCGGAAAATTGTAGATTTTTGTATGTGTTGGATACTAGAGAAAACTTTTTGGCGTTTGACGGATTTGCTCATTACCTAATATTTTCCGAACGGATAGAGATACAAAAAAAATAGATACATAAATCTAAACGTCGTCCACCGACCAATCATCGGGCAAAATTTGGATATCGAGATGTGAAAATCTTAGATTTCGGACGGGAAAGAAGAATTTTCCTTCGATTCCGGGTCACAAATATTACTAAGTGCCGAACCAAAAAATTTTTTTCATGGTATATCGATAAGGAGCTCGTGTCTAATTAAATCGAGGTCGCTGATCACGAATATGTAATTAGTTTTTCCCTAAGTGGCGTACTTTGGGAAAATTTGCACTTAAAGTGAAAAAATTGACGAAAATAGGTCAATTTTGGAACTTTCCACCGCCCAAAAAAATCGGAGTAGGGTGTTGCTGATTTTTTATGTCATATTTGGACCCTTTATCTATCGAATCATCCGAACAATAAATGTCCAGGTCGTACGCTTCGGAAATTATGATTTTTTTTCCCGAGGGTCTATTTTTCGGAAAATTCTTTCCGCGATATTTCCTCGGAAAATTTTTGTAATAAATATCTGATGGTAGATTCGGAATCTACGGCCCCGAATCTATACGAATAAGTACCCGTTTCATAGTTTTGCGTCAAAAAATTTTTCTCGAAAAATGGGATTTTTTTAAGGCTAATGTATTAAAAAATTGCCAAAATTCGACCGGTCTCCGATTTCGATGCAAATTTCGTTATTTATTAATTCGGGACCGTAGATTACGAAAATATGATCGGATTTTTCATTAGAGAATTTTCCGCGGAAATACCGCGAAATGAATTTTCCGAAAAACAGACCCTTGGGAAAAAAATCATAATTTCCGAATAGTACGGCCTGGAAATTTTCTGTTTGAATTATTCAGTAGATAAAGGATCCATATATGAGGGCAAAAATCAACAACACCTTACTCCGATTTTTTTGGGCGGTGTGAACTTCCAAAATTGACCTATTTTCGTCCATTTTTTCACTCTAAGTGAAAATTTTCCCAAAGTACGCCACTTAGGGAAAAACTAATTGCATATTCGTGATCAGCGACCTCGATTTAACTAGACACGAGGTCCGTATCGATATACCATGAAAAAAATTTTTTGGGTCGGCACTTAGAAATATTTTTGACCCGGAATCGAAGGAAAATTCTTCATTCCCGTCCGAAATCTATGATTTTCACATCTCGATATCCCCGATATTTTCCCCGATGATTGGTCGGTGGACGACGTTTAGATTTATGTATCTATTTCCTCTGTAACTCTATCCGTTCGGAAAATATTAGGAAATGAGTAAAGCCAAAAAGTTTTCTCTAGTATCTAACCCAGGGGTCACCAATTAGTTTCATTGGAGGTCCGTTCACAAAATCTGTATATCTGTCGCGGGTCGTTGATAGCATTATGATGGCATAAGAATTTGACTGCAGTTAATCTAAATCCAATATCTTTAATTAGTAAATAAAACGAAAAGTTATCTGAATTTTTTTAATCAAGAATACATGTTTTCTGGAAAAATGGTCCGCAAAAAAAAGGTTCGCGATCCGCATCCGGACCGCGGTCCGCCATTTGGTGACCCCTGGTCTAGACTATTCGAAGACCCCTAGTCTGTGAAAGTCGGACCGGTTTCCATGTTACAAAACAATGAATGTGGGAGCGAGATAGCCGATAAGGGTTTTGGTTTTTTTTAATAAGTAGCAATTCTGGTTCTGATTAAAAAAAATTGGTAGTGTTGTATCATTTTGAAAAGGGCATGAAATGGACCAGTTTTTGCGATTATTTGTCAATTCAGTCTGATATAATTTTTTTTCACAGCAGTCAGTCAAACTTAAGTTAACGTTTTAACTTCGGCATAAAATACAACAAGTTAGACATTTTTTGAAGAATTTTGTTCTAGTTGTCGGTGAGGTTATTACTTCATTGTTTAAAGCAACTATTCAGGATAGCCTAGGTAAAAAAAAACATGAGTTTGAAGTAATTTCTAGCAATGCTAGGCGATAAAAGACCGAAAACTGGAGATTTTTAAAATATACACAAAAGTGGTGATATCTCGAAAACCAGCGGACTTTTACTGAGGTCATGTTGATGCTATCTGATAGACCTAATACCAATCTCCAGTGTCACTTTCGCGTGGTATTTTTGGGACACCCTGTAGACTCTGAAACGTTACGATATAGTTGTTTCTTCAACACTGTTCAATTGATTGCTTCTGACAAATATCTCGTGTTTCTTACGCAGAAGCAAATCAAAAAATAATTAATTTTTATTTTATAGATATTTTTCAGAGTTTGGGAGAGAAAACCCAGAAAAAATCTTTCAATAATTTAAAATTTGTGTTGTAAAATAATTTTTTTTTTTACTCAGAAACCACCACGTCGATTTTGCCCAATAACGAACATAACCGAAATATTTATCTCCCAAACCTACTCTGAAAATTTCAACTGTCTAGCTCATTCCGTTCGATAGTTATCGTGTTAACGGCGGGACAAAATCGATTTTGATCATGGATTCTTGATCAGTGAGTCGAACCAAATCGTTTAAGACCATTTTCAGCCAAAAATTCGAAAATTACAGACATTTGGGCAAATTGATAAGCACTCTATTCCGAGGAACAAGGGCGCCAAAAATAAATCAACTTACCTACTTCGTACAAAACAAATATCGTCAATAATTGCGATATAATTGAAGCGATAGTCCCTTCAATAGTTTTCTTCGATTCTACAATAACAACAGAAGATTTGATGAATCTAAAGAGAACGAAACAATTTCTGATAAATTATCAATTACCATGGTAAAAATGTTTGCCGTATTTGGATCCAAAGACACTGGCAACGGTATCCCCTATACCAACAGACAATACACCACTTAACAGTGGTAGGATGTTGAAGTATGCAGAATCTGTAAGGTCACAAGGTGCGGGGTGTATCCATATGGGTGAAGTAAATCCGGTTAGAAGATAAATCGGTGTTACGGCAAGCACTCCTGCATCCTTTTCATCGCTGAGTGCATTGAAGCTATTTTGTAGTATGCCATCCAATGGGGGTACTTTGAAATTACGTAAAATCTGTTGTAAATAGGAGATAAGATTATGAGTTATGAGTAAATAATCTGAATATTCTTTTTTTGTCCAGGAAGTGTTAATTTTGACCGGAATGAAAAGCATGGATTACCTCGAGTAGGAAAAATATTCCAAGCAACATCCCACTGCCGAGGTATAGAAGATTGCACTTGTACATAAATCCGGGTATATAAACTGCTACTGCAAGAATGTGAAAGATTTTTCTTTCTGCCGATGAAGCATTTCCAGCCATATTTTTATGTCTGATCACAGCCAACGCTGCTGAACAACTACATATTACCCAATATAACACCATTCTAATCTGGAATAGTATATATCAGAATAGATCCACTACAAGTAGGGGAAAACCAGTGTGTTTAAGATTCAAAATTGTTCTAACATCGAATCTAAAACGTTGGTTTTCAAGAAATCCCAATCCTTGAGTGATAAAATGGAATAGTTTTTCCTACCGTTGCGAGATCCTCTACCAGTGAGTTCAATACCCACAGGATGGGGCTCCTTCTTAAAAAAACATGTAATGGCAGAAGAAAGGTCGTTAATAAAATAATAAATCCCCAGAAGTAAACAGGAACTCCTTTGACATTGAAAAAATATAAAAATCCTCCTAGTACCATAATTCCAAAGAGTTCCATCTGAAAATTACATCGAATAGTAAATTTTGTATTTCATGAAGAAGTGCAAAGATTCCTATTTTACCTGGATTATGACAGTAGATGATTGTCCAGTTTTTACGATTGGTTCTTCAATTGAATAATAAAAATGTGGAATTGTTGTATACAATAATATTATCACTGCTTGAGCTGTTAAACCAGCTTCTCCTAAAGTGAATGATTTTGGAAACATTTTGAGCACCATTAAATACACTCTACTATACATAATTGTACAAAAAAATCCACTATAAATCGCAAATATAATATCTACAAAAAAAGTGTAATCACTTTGTTGAAGTTTTATCGTTCAGTTTACAATTACCTTCCTTTTGATAGAAAAATAGAACTGATATTGGAATGCATATCCACAATCTAAAAACTCTGACAAATTTCCCATTCTGGAACTCTCTTAGTATACATATATTAGTGAAAGTTATGCCAATTGATAATATCGTTAGAAGCTTGTACGTATCAGTCAAAACTACATATTGCTTTGCTGCAGAAATTAAGAGAGCAGTAGGTAAAAGAAATAAAATCCATATTCCATTGCTTGCTATTGGTCTGAAAAATCGTTTTTAAACTGTGTTGAATTCAAGTAAGGGGTAATCTTACCGCACTTCGACGTTCAAATTTTTTTCAATACAAAATATATCGAAATTTTCGAAGAATGGATTAATTAACTTATTCATATCAGTAATGCTTGCTGCTTCTTATAAAATAAGGAAAGATTTCAAAAAAATGTGCCCTTTCGTATCGCACAAAGATCGACTCATCATAAATCATATCATTCAAATTCGTTATCGTATCCTATTTGTTACGTTACGACTTCCAATCCAACCAATTTCTAATTTTCCATGAAAAATTCCAATCATCCAATCCAAGATTTCCAGATTTCAAAAATTGAGGTTAAGTGGTTAAGCCACAGAACATCATAAAATATAAAAAAGCATAGAAGATACTATCTTTATTCTATCTATTTATGTGCTAGGCAATTAAAAATTCTATATATCAGAGACTATTCGCCCGACATCACTGAAATTTTGAGAGATCCTTCAAAACCTAACTCTACTACCAATTTCCAATTTTCAACACGATCGGATCTATATTGTTGGAGATTTGAGCAGCCTTGTGCGAGTTCAGTAGCTGGATGGGCGACCGTTCCCTCGATAACTTTTTAACGAAAAGAGATAGGGACTTGCAATTTTCAGTTTTGATAGGAGGTTGCGCATCCGAATGGGAGAGTTCGTTGTCGGGCATAATCTGCCCAATGGTTTCGGCGTTATCCCCTTCTGGAATATTATTTTCTCTATAACTCAAAAAATATACATCCTATCGAATTGAAGCTTGGAAACTGGTTGTAGAATATCGACATGAAGACGTGTGTGAAATTTTGTGAGGACCGTACCACTAGAAAATTAAAAAAAAATTACGAACAAATATATTATGTATCTCACGATAACTTGAAAACGGAAAGAGATAGCGACTTGTAATTTTCGGGGAACGTTGCGCATCCGAATGCGACATTTAAGTTCGCTAATAAGCATAATCGTCCAAATTGTTTTGGAGTTATAATCATCTGAAATTTTGTTGTTATTTCCTCTATAAATTCATAGTAGGGTGTCCAATAGAGGTGACTAGACAATAGAACATACGCGCAAAACCTCCTGACTTTAACCAATTTTTACAATTTCCTTTTTTTGGTGGTGAGTTTTTTTTACTCGATTCGCTGACAAAAAGAAAACACAGGAGAGAAGAAGGCAGTAGGATAGACAATTTACTATAGGATTTGATGAGGAATGAGGATGAAATAGTAGGTATTTACTTAATTCATAATTATATTATCAAGAAACATATATCAGAATAAAAATTCAATAGAAATTCACTGCACAGTTTACCATACTATTCAGCAAATCAAATATTTAGTCATGGGAAATGAGGAAACGTGATATATATCATCTGCGATTGTAATGAATATTAGGACTATAACTATACGAGGGGTATTGAAAATAGTATATTCTAAATCTAAAACAAGTTGCAGAATGGGCTCCTATTCGAACACGAATGCGAAATTCGAAAACGCGAGCAACGAAGGAGCGAGTTTTCGAACGCATGAGTGTTGGAATTGCCTCCTGCAACGAATATTATACGATAGTTTCTCTATTTCAGGCAAGTGTTGTAAAATACTGTTGGAATTTTATGAAAAATTAGGATTATAGGTACATCCTAGTGACTTTTTATTGTATCTTGGCAGTTGGTGTAACTGCTACGAAAGTTGACAGATCACGGAATTTGGATTGTACGTAGAGATTTAAGAGTTTCAAAATTAGCAAGAAGGAAATCTCTAGTACCTTATTTTTCGATGAAAATAAAACTTTTCCTCTCAACAATTATTTATATATCCAGATTATATTCTATTGACAATAATTGAGTGTTGAAATTTGTTAGGATCGACTGTCAGTGCTGACTACCACAAAACGAAAAATATAACTAGAAACAATGCGGGAATGAGTACATTACAGCACTGTTTTTAGTGCTGGAATGAACTCATTACGATACTGAAATAGAGAATAGTATATTCTAAAACAAGTTGCAGAATGGGCTCCTATTCAAACACGAATAATGCTAAATTCGAAAACGAGCGAGTTGTCGAACGCATGAGTGTTGGAATTGTCTTCTGCAACGAGTATTAGACGATATTTTCTCTATTTCAGACAAGTTTTGTAAATACTGTTGAAATTCAATGAAAAATTCGGATTATACATCCTAGTGACTTTTGCATTGTATCTTGGTAGTTGGTGTGACTGTTACGAAAGTTGACAGATTAAGGAATTTGAATTTGAAACGTACGTAGGGCATGGAGATCAAATTTAAAACAGTTTGCTAATAGCATGAATTATTCAAAATTAACAAGAAGGATATCTCTAGTACCCTATTTTTTAAGTAAAATAAAACTTTTCCTCAACAATTATTTCACTATATCTAGATTATATTGTATTGTCAATTGACGTGTGTTGAAATTTGATAGGATCGAATGTCAGTGCTGACTAACTCAAAACGAAAAATATAACTAGAAACAATGCGGGAATGAGTTCGTTCCAGCATTGTTTTCAGTGCTGGAATGGACTCATAACGATACTGAAATAGAGAAAAATAATTACTAAATTTTTAGCTTTTCAGGAAGTTTTATTGAAATTATCAACCTCAAGTGTCACAGACTTATAGAAAGTAGTCTGTGATAGTATAATTCTACATATTTTCACATTCCTAACTCACACAAATTAGAATTTCATGGACAGTTTAATTATTTGATGCGATTTTCGAAATGTAGGCACGTAGGTAATTCGAATCATAAAACTGATGACTCAGGAAGTTGATTTTTGACCTGGTCGCTTCCGAAGGTATTTATCGTATGGAGATAATGAATCAAAATATATTTGCCGACTTCTATAAGAATAAGAGATAATGGAGAACACCGGTTGAATTTTTTTCTTCACGAAATGAATCAGAGAGGAATTATTTAAAATATGTTGTAATGACGGTGAGGTAGCGGCTATCCATTATCGGTAAATAAATATAATGATAAGATTATAGTTTCTAATTATCGTCACCTCATCCGAAATCCCGCAACGAGTTTGGGTGTCGAGGTGTGAGGGGCCCTAGGCCCGATTTTATTGAAATGTTAGCGCGGATTGTCCGACAGGCTTTGTTCGTGTTGATTATTCTTTCGTTCATTGTTTGTGACGATGAACCGGTACCCGCTGCAAGAAGTGAGTTGAAAACACATATTTTGGATATTTTACGCAAAAGTTTACTATTTGTATGGATATCCGCTGTTTTTTTGCCAAATATCAGTAATTTTCGATTTTTTTTGCCGAAAATGGCCTCATAAACCATTCTGCCACGATAACTTGAGAACGGAAAAAGATAGTGACTTGAAATTTTCAGGGTAGTGGGCGTAACCACGACGTAAATACGACGGACAAGTTCGTTAATGGGTATAATCGGCCCAACGGTTTCCGAGTAATCATTTTGTCATCAACCAATACACATCCGATAGAAATGAAACTTCGTAACTAGTTGTAGAATACCAATACGAAGACGTTTGTGCAATTTTGTGAGAATCGTATCACTAGAAAATTTAAAAAAAAATTATTGAGAAATATCATTTATGTCACGATAACCTGAGAATGAATAGACATAGCACCTTCGAATTTTTAGGGTAGGTTGTGCACCTGAATGCGACAATAGAGTTTGTTAAAAGGCAGAATCGGTCAAACGGTTTTGGAATTATACCCATCTGAAATTTGGTTTTTATTTCCTCAATAACTCGAAAAATACAAATCCGATCCAATTCAAATATGGTAATTAGTTGCAGAATGCCAGTGCAAAGTTTCTTGGAGAATTTCGTGAGGATCGTGTCACTAGAAAATTTTTAAAAAATCATTGAAAAAAGTTCTATACATCAACTATTCGGCATTGCTGAAATTTTGCGAGAGCCTTGAAAACCTAACTCTACTACCAAGTTTGAACACGATCTGATGAATATTGTAGGAGATTCGAGCAAACTTGGATTGGTTCAGTAGCTGCATGGGTGACCGTTGCCTCGATAACTTTCGAACGAAAAGAGATAGGGACCTGAAATTTTCAGGGTAGTTTGCGCAACCGAATGGGAGAATTAAGTTCGTTGCAAAATCTGCCAAACGGTTTCGGAGTTACACCTATCTGGAATATTTTTTTCTCTGTATTTCAAAAAATACAAGCCCGATCGAATTGAAACCTGGTATTTAGTTGTAGAATATCGACATTAAAACGTGTCTGAAATTTTGTGAGGACCGTATCACTAGAAATTTAAAAAAAAATTATTAAAAAATATTATGTATCTCACTATAACTTGAGAACCGAAAGAGATAGCAACTTGTAATTTTTAGGGTAGGTTGCGCATCCATATGCGATATTTGAGTTCGTTAATTGGCATAATCGACCGAATGGTTATGGAGTTATACTCATCTGCAATTTTGTTGTTATTTCGTCTATAACTCAAAATATACAAATCTGATCCAATTAAAACTCGGTGATTACTTATAGAATGCCGACCCACTAATTTACGCGAATTTTCGTGAATATCGTATCCTGGACTTACTTGAGGCTTAGGTTTTTTCGTATTTCAATTCCAATAGAATACATATGTCAGAATTAAAAATTCAAATCATAGACGATTCAATCGTTACTGAAGTATGTCGTTGAAATAGTATGAAATGTATTCATATATTATAAAAGCTGAGAAAACGGTACCTATATATATCGATGCTACATTCGATTAAGAGTGTCCAATAGAAGTGAGTATACAATAGAACAAGCATTGACCAATTTTTTCTTATTTTCACCATTTTTTCCTCTGTAATTTTTGCAAAATTCAGATCGTAGAACATCGTTGGTCAAAAATAATAGAATATGGTATATTAAACGAATTTTGATTAACAGATATTTTCAGAAAATCAAAAGCAATGAGATAAATTCTCAGTACAGAGATTCTGTAGTAGACTTGTTGGTTCTCTACTGAATGAAGGTTTCAATTATGAAATTGATTTTTAAATCGATATCTCAACGCAATGCGGCGTAAAATATATAGTAGCCAATTTTTTTTTCAGTTATCCGCACAAGATGTAGGCTTGATAAAGACTGTAATGATAATGCATTTTGCTTCAACAATGACAACAATCGATTTGGTTACTGCAAATGTTTAAACGGATACGAGATGTTCACTGAAGACAGAACTTATGAATGTCTTGAGGGTGAGTTAAGTGTAGATTTTGTTACTGTGTTTTTACGCCACCTTAGGCACCGTTAATTTTTTTTCCACTGAATTGTGGTAGTATGTATATTAATAGTTAGATACTTTCCAAAAGAAAGTGTATCGTGTAAGTTGAAAAACTATTTTATATACCGAAAATATACTTTGCCACAGACTCTGTTAAAATGGTGTTGCGTCCTGATTTTTGTGGATTCATCTGATATATTACATAACTGTAGGTATTTTGTTCGTTTTGATGATGCAATTCTATCATAAGAATCCTTTGATATCATTCCCAACTCTGAGAACCAATATTTTCGGAGATAAGATTCTTCAAACTTTCAATAATTAATCGTAATTATATGGTTTCATATAATGCTCTAATTATAATTTGCTGATTAATGTAAATCCAACATATAAGGTGAGTCATAGATCTACGTTTTGAATTTAATAGTTTATGATGCAATTCTTTCGTAAGAATCTATTGATATCATTCCCAACTCTGAGAACCAATACTTTCGGAGATATGATGTCAAAGTTTGAATAATTACTCGCTAGTACTTTGACGAGAGCGCCAAAGACCCTGTTCACAGGACTTTCCCACATTTTTGGCGCTCTAGTTCCTCGGAATGTCTGTTATTTCGAATTTTTGGCTGAAAATGGTCTCAAACGATTTGGTTCGACTCACTGATCAAGAATCCGAGGTCAAAATCAATTCTGTCCGGCCGGTCCAGCCGTAGGCACGATAACTCTCGAACAAAAGGAGTTAGAGGTTTGAAATTTGCAAGGTGGGTTTGGAGTGTAAATATCTCGGACAAGTTCGTTAATGGGCAAAATCCATCAAGCGGTTTCGGAGTTATGGCCGATTTTAGTAAAAATATTTTTTATGAATATTTCCGAAACCCATCACTCGATCTATCTGAAATTTAGCATCAAATTGTAGAATCATGACCTTTATACGTATGTGAAGTTTTGTATTGAAGAGGTTACCGGAAAGGGTCAAAAAAAATTCTGAAAATTAAAAAAAAATGTTTCTACAATAACTCTCGAACGGAATGAGCTAGGCAGTTGAAATTTTCAGAGTAGATTAGCGAGATGAATATCTCGGTTAAGTTCGTTATTGGGCAAAATAGGCTAGATAGTTTCGGAGTAACGAAAAAAAAAATTTTTTTTAACCAACAGATTTTAAATTCAATTTTCATTTAAGGTGCAGTTTCACCATAAAAATCCATTGATGTCATTTTTATCTCCAACAAGCTAATACTTTCGGAGATATGATTTTTCGAAATTTCAATATTGAATCGTACTTCTATGTTTTCACAGAATGCTATAATTATTCTATCTAAGCTTTATTATATGCTCTGTGTTCATACTCGTACATGTCATCATGTTCTATAAGAGAGAGTCAAATTCATTTCAGCCTTTTTAATTTGATTTCTTCCATGGTGCAGTTCTCATTCTCAGATTGCTCATGTAATCTTGATGAAGAAACTATTATTTGAATTGAATTTTCTTTATGATGCAGTTCTATCATAAGAATACATTGATATAATTTTCAACTCTGAGAAACCAATACTTTAGGAGATATAATTTATCTGTTTGAACTAGAGCGCCAGAAAGCTCTTGTCCACAGGGCTTGTACCAATTTTTATTATTAATACGTTTCGAAAGTACAACCTAATAAACAAAGGAGTATAATAATAATAATAATAATAATAACTAAAAAACTTCAGGTAGCTAGATTATTTTCCAAAGTATCTTTTGAGCTCTGTTACCTACAGTTAGTGATTTTTTTACCTCCCTCCACCATTTTTTATTACCCCTGAATGAACTAACAAAAAAAGTGGCGGTAATCAATTTTAAATACAGGATTGATATTCAAATTGTAAGGAAGATCCTACCTGATATCGAATACTTACCAATTAACTGTTCTTTTTTCAGATGTTACATTCGGACAAGAATGCATAAGAAGTATCCAGTGTCAAGTTTCGGCTGGAACGCTAGCAATATGTTCTGGTGATGACATGTACAGAACGTGTTCTTGCAATGAAACCGTATCTCATGAGGTAAAGAAGCGATGTTTCGAAACAAGATGTAAGTAGAAAAATTTACCAATTCCATTTCGAATTCGACTGATATTTATACTATTAATCCGAATTTTTTGGTGGAGCAATCAAACAATACACAATTTCTTATGAATATTCCATAAAACATCCCTTTTAAGTGTTCTTTCAGTTGAATATTGAGACGGAGGTTACACGGTCAATCTGGTATCAGTTCAGTCTGACATCAATTGTGGATTGATGTCAGATCGACGGTAAACACGTATTGCCAGATTGATACCAGATTGACCGTGTAACCTCCATCTAAGACGGAGGTCACACGGTCAATCTGGCATCAATTTAGTCTAACAGAAATCATGGATTCATGTCAGATTGACGGGAAACTGATCGTATACTCGTAAACTGATGGACTGACGGCCCGTATTGATGCCAGATTGACCGTAAAACCTCCTTCTAAGACGGGGGTTACACGGTCAATCTGGCATCAGTTCAGTCTGACATCAATCATGGATTTATGTGAGGTTGGCGGGAAACTGATGGTCCGGATTGATGGCAAGATTGATATCAGATTGATGCCAGATTGATACCAGATTGACCGTGTAACCTTCATCTAAGACGGAGGTCACACGGTCAATCTGGCATCAATTTAGTCTAACATAAATCATGGATTCATGTCAGATTGACGGGAAGCTGATCGTATACTCGTAAAGTGATGGACTGACGGCCCGGATTGATGCCAGATTGACCGTGTAAACTCCTTCTAAGACGGGGGTTACACGGTCAATCTGGCATCAGTTCAGTCTGACATCAATCATGGATCGATGTGAGGTTGGCGGGAAACTGATGGTCCGGATTGATGGCAAGATTGATATCAGATTGATGCCAGATTGATACCAGATTGACCGTGTAACCTCCATCTAACACGGAGGTCACACGGACAATCTGGCATCAATTTAGTCTAACATAAATCAAGGATTCATGTCAGATTGACGGGAAACTGATCGTATACTCGTGAACTGATGGACTGACGGCCCGGATTGATGCCAGATTGACCGTATAACCTCCTTCTAAGACGGGGGTTACACGGTCAATCTGGCATCAGTTCAGTCTGACATCAATCATGGATTGATGTGAGGTTGGCGGGAAACTGATGGTCCGGATTGATGGCAAGATTGATGTCAGATAGACCTTGTTTTCTGTTTCAGATTTGGGTGAATTCTGTCAGGTAGATGAAAATTGCGTGCTTCCTGAAAGTTCCATAGGAGAGGAAAAATTCGCGATATGCAATGCAAAGTGCGAGTGTCCCATAGGAAAAAAGCCATCTGTAAGCCGGAAACGATGTCTGGAATATAGGAAATTAGGACAGGAATGTGATAGTGACGTTCAGTGTCAATTAATAACCGAGAATGCTGTCTGTAGGGTAACTTGCACCTGTGAAGCTGGCTTCGTACGATCATCGGACACGCAGAAATGTCTGAGAGGTACAAAATATTCAAAGTAATCATTAAAGGATACTGTGGGAGATATATCCATCATTAAATGGTTTCTTGCTGGGTTTTCTTTCCCGAATTCTGAAAAATATCTATGAAATAAAAATTAATTATTTTGTGATTTGCTTCTGCGTAAGGAACGCAAGATATTTGTCAGAAGCAATCAATCGAACAATCTTGCCTAACAAATAACAACGAAGAAACAACTATATCGTAACGTTTCGGAGTCTATATCAGACTCCTTCGTCGGACGCTCAACGAAAATCTTTAGAATTATTTTAATGATAGTTATTCTGAAATTCGAGAATTGTCACATTGACAGTATTTGAAAATCATTAGTTTTACTTTGCATAGAAATTTCCAATTTCCAACTCCTTTTTCAATAAATTCAGCCAAATATGGTCAATACCAATTGAGCAATTTGTCAAATTGCATTCTCTGTTCAACAGAATACAGGTTGACTTCTTAAGTTTCCTTTTAATATAATCAGGTTCTGTCATCAGAGTCTTTGTATTACTCTAATCCATCATGTGATCTCCTTGGATTGTACATACATGTTCTGCTATTTTTGATCTCTGTATGTCTCTATTTCCCAAGTTATTCTTATGCTCTGACTTTCTCACTTCTAGTGGTCTTGATGTTTCTCCTGTCTATGATTTACCTCAAATACAGGGAATATTATATACACAGTTTTTTTATTTTTGTTTTTCATGAATGGGTTTTGTCTTCGTTAATAATGACCTAAGATCATTTTTTGTTTTGAAGACGGTTCTTATATTGAACTTTGAACTGATTCTTCTAATTTTTTCAGAAAGGCCACGAACATAAGGGATCACATTCAACAGATTGGGTTACTGTTCTTGTTGATTATTCTATTGTACTTGATTATTTGCTCTTCTACCTAATAAAAAATAATTAATTTTTTATTATATAGTTATATACTTATTTAATTTAAAATTACTTTCTTTTATGAATCAGTTCTATTATAAGAATCCATTGATATAATTCCCAACTCTGAGAAACCAATAATTTCGGAGATGAATTGTCAAAGTTTTTTGAGCAATTTTTCTCTTTATTTCAGCCTACATTTTTTAACGCTCAGGGCCGGTTTCTCAATTGCTAGTTACCACAAGGTTGCGGGTTACCAGAGTGTTTAGCTATCTTCATTAATGCGTAACACTCAGGTAACTCGCAACTATGAAGTAACTCATAACCTTGAGCTAACTCGCAACCTAGGGGTAACTCGCAACCTATAAGTAACTAGCAACCTTGAGGTAACTCGCAACCTATAGGTAACTAGCAACCTTGAGGTAACTCGCAACCAAGGGGTAACTCGCAACCTATAAGTAACTAGCAACCTTGAGGTAACTCCCAACCTAGAGCTAACTCGCAACCTTGAGGTAACTCACAACCTAGAGGTAACTCGCAACCTTGAGGTAACTCCCAACCTAGAGCTAACTCGCAACCTTGAGGTAACTCCCAACCTAGAGCTAACTCGCAAACTTGAGGTAACTCACAACCTAGAGGTAACTCGCAATTGGGCAACCGACCCAATGAATGAATTATTAGGAGGGGCGTCCTAATTTGGAGGAATAGTTCCAATTGAATTAAATTCCGTAATGTATTTCAGCTGCCCTGAATTTCGACGATCCATGTATAGAGGATGCCCAGTGTTCCGCCCATCTGGAGCAAAGCATATGCGTGAAAAACAGATGTTCCTGTCCAAATCATTACCATGGATACCTCGTCGAATGCAGATCTGATGTGATGCCAGGCAGTGCTTGCTTCGATACCGGAGATTGTCTCATCTTCAAAGAGCTGACGAACAAAGTTAATTGCACTTGTGGGGTGTGTACTTGCCTTTATGGAAGATCCTACGATGACGATATTTGTCTTTCTGGGGATTCTTCGTTTCTCTTAGGACAGAAGGGACTGTTAGTAATAAGTGTTGTAGTCTTTTGGTTCATGAAAGCTTTAATTTGATATCAGTTGTACCTACGTATTAATAATAGTATTGATAGATATCGAATGCTCAGTATTTTTGTTTAGTTCTTATTGAATAGGAGAAACTCATATCAGTGAATAGAGTTTATAGATATTTGTATTAAAGTTACAGATTAAATAAATTATATTTTTATTTGGTTTCATTTACTCTTGCAATATTCAAATTGTTGCCCCAAAAATATCAACATCATTGAAACCATTATTCCTTGCAATCTTTACTGTAGAATTTCGTAAATTACGGGTAGTCTGTGGCTAAGAACAACACGGTGTAAATTAAATATTTTTGGTTCCTTCCGACCATAGAACAAAACACGAAATTCGTTTACATTTCCGATGGAATGTGTACCTGTGTACGCCACATGAAATATTATACAAATACCTCGAGTATAAAGATTATTTGTATACGCATAATTATCGCGATAGTTCCCCCTATTACAACTCAATTTAGGTTGAGATGAATGAAGTTGAAACAGATTGCTGGAGTTCCCTGGATACAAACAACCCACGTGTTGTGTTCCTCATATCTTGTATGAACATCAATGATGGAAACCAGACGTCTATTCGTCATATGATGGTACAAAAATATCGGACATTAAAATGGCCGAAAGAAATCAGTGCCGTACGGAATGTGGAAGGTAGAGACTGGTAGTTTCATTTCAGCATCAGCAGTCAAAATTTCGAGTTTTATAAGAAACCCGATGAAAAAGTCAAGTATATTCATCGATATTTTCGATCAAGAACTAGATGAAACTAGTAGAAAAAAAAATGGGTTCAAGCCCTGTGGACAGGAGCTTTTGGGCGCATGTTCCTTGTGGCCCGTACTGACCAGTAAAGAAAAAAAGCAGTATCATGTTGAATACCTTAATATTATTCTGGAACACAAATTTTCCATTACAATAATCTTCATCTAGCTTCTATTTAGTATCAATTCCTGTAGAACGTGATCATAATAAGTGTTTTCCATATAATAAAATGTGTTTGAACTTGGTATGTAGGAAATCTGACATCAATCATTGGAATTAATTGATTTGACAAACAGCCGTCAAATGAGGTAAATAGATTTTTGTGACGATTTTCTGTGACCATAAAAAAAATTAAGCATTTCATTATTGCATTTCTTGAAATAGGTACCTTTTCAAGTCGATCAACATCGTCCTTCTTTCGACGTCTAAACTATGACTTGATTCTTTATGTTTATGTCTTTGAATTTGTTTTCGGTGGAATTCAAAGAGTTCATAGAATAATCGATGAAAATACTGAGAGAGACCCAGGAAATTTGACACATTTTGTCTTATATCTCCAGAAATTGAAATCGTATAGAGCCAAAATTTTGCACAATGTTGCAAAATACTACAATTGACGTTAGTACAAGTTTTTGTTGCAATCTGATGAATAGTTCACGAAGAAAAAATTTTTTTTTCGAAAAAATTAAAAGAAATATTTTTTTAAAAATTACCAACATTTCGATCATAACAGAATTTTGCCAAAAGTTGCGCGTTTATATCCTCGAACTGACTACCAAGTTTCGATTCAACATCTTCTTTAGTTCCTGAAATATCAGGGAAATAACCTCAAAATTTGAAATGTCTATAACTTCTAAACCGTCCGGCCGATTTTGCTCGTTAACGAACTTAACCGTCGCATTTTGATCAGAAACCTACCCTGAAAGTTTGAAGTCGATAGGACCTTCGGTGCTCCTGTTATCGTGCCTACGGCCGGAAGGCCGGCCGGCCGGCCGGCCGGCCGGCCGGACGGCACCCTAAAATCTGACACCGGATTCGTGATCAGGGAGTCCGAATTAGTCTATTAGCCAATTTTCAGCTCGAAATTCGAAAATTACAGACATTTGGACGAAATGATAGGACGATGTTCCCCTAGAACATGCGCCCAAAAATGGGTTCAAGCCCTGTGGACAGGAGCTTTCTGGCGCTCTAGTTCAAACAGACAAATTATATCTCCGAAAGTATTGGTTTCTCAGAGTTGGGAATTATATCAATGTATTCTTATGATAGAACTGCATCATGAAGGAAATTCAATTCAAATAATAGTTTATTTATCAAGATTAAATGAGCAATCTGAGAATGAGAACTGCACCATGGAAAAAATCAAATTAAAATAGCTGAAATGAATTTGACTCTTTCTTATAAAACAGGATGAAATGTACGAGTATGAACACAGATCCTATAATAAAGCTTAGATAGAATAATTATAGCATTCTTTGAAAACATAGAAGTACGTACGATTCATTATTGAAATTTAGAAAAATCTCCGAAAGTATTAGCTTGTTGGAGTTGAAAATGATATCGATGGGTTTAAATGGTGAAACTGCATCTTAAATAATAATTACAGACATTTGGGCAAATTGATAAGCACTAAGTTCCGAGGAACTAGAGCGCCAAAAAGTGTAATTCCCTTTCCGGGATTTGAGCCCGCCTTCTCTCGTTCCGAAACCGAAAACTTGACTGACTAGACGAACCGGCTATCGGGCTCCTCGTACGATCTTGTCCATCTCCGGTATTATAATAAAACGTCGGTACTTACCTGGGATATATATGCTTAATTTTCACTTTTCGACATAAAATCGCCACATGGGGGTTTATTTGATGGTTTTTTACCCTTGTCTCTCTAAGTCGATTTTGACGTTTCTCGAACCAACTATTAGCAAGGAATAAAACAATGTCATGTCTCAGGAAAATAAGTTGATATTATGACAATTCATACATAGAATAATTCTAGGGCGTAGCCAGGGGGGGGGGGTTTTGGGGGTTGAAACCCCCCCCCGAAAAGTTATTTTTCTCTTGAAAAAAAAATTTTTGCTGCAGAAAGTGACCCTTACACCTTACACCTTGCATGTCATTTACTTGTCGTAAATTAAAACAAAAACTCAATACCTTATTTTATTAAACATATGAACAATGAACGAAACTATGAAAAATAAGTACATATTTACATAATTTTATTGCGTTTTATGAAGATGTGAAATCTAAATTTAATACTGGTGAAAATCGAAATAGTATGTGCTGGAATAAACATTTTTTAAATAAATAACAATCTAATCAACAACTATTTTGTTCTGCTTTCTTTCAAAATCACAATAACAACTACCTGTGGGTTAAACCCACCTAAAAAAATCTGATTTCCCGTCTGTCCCCAGCGCGAATATTAAAAAAATTAAATACACGTTTTTCAACGAAATATCACGAAAGATTTCTTGGCGTACGCCACTGATCTAATTTCTTCACCACATGGCAAAACATCTTTCGTCGTTTATATCGGAAATTTGTTGCCCCCCCTGATGCGTAAATGAAGAAAAAGATTAAATTGAGCATTAATTCAAACATCTGTTCTTCATCTGGTGTAGTATAAATATATGTATTAATTAAATCAAATATTTACAAATATAAGTACACTGTTCTGACTTCGATAATAATTTTATTTCAGGTCCCGGTCAAATTTAAGATCTGAAAAGATCACGATCAGCTGATTCTGAAGAAAAGTATCAATAGGGGAAAGTATTTGAGGAAAACTGGATAGCTCGCACTGCTGCTTGAGTTTTCTGAAAGTTAAGATTGTGGATTAATATTTTTGACGTCTAGTACTGGTCAACTAGGACGGTCTCTTTTGTAGCTGAATAAACATAACATACTGTCTTAAAAAAAACTGAAAAAAAAATCGAAAATAATAATATTTATGATGCAAATTTTTCCAAGAAATTTATTAATCTTTCAAAATGTACCTATAGCCACTTGATTCATTAGCGGAGTAAATTCAATATTAATCTACTGTAAAAAAAATTAAAGTTCTCGTTGGAAAATCCTGGATATAACAAAATTGAAATATTAATACTATTTATACAGGGTGTTTCAGAATAAGTGCGACAAACTTTAATTGGTGATTCTGTGATGAAAATAATGGTGGGTATTTGGTATAAAATTTTTTGAAAAACCTCACCCCGGAAGACAAAAAAAATTGTTTCTCTTTTTTATTTTCCCTGTATATTAATTATTATTATTTATATAAATAATTAAGATGAAATCGATTCAGAATGGATTGGGGATTCTGAAATATTAATGAAAAGTAATTTATTAAAAATGATGGAGTACAAACAGCCTCCAAATTTTGTAGCATAAATTTTCTTTTCGTTAGTTCATATAATAAATACGTAAGAAACCGCCCTAGTCAGAGTCATGAAAAAAACAGGAATAAATAAATTGTTGTCACTTACTTGTACATACCAGGCCCCCATCGGATGGGTGAAATTTCTTTTTACACCTGCACATTGTTTGCTTTTCACAGAAAGCGTTTTTTATACAATCGTCATCGTACGAACACTTCTGCCTAACACCTGCAAAGAAATCGATTATGTTATCTTCGATATGGCGAAGAAGAGTAAGTTTGTTAACAGTCTAAAAGCATCTTCAGAGCAATTATATACGATTACTGGTTTATAACTTCCTCTTTTCCTCTGGAGAAGTAACAAAAAAGGTAATTTTTGGGGAGATTTAAATATTTTTGAAATTTGTGTTCGATTTTTCGCAAAATTTCCGGTTCATTTCATAACTCACCTCCCAGACATCTTGTTTTGTCTGTATTTGCTATGTACATTCCAGCGCATTGACAGGTCATGTTGCCGTCACACCAATACCCAAATTCTGGACAATCTGTTCGCTTTTGGCAGTGCCTGTTGAGTTCCATAGCTGAAAAGATGAGAGAATCGTCAATAAGCAAAATACCCGACAATAAGGCAAGAATTTCGCTATTTACTGCATGGTCAAGGTTATAAAGATAGCAGAAAATTTTGCTTTTTACTGCATGGTCAAGGTTATAAAGATAGCAGAAAATTGTCATGTCAAAACTAGTCCATGTATCAATTAGAGATTTTCAGGATGTATTCTTCATGAATTGATCTGTCCTGACTTAAAATAACCAGTCTAGTCAACAAGTGCATTTTAAGTCAAAATGTTTGCGTATTCTCCGAAAATTATGATTGAGGTGTCATTCGATTCGGAATGGCATGTAGATAGTTTTTGAGAAAATGCTAAGGCCGCTCGCAAATATTGCAATAGTTATAAACAATTAAGTGAAAAAAAAGAAGGAGGTTTAGGTTTTCGCCAATATCTCAAAAACTATTCGAGATAATTAAAATTTGAAAAAAAAAATCAAATAGAGGAAGGAATTTCCTAAAAAGAAGCCTTAACGGCTGAAACTGTAGAACCAATATTTATAATTTTCCTACAGGGATGAAAATACGCAAGCCTCGCCCCCTTCGTAACTTTGATGAATAAATATTATTTAAACTTATTAAATATCAAAATAAAAAATTGAAAAAATTCAAGCGCCTGCAGGATAGATCAATGAACAATAATCCGTGGTCCAAAAATGTTTATCGCGATTTTTCAATTAATTATCCATTAGTTAATTAACAATTTTTTGTAGCACGAACATTAACATTGCAAGTACGATAATTGTTAAACTATTATTCTGAAATTGCTTTCCTTTCATTGAGCTATTCTTCAAAGGTCTTGGAATAGATTTCTATTGGAAAATTTTAAATCTTATTGATTTTCGTTTTGTTATGAACAATTTAGTTAAGTGAAAAATTATAAAGCTTCAATTTACAATATTACTATTGATCCGTTTTCTTATGATCAGAAACTACTTAATAATTATTATCTCCTATTGTTTGAAAAATTGTTATAAACTAATGCGTTGTTCATGAGATAATTCAAAAATTTGTTTTGAAAACACAATTGAAGCTTATAATTTTCCACTTGAGTAAATTGTTGATAACAAAACGAAAATTAACAATTTTTCAAATTTTCCAACGCAAATCTATTCCAAGATCTTTGAGAAATAGCTCCTCGAAAGGAAAAAAATATCAGATTAATAGTTTAACAATTATGGCACTTGCAATGTTAATGTTCGTGCTACAAAAAATTGTTAATTAACTAATGGATAACTTAATTGAAGAGTCGCGATAAACATTTTTACCACGGATTATTGTTCATTGATCTATCTTGCCGGTGTTTGAATTTTTTCAATTTTTTATTTTCGACTGCAACGACTGCAACGAATGAGGCTATATTTTGGAAAATTTTACTTCCGAGTTGTGTCATTTGGAAACTATTATTTTTAGAAAATATCTGTTTACATTTTCTTATTCTACGGGTTTGATTCTATAAATAGTATAATTTTCATATAATTCGATGAAAATAAAATTTTTGGTCAAAAAATTTATGCAAAAATTGTCAAAATTTCGATCACCCAACTTGAATTAAATCATGACTGTTCTTTATAAATTCGGGGTCGTAGAATTCAATGACTCTTACAATTTTTCTCTATTCTCCACATATCGCGAGTTATAGCCTGCGGAAAATCCGCGAAAATGGACCCGCGGGCTGATTTGCGGTTTTCTCAAAAGAAGGCATCTGCGCATCTGAAACTCAGACTATTTCTAGATGAAGGATATACCTATATCATATTTCAATTTCATCTCGTTTGCTGGACTAATTAAGAATTACTGCATCCCGAAAGTAAGGTTATATTTTGGAAAATTTTACTTCCGAGTTGTGTCATTTGGAAAATATTATTTTTAGAAAATATCTGTTTCCATTTTCTTATTCTACGGGTTTGATTCTATAAATAGTATAATTTTCATATAATTCGAAGAAAATAAATTTTTTGGTCAAAAAAATTTCCATACACACTTGTATGCAAAAATTGTCAAAATTTCGATCACCCAACATTAATTAAATCATGACTGTTCTTTATAAATTCGGGGTCGTAGAATCCAATGGCGCTAACAATTTTTCTCTATTATCCACATATCGCGAGTTATAGCCAGCGGAAAATCCGCGAAAATGGACCCGCGGGCTGATTTGCGGTTTTCTCAAACAAAGGCATCTGCGCATCTGTAACTCAGACTATTCTCTAGATGAAGGATGTACCTATATCATATTTGAATTTCATCTCGGTTGCTAGACTAATTAAGAATTACTGTATCCCGAAAGTAAGGTTATATTTTGGAAAATTTTACTTCCGAGTTGTGTCATTTGGAAAATATTATTTTTAGAAAATATCTGTTAACATTTTCATATTCTACGGGTTCGATTCTATGAACAGTATAATTTTCATATAATTCGAAAAGAATAAATTTTTGGGTAAAAAAAAATTCTAATTCAAAAACTGTTTTTGTTTTAGCTTCATATTATTTAGAATAGTTCCGATGACCGCAATTTCTTCATAAAAGATGTTATATTTCCTAAACAATAACCGTGTCAACTACGTAAATATCATACTGATAAAAAATGTAGTTCCAATTCAAATTCCAAAGGCCACTTCCGGTATAACCGGAAGGGTGATTTTGTTGGAAATATATTAGAAAGATACTGATTACCGTATCGTAAAACGGCCTTTTGCCAAATTCCGAAACTCCATTTATTCATTTATCCATTAATTTCATTAATACCACTATAAAAAACAAAATTCTTCAAAAATTTTATATTTCAGAAATATCGAAAATCAGATTCCATTAGATTCCGCATAAACCTTCAAGACGCCATTTTGAAATCGTTTACTGGATTTCAGCTCGATCAGCTTCGTATTTTAGCAATTATTTTAAAAATAATAATTCCAATTTTAATTGGATTTGTATTTTTTGAATTATCAAAAAAAATATGATATGAAATTCATGAAAATGAAAATCATTCTAGATACACGAAGCACTGACGTGGAGTCAGCAACTTTTCGCGCTGGTTCATTCAATGATAAACAATTCCACTTGTTTTATAGCTCAATATTAGTTTCGGATGGAAAATCAAGAGCCTTGGATATGCTATTTCTAAGGAATATTCCTGTGAATAATTAACCAAAATAATAGTTCCAAACAGAACAAGAGTCCATGAAATATATTCCCTGCCAAAATTCAATTTTGACCCTTGAATATCGCAATATATCGATAATGGGAGTTCCTATAGATTATAATAATATAATAGCCAAAGGAACCTCCTTTTTCACACTGAAAGCCATGATATATGATCCAAAAATATGCGGGTGTATTGAGTAATGATTTCCGTATATATCCCTATAGGGGTGGAACATTCTATAATCACCGGATTAATTATAAATGAGAAATTAATTCTCTTATGGAATTTTGAAGAATTGAATCTTTGAACGGAAAACTAAATCTAGGAATGCCGTAAGGAACTTGAGTTCACTGTGTGCGGGAAAACTTAGTAAACAGTGATGGTCCACTTAACACGAAAGTTTTCCGAAACAATGATTCCTTCATCAAGACATTACGTAATGGATATACCAGGTAAACAAGTAGATAATAGTAAGTAATTCAACGTAACTTGATGAAAGAATCATTGTTGGCATCAGATGCTAAAAGTATTAGTGGACCAGATGGAAGATATTCACTGTTTAGTTAGATATTTATCATGAATTAAGATAGAAGAGCAAATAATCAAGAACAACAGAATAATCAACAAGTACAACAGAATAATCAACAAGAACAGCAACCCAATCTGTTGAATGTGATCCCTTATGTTCGTGGCCTTTTAGAAAAAATCGGAAGATTCGGTTCTGAGTTCAATATAGGAACCGTCTTCAAAACACAAAATGATCTTGGGTCTTCATTAACGAATACAAAACCCATTAATGAAAAACAAAAATAAAAAAACTGTGTATATAATATTCCTTGTATTTGTGGTAAATCATACACAGGAGAAACATCAAGACCACTAGAAGTAAGAAAGTCAGAGCATAAGAATAACTTGAGAAATAGAGACATACAGAAATCAAAAATAGCAGAACATGTATGTACAATCCAAGAAGATCACATGATGGATTGGAGTAATACAAAGATTCTAATGACAGAACCTGATTATATTAAAACGAAACTTAAGGAGTCAACTTGTATTTTATTGAACAGAGAATGCAATTTTGCAAATTCCTCAATCGGTATTGACCATATTTAGCTGAATTTAATGAAAAAGGAGTTGGAACTTGGAAATTTCTATGCAAAGTAAAACTATGTTAGCTATGATTTTCAAATACTGTCTATGTGACAATTCCCGAATTTCAGAATAACTATCAACAAAATAATTCTAAAGATTTTCGTTCTGATATAGACTCCGAAACGTTACGATATAGTTGTTTCTTCGTTGATGTTGTTTCGTTGTTGATTGTTAGGCAACATTGTTCAATTGATTGCTTCTGACAAATATCTTGTGTTTCTCACGCAGAAGCAAATCACAAAATAATTGATTTTTATTTTATAGATATTTTTCAGAGAAAACCCAGAAAGAAACCTTTTTGCTAAATCCATATTTGTTTGGTGTTTTTCCTAATTCCGGATTAAATTAACCACCCGGTATAAAGCCTTCCCCCTTCAGGCAGACAATATGCAATACATCTCAGCACATAAAGCACTTCTTAGCTTCTTTCATGGACACCTAGCAGCAAAAAAGGGGACATATTAAACCTTGAGTAGCAAAATTCAATATCGTGACATTCGTGACAAATACAGGATGTTTACACAGGGGGACTGTATTTACGAATGAGTTCATTTCGAGATTATTTTATGTTTGATCGGTAGGGATATCTCTAATGCACTTATACAAAAAATTTGTTCATATTCAGCTCAAGATTGCCAATAGTGAGAAACAAACAAGAGCGCCAAAAATATAAGAGAACGAGAACTTCAAATTAATGGAATGTTGTTTGGGGCTCTTACTCCTCGTAACAGAGTGCTTACCAATTTGACCAAATGGCTGTAATTTTCGAATTTTTGACTGATCAAGAATAAGTGGTCAAAATCAATTCGGTCCGTCCGTTAACACGATAACTCTCGAACGGAATGAGCTAGACAGTTGAAACTTTCAGAGTAGGTTTGGGAGATAAATATCTCGGTTAAGTTCGTTAGTGGGCAAAATCGGTGATTTCAGAGTAAAGAAAATGTTTATTTAGATTACAAATTTGAAATCAATCTGATTCAGTTTGACATCAATCATGTTTTCTTCAGGTGTAGCACGTAGCACCATCCTGTTGAAACCATAGATTGTCGATATACACTCTTGGATTTTAGGAAAAAAATATCCATTACAGCAGGAATAGCCTGATTAATAGCATGATTATATCGACCTCCATAAGTTTCGCAACCTGAACCCTGATTTTAAATAGTTATTTTTGTATTCATGTGCGTAAAATGAGTATTTTTTTCATGGCACATGAGAGTATCAAAAATTCACTCGAATGTACCATGAAAACACGAATTTTATACGCACGAAATACAAAAATAACTATTTAAAATCAGGGTTCAGGTCGCAAAACTCATGAAGGTCGATATAATCATGCTATTAATCGGCTATTCCTGCTGTAATGGATATTTTTTTTCCTAAAATCCAAGAGTTGTATATCGACAATCTATGGTTTCAACAGGATGGTGGATTTTTTGTACAACTGTGAATGTGAATTTACATCCTCTGAAATATAATTATTAAAGATAATGCTTCCAATACAATATTTCTATGCATCCAGTGATCTTTCTGTGTCATTACCATAGAAACGGTTTGTTGACACGCCGCGTGTGTTTGAATCTTTAACTTTATTTGGTCGTAGTTGCTTCAATTTATGATGAATTAGTAAATGTTTCACTTTCCATCACAGCATTCATGTTTTTATACACGATATCTCATAGAATTTTAATCTGCTGTGTGTTTTCTACGAAATCGGTTTCATAGAAATTCCCAGATTTATGCAGCAAAGTAAATTTTCCTGTCGCAAAACCGGTTTTGAATTTCTGTTTGCGATTGTTGGCAGAACTGATACGTGAGAAATGAAATCTGAAACAATCTCACATAACAAATAGTAGGTTTGTTAGTTGAATTACTCACATAGGAAGAATTTGAGTAAATATATTCAAATAAATATTATTCATGTCGATTAATGTTGGTGTGAAGTTTCTAATAACCTATAAGTTTCTTAAAAAATTTTATAATGTTCTCAAACGACTAGGTTTGATTCACTGAGGAAGAATTCAAGGTCAAATTCGATTCTGTTCGACTGGCCGTTACCACGATAACTTTCGAACGGAAAGAGGTATCTACTTGCAATTTTCAGGGTAGGTTACTCCTTCAAACGCGACGGTTAAGTTCGTTAATGGGCTTAATAGTCCAAACAGTTTCGGCGTTATACCTATCTAATTTTCCAATGGGAGTCTAATTAAACTAATTAAAAAGTCGCGATAAACATTTTTGGAGCACGGATTATTGTTCATTGATCTATCCTGCAGACGCCTGAATTTTTTCAATTCTTTATTTCCATATTTAATAAGTTTAAATAATATTTATTCATGAAAGGTCAAAAGGGGGCAAGGTTTACTCAAGCCGGAGTACCCGTTTTCGGAAGTATATTTTCAATTCTCTGGGAAAATTATAAAAATTGGTCCTATTTCCAGAAGTTGGGACTTTTTTTTAGGAAATTTCATCCTCTTCTTGAATCTTTTTTCAAATTTGAATTTTTTCAGATAGTTTTCGAAATATTGGCGAAAAACTAAAGCCCCTTCTTTTTTTCACCTAATTGTTTATAACTTTTGCAATTTTTGCGAGCGACCTTAGCATTTTCTCAAAAACTATCTACATGCCATTCCGCATCGAATGACACCTCAATCATAATTTTCGGAGAATACGCAAAAATGTTGACCTAAAAAGCACTTGTTGACTAGACTATAATACATAATCGATCAGAAATTTATAAATCCCACTACGGAATTTAAATTCAACATAAGAACATTTTACGTCATTAGTTATCGTCTCAAAACACGCACCAAATATTAAAATACGAAAAATAAAGCTCAACGCATCGCGTCCACGAATAATCATAATACATAATCGAAAATACAGTTAGATACTCACAAGAATCATCGTCCGCACCGGTGCAAATCCAGGTCAACACCATCGTGAAGACGCCAACAAAAACTGCATTGACGTAGTTCATTTTCACGCCTGAACTTTCCTCCTATCTTCCCGTTTCCACCGGAAAACTCACTCCGACTTTCCCGTACTATCGTCGTCAACACACAGGCGAAGTTTGATCGATAAGAAGTCGATAATGGTGTCCTGGCTGGTTAGTTGACGTTCCTGGTATCGGCCATGATGATCACCTTAGGGAAAACCGTTAAAAGTTGATTAAACAAGTCCACGGTGCTTCGAAAACGGCTTCATCTTGACTCGCAAAATGATGTGGGTTATCGATTTATAGACATGAATGAGGGGACCAAACTAGGGTGATATTTTGCGTTTTAAGAATGCCGGTGCGAGGACCGCTCGACCAAACGATTTTTATTTCATGAGAAATAATTGCGGAAAAACAAGTTTTAAATGCGAAGCAGCATCGTCATATTGTTGATAGATGGGTTTTCCAATTATTGGGCTTGATGGCTTGAATTATAAAAATGGATTCCTATGATAGAAATGCATAATGAAAGAAATTAAATTCAAAAAAAGTGTTGTTTAAAAAAAAGGCTTCAAATATTATCTTATAAAAAAAAGAGCAATCAACAATGCTTCAATGCTTTAATGCTTCAAAAATTGTCATTAAATTTATTTATCAAGATTAAATAAGCAATCTGCAATGATTCAAACTCGTGGAATGGGTTGTTGCAACTTACACTCGGTGCATAGTTTTCACAACTCGAAATACCTAAGGAAAATATCATCGAAATGTCTAGAGCAAGGCTGGAGACAATCATAGCAGATTGTCCATTTATTCCTGATATTTGAGTAGGTAGTGGATTACGAACAAATTTTTTAAATAGTTCAAAATATATTAATCAAATACTTTGCTCTTTTCATAATTTAAAATTTAATAGTTCATACCACTAACACATTCTTTTCTGTATTATGAACCTTAACTCAAGAAAAAATGTTTCATACACAAATGTAGATCCATATTTCAGTATTTTTTTGCTAGCAACATTATGAAAATACTGTATATAGGAGCATGTCTCACTACTTAAGGAAGTAAAAGGTAATAATAACCTCAGTGGTCAACGAACAGTTATTTCTTTTGATGATTCCATTATGTTTCATTGCTTTCCAAGAGAAAATATTTTCAAACTACGAATTGACAATCTCTAATAGCTAGAATTTACCATGGTAAATTCGAATTAAGAATCAAATACAGGAGAATGGACAACATAATTTACCATGGTAAATTCGATTAAGGGTGTCCAATACAGAAGAATTCACAATAGAACATACGCGCAAAAGCTCCTGACTTCACTTCCGTGCTTGAACCAATTTTTTTTTCGTGATTTTTTTGAAATTTTCGATGGGTACGGTTCTCGAAAATTTTAAACACTTCTTTATGTTAATTTTCTACTACTAGTTACCAAGTTTCAATTCGATCGAATCTTTATTTTTTGAGTTATCAAGGAAATAATATTCCAGGTGGGTATAACTCGGAAACCGTTTGACCGATTATGCCCAAAAATGAACTTAACTCTCCCATTCGGATACGCAACCTATCCTGAAAATTGCAAGTCCCTATCTCTTTTTGTTCAAAAGTTATCGAGGCAACGGTCACCCATAACTCACACAAGGCTGCTCGAATCTCCAACAATATATAACCGATCGTGTTGAAACTTGAAACTTGGCAGTAGATTTAGGTTCTGAAGGCTCTTGCAAAATTTCAGCAATTTCAGACGAATAGTTACTTATATATATAATTTCAATTTTCAATGATATCTTAAAAATTTTCAACAAATACTATCCTCACGAAATTTCGCAAGAATTTTTGCGTTCGCATTCTACAACTAATAACCATGTTTGAATTCAATCGGTTTTGTATTTTTCGAGTTAATGAGGAACAAAAAACAACCAAATTTCAGATGGCTATAACTCTTAAACCGTTTGGCCGATTGTGCTTATAAACAAACTCAAATGTCGCGTTCTGAAGCACATCCTAACCTGAAAACTTCAAGCCGGTGAAGATATTGTTGAAATATCGAAATATTCCAACGATCGAGATGTACTGGTCCACTGGATTACACTGGACAAACTAAGTTGTCACAGTTTTTGATTTTTGACGTGCTGGAGTGAGTTTGATGAAACCTTATGTCACAGACAACGTATACAGTCTGTCTATGTTCATATTTTTTCATAACATCTATGAAACATAATATTAATATCCAGTACCCTTTCAATGTTGATATTTCAAATTAATTGAATGATTTTCATCCTTTAGCGCGCTACTTGACACATTCATCTTAAGTTTATTCTACGACTCATACATACGAGATTAAAGGAAACGAGAAAGTCAAAGTTTTCTTACCACAACCACAGAATAACTAAACTATTCAGAACTGCATATTCTGTACCGCACATACTGATAAAACACTAAAACAACGTTGTCAGATCCAAATATGGAAATGGAGAGAACTTTCTACGCACTTCAAATGTTATATTCCTTGTACGTCTAGACGCAGTAAAATGTAAACTGACGCTTGAACATCTGTCTCTACTACCTGTACCCTATTTTCAACCTACCCCCAGTCAAGCGGACATCCCATTGTATACTTGCTGTTTGCCGTTGTCACCCTTTTCACTACGATATAGTCTGGAGGGGGTGAATTGTTGACTTCAGAGATGACTTATTGGATAGAAAGAAAAATATTTTACGCAATCACACTTGAGGTCAGGAGCTCGGGCACGATCGTTCAAGAAAAAAATTGGTTCAAGCACTGACGTGAAATCAGGAGCTTTTGCGCCTATGTTCTCTTAATCGAGTTCACCATTGTAAATTCGAATAAGAGTGTCCAATACAGGAGAATGGAATATAGAACATTGGCGCAAAAGCTCCTGACTTCACGTCAGAGTATCACGATCGATTGTATAAAATTGGTTCTCGCACGGACGTGAAGTCAGGAGCTTTTGCGCGTATGTTCTATTTTCCATTCTCCTGTATTGGACACTTTTAATCGAATTTACCATGGTAATATAATTTACCATGGTAAATGCGATTAAGAGTGTTCAATACAGGAGAATGGACAATAGAACATTGGCGTAAAAGCTCCTGACTTCACGTCTGTGTATCAAGATCGATTTAATAAAATTGGTTCAAGCACAGATGTGAAGTCAGGAGCTTTTACACGTATGTTCTATTGTCCATTCTCCTGTATTGGACACTCTTAATCGCATTTACCATGGTGAATTATATTACCATGGTAAATGCGATTAAGAGTGTAAAATACAGGAGAATGGACAACAGAACATTGGCGCAAAAGCTCATGCCTTCACTTCAGTGCTTGAACTGCTTGAAAGGGTGTTCCGAAATCCAATATGGTTGGTATTACAAATCAGGTTTCCTACTATTGGTTTAGGTCTTTAAGTCATTAATGTACACCTAAAGACCAAATTACAACTCGATGGAGTATTTAGTTTCACTTTAAGAAGAAATGAAACGCTTTGCAAGTTTTTCACACTGTATTCAGATGACATGACAAATTTTAATTTTCTACGAAAACGAATGAGAATTGATAGTTTCGCTAATCGTAATGATTTCTAGCTGCTCCAAATTTCGGGATGCGAAATGAAATCCGAAATACAATCAGCCCTTGCGTAATATAGTGTTGAGTCAATACCACATTCACCATCCTCCATTCCATGTCTGTGCGAAAGTAAACCAATAAGGACCACTTTACCTCCAGATTTTTCTCTACAGAAGATAGGTGTCCCATGATACGCCCTGCAGACCTCATAAGCTGTTGGTATTCTATCTTTAGTACACATCATATTTATGACATTTCCTTGGTTATCCTTTACTGGTGGTTTACAGTCGGTTATATTAGTTATGGTAACAGGCAAACAAGTAATGTTTGCGTCCGGACGGTGTATTTGGCTCTTATCCATCCAGTACCCAGCCACTACAGCATTTTCCTCGCAGATTTGCGTAATTGGACTCTTATTTTTACAAGTGGGAAAGACAGGCGGTTTGAAGGAAGGGCTCATCTCCATATTACCCCTAGTTTTTAGAATGGCAACGTCATATACCGCGAATTTAGCATACCTATGGAAATGTTTGTGGATATACGTCTTGTCGACTAATATGGCCTTGGAGCAGATTGCTCCCAAGAGATTGGCTTCCTTCAAGTTGTATATGATCGTGACTTCCTGTCGACAATCGCATCCCCCATATGGTAGCCTGTATAATTGGTCGGTTACGCAGAGCGCCGTTGTGACCACCGTGTTTTTGTTGACTATAACGCCATTGCATCTTAGTGTTCTGTTCGTCTGAACCGAAACTATAAAATCGGTGAATGCGTGATTTTTACATTGCACCATGGGATTTGCTGCGATTTGGAATGGACACAATAGGATTAAGAGGAAAAAATACAAAATATACGACCGCATCTTGACAAATTTTCGCGAAAGTCAAGTTTGACAGTAAGGACTGACTTTGATCCTGGAAAACCCTACCTTTTTGCGGTTGTGCAACACCTTCTAGGCCAGTCATCGAAAACAATATGGCCGCCAATGTGGATGGAGGAAAGGCGGTAAATTCAAAAGTTGAATTATAGGATTTTTCTCATATTCAAACAAATTCATGAATTATACATGCCATACAATATTAAGATGATTTTATTTAATAGCGTACCTATATTTTCCATTGGTCATCTATTGGATGATTTTGAATCTGAACAAAAATAGCAAAATCTTCATTATACTCCAGTGATGCCTATATATTGTATATTGTTGTAGGGGATAACGTTGCACTGCGATCTTAAGGTCTATTGTGCCCCCCCTGTCAGAGATGTCGATGTCATCATCATCTACAGCTCGCCTTCCAGTTCCAGAGCAGATTTCTGGCCAAAGCATTCCTTGCGTTGGTTTGAGTTGGCGAGGCATTCCGTTGTCAGGTTATCAGGAGTTTCATCCTCCTCCCAACAGAATCTGCACTCGTCAGTTTCTGCTAGCCCTAATCTCATCATACGCTTCCTGAGGCCGCAGTGCCCTGTGAGGAAGCCAGTGAGGAAGTGCAGCTATCTCAGGGATAACTTGAGAACAGAAAATGATAGCGATTTGCGATTTCAAGGGTAGGTTACGCATCCAAATGCGACGTTTGAGTTTATTAATAGGCATAATGGGCTAAACGGTTTTGGAGTTATACCTATCTGAAATTTTGTTCTTATTTCCTCAATAACTCAAAAAATAAAAAAACTGATCCAATTCAAATATGGTAATTAGTTGTAGAATGCCAACACGCAAATTCCCCAATATTTGCACATTTATTATTCAATATGCAACAAGTCAATATTATTTTTGGTATCAAAACAGTCTTGAATATATTCACAAATTCAAGATATTCTCTAACACAAAATATTTACAAATTACGAATTATATAAACAAATAAGATGACATTTATGAACAGATAACACAGATAGAACACAGATAACACACTAACTGGCATTCTGTGAAAACATAGAAGTACGATGTATTATTGAAATTTTGAAAAATCATATCTCCGAATGTATTAGCTTGTAATAGTTGAAAATGACATCAATGGATTCATATGATGGAATTGCATCTTTAAAAAATTGAATTTGAAATTTGTAACGTAAAAAAAATTTTGTTTTCGTTACTCCGAAACCATGGGGCCGATCTAGCCCAATAACGAAATTAGCCGAGATATTTATCTCCCAAACCTACTCTAAAAATTTCAACTGTGTAGCTCATTCGAGAGTTATCGTGCCTACGGCCAGACAGAATGAATTTCGACCACGGATTCTTGATCGGTGAGTCGAACCAAATCGTTTAAGACCATTTTCATCCGAAAATTCGAAAATTACAGACATTCGGGCAAATTGATAAGCACTCTGTTTCGAGGAACAAGAGCGCCAAAAACAATTTTTTGATTATAACTCCTGTAATATCTGTAAGTACAGGATGAATCTTTTTGGAAAAAATATTTAGTCTGACGAAAAGTTTCCGATAAATAAATAAAAAGGTGTACCTATATAGAGGCGTGGATAATATTTTTCCAATCGTCATGTCAAAGGATGAAAAATTTAAAAATCTTCCGCATCAAAAATGGCCTTCGATGCCAAATGTCTATGAAGTTATTTTCTTCTTGAAACTTTCAACACCCTGTATCCCAAAAGATAAGAGGTCCAGGACATAGGTTTGTTATACCTTTTTTCCTTAATTTCACCTAAGGATTTACACACTTAAGGAGAAGCATCTTATTCTGAAACACCCTGTACCACCCACCACTGATGCCAATCACATAAGTAAAAACACCAGGTATTCTATGCATCTTTGTCAAACAGCTAATGAAAAATGTCAAAGTACTTCCTAATTCTCATAATACTATCATCGGCAACAAATCTGCGTTCACATTTCGTCCAAAAACGAGACCTTAACGTTGACATTTGCCCCAATCAAGAACAATACCCCTGGATCGTATCTATCCAAAGGGATAATTCTCACAAATGCAACGGTATAATCTTGGACGACAGGAATATATTAACGACAGCTTACTGCTGTGAGAATATACTCAACTGTAACCCAATTGGACCCAACCCACACGTCACTGTACTTTATACCTACGATATCACCGAAAGTTTTCCCACAGTAGAGCACTGCCAGTTCATCGGGGTAGATCGCTGCATCACACATGACTTTTACAGAAGAAAAAATTTTACTGTCCAATACGACATTGCCATCGTCAAACTGGCGAGGAGATTGGTACCACCCGTTCATTTACCTTTATACTACCATAAATTGGCACCGTTGTATGATGAGTGTCTTTACGACGGAGACTATGAAGGAATATGCAAGAATGCAGACGTAGTCGGAAGATGGTTACATCATAAACAGGAGCAACCAACAGCAGCTTTCGAGTGCTTCAGAGTGACAATACGAACGATGAAAAGTTGCCACGAAGTATCGAAATGTGTGTTTCTTAGGACTCAGGAAGATAGGACCTTGACCTGCAGCTATGACGCATCTAACAGATTCGAGGTATGCTCGGCATTCTATGGGGCACCATTGATGTGCGATAGAAGGGTGTCAGGATTGGTCTCGCATAAATTTAACCTATCGGAACAATGCGAAGAAGTTTCCCCTTTCTACTATAGTAGGATAGACTACGCTATTGACTTTATAAAGAACCACACCGACAAATTTCGAGTGTTTTATCTTGATGAGCAGGGTCAGGACAACGAAACAGAGGCTCTGAGAAAGACGAAGGCAGGTGACAGTGGTTCGATCAGATGTTATGTTGGGTTTATACCTTTAATGACTCCCTTGTTTCACGTCTTTGAAGCTGTAAGAGTTCTTGTCTCAGTCGTGAAATAATACAATAGTTCATTAGGAAGGAATTTTGTAATAATCAATGACAAATCCAATAAAGAATATCGAAAGAATGTTAATAGTTTTCTTTGTGATTGATCCAAACCAGTGTGGTCTCAGAGAAATATCCCTGTTTTGGAAAAAAACACTAGGGTATTCGAATTGAGAAGAATTTGGGTCCAAGAATAGATCCTTGAGGGACACCATAACAGATTAATTCATATTTGGTAAGCGAAAGTTCAGGATCACGCTTTGGGTTAGTTGCTAGTGATTTCAGAACAGCAAACATCTATTTATTTTGCTGATTTTGCTCGGTCATCTGAGAGGACATCTAGGAGCTTCATTTTGATAAAATGAGTTTTATATAATATGAATTTTTTTGGGTAATCGATGTTGGAGAATGTGAATTGTCAAACTGATAGAAGATTGATACCACCTGTTCTTTAACCTTCATATTACCATAGATTGGCACCGTTGTATGATGAGTGTCTCTATGAGGGAGACTATGAAGGAATATGCAAGAAAGGAGACGTGGTTACATCATAAACAGGAACTACCAAAAGCAGCTTTCGAGTGCTTCAGCGTGACAATACGAACGATGAAAAGGTGCCACGAAGTAACGAAATTTGTATTTCTTAGGACTCAGGAAGATAGGACCTTGACCTGCAGCTATGACGCATCTAACAGATTCGAGGTATGCTCAGCATTCTATGGGGCACCATTGATGTGCGATAGAAGGGTGTCAGGATTGGTCTCGCATAAATTTAACCTATCGGAACAATGCGAAGAAGTTTCCCCTTTCTACTATTATAGTAGGATAGACTACGGTATTGACTTTATAAAGAACCACACCGACAAATTTCGAGTGTTTTGTCTTGATGAGCAGGGTCAGGACAACGAAACAGAGGCTCTGAGAAAGACGAAGGCAGGTGACAGTGGTTCGATCAGATATTATGTTGGGTTTATACCTTTAATGACTCCCTTGTTTCACGTCTTTGAAGCTGTAAGAGTTCTTGTCTCAGTCGTGAAATAATACAATAGTTCATTAGGAAGGAATTTTGTAATACTCAATGACAAATCCAATAAAGAATATCGAAAGAATGTTAATAGTTTTCTTTGTGATTGATCCAAACCAGTGTGGTCTCAGATAAATTTCCCTGTTTTGGAAAAAAAAAAACACTAGGGTATTCGAATTGAGAAGAATTTGGGTCCAAGAATAGATCCTTGAGGGACACCATAACAGATTAATTCATATTTGGTAAGCGAAAGTTCAGGATCACGCTTTGGGTTAGTTGCTAGTGATTCCAGAACAGCAAACATCGATTTATTTTGCTCGGTCATCCGAGAGGACATCTAGGAGCTTCATTTTGATGAAATGAGTTTCATATAATATGGATTTTTTGGGTAATAGATGTTGGAGAATGGGAATTGTCATTCAAAAATTATATTCAATGTGGTTCAAACAAACCAATTTCATTTTGAATTTATATAAAGTACCATGGAACCTCATGCGCTGAAAAATATGAAAATAATAGCTGTGAAATAGTGTGAAAAACTAAAACCCAATTATTTCACTTTTGACACTCTATAGTCTAGTCCACAAGTGCTTTTTAGGTCAAGATTTTTGTGTTTTCTCCGAATATTATGATTGAGTTGTCATTCGTTTCGAAATGGCATGTAGATAGTTGTTGAAGGAATGCTAAGGTCGCTCGCAAGAATTTCAATAGTTATAAACATATACGTGAAAAAAGAAGAAGGGGGTTTGGTTTTTCTCCAATATCTCAAAAACTATCTGAGATAATTCAAATTTGAAAAAATATTCAAGAAGAGGAGGAAATTTCCTAAAAAAAAAGTCCCAATTCCCGGAACTAGGATCAATATTTATAATTTTCCCAGAGGGTTGACATTACTCCTGAAAACGGGTACTCCGGCTTGCTTAAGCCTCACCCTTTCGGACCTTTCATGAATAAATATCATTTATACTTATTAAATATGAAAATAAAAAATTTAAAAAATTCAGGTGCCTGCAGGATAGATTAATGAACAATAATACGTGATCCAAAACGGTTTATCGTGATTTTTCAATTTGTTATCCATTAAATAATTAACAATTTTTTGTAGTACGAACATTAACATTGCAAGTGCGATAATTGTTAAACTATTAATCTGAGAATGTTTTCTTCTTTCGTGTAGCTATTCTTCAAAGGTCTTGGAATAGATTCCCATTGGAAAATTTGGAAAATTGTTAATTTTCGTTTTTTATTAACAATTAACTTAAGTGAAAAATTATAAAGCTCCAATTATGTTTTCAAAAGAAAATTTCAAATTATCTCATTAACAACGTATTGGTTTATAACAATTTTTTAAATAATAGGAGATAATAATTATTAAAAATCATTTTTAAGTAGTTTCTGATCATATGAAAACGGATCAATAGTAATGTTATAAATTGAAGCTTTATAATTTTTCACTTCAGTAAATTGTTCATAATAAAACGAAAATTAACAATTTTTCAAATTTTCCAGTAGGGATCTATTCTAAGATCTTTGAAAAATAGTTCAAGGAAAGGAAAAAATTCTCAGATTAATAGTTTAACACTTATCGTACTTGCAATATTAATGTTCGTGCTACAAAAAAATTTAAATTAACTAATGGATAAGTAAAAGAAAAATCGCGATAAACATTTTTGGAACTCGGATTATTATTCATTGATCTATCCGACAGTCGCCTGAATTTGTTTAATTTTTTATTTTCATATTTAATAAGTTTAAATCATATTTATTCATCAAAGGTACGAAGGGGGCGAGGGTTACGAGAGCCGGATTACCCGTTTTCGGGAGTATTTTCAACCCTCTAGGAAAATTATAAATATTGGTCCTAGATCCGGGAGTTGGGCCTTTTTTTAAGAAATTTCCTCCTCTTCTTGAATATTTTTTCAAATTTGAATGATCTCAAATAGTTTTTGAGATAGTGGCGAAAACCTAAACCTCCTACTTTTTTTTCACTTAATTATTTTTAACTACTAGCTGACCCAGCGAACTCTGTTCCGCCTTAGAGGCAATAAATAAGCAGGTTTGAGATTTTATTATACACGTTTGTCATAAAATATAGATAGTTTATATATATAATCATATATTTCTGCTTAACTGCGTCCAATTAATCATATATCAATTTGCAACATTCGAAGATAATCGACGCCGCTTCTGCGGTCGCATAAGGTCCCTATTCAAATATATTATGAGAATCTATCTGAGGTGCCTATTAAGTTAATGTTTGTTTGTGGTACAAATCACTTCAGTCGCGTACAATTGTGCAATTAGAAAAAAAACACCCTGTTCAGTAATGATTTATTTTCAATGATGTATCCCTCTAAAGTTTATTTTTTAACACAAATAAATGAAATTGTACGATACTGGCATGGAAAACAGCAAGTTGCAATTGACGTTAAAAGAAGAACAATCTGTATGGAGATTTCGGACGAATACATTATGAGAATCCATCCAAGGTACCTATTTAGATAATGCTTTGTTTGTGACACAAATCACTTCAATCACGTACAATTGTGCCATGAGAAAAAGGACACCCTGTATAGTAATGCTTTATTTTCAATGGTGTATGCCTCGAAAGTTTATTTTTAAACACACATGACTAAAATTGTACGATTATGGCAGGAAAAACAGCAAGTTTTAATTGACGTTAAAAGAACAACACCCTGTATAACACAAAAAAAGTATCCTATGTCCGTCTCCTGGTTCTAAGCTACCTCCCCAGCAATTTTGAGCCAAATCGGTATAGCCGTTCTTGAGTGAAGTAACTAACACGACTTTCTTTTATAAATATATAGATTGCAATTTTTGTGAGCGGCCTTAGTTTTTTCTCAAAAACTATCTACATGCCATTCCGAATCGAATGACACCTCAATCATAATTTTCTGAGAATACGCAAAGATTTTGACCTTAAAAGTACTTGTTGACTAGACTACTATACCTCCGAAAAAATCGACTTTTGGACTGTGGTATGTCGGGTCAGATCGTCATATTTAAGGCTTTAGTCATGTTTTAGCATTTTTTTCGCACATTCAAGATCTAGATATACCCTCTAGTACATCAATGTTCTACGATCAGTTGTCACATAGATATAAAACAGTAGTGGTGAAAGTGTGAATCAATCTGTAGTTGAAGATGTAGATAAATAACACAGGGGACTGTTGAATTTTGAGGAGAAAGTATCAAATCCGTTTTTCGCTTCGAATGTTTTGGGTTTCAATATTTCTATTGATCTTTCGATCAAAAACTACATAAACTTACTTCATCTGGCAGAAATCAACATAAACATCAACAAAAGTCTCACTGTACGTGTACGACGACAAACAAACCCACAATCTCGAACACCTGGGAGATTACACTAAACCAAAGTACCGGTACGAAAACATAAGAAGTATAAGAACAGATCTGTAAAGTTTCTGGTTTCTGCTATGCCTGGCATCGCATTCGCCGGGTTCAGCTCAAAACTACGAAGTTTCACGGAGCAGAACCTCCGGAGGTTTCAACATATCATATCGCAATTTGTTTCATGCTATACGGGGCGTATCAATAAACAAAGTACGAATCGAAAGTGGACTCGATATTTGATACAGCAAAACATGTAAAATGTTCCAGTTCTAAGCGATGAATATAACAAGCTGTTTGTTCATGGAATTGAAGGTCGTCTTAAGATGTCAATTCAAGTAGCACACCTTCGAGGAAACCAGTTCTACCTGAGCGAATTTCAGGCAGCAATTATGGAGGATTTTATTGTACGGAGGGTGTCTCGTAAGGTTTCAAACTGTTGCGATGGATCTAGCCCAACGTTACCGGAACCCTATGACATTTCATCATAAAAAAAATTGGTTCAGGCACTGACATGAAGTCAGGAGCTTTTGCGCGTATGTTCTATTGTCCATTCTCCTACATTGGACACCCTTTATCGAATTTACCATGGTAAATTATGTTTTGAACACGCCTTTATGTTGATTTTTTACTACTAGTTACCAAGCTTCAATTCGATCGAATCTTTATTTTTTGAGTTATCGAGGAAATAATATTCCAGGTGGGTATAACTCGGAAACCATTAGACCGATTATGCCCAAAAACGCACTTAACTCTCCCATTCGGATACGCAACCTACCCTGAAAATTGCAAGTCCATATCTCCATTCGTTCGAAAGTTATCGAGGCAACGGTCATCCATCTACTGAACTCGCACAAGGCTGCTCGAATCTCCAACAATATTTAACAGATCGTGTTAAAACTTGAAACTTGGCAGTATAGTTAGGTTAGGTTAGGTTAGGTTAGGTTAGGTTAGGTTAGGTTAGGTTAGGTTAGGTTAGGTAAGGTTAGGTCGGACCGGTTCGGCCGGACATAATCAAATTTAACCTCGAATTCTTCATCAGGGAGTCGACCCAATTGTTTCGAGACCATTTTCCGTAAGAAATTCGAAAATTACGGACATTTGGGCAAAATGGAAACGCAATGTTCCCCAGCGCGCAATAAGAAATAAAGATGAAAGTTGGCCATATTTAGTTCTTATCCTTATTTCAACTTATTCAACGTCATTGAAATGTGAATGTTCAGCTCTCTTATTTTATTTAAATTTATTTTATTGGCTGTATAAACCCTCTTTTATGGACACAACATTTCATTCCAGCCCAGAAGGGAATTGACCTTTTGGTTTGTGATCCAACGTTGAAACGTTCTAACCATTAAGCTGCTTGCTCTTTATAGATGTTCGACAATAGGGCAATAAATAATATAGGGTGTTTATTAGCTGCATGAGATATTACGATAGGGATAACATTTAACTGACGTTTTGTCAAAGTGACAGTTCTTTGACATTTGTGCTCATAAAGGTTGTCATTTTGATCTCGACAACAATTGCGGAAATTTATTTTCAAAATCACTGTTTGCGAGACTTATCCAGATCTCCTCGTCCCTTTTAAGGTCTTTCTGATCAGGCTATTCATGCAGCATTGAATTTTTCCTCGGAACAGAGTGCTTATTAATTTGTCCAAATGTCTGTAATTTTTGAATTTTTTTCATACATTTCGACTCACTAATCAAGAATACGTGGTCAAAATCGATTCTGTCTGGTCCTCCGGCCGTTAACACGATAACTCTCGAACGGAATGAGCTAGACAGCGGAAATTTTCAGAGTAGGTTAGAGTGATAAATATCTAGGTTATGTTCAATATGGACTGGTGGTATCGGAGTAACGAAAAAAACATTTCAAATTCAATTTTTTTTAAATTCTGTTTCATCATAAAAATCCATCGATATCATTCCCAACTCTAAAAAACTAATACTTTTGGAGAGATGATTTTTCAAAATTTCAATAATTAATCGTAATTTTATGATTTCATAGATTCCTCTATGTATAATTTGCTGATGTTGAAAATCCAACATATGAGGTGAGTCAGAGGCCTACGTTTTGAATTTAATTTTTTATGATACCAATACTTTCGGAGATATGATTTGTCAAACTTTGAATAATTAGTTGCTAGTAGTTTGACAAGATCGCCGAAGAACCTGTCCACAGAGCTTTCCCACTTATTAATAATGGTATGGACGAAATACTTCCTGTCATATTGGCTACAAAAAAATTCTCACTGTTGTTTCCTCCCCAACCATTTCAAAGGTTTCCCCTGAGGCCTTCAAAATATGCGAAAATTTCAGGAAAAGCGAGGCATCGATCAACGAATTAATGAAGGCTATAAAAATTCGAATCGCATAGAAATTCATGACACGTGTCACTGTCATATCGTTTGACCATCTATTGACTATCAATCATATCATGATGCACTGGCCTAGATGATGCATATTGTGAGAACCGTGATTAGAATAAGTGCAATAATTTCAGGTCCAAATACTCCTCTACTTATAATATTCATTATAGACATGGTGTGTTTAATTTGAAAGAAACATCGAATAATTGATGGAAAGTGGTTATTTTTTAAGTAAATTCACTGCCATAATTTGAAATGAATTTCTGGCACGTCACAAAGGGCATCTGGATTTGATCAGTCCAATTTTTCCAATAGTGGGCTCAATTAAAACATGGATTTTCATGGATTTATTGTATATATGTATATTGTTGAAGGGGGTCTATTGTGCCCCCTTATCAGAGCTGTTGATGTCACCACCATTTACAGATCACCTTCCAGTTTCACAGTTCTGATGAACTCCAAATGCTTCCTATCGCTAGGCTCCTATCCGAGCATCTTTCAGGCAGAAGTACTTGCAGTAGAAAGATGCGTGGAAATGAACCTAGAAATAAACTATCAGAGATGTGATATACCAATGCACTCTAACAGTCAAGCTGCTATTAAAGCTCTGAGCTCCCATGTTATCGAGTCTTAGCTAATATGGGAGTGCCGAAGAAAACTCAATGAAGTAGGCAAGAACAACAGGGTCTCCTTGGTCTGGGTTCCTGGTCACTCGGAGATTAAAGAAAATGAGGAGGCCAACACACTTGCCTAGAAAGGAGCACAAACCCCCTTTATTGGCCCGGAACCTTATTGTGGGGTTGGTAGACACACCTACAAAAGGGAATTCCGAACGAAAGAAGAAACTGAGAGAGGTACTTTCTGGAGATCTCTCCCCTGAATGCATCACTGCAAGAAATTCCTCCGGAACTTTGATACTGTCAGATCCAAGAAATACTTGGACCTCAGTAAGAACAAGCTGCAACTCCTCACTGACTTCCTCACAGGGCACTGCGGTCTCAGGAAGCATATGATGAGATTAGGGCTAGCAGAAACTGACGAGTGCAGATTCCATTGGGAGGAGGATGAAACTCCTGATCACCTGGCAACAGAATGCCTCGCCATCTCAAACCAACGCAAGGAATGCTTTGGGCTAGAAATCAGCAGGAGCGAAGACGTAGCCTCCTTGAAGCCATTCCAGATACTGGAGTTTATCAGAACTCAGAACTCTGGAACTGGAAGGCAAGCTGTAAATAGTAATGACATCGACAGCTCTGAAGGGGGGGGCACAATAGACCTTAAAGTAGCAGTGCAACGTAACCCCCTACGGCAACATAATAAGTATAATATTAAATAATACGATCAGGCGATATTTTTGTGTTATGAAAGATGGTTGTGGGTAGAAACAATGCATTTTGATGAAGGCATTCTAAAAATGTTCTTAAATTTGCAGGACTTTTCAGCATCCAATAGTGAACGTTTCATCTCAGAAGATGGGAATATAGTCAGACGCAACTTTTTCAAGTGGAAAAGAATGTAACCACTTGCTATATTGTTGTTTTCACCATCGAAATTAGTAATTACTTTTTCGACAAACTCCGTATAAATTGCGTTCATGAATAATGATATGGCAGAATCTTACCTTGAATATAGCCAACGGACATATCAACAAAAACTATGTACGTCTGTATAGATATAATTACATACAGATGTTAGCATGAATTAGGTTTTATCACATCATTTTCTGGAAAGCGGAAACCGTAGCTCTCTTATCCGGCTGAGTCATTTCAAATATTGCCGAACAGAAAAATTTAGCGATGCAAATAAAACGAAACCGAACAACACTAGGTGCCAAATGATAAAACTGTGAATGGGTTCAAAACAGCTTTCTGAATTATTCATAGGCATTGTTTTTATCCAACTCTGTTTACGTTTACCTGAATGATGCGAGTTTGTTTTCGTAACTTTGGTTATGCGTCTTTTTTGGGCGTCAAAACACTCAAATATCTACATTGTGCTTAATTGGCCTGATTTCATCAACGGCTCCCTAAGTATCGTTCTGCGATGCTTCCAGATTTGTTGGTTTGTCAGCTTAACCCATATATTTCTCATATATATCCCAAGAGAAAGTGATCAGGAGGTGATCTTGGAGGCCAATTGACAATTTCTTTAAATAATATGTTTACCGGATTGTCCCTTCAATAAATGGTTTCGTTGGCTGTGTGACACGTAGCACCGTCCTGTTGAAACCGTAGGTTGTCGATGGGATAAGCGGAATGAAATGAATCTATTACAGCAGGAATAGTCTGCTCAAATGAAGATTATGTTGCTCATAAGAAGGATGAAGAGCTTATATTAAGTTTCATGAACTGAACTCTGAGTTTAAATCTAGAATTTAAAACGGTAAAATGAAGTTTTGAAGCTCATTCATAACATTAAATTTCAGCTGTTATATTCTTGCTCTAGGGGACATACTCCAGATTTTCCATATCGTACCAACACCTACACATCTATTTATCATTACAATGAATAATAGAATATTTTTCAGTATTCATTAACATATCATATCATATTTCCTGAAGACGAAAACCGCAGCCATATTTTATCTCCAGAGTAGGAAGTGATTCTCTATCAATGAAATATACACAGCCATTTCAAAATTGTTGCTTACTATTTTATCGAGCAACGGATATATAACAAAATATCCCACTACAATTTCAGCACCGTTGAAACTTTTTCGTGAATAACCTGTTTTTCGATATAAGACTTATTAGGTATACAGGCTGATTCAGGATGACCATTCGTTAGAATATTTTGAAGAAATACTCGAGATAAATATTTGAAACTTTGAAGTTAAGCTTTGTTAGGAGACATGAATACTTGGAAAAAATTTCAGATTCATTCGACTTCCGGTTTCACCGGGAATGATACCAACTTTCGTTTTTTAAATGTAATACCCAGTTTTTTCATTGATAATCAGATTACCCATTGAATTCTACATTGTTTTAATTTACCACCTACATATTATTCTTAGAAAATTCGTGTGAAACCTGAAAAAACCCTTTAAATTTTCTAATAGTGCTTCATTCCAATGTTAGTAACTTTTAGATTTTTCCATAAAAATTCTTATGTTTCTAGCTTCTATCAGAAGACATACCAATGCTTCTCCTTCGTTAACTAAACATTCAATTGAACATATCAGGAATAAATGGACAATCTGCTATGATTGTCTCCAGTCGTGCTTTAGACATTTCGATGAGACTTTCCTTAAGGTATATCGAGTTGTGAAAACTATGCACCAAGTGTAAGTTGCAACAACCCATTCCACGAAGGTTGAATCATTGCAGATTGCTCATTTAATCTTGATATATATACTTCTATTTGAATTTAATTTCTTTTATGGTGCAGTTCTGTTATAAGAATCCATTGATATCATTCCCAACTCTGAGAAACCAATACTTTCGGAAATATGATTTGTCAAAGTTTGAACAAGAGCGCCAAAACTCCTGTCCACAGGGCTTTCCTACTTTTTTCTCAGAATGGTGTATGCTTGTGAAAGTGATACCCACATATCCATTGCATTTCCGACAGCCAGTTTATGTGAAATTTAATACTTATTTGTTGGAATTATTCGCTCAATTCATAACCTTGTATTTATATTTCCCATAAGTGTATTCACCTTTATGGGGAAAAGAGATGAAAGGATGGAAAAATGTTTGGATATACACTTTGTTTATTTAATATCGAAAGCAGCGAATTCCTTATCTGTACAGGAAGCATTCGAATATTTGTCTATTTTTTATAACAAAATTGACTACAGCGAGTAGTTTATATCAATGAAAACTAGTTATCGGGCTTGTTAAAGCTAGAGTGATTACCCATATAATTCAAAATATATCAAGAATATTCTATGAAATCGTGAATTTTCTATGAATGGTGTATATGTTATTATTTAATTAAACCTTCGAACATAGAACGATTTTAAATCAATTTTACAAATAAAACCATCATTCAGTAAAAAAAAATTACTTCAGCATCTCTGGTCTGAAAAAAATTGAACAAAAATATGTGAAAAGTATACAAGTGCATGCAGGAAGTTCCAGAGAATTGAAAAAAACTACTGAATATAGTGAATATAGAGTGTCCCATTTGAAAAATCAAAGTCACCCTTTATTCCTCTTTTGTGGGACACCCGATATATTCGAAAATATTTTTAGGTTTTGCTAATTAATTATTAATTGGTAATTCAAGTTTGCATCAATAAATTTCGCCAAACTTTGACCGTTACGCTTATATCGTCCACTAAGGCACTAGTGGGACACCCTGTAGATGAAGGTGTACAGAACAATACATAAATACAATCTGGCAAAATATTATCACATTCACAAAAAGGAAAATAGGAAAAGAAAGTCTGTTGAACCTGCAAAATTTATCTTACAAGTTGTCAGTCATATTATTCTCACTACATCATCTCAGTCTTCGTCATCGATACAGGATGAGTCACCTAAAGTAGAACAACAGAAATGCTTTGACACCATAAATAATGAACATAGAATAAGGTGAACTATTTAGCTAAATGAATCTTTCACCTTGCCTTTTAGTTGTACTGACTGACAAAGAAACTGCATCACCCAGAAAGAGCTATTCAAATTTTGATTTTTTTTTGGTAAAACATAGATAGGATAGCAAGGAGTAAATTATTAAATTTGTTAATAATGTGTTTGTCCACCGCGATTATCTATACACTCCCCAACACGTCTTGGCATTGATGCAATAAGATGGTCTATTTCTTCTTGAGGGATAATAATACCAAGCTACCTGTAGTTCATGTATCAGAGCTGCCAAAGTCCGTGGGAGCTGGGGTAAAATTACAAGCCTTCTACCCATGATGTCCCAAACATGCTCTATGGGCGAAATATCGGGGGATCTGGGCGGTCATGGCAAAAGATTTACATGGGTCGCTTCAAAAAAGTTTAAATTAACTCTACCAACATGAGGTAGAGCATTATCTTACTGAAATATTGGATTCTCGAGCCGGTTAAGGTAAGGAAGAACATATGGCTCCACTATTTCCTAAAAGTAACGCAGTGCTGTCATGTTACCTCGAATAAAGACTAAAGGTGACCTAATTGCATGTACAATAGCACCCCATACCATAACGCCTAATGTCCGGTTTACATGACGCTCAATATCAAACTGAGGTTCACGTCTTTCTCCCCGACGTCGTCTAACCCTTCTTTGGCCATCATGTGCACCCAAGGAGAATCGAGATTCATCAGAAAAGACGACCTGATGCCATTCCACATTCCAATGTTGACGTTCTCTGCAACACTGTAATCGTTGCCGGCGATGCTCAACCGTCAGACGTAACACAAGATGGGGTCGATAATGCTGCAGTCCAAAAGACCTTATCCGGCGGTAAACCGTTCGGACAGTTACAGGATGGCCTTGTTCTCCTAACCACTCATCTGCCAAAGATCCAGTTGTCGCAAATTGGTCTCTAATAGCCATAAGTCTTAGACGTCGATCTTGTACTTCATTTGTGCCCCTTCGACGTCCGGTGCCTACTCTGTCTCGATTTTGGGCATTATCAAACCACGCTTGACAACATCTCATAACAGTAGTTGGATTTCTGTTCATACGGTTAGTGATTTCTCGAAATGACAACCCAGCCTTCTGTAGACCAATAATTCGACCTCTTTCAAATTCACTAAGCAACTTCCGCGTACACGTGCTCTAGGCATTTTAACAACAACTAAACATCGACTTTGGATCTCCTCGAACAGCTGGTTTGTTTGTAAAATTTAAAAAGTTTGCAAAAAACGACCACAATATGTAAGCAACAAAAAAATTAAACATGAAAAAAACTTCACGATTTTTATCTCCGAACTTTAATCATTCAAACAGCTCCTTCTGGGTGTTGCAGTTTCTTTGTCAGTTAGTATATTAGCAATTAGCTACAGTTCACCTTATTCTATGTTTACTGGATTGCGGTCTTCTCTAACCACACTCAACCGAGCGTTTTCATGTCACAATGGGTTTATATAGGTAGTCTGTCTTCATTTCAGTCCCTGACCACCTCTCGCGACAAAAGAATGAACGTCACTGAAAATCGCTCAAGGTTTCTGCATCACAGAGGTTTGGAGTTCGTAAGGATTGCCCTAGGTGGCGCCCGTGAGATTTTTTCCTCCAGTAGTTCGCAACAATAGGGCTTAAGTTTCCTACAGCTCTTTCGTTTGTCATTCAGTGTGCTAAGTTATGCTGATGATTGTTAACAACCGTGAAACTTTTACCTTTCCTCTTTAGGGGAACACTGAGAAATGAGATGACCAGGATCAGCCAGGGAATATTTGTTGATGTTTTAAATCGATGAATATTTCATTGGTTTAAACCACGATTGCTCTTACGGCCCTTATAGTATATAATATGGTTGATGTTAACTGAAATGACTATGAGACTGGGATTAAAATGTTCCTATCGCGAAGAAGAAAATTTCAAATATCGATTTGAAATTTTCACTATTTCATCGATTTCCCCATTGCTTCTTAATCATATCGCTCGCTTTCTCCCCTATCATGAAGACGGCAGCGTTAGTATGTCCCGCGATCACATTTGGCATTACGGACCCATCAACCACCCTTAAACCTTTAATTCCATGGACTCTGAGCTCCGGGTCTACCACAGCGTCTGTATCCGTCACAGGTCCCATCTTGCAAGTTCCAACTTGGTGGCCCAACGAGGTTCCGTAGTTTTGAAGAACGCAAATCCAGTAGTCGTCAGACCCGAAATGATGCTGTTCGCAGTTTGTCATCGAGATTTTGTGCAGCTTCGCAGCGTACCTCTGGAAATGCTGGGATCTTGTTAGATTGATCGCCTAGAAGAGAAAAACAGTTAATATTAGGAGAGACCCGCGAGAGTGATGAAATATTGTTAAATAAACTGGGGGGATTTGGAAGATAGTTATTTATCTATTAAGGACGAAAAACTGTCTATTATAGTCGACTCTGCAAATTGCTATCCGAGGAGGTACCGAGGATGCCAAGCAGGCGAGACAATAGACAGTTGTTCGCCGAGGTGCATATTATATTTTTTCGTCGACCTCGACATATTTTTATGATTTTCGGACCTGTTAAATAATTTCACAATAGCAAATTACACATACACTTATGTTTGTATTGAACCGTATTATGCCGTATTCATAGTGGCCACAACGGACGAGAAAGTAATTTTCCGAACGAAAAGGTACATTTTCGTCCTCCAAAGTACTTGCCTTCAATAATAGTCTTTTTTACGGCCACAAATTAATAAGTAAAATGTCACTTTTCATAGAGGTCGACGAAAAAATCTTTTATTGTCTAGAAATAAATAACAATTCTTGTCTTTTTCACGGGAATTTTTCAGTCGAAAAATTTATATGTACAGCTCATATTAGAATTTGGGTATCTCTCTATAATTGCAATATTATGCGAAATATCGAAATATGTTTGACAATTCATGGTTTTTTTGGTGCATGCGCTTACTGATTTCCTCTAATCACCGAAATTGTTTTCTGGTGTATGCGCCCAAAGATTTATTGCACTTGTTTCGTCGAAGCGATCGTGCATTACAAATTTTCTACATAATGAAAGTTTGTGCTGAAATTTGGTGGCTCGAAGATATGTGCAGAATTTCAGCGGATCCTGACGAATAGTTTCAGAAATATAAAATAAAAAAAATATTGTGATACAATATTTCGCAAAAATTAGTGTTTCAGCAGTCTACAAGGAATTACCAAGTTTTCATTGGATCGGATTCGGATATTTTGAGTTTTTGAGGTAATAACAACAATTTAAGATTGGTATAACTCCGAAGCCGTTTGGCGGATTATGCCTAACAACGAACTCAACTGCCTTTGAATTTTCTAGTGATACGATCCTCACGAAATTTCACATTTGTCTTTGTTTCGGTATTCTTCAACTAGTTACCAAGTTTCAATTTCATTGGATCTATATTGTTTGAAAACAAAATTAATGCTTGGAAACCGTTCGGTCGATTATGCCCATTAACGAACATAACCGTTGCATTCGGATGCGAAACCTACTCTGAAAGTTTCAAGTTGCTAACTTTTTCAGCTCGAAAGTTATCGTGGCAACGGCCTGCCCCACAGAATCAAATTTGACCTCGAATTCTTCATCAGTAGATCGAACCTAATCGTTTGTGACCATTGGGAAAAATGATAGCACACTGTTCCCAGAATATGCGCCCAAAAAGATGTGACTGTACTGACGTGAGGTCAGTCTGCTTTGGCGAACTTATTCAAATTCATAGGAAGAGCCTTCATCTATCCAGGTACTAAACTCGCCCAAGAGTGCTTGGATTCCAGAATTAAAATAATATTTTCACATTAATTCCAACAATATAGATGCGGTCGAGTTCAAATCCAGAACTTGGCTGCATAATAAGGTTTTAAAGTCAGAAAATAACTAGAATTTCTATGGAATTCTTGAAATCGTGAATTCTCCTGCAGGTTATTTATTAATTCAACATAAGGCCATAGAACTATGTTCTAATAATCCAATTCAATACGATAAGATCAGTTTTTTCGAGATATTGGGAAAACATCATTTCAACTGGCTATAACTCCGAAACCGCTCGGCGGATTTTAACCACGACCATAACTGGGGCATTTTAACTCTAAATCTACCCTGAACCTCTCAAACTCATTGAGTTTGACCTCGGATTCTTGATCAGCGACTCAAAACTACTCGTTTGAGACCATATTCTGCTAAAAATTCGAATATTACAGACATTTAGGCAAATTGAAAAGTACCTAGTCTGTTCAGAGGAACAAGCGCGCCCAAAATTATGCCAATGCACTTTAATCTCAAAAAGAATTCCACAACAAGGCTATTGCGGTAATTCAATTCTTATTAGGAATCAGGATTCCTATCCATTACAAATCTTGTTGTTGTAACATACATTTACGATTGTTTAGTTTAACGATTTCTATAACTACACCCATTGGATTAATATCCCCATTATATGATTTAAAAATCCCTTCAAATGATAGTTAAATAAGAAGTTGAGCAACAAGATGACCTACAGACCTTTGAAATGTAAAGAAATAACAATTAAATTTCTGAATTTTCCTAACTTCGCGTAGACCTGACAACGTCGCAGCATTTTTCAGAAAATAATGGTGCCTTGTCTGGTTTATAGAATTTTTTCAAAGATTAAAAAAAAAAAATTCTAGTAATACGATTCTCACGAAATATCTCAAAAATTGGTGCGTCCGCATTCTACAACTAATTAATTACCATGTTTGAATTGGATCTAATTGGTATTTTTGAGTTACAGTGCCTTCTCCATTTTTAGTTGAAGCAATGAAAGCCGATCTCTGGCCAGAGGGTGTGGCAATAAATAAGTTTTTTATGAAACGTCATTTAATGAAGGACAAATTATGAATCAAGATTCCAGTAACTCCGCCTTGGAACGAAGGTTCAAACTCCTTCAGTTGAACATGCAGTGCATTTCTAACAAGTTGGGAAACCTCGAGGTTCTTTTTGATGAGCAGCATCCAGATATCGTCTGCATTTCCGAACACTGGTGCAGTTCTGACAGTGTGTTAGCGATGCAGATTCCTGGGTATAGTTTGGTGGATTCTTACTGCCGCCCTGTCGGGGCTCATGGTGGATCGATGATCTACGTGAGGACTGGTTTACAAGTGAGGAAATTGTGCGTGTCTCAGTTCTCCGAGGAGATGCAGTTCGAGGTCTGTGGAATTAGGGTGATTACTCCTGAGGTGAACATTGTGGTGCTCAGTATATACAGGCCCGGTTCAGGTGACTTTGAATTATTTTTGGGGCGACTATCACAATGTTTGGACGGTTGTTTTAGGGAGGGGGATGCTGTGTTTGTCTGTGGAGATTTCAACATCAATTTCCTTGAAGAAAATTGTTTGAACCATAAAATTTTTTTGGATTTTCTTGCTTGCTTTGGTTTATCAATTTCTTCGAGGGAACCAACTAGAATTTTTACCGATAGTACGGGTCATACATCCATATCCAAGCTCAGTTATGTTCTTAGTAATGTTAGTGCAGAACATCGAAAGGCTCGGGTGTTCGAGCCTCACATTAGTGACCATCGAGCATTCTCAGTTGAATTTTTCCTTTTTTCTAGATCTGATTCTAAGTCTGTACCGAGATTGTTCAGGGATTTGAGTCGGGAAAACCTGGAAAGTTTTGCATTCGCTATCTCGAATTGTGACTTTGGTGAAATGTATGACCGTTTGGATGTGGATGGATGCTTCGGCTCCTTTGTCAACTTGATTAAGGAAACTTTTGAGGTGTGCTGTCCACTGAAAAAATGTAAGTGTATTGTCGGCAGGAACGATAAGAGGTGGATTAATGCGGAGATCATCTCGGCTAAGCAAGAGTTGAAAAATCTGTATTGGCTTCATAGAAACTTGAAATGTCAGTCAACTCATTTGTTATACAAAGAAGCCAAATTTTCCTATAATATGCTCATTAGGAACACGAAGCTTAGTTATCATAGCAATCTCATACGTAACTCTGACAATAAAAATAAAACATTATGGTCTTTGGTCAATTCACTGACTGGCCGAGGAAAGACACTGGATCAGTCTACTCAGCTAATCATTGATGATGTCTTGTACACCGGAGCTGATGATGTTGCTAAAATTTTTGCCCGCTATTTCTCCGCAGTGACGATAAATAACCTTAATGATTATTATAAGGGGTCTTTAACTTCTTCGGGCACTGCATCAAAAATATTAAACTCTAATTTTTTCTTTCAACCTGTTTTGGAGTTTGAAATCCTTGAAACTATCAAGTCCCTAAAAAATAAAAAGAGTAGCGGAATCGATTCTATTTCGTGTCGTATTTTGAAGTTGATTGCTACCGATATCGCCCCGCATATGGCCCATGTGATCAATCTTTCAATAGCTTCTGGCGTTTTTCCGGACATTCTCAAGAAGGCTATTGTTGTACCGGTCTACAAAAAAGACGATGTACACAGTGTAGAAAACTACAGACCCATTTCCATCCTGAGTGTTTTCTCTAAAGTCTTCGAGCGGATCGTATTCAACAGGATGATGAAATATCTTGAAAAATATCACATACTTGATAACGCACAGCATGGGTTTCGGTCTGGCCGCTCAACTCAATCTGGAGCTCTTTTTTTTGCAGAATTTTTGTATAAATGTCTTGACGATGGCTCCTACGTCGCGGGACTGTTTTTCGACTTATCTCAAGCGTTCGATAGTCTCTCTTTCAAAATTTTATTGAATAAATGCTACAATTTAGGATTTAGGGGTGTGTTCCTGAATTGGTTGTCCAGTTATCTTGAGGGCAGGGCTATGAGTGTGAAAATTAACGATGAAATATCTGATGAGTATAACTTGAGCATGGGAGTTCCTCAGGGCTCTGTCCTGGGACCACTCCTATTTCTTCTATTCATCAACGATTTACCGGAGAATTTGCGGAGTATGATGGCTGATTGTGACTTCTTCCGTTATGGTCTATCTATGTCAAGGATATTTAGAATAATTTTGTTTGCCGACGACACATCGTTTTTAGTGTCGGCAGGAAGCTTCGCTGAATTACAAGCACTGTGTAATCGATTGGTGCAGTGCTTTATTGAATGGTGTCGCTCAAATTTGTTAATGTTGAATGTCGGGAAAACTCAGTGTGTTCATTTCACTCTGAGAGGTAGTAGGCAGCAGTTGATCATACGCCACTTGGATAATGTTATCGCGTCCACGGATTATTCCAGATTTCTCGGCATTTACGTTGATTCCGGTTTGAAGTGGAGCATGCATGTTGATGCTGTTTGTAAGAAGCTTAATAGTTCATACTATGCAATAAGTAGAGTTAAGAGTACGCTACCTTTAAGATCTATTTTGGAGATCTACTACGGTACTGTTTATAGCCATCTCTCTTACAACATAATGCTTTGGGGTAACTCCTCGGACGTTCGAAGGGTATTCTTAATTCAGAAGAGAATTCTACGTATGATTTTTGACATACCTCCTAGGTCTTCCTGTCGACAAACATTTGTGGCAAGTGGTATACTTACGGTGGCATGTATTTACATGTACAGGTGCCTTATATATGCAAAAGAAAATGAAAATTATATGACTAATATTTCTAGTTTTCATACATATAATACAAGAAGTGAACATATTATTTGCATTCCAAGACACAATACGGCAAAGTTCGAACAATCGCCACTTTATCAATGCATCAAGCTTTTCAACCATCTGCCAGGCTATATCAAATGTCTCAGATTGAATGAATTCAAGAAGACTATCAAGAGTATGTTATGTTCCAGAGGCTATTACTATGTTGTTGACTATTTTAGAGAGTAGTTGAGTCTCTGATTCAGAGTATTTGTACTTATTTCTTTTTTTCCCTGTTGACTTGTCCTATACGTGTATATGTCTCTAAGGACCAATAAATTATTATTATTATTATTATTATTATTATTATAGAGGAAATAACAACAAAATGTTAGATGGCTATGACTCCAAAACCGTTTGGCCGATTTTGCCCATTAACAAACTTAAATGTTGCATTCGGATACGCACCCCACCCTGAGAATTGCGGGTCGCTATCTCTTTCCGTTCTCAAGTTATCGTGATATGCATAATATTTTTTTTTTATTTTCTATAGTTATAAGATCCTCACGAAATTTTATAGTCGGCAAAAATTAGAAAATTACAAATATTTGGGCAAAATATTCCCTAGAATATGCGCGCAAAAAGTTTTCAAAAGGCACAAAAAATTAAAATAAATGATCAATTCCAGGTACCTTCAGAAAAATATGTATACTCACAATTTTGATACCTTCCACCATAGTCAAGAGGTCCTCGCGATCTTGAAAATAATTCGGGTATATAATAGGCCAACTCATGGGATTTTTAGACTTCAACATCACCCTCCCTCTACTCTTAGGCCTCATCAGCACTATCGCAATCCCAAAAGCCGGCTTGCCAATCACCGGTCTATAAACTTTATCAAACACGTTATTTGGAATTCCCAACACGGATCTGAAGGCTCCAAAAATATCTCCATTCAAAGCGCCATTTCCCAGAACAAGCTCAATATCGGGATCATCGTAGTTTCGTTTGTTCAGTTTGGTTTTCACGAAACCCAACGCTTCTGCACCTCCAGGTATCGTGTACGGCCCTTTCCCATTCCAGAGGTAATCGAAGATGTGTATAGGGTTCTGAACACCAAAATCCGACACTGTTATACTTTCGTTAACAAGAAAAGCGAGAGTGGATAAGGCTGTGTGGTCTTGAAGATTGAAACCAACCTTTAAATCTTGGATAACAGGAATTCCTAGGTCTCCCAGGTGATCTTTAGGTCCTACACCAGACAGCATCAGAAGTTGAGGACTGTTGAATGAACCAGCTGATAAAATAACTTCTCTTCTAGCTAAAACACGATAACCAACGTTGTTCTTCAAGAATTCCACACCATATGCCGTTTTGGTTTCGGGGTTTATCAGTATTTTGGTGACATGCGATGAGGTGGAAATGTGTAGATTTTGTCTGTAACGTATGGGTTTCAAAAAAGCTTTGGATGCACTGCATCTAGCTCCATGTTTCATCGTAGCTTGAACCTTTGAGAACCCCAATCCGGTGGGACCGTTTATATCGACATTTTTGTATCCCAAATCAACTCCCGATTTGATGAAGGATTTCAACAGAGGGCTCTCGTAGCCAGGGTGTTCGATGCTGAGGTATCCATCGAATCCGTGGTATTTCTCGTCCACTTCCCGGCAAGATGAGCAGTTTTCCGACTTGATGAAATACGGGAGGACGTCTTTGAAACTCCAGCCGTAGTTGCCCTTACTCTCCCAACCATCGTAATCATATCTGTTACCACGTGTGTAGATCAAGAAGTTGATGACTGAGGTTCCACCAAGAGCTTTACCTCTAGGTAGGTTGCATTTTTGTTGGACAGCTCCAAGGCAGGCTGATTTAATCTTCCTTCCTTTATATCCCCAGTTGTACCCTGTTATGGATTGTAGGGATGCTGTTAGTGGTACATCTGTCAGGAAAACTTCATCTCTTCCAGCTTCTAACAGCAGAACACTCCACGAAGGGTTTTCGGTGAGTCTATTGGCCACAACACTTCCACCAGACCCTGCACCAATCACTATAAAATCGTAGCTTTCCGAAATTTCACTGGTTCCACTTATCCTTTCGAAGGAGTTGGAGAATCTTCCGAAATTCTGACATTCGCAACAAGCCACCAAGATCGATAAGAAGAGAATGTTTGGTACTTTCATCGTTTGGTATTTTGAGATGTTCGTCGAAAAAGGTGCATAATCAGTGAGCGATCACTATTGAAAGAGTAATACCGAAATCAATAGATCCGGGGACTGTTATCTACCAAGGATAAAATGCGTTGTGGTGATGGTAAAGTATTTTTTTGTCCAAATTGAATCTACCAGTGGAGTATTTTAAACCAGGGCAACCGGTATCAAGGATTACAACAAACAGGACCAAGTTTATGTTGCAATGTTTTTGATGAGATAGTTCTTATGGTATGCACCGAATTGAGTAAGACCACATCTTATATTTATACATATATTATACATTTTGATTGTCGCACTTAACCTTGGGCGAAAAATACTGAATAACGTTTTATCTTTCGTTGGATCCTACAGGAAGGACCAATTAGGACTTTATTGTACAATATTTATACGGTTCAATTATATGTTACTTAGCGATGGTCATCTAAGCGATAGGATATTGACCATCAAGTTTAAATCGATGAAGAACGTTTATAATTATTAAATATTGAAACAATGCTAAGTACCTCTGTTTGAAGAACGGTTGGAAGGCTACTTGAATTAAGTGTGGTTCTGCTGATGCCTAATGATGATATTATAAGCTTAATTATACAAATTATTAGGAGTTCTGAACACCCAATCTAGTCTAGTCATCAAATGTTTTTTAGGCCAAAATTCTCCGTATTCCCGATCATATATTCCCGATTTTTCAACCAAGTTCGAAACAATTAAATTTTATAGATATTTTTCAGAATTTAGGAGAGAAAACTCAGAAACGAACTATTAAATGATAGCATTAGTACAAACATATTTGGGTACCTGTAAGCAAAATGAATATTTATTTTTTCGGTTGCACATATCGACTGTTTTCGATTTTATGAAATAATCGAAATATTTGAATATTAAAACAGTAAACTGCGAAAGGTGTGGTTTATTACCAAACACAATCTCCAATAAATTGACATCTAACTAGAATCCGTTGACCTAGCGCTAGATCGAAAATTATACAATTTTTTGGCCACTATTAATAAGCAATATCCAACATTAAGAATTCTTCTTTCTGGTATGTGGGTCATTTCAGATAAATTTTACATATTAATGGTTTGGGCGTACAAAATATTGGTTAACTTTTTTTGGCAATCATTACTCTTGAATGTGACCTTCTTAATTGTGGCTCTAGGGGAAATTCAATCATTCGATGTTGAAACTAAATGTTTTATGTATAATTGAATATCCTGTAATTCATGGTTAAGTAGTACTGGTCCAGAAAGTTCACGGTTTACCAAAGATTTATTTGATGAGCATTGAATAATTTTGATTGATGATACTTAATACTCACTTTGGGTTTTACTTAGTTGTCTAAAACAATGTTGTATGAATTCCTCGTTGACAAATAACAAATTGGTTCAAGCCCTGTGGACAGGAGCTTTTTGGCGCTCTTGTTCAAACAGACAAAATATATCTCCGAAAGTATTGGTTTCTCAGAGTTGGGAATTATATCAATGGATTGTCGTTTAAAAAAAATGCTTCAAAAATTATTTTATAAAAAAAAGAGCAATCTACAATGCTTCAAAAATTGTCATTAAATCTATTTATCAAGATTAAATGAGCAATCTGCAATGATTCAACCTCGTGGAATGGGTTGTTGCAACTTACACTCGGTGCATAGTTTTCACAACTCGAAATACCTAAGGAAAGTATCATCGAAATGTCTAGAGCAAGGCTGGAGACAATCATAGCAGATTGTCCATTTATTCCTGATATTTGAGTAGGCAGTGGATTACGAACAAATTATTTCAATAGAAATTATTTCAATAAAATACTATCCTCTTTTCATAATTTATTATTTAATAGTTCATACCACTAACACATTCTTTTGTGTATTATGAACCTTAACTCCAGATAAAATGATTGATACACAAATGTAGATCCATATTTCAGTATTTTTTTACTAGCAACATTATGAAAATACTGTATATAGGAACATGTCTCACTACTTAAGGAAGTAAAAGGTAATATTAACCTCAGTGGTCAACGAACAGTAATTTCTTTTGATGATTCCATTATGTTCTTCTTTCCTATTGCCTCCATAAACTACATCAATACAGTCTTGTATATATTCACAAATTCAAGAATCGAATACTTGCTTTCCAAGGGAAAATAACAACTCCGAATTGACAATTTCTAATAGCTAGCACTTATGAATAGTGATCACAGACAGATTCTGTGTTCATATTCTGTGAATACATAGAACTTACGATGCATTATTGAAACTTTGAAAAATCATATCTCCGAAAGTATCAGCTTGTTAGAGTTGAAAATGATAACAATGGATTCTTATGATGAAACTGCATCTTAAAAAAAAAGAGTTGTCGTTTTAACGGCCGGACAGAATCGGATGGGACGAGAAGTGGGTAAGTTTGAAGTATACCCCTACAACACTCCCCTGTTAGTGACGAAGTAACGATAGTTATCGTGATTGTCGCCATACAGATGGGAAATGGATGTAATGTACCCACCACAGAACATACGGTCCAAATTTTGTTCTGTGACCATGCCGGTGCGCCATGTGAGGGACCTCGTGAGTGCGGCGTATCCTTAGACTATAGTCTAAAGGCGTATTTCGGGACACTTTGTATATTAGTGAGTCGAATAGAACCGTTTGGCACCATTTTCGGTACAGAATTCGACAACTACAGGCATTAGGGCAACATGATAGCGTGCTACAAGCGCGCAACGACAGCAACGGAATTTGATGGCTACCACCGGAAGGTCTAATACCGGCTAATTCACGGGCGCCAAACAAACTACATAATAATTTGCCCAACCATAAATCATATCAACAATGTTATTAATTCGTAAGCGCTAGATTGCGATTGATATCATCAATTCTCGTGTGGCTACTTTCATTATGATGAAAGACGAGGTGCACGGTGAGTGTACGAAATTACGTATGTATTCACTACCTACGCTCCGCTATGTGTCACAGCACAGGACCAATTCCTTCCGCTTCGAGGAACCCCACGTTAGGTAACGAGCCTTTTTTTGCACGAAGACACGGCGGAACCAAAAAATCCTATGTTTATGTTCACACAACCAGAGCTTCAATGAGATGAAAGTAGAGTTGGGCATAATCGAATGATTTCAATAATCGATATATAGGTTCTCGAGAGATTTCAATAATCAAATGATCATTCGAGATATTGATCATTCGGTATTCCACTCAGTTCTCATCGCGTGAGCGGCTTAGGTTATCCCTTATCTTAGATAATGGACATTTTTACCAAATTTTATATGAGTATTCAGTAGGTCTGAGAATCGGCTACTATCTATTTTTCATACCCCTAAGTAATGAGGGTTGTTCACCCTTAATTTTTTTTTTTAATTTTTGGACGAAATTTTTTGTATTTATTTTTTTATAATGTGCCATTACAAAATACATACAACACCAAATTTTCACCCTTCTATCACCAACCCCTATTTTTCAATAGTCTTCTTAGTAATTAATAATTTTTCATCCCGCTGGATAACTGATCAATTATCACTTGGTAAGTTATCCCATAAAAGAGCTAATTAAAACAAGTCACCGTATTTTTTGTGAATGTTTTCACTCTATTTCGATTAAAATTTCCCTGAGCTTATGGCAGAGCTAAAATTTTTGTACAAAAAAAATATTTCTTTTTATTAAAGTATCAAGGCAGTTTATTCCTGCTATACTTAGTGCTAGATTTTTTTAAATTTCCGCATCTTTCTGGATCAACACTCATTTGCCAGACTATACCGGTGTCATGTCCCAGTAAACAGCACGGATTAGGGATGAGAACGAAGCCGGTCTCCTGCCTTTCTCACCTTTTCCCACTTTTCTTAACCAGATACGTTTGAGTGGGTAGTTCGTATTCGCAATTGTCCCGGTAGGAGGCGCTGCACTCAGGTTTTAGGTTTTTTTTTTTAAGATTTCTCGCATTTGGAAATAAAATTGCAACCGCAATAACCGATTTGGCGCAGGCGAAGTTGCGTGGTTCAGCTAGTAATTACATAAATTTCAACAATTTGGTAGCGTTGGTAGCAATCTTTGATAGTTGCCTATCGCTATGATCAGAGACGATAAGAGTGGCCATAAACGAGGCCTATAAAGCGTAAGTAGTGCAATTATAGTACCTCCAGAAGAAATCCGTAATGAAACAACCAGGTTGCTTAGTTCTTGCAGAGTTATCATTTGAGTTTGTTCGAAGAACGGTACTTTAATATCCTCAAAAATCCATCAGAGAAAGGGGATTAACCTTTATTTTACTGAGAAATTTTCCTTTAGAGGAGGAAAATTCGAATATGAACGCATCTTTATGAGATGTGTTGGGGAACAACAGTGATCATTTTCATATTGTCATCGAAAAAATCGTTTGGTGAGTGATGATTGCTGTGTGCAAAAAGTGCACATTTAAATAATCTGTGAATGTTTAGGTGAACCAGAGCATGAAGTTAATACTAAGATATTTTACGACCAAGGTAAGTCCAGCAATAATTATAATAAGAAATCATTAAAGGATACTTCGGGAGGTATATTATATTAATTACTACATGGTTTCTTTGTGGGTTTTCTCTCCCAAATCTAAATATCTATACCTGGTGAGTCTTTGACCACTGCATTAATTTTAACCAAAGATTCCTCTCATCAAATGAAACACTTTTTTCATTTAACATTTTTCCAAATTCAGCTCAGGTAAAAAGATACAGGCTGTTGAATTTTGAAAAAAAATTAGTTTTTATTTTGTAGCTTTCACATCCTTTTTTCGATTAAAATGAATGTTGGCGTAAAGTTTCCTATAAATATGATACATATTTTCCAAATATTAGTTATTTTCTACTTCTACTGGTTTTCTAGCTATGGACTCGTGGATTCATAAAACTAATCGAAATTAGCATAAAGAAAGCATATAAAGTTTTTCTTGAGTCATTTCAAGAATATTCCATCGTTTCAGAACATTATATTATTCTTCATCATTTCTCCTTAAACGCACCATTTTCGAGATATTCTTCATTGAATGTTTTAAAATGGAAAACTCCAGAAATTTCACTACTTTTATGGATCCGTCCCTGAGCGTTGGAATCCCGAATCAAGCTGTAAACCACGTTACCATGCCTTATTCTAGTCCGCCAACAATGTCATAGATAATTTATATGCGGGAGTGTATTAGATGTTGTGAAATCTTTAAAAGCTTGTAACTTTTTACCTGAGCCGAATCTGGAAAAATGGTGAATGAAAAAAGTGTTTCATTTGATGAGAGGAATCTTTGGATAAAATTTATGCAGTGGTCAAAGACTCACCCTGTATAATAAAAAAATAATCATTTTGTGAATTGATTCTACGTTAGAAAGACAAAATATTTGTCAGAAGCAAAGTAGGTTCAGAACACTGTTACCTAACAAACAATAACATCAATGATAAAACTACTATTTGGTAACGTTTCGGAGAATAGATCAGACTCCATCATCAGACACCAAGCAAAAATCCTCAGAAATATTTTTATAGATAATCAGAGTTTGGGAGAGAAAAACTATAAAGGGACCATTTAGTAATAAGAAGTAAAATTCATATAAAAAAAGGACTGGGTGGCTTCAGGAGATTTAGCGCATTCGTTCAGCTTATCAGATATCAGCCATATCAAGAAAAAAAATTCAAACGGGATTATTAAGAAATTTGTTCGTAGTATACCTAAATATGGAAAAATTTGACAGCTCCTCTGCATTCAAAAACTCGACATTCCGTTATTGACCATTATTGTGTGTTTTCGAGGCAGAATGAGCACATACATAGCCTTTTTCTGTGCATGGCTTGTATTTTTCAGTTGAATTTCTTGTTAGAACATGGGCCCCCTTGATTTATCTGGCACCAGGAGAAATGTTCAAACCTTCTGGTGTGGATGATTTCATCAAGCACGTCTATCCAGCTAACGCAGATGGCTTTAGACTCACAAAGAAGATATCGTACAATGAGAAGCTGTATATGAAGACAGTTCAAGATGTTGGTAAGACAACTACTGCTACAGGGTTTTTCAATTAGAGATTACATTCTGAATAGCACGCCAATTTAGCAGCTGTCATATGAAAAACTGTCATTTAGTTTTCACAGATGACAACTAAAAAAATGGGTTCAAGCCCTGTGGACAGGAGCTTTCTGGCGCTCCAGTTCAAACAGACAAATTATATCTCCGAAAGTATTGGTTTCTCAGAGTTGAGAATTATATCAATGTATTCTTATGATAGAACTGCATCATAAAGGAAATTCAATTCAAATAATAGTTTATTTATCAAGATTAAATGAGCAATCTGAGAACTGCACCATGGAAGAAACCAAATTAAAATAGCTGAAATGAATTTGACTTTCTCTTATAGAACAGGATGAAATGTACGAGTATGAACACAGATCATATAATAAAGCTTAGATAGAATAATTATAGCATTCTGTGAAAACAGAAGTACGATTCATTATTGAAATTTAGAACTTCATCTTAGCAGAAATTGAATTCAAACATCATAGAAGAATTTAAATTCAACAAGAGTGCCAAAAATTATCAATCCAAAACCAATAGAAGAATTCTACCCAACAACGAACTCATCCGAGATATTCATTCCTCAATTCCAGTTTTGTTTTTAGTGGAGATATTCTGAACTCAATATTATTAACTTACCATTACCATTCCCATCATCATATGGATTGACCATCGGCATGAAAATATCAACCAACAAAAGTATGATAATATTCTAATTCTCATATTGATACCATTACTGGAATGAATTACAATGAGACAACGTCAAAGTTGACATTATAACAATTCATAGAATAGCCACAGAATAATTCTATCATTGAAATTTTGAAAAATCATATCTCCGAAAGTATTAGTTTGTTAGAGTTAAAAATGATATGAATGGATTCTTATGGTAAAACTGCTTATTGAAAAAAATTTAATTTGGAATTTGTTCTGTAAAAAAAAAATTTTTTTTTTGTTACTCCGAAACCATCTGTCCGATTTTGCCCAATAACGAACTTAGCCGAGATATTTATCCCCCAAACATACTCTGAAAATTTCAACTGTCTAGCTCATTTCGTTCGAGAGTTATCGTGCCTACGGACGGACCGGCCGGACCGGCCGGCCGGCCGGACGGCCGGACAGAATGAATTTCGACCACGGATTCTTGATCAGTGAGTCGAACCAAATCGTTTAAGACCATTTTCATCGAAAAATTCGAAAATTACAGACATTTGGGCAAATTGATAAGCACTCAGTTCCGAGGAACTAGAGCGCCAAAAATGTGGGAAAGGCGGCACATGGCGCTCTTGTTCAAACTTTGACAAATCATATCTCCGAAAGTACTGGTAAGAGTTGGGAATTATATCAATGGATTCTTATGATAGAACTTTATCTTAGCAGAAATTGAATTCAAACATCATAGAAGAATTTAAATTCAAAAAGAGTGCCAAAAATTATATCAATCCAAAACCAATAGACCAATTCTATCCAACAACGAACTCATCCGAGATATTCGTTCCTCAATTCTATGATGAACGATATATTTTTTCCTCAAATCCACTCTGAAAATGATATTATATCAATTGAAACTTTTGCCAATATTTCAGTTTTTTTTTTACTGGAGATATTCTAAACTCAATATCATTAACTTACCATTACCATTCCCATCAACATATGGATTAACCATGGGCATTAAATATCAAAATTTGACATATCATGTCTCAGGAAAATAAGTTGACATGTATCAACACAGATCATATTATAATAATTCATAGATAGAACAATTATCGCATTCTGTGAAAACACAGAAGTACGATTCATTATTGAAATTTTGAAACATCATATCTCCGAAAGTATAAGCTTGTTACAGTTGAAAATTACATCAATGGATTCCTACGGTGAAATTGCATTGTGAGAAAAATTTATTCTGAAATCTGTAATGTAAAAAAAAAATTTTTTGTTACTCCGAAACCGTCTGACCGATTTTACCCACTAACGAACTTAGCTGAGATATTTATCTCCCAATCCTATTATGAAAATTTCAACTGTCTAGCTCATTCCATTCGAGAGTTATCGTGTTAACGGCCGGATGGCCGGACAGAATCGATTTTGACCACGTATTCTTGATCAGTGAGTCGAACCAAATAGTTTAAGACTATTTTCAGCCAAAAATTCGGAAATTACAGACATTTGGGCAAATGTTGTTCGCCCTAACATGTGCGCAAAAACCGTTTTTCCTTTAGATCACTATAAAATCGCCAATTGGAAAACCCTTACTTTCATCTTCTAACTTACAATTTTCCAGATTGTTGTTGAAATGTTTATTAACTATAACATTCCAGATTATCTAAAAAACGATGAAGGTTCCTTCCTATATGGAAAAGGTGACATACACAGAGTACCTGCTTATGGCCTTGTGACTTATTGCCATAAAGATCTACAGAATGTAGATACGACAAATCCACCCAGTTTCTACGTGTCATATTGGTTCTTCTACCCTTACAATTTGGGAAAAGAAATATGCTTTTTGGGTGAGTATATACAGGATGTCACGAAATTAAATTAGAGAAATTTAAAGGTACATTCTAAGTCTAAAATAGGAAGTAATCTTCATATAAACCTATATCCGGAAAAGTTCTATTTTCGGAATACTGTTTGAAGTGAATTCCCTGAAGATAACAAAAGCGCGCCCTTTTAGGTAACATTTTTATGGTCATTATTTTGCCAAATATCCAATAAGGAATTTGAATAGAATCAAAAGGCAAAAGTAATGTAAAAATGTTGAAAAATCATATCTCTGAAAGTATTGGTTAGAGTTAGGAATTATATCAATGGATTCTTATGATGAAACTACCTCTTAAAAAAAAATTAATTTGAAATTTGAGATGTAAAAATTTTGAGAAATTATATCTCCGAAAGTATTAGTTTGTTAGAGTTGGGAATTACATCAATGGATTTTTATGATGAAACTATTTCTTAAAAAAAATTTAATTTGAAATTTGTAAAGTAAAAATTTTAAAAATTGATATTGCCGAAAGTATTAGTTTGTTAGAGTTGAGAATTATATCATTGCATTCTTATGATGAACCTACATCTTAAAAAAAATTGAATTTGAAATTTGTAATGTAAAAAAAAATATTTTTTTTTGTTTTTTCAGGAATTTTCTCAGGATGCTAATAAATGAACAAACTGAAGTTGATAGACAGTTTTTTTTAATAATATTTGCAACAAAAAAATATATTACAAATATTACGTCTCGAATGTCTGGATTTATAATCAGGTACACTGCTCAGAAATTATAGATTTCCAAACGTGTATAAAACGTATCTTCTGATGACCTTAGATTATCGAATTCATAAATATCACACATTATTCACCATTATCAATTAACAATGATTAGATAATTCGAACATTTCATTCCACTTAAAGCACTAATGAAACAATCTAAAGAATCCGGATGTTTCAACACCAATTTCAGCTGAAGACAACTAAAAATATACGTATGGAAGCTTAACCAAAATCGCCGGTCGCCCTCCGATGTAAAATTGGCAACGAAGCTTATCCGATGAACATTCTGGCCAGTTATTAACGTAGGCTACGCATATATTTCGAAAACAGAATCATTATGGATATAATTTTGTATGAATACTAGCTGACCCACGCAACTTCGCCTGCGCCAAATCGGTTATTGCGGTTGCAATTTTATTTCCAAGTGCGAAAAATCTTAAAAAAAAAGCCTAGAACCCGATTGCAGCGCCTCCTACCGGGACAATTGAATTTCCAAGTTATCCAGGGACCCACTCAAACACGTAATTCTAAAAAATACCTAGAACCCGATTGCGGCGCGACCTACCGGGTTCAATTGCGAATACGAACTACCCACTCAAACGTATCTGGTTAAGAAAAGTGAGAAAAGGTGAGAAAGACAGGAGACCGGCTTCGTTCTCATCCCTACTCCGTGCTGTTTACTGGGACGTGACACTGGCATAGTCTGATAAATGAGTGTTGATCTAGAAAGAAGCGGAAATTTTTAAAAATCTAGCACTAAGTACAGCGGAATAAACTGCCTTGATACTTTATTTAATCGAAATAGAGTGAAAAACATTCACAAAAAATACGGAGACTTGGTTTTAATTAGCTCTTTCTCTGGGATAACTTACCAAGTGATAATTGATCAGTTATCGAGCGGGATGAAAAATGATTAATTACTAAAATGACTATTAAAAAATAGGGGTTGGTGATACAAGGGTGAAAATTTAGGGTTGTATATATTTTGTAATGCCACATTATAAGAAAATAAAAACAAAAATTTCATCAAAAAATTTTAAAAAAATTTTTAAGGGTGAACAACCCTTATCACTTAGGGGTATGAAAAATAGATAGTAGCCGATTCTCAGACCTACTGAATACGCATATAAAATTTGGTAAAAATTGGTAAAGCCGTTTCGGAGGAGTACGGTAACAAACATTGTGACATGGACATTTTATATATTAGAAGATGAACCTGATTTCGGCCTGTCTCCTATAAATCCCCAGAAAAGAGGCTTAATAGACCACATGTCGCGGTGCACCCTTACCCCTGATCCAACAATAATAATAATAATAATAGATGTCCCTGAAAAATCACCTAAGCAATTTCATTCACAGGAAGAGTTCCAACACCATCATTATTTTCGTCGTGTTTCGGAAGAAAAGTATACATGGGCAACCACGTGGGTGACTGGGAACACGTCACCCTCTTCTTCAAGAACCAAAAACATCCAGACTCGATCTTCGTATCCACCCACGAGTTCGGCGCAAACTACAAGTACAACAAGTTCCTGCACACCTTCATCTACGAATCGCAGAGAAGCAACAGCAAAATAATAAAAAATATACGATTCCCCAAGTTCCTCCTTCTCAAGAACAACCATCCGGTCCTGTTTTCAGCCTGGGGTTCCCACGGATTGTGGAGCGAGCCGGGTAATCACACGTATTCAGTGGTGCCAAAATTGCAGGATTACGCGGGATTCGGTGACAGGTGGGAGACCTGGAAAAACTTGAAAATTTACCATATGGGTTTTGACGGATTGCCGAAATGGATCTCGTTCAAGGGAAGATGGGGGAATCCCAGGTCGAATTGTATATTGTTCAAGAATCTTGGGCTCTGCAAACAGGCAGACGGTCCTTTCGGGCCTAGGAATTCGGATTTCGATTGTGCTTCGAAATGAAGATCTCAATGTATGTTCGCAATTGTGTTATTTTTTGTACATATATTATGTAGGCTTCATTTTTGTAATTATTGGTTCTAAATTAAACATGTTTACCTTATTTATACTGTTCTACCTTTTATTTATGGCTATATGGTTATAAAACTATATTCTTTCAACTACATAGGTATAGGTACTACGTGAATATCGTTCGAAGCTGTCATTTATAATGAAATGTGCTGTCAATTTCTAGAGTTGATTAATATTTTAAAAATTAACGGTTTCTAAAATTAAATGTTTGAGGTAAGGCACTGCCCGATTATTACAAACTCTACCCCTCGTTCAAAATTACCTAGTTAAACATCTGAATCACGTTGAATACTGTCCATTTTTCCATATTTGAATATTGCATTGATTTCATTTCTAAAATACCTATTAGCTCGTAGTGAAAACTGCCGATTTTTTCTTACTCTGGATAAGTATCACAATTATTGTTATACACCAGATTAGTCATTATTCAAATGGTAGGTGAAATTGCTATCAATATCGAATTAGCAATTAGCATTATAATCATGTTTTGAGCACATGATAGGAAAATCAAAGATCATCGAATTTGCGGATTTTGTTCTAATATCCCTATTGTAGTTCTGTGAGTGCGCAAACATCGATTTTAGACGTGGGGTTTAATTTAACATAAATTATTTATTAGCACTTTTTGTATCAAAAAACTTGAATTTTCATTTACGATTGTCAAAAATTTGAAGTAAGATGAAGCTTTAACATTCATGTTCCACACAAGACTCAAACCTCAATTCTAAATTATGAAAAATGTACCCCTCAAAAATTCCATTATTCAATAGTAACCTCAAACTTGTTGCCGAAATAAGTAATTTCAGAGGCTATTTTTTTCCAAGATCTATTCTGGTTTTACAAAAATTACATCTATTGGATAATTTCAGGATATTTAAGGATGTAAGGGACAAATTGAAGACTATTTTGACAAAAGGAAAAATTGTTGGTTTGTTGCGAAGAAATAAATACATTTTTCCTCGTACTAGAAAATACCAAACAGGGTTCTTGATAAATCTATGGACAAGACAGAGCGAATGTCTGCTAGCTCAAAAGATTGGAAAAAACTATCAAATGTTCAACTTTTATTCCAAGCTGTGGGAAGATAAGAGAGTTAGGGATATTATATCTCGAATGAAGGTAACTGGCAAGAAAAAAGGTAGAGAGATCATGTTCGGAGCAGTTACCTTAGCAGCCTTCGAATGGGACAAATATCGAATACCAGAACAAGACATGAAAAGCCATTTGGGCGATTTAACATATGTTTATACTCTCCGAGATAAAACCCTCTGTAACAACTGTAATAAAAATAAGAATCCAATGGAAAATTCAGATAATATTTGCCATTGTGAAGATTACAAACCTTCCAATTCTCCTTTAAAATATGATAATTGGGAAACTTTCATAGAAAAAAAAGATTTAGTCGTATGGAGAAGATTGCTGGAGTCTGGTCAATATGAATATAAGGTGTATGGTTCTTATAATGATGTATCAGCCGAAGAATTTTTGAATGTTCAAGTCGATACCACTTATAGGAGAATGTGGGACACAACAGCTATAGTTTTAGACGTCGTAGATAAAGATCCTGATGCCAAAAGTAATAGTGAAGTTATATATTGGGAAATGTTGTGGCCTGTGAGTACTATATTATACAGTGTGAAAGTACAAATTAAAACGAACATTTGACCTCAAAAATTTTGTGTAGGTACAGGGGCTCTAAATTCATATTATGTAGGTTACAGATTCCTTAAAATGATATGACAATTTTTCAAAGCTGTATCAATATTTATTGAAATTTCAGCTGATTTTTTTTAATTTTTGCGTAATTTTCCAGATGATGTTCGCCAACCGTGATTATGTGTTTGTTCGTCGTTACTTAGTAGATTACAAAGCAAATTCTGTCATTATGGCGAATAGAAGTATATCGCATCCGAATTACCCCGATAAACAAGACAAATTTAGAGTGAAAGACTATTGGTCGTACATGGTAATCAAACCATACACAGAAATGGACAAACACGGCATTGAATTTGTCTTAACATACTACGATAACCCCGGCGTTAGCATCCCGCAAAAAGTCACCACCTGGGTAGCCATGAGGGCCATGCCTGATTTTCTAGAAAGACTCAGAGACGCCGCCAAAAAGTACAAAGCTTATTGCAAACAATACGGTGTTAAATGCATCTACCTGATCAAAGAAAAGGAAACGTGTGAAGTTGAACATACCGAGGACAACCTATACTACTTTCTCGATTCCGAGGAAGATTTAATAACGGATAATACAATATCTGAGCCGCAACATAATCTGAAACGGAGATTCTACAAACGACAGCATCCTGATCCACCTAAACCGCCGATTAAGTCCCAAAAACACGATGGTGATGTTAGGAAACAGTCAGATTCTGCACCCCCTGCAAATTCCATTATACAAAGGGGTACCAAGAATTTCTGGAAATATCTACAACCTTCGTACTATATTAGTTGATGGAAAAGAGCGGGTCCATATGAAAGTAGCGTTTATCTTGTACTGAGAACACAAATATTTTGAAATATAAATCTGTATATACTTGGTATCAGATTTTTTATTGACTAAAAAATTCTATAGTAGCCGATTTGATATTGGCAGTTTTTAATTTAATATAAAATTATTGGCTGGAAGACTTCGGTCGTATGCTAATAAAGTTAATTCTCTCTCTCTCTATAAAATTATTATGAAATATATTGATGTTGAAACAATTATTTTTGTCAATGGAAAACCTTGCTTAGTGAACAATAGATCTGTGTATAAAACTAGCATACTTCCCCAAGTCCTAGAAAGCTGAAATTTGAAACCTAGGTTAGTATTACCTAACAAACAACAGAAAAATCAATAAATATGTAAATTTCATCCTACAACTCCCATAAAGTGGTGTGGAAATATATATATAAAATTAGGGTACTTCCTGAAATCCCAGAAAGCTCAGATTTTGTGTGTATTGTCCTCAAGCAAATAACAAGTAGTATTCTTGTACGTTCCCATCTAGATTTTTTTAATTTATTTACAACCACTAAGAATAAACAATTAAAATATCACAATTTTCAAGTTATATAAGTCGATCGACTTTTCTTTGGTTAAGTACATTTATACATCATGTGAGTTCAGTTAGTTTCAAATATTTTCTCCGGGTATATCCTCGTACAAACTCTCATGTTGAAATTTCAAAACTTCATTCCCGTAACTGGTCCAACCCGGAAGTAAATACCTTGCAAATATCTCTAGACACTTGGGCGTTTCTGGTAGGTACATTTTCAATAATTCTACCAGGGGAGGTTTATGAGAATGCAAAGCACTGGGGATGCTCAAGATCACTTTTCCATTAGGTGGATTATCAACGTTTCGGTCATGTCTGCATCCGAATATGATTTGCTCGAAAGGCTGTTTACCAGGAGGTTCTGTAAAGTTACATATAGGTTGGCCGGTTTTGGTTACTTTCACCCAGTACCATTTTGAGAGAAATTTGACACCCCATTTGGGGAATATGTCATCTTTCAGAGCGTTGATATGTTGTGGTGAATTAGTACACCAAACAACTATCAAACCTTCTTCATGCAATAAATTTTCGAGCTTCAAATTTTTCAAATCTTCATTATACATCATTTCATAAGCATGGGAACTTGTCTTTCTTTTTCTACGTATGTATTTATTCCACCATGGCGGATCTAGTAGGATTAAATCGAATTTTTTTTCTGGAATATACTTCGATAATTCTCTAGTATCTCTGGAGAAGAATTCACAATTTTCAGGAAATATATAAACATCATTGTGAATTTTTTTGTATATGTGCGGTCCCACATTTGCACCTTCAGCGTTTACAATAGCAAGTTCCTTTGTTTGTTCATATATCTTAGCGCTCATTTCTAATGCCCTTTTATTATCGTTAATCCTTTCACAATCGTAGTTGAAATGATACTTAAAGTCGTCGAATAATCTATCGTAAGCAAACTGGATTTCAAGCACTTCTTTATCGATTACCAATGGTTTGTTCGCGACAATAGTATCTGTGACTTTTCTCCTGGCCTTTTTTCGAATATATGGAACATTTATTTCGAATAAATCTTGCTTGAATTTGATTTGTTTGACCGTAGGCTGGCACTTGTATATAGCTGCAATGTAATCGGAATGGGATATTAGCCATCCCAAACCAGAGGTGCAAACTATTGACATCTTAAATCTACGTTATTTCCATTTTCAGTTTGTGAAAAATTGTATTTGATAACATTATTAACACAATTGTAATATTTATTTAACGATTGTTAATATCGCTCATTTGAACTGTTTGGCGATGTTTTCTATGGTTTCAACTTTGAAGGTTGAATTGCAGGTTAGGAAACTAAATTCTGTGTGATTGTCACTTGGAGTATAGAATAAATCAACTGCTATTTTTGTATTCTGTGATATTAGGTTTGTTCCTACAACGGCCGAAACCGTACAGTGTACGGTCCACGGACTGCGCGGTGGTGTAAAAGGAAGGCTTTTACCACAGATTAACCAGATACGCCACTCCCAGTATTTATGAATGAACTCTGCTGACGCGTCTTGTTGACCATGGAATTCTCGGCACCCCCAAATAGTTCCTAGCTCCTAACTATTTGGGGGTGCCAATAAAATCGCAGATATATGATCACGTGACCTCTCGGCCAATCGCAACTATGGTAGAGGCAGAACGACGTTCATTCATTAATTTATAACAACAAACGGAAAGGTTAGCTAAAATACTCAGCTTATGTACGAAAATTTGTAACTCAAGTGGGATTAATTTAATGAATTTTATAAAGTGTAATGAAGACGTTTAAGATGCAGTTTGTGGCGTATGTGGAAGAAATAAAAGGAATATGATTATTAGTGATTTGTGAAGTTGAGGTTAGAGTTTGTTTAAAGAGCGAGAACGTAGTTCATTTCTCTCTGTCATTTTACTACGTCTTCATGGGTAGTAAATCTGAAGGTCAAACCTACGTGCTTCCCGCCAACTGCCGATTGCACTATCTGGTAATCTGTGCTTTTACACCGTGGACCGTTCACTGTACGGTTTTGGCCGCTGTAACAAAGCTATAATTTTGCCCGAATGTCAGTAATTTTCGAATTTTTAGTCGAAAATGGTCTAAATTGATTACGTTCGACTCACTGATGAAGAATTCGAGACCAAATTTGATTCTACCCGGCCGGCAGTTGCCATGATAAATTTCGAACGGCAAAAGAGGTCGAATTCTCCAAATTCGAGAGTAAATGGGCATAATCGTCAATTAGCCCAACGCTTTCTGAGTTATACCAATCCTTAATTTTGTTATTTCCTCCAATAACTCAAAATATACAAATCCGATCCAATTAAATCATAGTAATTACTTGTAGATTGCCGAGGGATAAAATAAACATGATGTTTTATGCTGGTTCAGTTTGATTAAGTGGGTATTGCGATAGGTTGTATTGTTTATCACGGATCCACAATCAACCTAAATTTGGACAGCATGTATAGTCTATTTGATGGATCATCAAACAATAAAAATCAAAAGTTTAAATTAGAATAAGTTTACTGAGATTATTTTTAGTATAACTGCAAAGTTGACTTATCATAAATGCGAAGATTACATGCTAAGTATTTAAATGGAGGATTCTTATTGCCAAAGAAATAACCCATACATACCTCTATGAGGAAACTTTTCGAATATTAACACCAAGTTACTAGATGGAATGATTCTTAGCAAGTTTTTAAACACAGATGCAATAATAATAAAATGATCTTTCTTCTATATCAAACAAATTACAATTTGGGATAAAGTTACATTTCGATAGAGGGCAAGTATTGAAAATTACTTGAGATTTGAAGATATGATCTAATGGTAAGGATTATATTTTTCAATATATGCATTAGCAACTTTAGAAAAATATCAAGGATCTTGGGAATGAAACTTTGCCCCAAACACATTAATCAACAAGTGACTTATGACAATTGACCACAGTCTGCCACAACAATTTTCTTTGACGTTTTTCCTGATTGGGACCCCAGAGCTTCAATTTTCTTGACTACATCCATGCCTTCAACCACCGCACCGAAGACTACGTGCCTGTTGTCCAACCAGGAAGTCTTCACAGTGGTGATAAAGAACTGCGATCCGTTGGTGTCAGGTCCTGCATTCGCCATGGACATGACTCCGGCACCAGTGTGTTTGAGTGTGAAGTTCTCATCTTGGAATTTGTTGCCATAGATGGATTTGCCTCCGGTACCGTTGTGGTTGGTGAAGTCACCACCTTGGCACATGAAGTTTGGGATGACACGGTGGAAAGTGGATCCTTTATATCCGAAACCTTTCTCTCCTGTACAGAGTGCTCTGAAGTTCTCGGCTGTCTTTGGGACTACATCATTACGTAGCTGAAGGAAAGACGAGGAAGTTAGAAGAAGAAATTTAGCGTCTTTTAAGAAAATAATTTATAGAATTTTCGAAAATATTGGACAAAGCCTGTACAATAGGTCCTGAAAACTTTGGCCATGTTTAGGAATGCACCATCAAGTAATTCTTATAGCGAGCAATTTAATGTTTCCTCAATTCGTCACACAGGAAAGTTGAAATATGACCCACATATCATGACCATGAGATTGGTATTCACTGTTGCGATCAAATGTTTCAATATAGCTCGGAAATTTTTTCCATGAATAATTTCATACTATTGATTGATATGTGTCTCATTAACCAGGCTGTTCATATCAACAGAAATCAATTCCAATATGGAATATGTTTATTGGTGCAGTACCTATGGTGATAGATCGAACCGTACTTTATTGGAAAAACCCAAGAGGCCATCGACCTAAATAAGCCTGTTTTTGGCGCTCTTGTTCCTCGGAACAGAGTGCTTATCAATTTGCCCAAATGTCTGTAATTTTCGAATTTTTGGCTGAAAATGATATCAAACGATTTGGTTCGACTCACTGATCAAGAATCCGTGGTCGAAATCGATTCTGTGTGGCCGTCCCTCCCTTACCACGATAACTCTCGAACGAAAGGAAACGATTTGGTTCGACTTACTGATCAAGAATCCCAGGTCGAAATCGATTCTGTCCGGCCGGCCGCTAACACGATAACTCTCGGACGAAAGGAGTTAGAGGATTGAAATTTGCAAGGTAGGTTTGGAGCGTAAATATCTCGGACGAGTTCGTTAATGGGCGAAATCCATCAAGCGGTTTCGGAGTTATGGCCGTTTTTTAGTAAAAACATTTTTTATGAATATTTCCGAAACCGATCAATCGATCTATCTGAAATTTAGCATCAAATTGTAGAATCACGACCTTTAGACGCATGTGGAGTTCTGTATTGATCGGGTTGCCGTAAAGTGTCAAAAAAAAAATTTGAAAATTTTTAAATTTTGTTATACAATAACTCTCGAACGGAAGGGCAGTTGAAATTTTCAGAGTAGGTTAGGGAGATAAATATCTCGGTTAAGTTTGCTATTGGGCAAAATAGGCCAGATGGTTTCGGAGTAATGAAAAAAAAATTTTTTTTTAAGATGCAGTTTCACTATAAAAATCCTTTTCAACTTCAACTCTAACAAGCTAATACTTTCGGAGATATGATTTTTCGAAATTTCAATAATGAATCATACTTCTATGTTTTCACAGAATGCTATAATTATTCTATCTATGATTTATTATATGATCTGTGTTCATACTCGTACATGTCATCCTGTTCTATAAGACAGTGTCAGATTAATTTCAGCTATTTTAATTTGATTTCTCCCATGGTGCAGTTCTCATTCTCAGATTGCTCATTTAATCTTGATAAATAAACTATTATTTGAATTGAATTTCCTTTATGATGCAGTTCTATCATAAGAATACATTATTATAATTCCCAACTGTGAGAAACCAATAATTTGTCTGTTTGAACTAGAGCGCCAGAAAGCTCCTGTCCACAGGGCTTGAACCATTTTTTTTATCTATAGATTGAGATAATGGAGTGTTAGATATATTACATGAGTGTACAAGTCTTGTTGTTTGAATGTGAATGAAAAGAAAAAAAAAACATATATTTTATGGTTCGGATGAATATTATGTGTTACAAGAAAATAAAGATGTGAAATAGATATAGAATTTATGTAGACAGGTTCAAAATCTTGATATTTGTGAATGCAGTCACCTATTGCTCAGCACATACAAATTTGTAATAATAATAAGAGTTAATACTTTGCATAAGTTTTTATCAAATAAGGAATGTTTCACGAGATGACGGTTTTTATGTTAATTTTAAGAAGCATGTACCGACTTGTTCTTAAAACAGCAAGAAAAATAATCAAAATAATTATTCACTTCCTATTGGATGAAAAGCAATACCGAAGAACTCATTTGTTTCTTGCAAATACATGTGAAAAAGCCGGTTTCAAGCAAGTAAGCATGCCATACGTTCATTTGGAATTTCCTGAAGATATTTTTAGTTGGCGTAATGACAACGTGATGGAGAGCTAACCATAAATACCAGAAACAAAGTTTAAGGAAGTGGCTCGATTATGGCTATAAAAATACTGTAATTGTGTCAAAATCTTGCAAAAACAGAATTACTCGTAGTATAATCGTTGATACCGTAATTGCAAAAATAATTGTTTTCGACACTTTGAACGTAAAGCCGATTAAATTAAGCAATTTGATAACATGCTTAGTCATGTGGGATTGGGTCATATATAGGACGCCATAAAATTTTCCACAAGAAATCGAAATGTTAGACACAAGGACGAGAAACAACGTAAAACACAAAATTCTGTAAAATTCTACGAAAAGCAGTGATAAATGCATAGACTTGTAGAAATAATAGCAGGTGACTCACGTGAAAGGGTCAATGTTAAATCAAAGTGGCTATGTAAATTGAACAATGTCGTGAAGTATTTAGCCGGCAAATCAGAACAATTCTTACCTCGATAATGATCCTTCCAACAGGTTGGTTATCTGCAGTCATATCGAAATATACTTTTTGTAGACCCATTTTGTTCGAAAACTGTCTTAATACGGAGGTAGTAAAAGAAAGCTCTGTACACAATTTACTCTTAACGGCGGATGCGCCTTGTAAGGAACTCGATCGAAATGAGAGAGAAGCCAACCTACAAGCCGCTTCCGATTGACGAGAAAGGATGGAGAAGGCCATGATCGAAATGAGCGGATACACTGCAGTAGTCAAATTATGCGCTGCGTCTTTCGATTCCTTTCCTTTGTATTTTCCTTATTTGGCCGACTGGGCGGAAACGCATAACATTCCTTAATTTGGCGGTAAATTCGATTTTAATGCATGGGATTCGATTAGGAAAATTAAAACGGCTATACATAGTTTTATGTGTTTTTGGAGTTGCACAATACAAGTGTTTAGTCACTTAGCTGCATGATCTTTAACTGCTTTTTGATGTTGTGTTATAAATAAGTGATGTAGTGTAATATTCTGATTCTGCTAAATAAATAAATAAATAAATTTTATGCGCATCAAAATAAATGATATTTAAAACTTCATTTCATACGAAATGACAATTCCAGAACTTCCACTTTATCAAGAGGTTCCTGGTTTCGAAATTTCAATATACTATTTGATTTACTAATCAAGATCAAGAGGGGTCGTGTCCTGGTGCGTATAGAATTTTTTTTTTATTTTCAATGATTTATTAAAAATTTTCTACAAATGCTATCCGCACCAAATTTTGCAAACATTTTCGCGTTGGCATTCTACCTCTAATTACCATGTTTGAATTCAATCAGTTCAGTATTTTTCGAGTTAATGAGGAACAAAAAACCACCAAATTCCAGAAAATTTCAGATGGCTATAACTCTAAAACCGTTTGGCCGATTAAGCTCATAAAGAAACTGAAATGTCTCGTTCTGGTGCACATCCTAACCTGAAAACTTCAAGCCGCTATCTCTTTCCGTTCTCAAGTTATCGTGACAACAAAAATATTTTTTAATAATTTTTTTAAAATTTTCTAGCCATACGATTCGCATAAAATTTCACAAACGTGCTTAGGTTCATATTCTTCAACTACTCACCAAGTTTCAGTACGATCGGATTTATATTGGTTGAAAACAAAATTAATACTCGGAAACCACTGGGCCGATTATGCCCATTAACGAACTTGTCCGTCGTATTGGGATGCGCCACCCAACCTGAAAATTTCAAGTCGCAACTAGATCGTTTGAGACCATTTTCGTCAAAAAATTCGAAAGTTACAGATATTTCGGCAAAACTATAACGCGATGTTCCCTAGAACATACACGCAATAAAATAGTCTATAGGTTTGTGTCAAAATGTGACATTTGACTTTCTATTATGACCATTTGAAATTCAGTTTTCATGATATAACAGATCTCTGATAACTAACACTATGTCCATGCTTTCATAATTTTTTCTTAAAATTTTTCATTCTGAACATAAAATGATAGTAATGATACAATACATTATAGAGTGAGAATGAAAAAGTTGATATTGTGGGTTCATCAAATAAATCACTAAATGGAGAAACAAAATGAGATTTATTCAAATCAAATTGAAATTTCGAAATATTAGAATAAAAATTTGATAATACATTCTGGAAAACAGAAATATTCTTCAATACGAAGCTCCTATGTTACAATTCCTGAAGTTTGATTCCTCAGAACCTAAGATGAGGTTTGAACTGCATTATATGCCTGAAAAAAAAAAGTCATCATTCCATTGAACTATGCTTTAAAAGTATGGAGAAGCTTGACTGAGCTGATTCGAGTCTACAGGGTGGTCCAGTTCTTCGTACAATACTTAAACAGTCGATTAAATGTTAAATTTCAAGACAAAAATGTCATATAAATGCTTATCCAAGCTACAGGGTGTTTCCGTATTTTTTTAGTTTTTTATGAATAACTCTTGTAGTTTTCGAGATATTTGCATCAAACTTTGAGGATAATGTACTTTTGGGGTTTAAAAAATCCAGAAACATGAACTCCCTGTAGCTTGGTTCTGAAACCATTGATTTTAGGATACTACAGACATTTTAAGAGTAGACCATCCTGTATATTAAGATACTTACTTATCTAACTTTTCCCAAAAGACCATTAAGGCAGCCCTGTCTAAATGGCGTTTTGTTCTTGATAGTTCAATGACTGTTACTGCCCATTTGGCAACATTTGCGTCTAACCTCATTTCGTCATATTTCAAGTGGAAAGCAGCAACTGCAATGGAAAAACTAATTTTTTTAACTACTATACCACCAATAGGAACAAATACAGGTAGATGCCTATTTCATAGCATGATTATAAATTACTTCGTCAACCACGTGTGGTTTCAACTAGATGGTACTATGTGACGCAGAGGATGCAACCGTTGATCTTTTTTGATATATGTATATATTAGTACCTTTTGCAAATATTTCAACAGGGTTTTCCCACGGATATCCTTTAAACTGCCATGCAGGACCCATAACAAAGACTGCTACAACTCTATCCCAGTCTATGGGTCTCAATTTGGCAGGATTATCTACCACACGATACGGGACGGTTTGATCATTTCTCCTTCTTTGAATCAAGACTTCACTGTCTCTCTTACCACCTTCGGCTTTCTTCTGCTCCACAGTGACAAATCTGTGAACAAAATATCAAGCAATTGCAGAGGGGGTTGATGTATGAAGCAGTATAAAATCAACAGTGTGAAATTTAGCATAGGACTTACTTCAAATCTTGCAGTATGTCCTTGATGTTGTACATCGATATCAAAGAATTCGCCCCAGCGGGAATGATGATAATCGGTGTTCTAGAAATCTTTTTGGGAGGTCCACCTCCCGGAGAAGGTCTATTGATACTAGCTGCCACAGGTGCTTGAGGCTGAGGCATTTGTTGCTTGGCTTTCGCCGATCCTTCAGTTACGGATTTCAAGGTCATTCCGTGATAGGTACCCATAGTATCGATTTTGAATCCCTCGGTTTCTGCAATACAAATAAGTAAACATTAGAGTGGAATTGGGAAAAGATTGTTATAGATCTCACCTTCTTTCAGCCTATTGAACCTTTCTTGATCGTATCTACTGTACACTGAAGGCTGTGTAGCAGGTCTAATTGGTGTTTGTCGAGGAGTTATGATAGGAGCTTGAGGCACCGGTCTATGTCTTCCCTCCTCTCTAGCTTTGATACTGTGTAACATCGCCAGAATATTTTTTGCAAACGTCTAAAATAATTGTCGTCAATATACAATGAGCCTAGTTGAAGTTAGGTATAGACGCAGCCACTACATTTGTTTCTGAATATAAAGTTTTCATCACATCTCATAGAAGTTCTTCCTACTTACTTTACCACTAGACTGCAAGATGGTGGTTCTAGTTCTCCATTGTCTTTCTCTACTTAAGATATCTTTTGTTATATCAACATCAAATTCTAAAATTGCCTTAATGTCGTACTCTTGACCTATATCATCATTTCCTTTAATTGTGGTTCTTTTCTTCGCCAAACGTTTTGCTTTTATAGCAGCAATTTTTTCAACTGACATAGCCTCTGATAGAGATCTAAAAAGTATACAGTTTAGATCGTAAGATCCATATGGAATGATACCACTTACTTGATGTTATCTGTAACAGTAAAAGTCGATTCTTTGGGTGCATCCAGTCTTGCAGCCAGCTTCTCTCTGACTTTTTGGACATGAGAGTCCTCCATTCGAGGTTTTTTTGAAATAATGTCTGATGCATCGTAATCAGCTGATCTTTTTACCTACGGTAGTAATAAATTGAAGTTATCTGGCAGAAGAATTATATTAAAAACTTACTTGTGTTGGAAGTTCAAGTGGAGCACTTTTGTCAATAGCAGAGCAAGTTAATGTATCTCCATTTAAATATGCTAGAAGTTCTTTACGATCTGGTCTCCTTACAACAGGAATATTTTCTCCAGCTGCTTCTCTTACATACACTGGATGGGTGTAGTTTGTGTTTTTCAAAATAAAAAGTAAACATTCTAAGGTATAATATTCTTTGGGAAGTAGATCCTTTCCAGATCTATAAGAAAGAGGTTAAATTAAACACTGCAGCCAGGTTATTTAATGCAATACTTACCCATACATCAAATAATTGGTTTTTACATTTTTGGGCCATGAGAATTCACCGAATATTATTTGACCATCCCTTTCGATAATTTCCTTTTTATTCACATTATACTGACGGAGTAAACTTAATGGATCAGCCATGATTATATATAAATATTTATTAATTTTATTTACTTATGAAGGTGTCAAAGATGCATTGTTGAAATCACAGATGAGTAAATTAAATTTAATATTGAAAGAAAAGTCAACGCGACTGTCGACCACAGAACACAAATAATAGAATGTAGAAGCAACCTATCATATTCATAGAGAATACATAACCACAGATAAACTCTCGACTTCTTTTTATTGACGAAAAACAAATAACAGTGAGGTTACGAACACAGAATATACCCTAAGGTTAATATTCTGTGGTTACTCTGACTAAAAATTCTGTGAAAGTGAAATGTAAACGCAATGAACTCTATAATAATATTATTATAGAGTTCATTGTGTAAACGTCAAATGAAGAAAGGAAACATGTCTGCATGTTAGTTCGTGGATAAACATGAAAATCTTATTTTTCAACTGTAGAATTAATATGAGTCATGGACTGTATTGATATACCCTTGATTTTCCTGAATTTCCCCCTAAAATGTGATTATTAAGTTCAGTGCATTTTTTTCAAATTTGGTATTATATCGGGAATCATGTCTTTGAAGAAACCTCAAGAGTCAGGAAGTTACATGGATAATGTGAATGTTAAAATAGCAGAAGAATACAAGCCACCGCCTAAAATAAATATACCAATTACCCATAATCAAAGACTGACGTTCAATAAACATATTCAAGATAGTTTTCCAAACTACGAGTTTTCTATAGACAGAATTATATTGAAACGAGTAAAGGAATGGAAAAGTAATAGATTAATCAACGAACAACAAAGAAAAATAAGGCTACAGAATTTGAAAGAGAAAGAAGAGGCTGAGGAGCCAGATTGTGAAGAAGAGGAAGAGGAAACATCTGAAATTAATGTTTCTCCTACAACTAATGTTAGCGAAGTAGAAGTATCATCAGTTGGGCCAAGATGTACTACATCTTATTCAAATGGAATGTTGATGCCTACTAAAGTTATAAATTACTATTCTAATATACTCCAACCAATTCCTTTAAGTGCAAACGGACAAAATTCTTACGGAGGTAGTGCAGGAATTAAAAGCCCTTTCAATATATCAGAATTTGAAGCAGATACATCGAGTCCCTTTGATAATGTTGCTTTAAAATCGATAAACGATGTCGAGGAATTGGCAAAGGTATTAAAAATTGAGGATGATACTTTGAAATCTTCTCAATCATCCTATGCAAACTTTCACATTACGTCTAATCTGCAAACCTATCCGAATTATTCTAGTATTTCAAATTACCCAAGTTCCGTATCTTGCAATACTCAGAATTCCCTGACTGCAATGAATGGGTATTATACTTCTTGTGATATGAACCCTATGAGGTCTTTTTCTTCAAGCTATCAGTGTTCTCCTCCTACTAGTAACTATGTAACTGCTTACAACACGAATCGTATCGCTTCGAGAGAAAAATCATTAGAAGGGGAGAGATCTGGACCAATTTTGAATTATTCTGGCTCAAAAACTAAACCTAGTCCAGAGTCCGTTATAATAAAGAACAATGTCTCTACTGTTAAAATTACTGGTCCGAATAATTCAAATCTAAATGATCCCTTCAATGAGTTGCCAAAACATTTGCAAGAGTTTTCGAGAAATATTAGTTCCATGGGCTTTCCTTTGTCTAGAGTAGCCAGAACATGTAAAGTACTAGGCGATGATAATAAAAAGGTAAGCAGGTTCATTTCTAATTTTTCTATCAAACTGAAAACAATCAGAAATGTAACAACTCCTTGATGGCCTAGATGTTAGCATTTTACAGTATCCTTCTATTGTGGATTATATTTAATTCGGGTTAATTTCAGGTGGTGGATCATCTTTTAGCGATGTCGGAACTCCTAGATCTTGGTTTTGCTGAGGACAAAGTATCTGCAGCACTCCTACAAAGTGATAATGATAGAGATAAAGCTTTAGATAAGCTTGTTTCGTAGCAGCATTTGTTTTATACTATTTTTGAATCATCATGTAAAGATATATCTATAAATCTTAATTTATTTGTATGAACTCAATGTAGATAAAGATATTTTGAATTGCCTATTATGAAATATTAAAGAAGAAGCCTCAGAACGTTAATTTTTGTTTCAATTCTGATTAGTCGTTTATTTTTTAGGCATTCACTGTTCAAACACCTAATTGGTACTGATTATTGTTAATCAGGCTATATTCCAAATGTGAAATGGGCTGAATGACTTGGGTCTATTGCCCTTTATTTATAATAAATCAAGCACAGCAATTATTATTACATGCAAAGGATAAAAAAAAAAAACAAAACAAAAACAATAATACTTATATATACAGGGTGAGTCTTTGACCACTGCATTAATTTTAACCAAAGATTCCTCTCATCAAATGAAACACTTTTTTCATTTACCATTTTTCCAGATTCGGCTCAGGTAAAAAGTTACAAGCGTTTAAAGATTTCACAATGTGCTAATACACTCCCGCATATAAATTATCTATGACATTGTTGGCGGACGAGAATAAGGTATGGTAACGTTGTTTACAGCTTGATTCGGGATTCCAACGCTCAGGGACGGATCCATAAAAGAAGTGAAATTTCTGGAGTTTTCCGTTTTAAAACATTCAATGAAGAATATCTCGAAAACGGTGCGTTTAAGGAGAAATGATGAAGAATAATATAATGTTCTAAAACGATGGAATATTCTTGAAATGACTCAAGAAAAACTTTATATGCTTTCTTTATGCTATTTCGTTTAGTTTTATGAATCCACGAGTCCATAACTAGATAACCAGTAGAAGTAGAAAATAACTAATATTTGGAAAATATGTATCATAGTTATAGGAAACTTTACGCCAACATTCATTTTATTCGAAAGAAGGATGTCAAAGCTACAAAATAAAAACTGATTTTTTTTCAAAATTTCAACAGCCTGTATCTTTTTACCTGAGCTGAATTTGGAAAAAAGTGTTTCATTTGATAAGAGGAATCTTTGGTTAAAATTAATATAGTGGTCAAAGACTCACCCTGTATAGAGTTGATTCGAAGAAACCTAAATAACTGCTAATCTTGCAAATTATAAACAAACCATTTTCAAGGGAAAAGCGAATTATGTTCGCCTGTATAAACAAAGAGAGGAAAAAGAGCCTGGGAACTTGAATAAAAATCATAGTGCTGATACATTATATAAAATAGATAATAATTTATTGTTCTGGCAATATATATAAGTATAAGTAAAAATTATGAAAATTCCATCAAATATTATTTTTATTATGATGATATTGTGATGGGGTTTATTGTTTCTTCTGTTGAATTCAAATCTGAACTTTTTGTATTTAAATCCGCTTTTTCTGAATTTGTTGTTTCTATATCTTCAGTTTTTGTACTTGAATTCGCCGTTTCTGAATTTGTTGTTTTTATATCTTCAGTTTTTGTATTTAAATTTGCTTTTTCTGAATTTGTTGTTTCTATATCTTCAGTTTTTGTATTTAAATTCGCCTTTTCTGAATTTGTTGTTTTTATATCTTCAATTTTTGTATTTCTTTTCTTAACGGTCTTCACAGGTTTAATCGCTGAGTAGTGAAGTCCATGGCAATCAGGACATTTAACCCTCTTCATCTCCCTCACATTTTTGGTCCTGTTCTCCATCCTCTCCTTCTTGTCCTTGTAAAGAACCATCTGTTCAGTCATCAGCCTTGCAAAATATGTCTTGAGTTCGTCCAAACCCTCCTTGGATAACTTCCCTCCTTTGTAATACGTGTCACAAACGTATGTCATGAAATGTTTCAGCCTATCATTTTCGTTCAAATCTTGTTCGGTGACGTAACCGAATAAATTACTGAAGATTAAACTTTCGACCAAAGACTCCGAGCCTTTGAAGTGTTCCTCGATTCTCTTGGCTTCTCCGTAAACGAAACCTGTGATGGTGTTGATGATTTGCAAGGATTTTTCGTCGGAATTTGGGAAAATTTCGTCTACTACCTTCATTAGATGCTCGTCGTTGATCAGATAGCCTTGAACGAAGTCTTTTATCAAGCCTAGTAGAGGAGCAGCAATTGTGCTTAAAGATCCGGTTATTCCAACGAAATAGTTGCTGATTTTCGAGACGCCAGCGCCATCTAGGCCGAAAACAGTGAAACTGTTCAGGATGTTATCTTTTATTTCGTTGATGTTGCTAGGAGTAATCGTCTCGGCAGTTCTAGAGAGTGAAAAAAAATTTTCCATTTTGCCATCCGGTAAGCTGCTTATATCGTTAAGGTCGATTTGAACGCCGTTGAAGGTAACAAACGTATTGGAGGCGCATTGCATACCCAGATCTTCAAATTCTCTATCGGAGGCCAATAAAATTTCCAGGAGTTGTTCTTTGTCAATGATTTTTCTCATTGTTGCTATCACGTCTGCGTTTCCTCGTTGGATGTCACCATTGTTTTTTCGGATAGCTTCATGTCTGAGCTTCTCGAACGCCTTTCTATAATCAGAAACACAAAGAAGACATTTAGGCCGACCTCATACTTCTCTGAATTCATATTCTTAAATTCAAAATCTCAATTCTGGAAACTTGCAAAATCTAGAAATTAATACTCTGAAAAAACCAGAATGTGTGAGGAGAATAGTGCATTAGTATGTAATTCGGTGCTTTCGGAATTAATAATATGAATTCAGAGTGACATATGGACGTAGGAGCCCGGCCTAAAGTCTATTCAACAGGTGCTTTTTAGGTCAAAATTTTTGCGTATTCTCCGAAAATTATGATTGAGGTGTCATTCGATTCGCAATGGCATGTAGATAGTTTTTGAGAAAATGCTAGGGCCGCTCGCAAAAATTGCAATAGTTATAAACAATTAAGTGAAAAAAAGAAGGGGCTCTGGTTTTTCGCCAATATCTCAAAAACTGTCTGAGATAATTCAAATTTGAAAAAGGATTCAAGAAGAGGAGGAAATTTCCTAAAAAAATGGGTTCAAGCCCTGTGGACAGGAGCTTTCTGGCGCTCTAGTTCAAACAGACAAATTATATCTGGTATTGGTTTCTCAGAGTTGGGAATTATATCAATGTATTCATATGATATCACTGCATCATAAAGGAAATTTAATTCAAATAATAGTTTATTAGATAAGTAATAATAAATTACCTTGTAATCGATCAAAAATTTCCTGATCTACGTTCACCAAACTACAGAATTATGCTTTCAATATTTACGTAATATTTTCAAACATTTTCGGGTGAGGTCCCCGTTGCATCGCTAAAATACGAGTATTTCAACCCCAATATTTTTGAAGTTACAATATTCCCTTCTGTCAAGTTGACATTATGAGAATTCATACATAGAATATAATAATTATATCAATCTGTGAAATACGATTTACATTGAAATTTTAAAAAATCATATCTCCGAAAGTATTAGCTTGTTAGAGTTGAAAATGATATGATTGGATTCTTATGATAAAACTGCTTATTAAAAAAAAATTGATTTGGAATTTGTTTCGTAAAAAAATTTTTTTTTTTCTGTTACTCCGAAACCATCTGTCCGATTTTGCCCAATAACGAACTTAGCCGAGATATTCATCCCCCAAACCTACTCTGAAAATTTCAACTCTCTAGCTCATTCTGTTCGAGAGTTATCGTGCTTACGGCCGGCCGGCCGGACCGGCCGGACATAATGAATTCCGACCACGGATTCTTGATCAGTGAGTCGAACCAAATCGTTTAAGACCATTTTCATCGAAATATTCCAAAATTACAGACATTTGGGCAAATTGATAAGCACTCAGTTCCGAGGAACTAGAGCGCCAAAAAAGGTGCAGCCCTATATCTATCAATGGCACTGAATGAGAGAAAAAATTGACGTGAAGCAAGCAGCTTTTACACGCATGCTCTTAAATAAATTAGTATTGCGCATCTTACCTAGATCTGTTGTGCTTCAAATTTTCATGTATATCTTTCAGCACTTTATTTTGTGTTTCTTCTATGATAGCACTAGCTGACCTAAAATTATATATGGCGTGGCCGAAAAATAGTATGGACGAACTCAGCTGAACCAAAGACAGCAAAGATGGTTGTTTTCCTTCGTTCATCCAAGGCTCTAGTACATTATAGCTCGAATTGAGTATTGCTAATCCACTGGTTCCTATGTTTGCGGCAGATATGGCGTTCACCAGTATGGAAGTTTCCTGATAAAAAAAAGAAGTAATTTGAGACAGAATCTGAGGCGCGAAATAAGTAGCAGTGAACTCGAAATTTGTTTATGTACCTATATTGTTGTAGTGGGTATAACGTTGCACCTGCGACCTTAAGGTCTATTGCGCCCCCCCCGTCAGAGCTGTCAATGTCATCACCATCTACAGCTCGCCTTCCAGTTCCAGAGTTCTGATGAACTCCAGTATCTGGGATGGCTTCAAGGAGGCTACGTCTTTCGCTCCTGCAGATTTCATGTCCAAAGCATTGCTTGCGTTGGTTTGAGATGGCGAGGCATTCCGTTATCAGGTGATCAGGAGTTTCATCCTCCTCCCAAGAGAATCTGCTCTCGTCAGTTTCTATTACCCCTAATCTCATCATATGCTTCCTAAGGCCGCAGTGCCCTATGAGGAAACCAGTGAGGAGGTGCAGCGTGTTCTTACTGAGGTCCAAGTATTTCTCGGATTTGACGGTATTAAAGTTCCGGAGGAATTTCTTGGAGTGATACCTTCCGGGGAGAGATTTCCAGAAAATAGCTCTTTCAGTTTCTTGTTTCATCCGAAATTCACTTTTGTAGGTGTATCTACCAACCCCACAGTAAGGTTCCGGGCCAATAAAGAGGGTTTGTACTCCTTTCTTGGCAAGTGTGTTGGCCTCCTCATTTAATTTAGTTCCTGCGTGACCAGAAACCCAGACCAAGGAGACCCTGTTGTGCTTCCCTACTTCATTGAGTGTTCTTCGGCACTCCCATTTTATCTTGGATTCGATAACATGGGAGCTCAGAGCTTTAAAAGCAGCTTGACTGTCAGAGTGGATTGCTATATCACATCTCTGATAGTTTCTTTCTAGGTTCATTTCCACGCATCTTTTGCAAGTAATTCATTATACCTGAAAGAAGCCCGGATAGGAGCTCATATACTCCAGCGCCAGCTCCTGTAGGGGTTTCTGAACCGTCTGTGTACCCACTTGGGTGGTAGATTTCCTGTTCCAGTCTCTTTTCCTACCAAGCATCATAGTGAAATTCTTTTCGATGCTTACTTTCTCGATCATTTCGTCACTAGGAAGATTGTCTGATGAAATGTACCTGATGGTAAGAGAGGACCATGCTTTCTGGTCTTTCATTCTATTATTGTTAGGATCTGGATCGAATAATTTAGCTATATATCGAGCGCCGATAAGGCACGATATTGACGTTAATATACTAACCTTTCCAATATTGAACCCTTGAGATGCCAGTTGAGAAACAGCTACATTAGCACCAGCTCCAATGAATCCAACAGCCCCTGCAATTATGTTGACGTAAGCAGCTCGAGCCGCCGAGTTCGAAAAACTAAGGCTCTAAAAAATATGCAATATATCATTTTTGCAAAACTCTATAATTCGTCGACAAACCTCTTTATGCCTATGTTTATCATATAGTGCCCCTATACTTCGACCTATAGAATAAATTCCAACGCCAATGCCAGCTACACCTGCACCGACTAAAGCCACAGGTCCCACTACGGTTATTGCTGGAATGCTGGCAGCAATTGCTACTCCTGCTGAGGCTATACCTGTTGAGAAAGTGTCATGTCATGAGTATTTTTATTGGATAAGGGGTACTAGTACACCGGGTGATCTAGCTATATATGAGAAGATGTTGCTTATTATTGCTGAGATAAAGATAATCTTCTGATTTCTGAGTACTGGAGCAACTTTTGGGATTGCTTCAAATCTGGAGAATACCACCAGTGTGCTTTTCTATTGGTTTCTACTATATCCCCAAAGGTATACCAATGCATCATTGAAAAAATGCACCGTTTTTGAGTTCAATAAAGCTCTACCCCGCTAGAGAAACTTATGATTCTCCAATCTATAGCCCAAAAGCATGGTTTTTAAACCACTCAAAAAATATCTCAACATTATTACTTGGAACGCAAACGGCATTTCAAACGAAATTAACAAACTAGAAATTCTCAGTAATGAGATAAAAATCGAAATAATATGCATCCAAGAGGCAAGATTAGGTAAAAGTCTCCCCCAAGACTTCCAAATTTCTATTTCCTACATAAACCCAAAAATGATCACGGGGGTTTAATCATCTATTACCACAAACATCTAAAACCCATTGAGATAATTACCCAAACAGAAAACCTAGAAAGTCAGACAATTAAACTTAATGACATTATCATTGCCAACATCTATAATGACCATTCCTTTCCACTTAACCCTAAAGAAATCACCGACCTTATGAATTTGGGCGATAAGGTAATCGTCTTAGGTGATTACAATTCAAGAAATACCGATTGGAACTGCATTACGAATAACCGTAATGGCAGAATCCTCAAACGACTTCTTGATAACCCAAATTACATCCTTAATTTTCCGCAAAACTCATATACCTATTATCCTCCGAGGAATGTGAATCCGTCAACTATAGATTTTATGATTACAAAAAACATTTGTGTCACATAGCCCTTCACAATAAATGCACTAGACTCAGATCATCTTCCAGTCCTCTCAACCCTATACTCAAAATCAACCACCACACTCATAGTTCATTTAAAAAATTCGACTATGATGTGATATGATTCGACTATGAGGTTGTTATATTCGACTATGAGGTTGTGATATGATTCGACTATGCATATGAGGTTGGAAGTCAAGTTGTGTAGCTGAAGGCTACATAGAGAGGCTGCGAAATAAGAATGAGATAGCAATCTCATAGGATATTGAGCGCCAACGAATTGTCTGGAACCAGCAACTCAGATTACTCTATTGAGGCATCAGCTTTTGCACAGAATCCGAGATAGAATCCTACCAGTTCATTATTACATGGTTTTAATTTTCAAAATGCAACATTGACCAATTGTACATTCAATGTAACTTTAACGAATAAAAATGATGTTTGAATTTGAGAATTTTTTGTTCATGGTAACCAATTAATCTTTTGCATAGTACACTTTTCCTGCCGCTTACCGGAAAAGTGTTGCATATCAACACTTCTCCTCCTTGGCGGAGAAATAGAACTTTTCGATGATCCTCTCAATCGAAAAATGACTTTATTATTGTACGTTTGAAAATGAACTAACATACCTACTCCAGTAGATGCGACATCAGCCCCTATTAAAACTTTTGCACTAAGATCACAGGCAGGAGAAGGCATTGTGTCCAAGATCACATCTCCGTTTTCATCACCTACATATCTGCCCTCCTTGGGGTAGGTCATGGTGCACTGCGACAGGGTGTTCCTCTCCAGATATTCCTGCCAGCTTCTGTACACTCTTCCGAGGTGATCTATGATCACCCTGCACGACTGGGGGCTGTACTTGCATTTCCTAAGTATGAACACTGGAAGTGGCTGCACATCGGTCTTTGGATCGTAATCCTTGTATTTCGCCGCGCGGATGGTTTTTTCGCTGTCTAAAGGCTCGGTGCAATTGTACACGAAGGAAACTATCACTCGGTTCTTGTGTTTAGAGAATTCGTCTGAAAAAATATGCAGAAGTCTAATTATTCTTTCGATCTAGGTGTTGAAGCCTGATTTTTTTATCAGGATGTTATGGTTCGAAGGATCAAAAATTGAGTCCTGATTCTTTTATCAGGATATAATGTTGTTTAATGGACCAGAATTGTACGCCCTGGAATAACTAACAAGCACGAAATAATTATACAAATGTAATATTTATACAATCTAAAATCTTCATTCTATATGAAAATGTATAGCAAGGAAGAAGTGACTACATATTTGGGAGGAGAACTAAAGAAGAATTAGTTTCACGACCGAACAAAATATAAGTAATGTCTTTTGCAGAGATGTAGTAGTAGTATTTTTGGTAGTTTCAGTAGTAGTCAATTATTTCAGTGTAAAATGTATATAAAAGACCAGATAGAAGAAAAATATAGGAAGTTCCTTCATCTGAGAAAATCGGGGGAAATATTAACAATGATTGGGGTTTCGATCTTGAAACCGCCCCTGATATGTTACAAACAACAATACTCTAATTTGTCGTTTATGAAATACAGTGGGAATGCATCCAATGAGTGAACTTCTAGGGTGTTTAATCTTAGGAATTTGAACTCTGGAATTTGTCCCACTCATCTGAACTGACTTGATTTCTGCCTTAAACCTGTCTAGACAATAAGAATACCAGCACTGGCAATGTGTTAGAAAAATGATAAGTTTCTTAGCACTTCAATGTCAAAATGCATTTTATCATTCTTTTACAGGAAATAGGTCATAAATCTCTGTAGAAAAAGTCGAAGCTTAACAAGAAATTCTTCTCTTCAATAATAGTCGATTTTACGGCCACAATTTAGTACGTAAAATGTCACTTTTCATAGAGGTCGGCGAAAAATTATAACGATTATAACGAACATTATAAGAAAGGTTGATATATTCATGCAAAAAATCCTCAACAAATGTATGTATTATGCTTATGTTGGGTTTCAGGAAGCTTCGGTTAGCTTAATCGTGGATTTAATTCGATGGTTGTATGAAAAATGAACTGAAAATCGACATAGAATCGCACTAATTCGGCAATTAAGAGCTGTCAAAGCTTTGTGAAACCCAATGTAAATCTATGATTTTTCTCGTTCTATACAAGTTTCTTCTAGTTGATGATAGAAACTCTATGGATGTAAATTGATGGAATAATTATTACGAATGAAGTAATGAGAATACTTACTGCTCTCGTTCAGGATAACATCAAATAGTTTCTGGATGCTGGTGTTTTGATTTGCGTCGTAACCGTCCTCCTTCTTAGGATGGCCGAACAAAGCATAACCGATTTTTTTCGTCAAACTGTCCAATTCATTACTTTCGAAGTTGTCGTAATCCCTATTGCCTAACAAATTGAACATCAACTGTTGATACTCTCGGGATCTGGAAGAAATCAATAAACACAAATCATTTTGAAATCGATAACAGCTTCGATAAATTTAAATGTTTATACCTACCTATTGTTTTTTTCAGAATGTAATTTTATGTTTGTTTCGGTGAAAATAAATGACGATTATTTGTATGAATATTCTTGACGCGCTCATTTTAATTTTGACGAGACCGGGACAAGAAATAATACGATGATGCTAGATCTGGTGAATATGGTGGATGTGATAGCTGTAACTTTAGGTGGATTCTAAAGTTTTACGAGATCTCTCATTATGTTAGTGGCATAATATACCTACCTACATTTTATAACAAACAATTCAAGCCTTTTCTAAATGCATAATTTTTTGCTCATACATAATCCTCCAGTACACTTTACTTAAATTTCCATCTAACTACTAAATAAATGAAGAATGTTGAAAACTATAAAAGTATTTTATATTAATAAAGTATCATTTTAATATTTACGTATTTTGCATTCAGTATTTTAAATATAAAATGAAAAGCTATATGGTATTTTATATTTAAAATGAATAATATACCTACACAGTATTTGCATTTTGTATTTATACAGGGTGAGTCTTTGACCACTGCATTAATTTTAACCAAAGATTCCTCTCATCAAATGAAACTCTTTTTTCATTTAACATTTTTCCAAATTCAGCTCAGGTAAAAAGATACAGGCTGTTGAAATTTTGAAAAAAAATCAGTTTTTATTTTGTAGCTTTGACATCCTTTTTTCGAATAAAATGAATGTTGGTGTAATGTTTCCTATAACTATGATACATATTTTCCAAATATTAGTTATTTTCTACTTCTACTGGTTTTCTAGTTATGGACTCGTGGATTCATAAAACTAAACGAAATTAGCATAAAGAAAGCATATAAAGTTTTTCTTGAGTCATTTCAAGAATATTCCATCGTTTTAGAACATTATATTATTCTTCATCATTTCTCCTTAAACGCACCGTTTTCGAGATATTCTTCATTGAATGTTTTAAAATGGAAAACTCCAGAAATTTCACTACTTTTATAGATCCGTCCCTGAGCGTTGAAATCCCGAATCAAGCTGTAAACCACGTTAACATGCCTTATTCTCGTCCGCCAACAATGTCATAGATAATTTATATGCGGGAGTGTATTAGCACATTGTGAAATCTTCAAACGCTTGTAACTTTTTACCTGAGCCGAATCTGGAAAAATGGTAAATGAAAAAAGTGTTTCATTTGATGAGAGGAATCTTTGGTTAAAATTAATTCAGTGGTCAAAGACTCACCCTGTATAAATATTGTGAAATATTTTGCACATCTCTATTGAAAAGATTGTTTCTAAACACAACATATGTAAGGATATAAGTAAGAAATTTAAAAAAAAATTATAATAGCGATTTTCATTATTCTTTTACGTTGAAACATATTTAGGTAGGTTAGGTACCTTTTTCGTAATATGTTTCAGACAGTACAGTTAGGGATGTGTTATTTCATGTGAAAATACATTTTTGTACACATCTTCGTTGATAAATGCGTAAATGCAGAATTTAGAATAAAATATTTTTGAAAACTAATACACTCAATAATATTAAATTAAATTATCAACCTTTATGAAGTGATTAAGTAGTGTCAATATAAATTAATATTTCAACTACAGCATCTAAAAAAAATCAATTAACATTGGAAAATTTATATTCAATTAACATTGGAAAATTTATATTCAATTAACATAGGAAAATTCATTTTCAATTTCATTGTGTCAATGATACTTGATTGTTGAGTTTTTCCTTTGTTTCAACAATAATTTATATGTTGAATACGAGACATATAATTATATTAGTCGTATACTTACTCCATTTAAATCTTTAACACAAACAAATAAACGACACGATACATAAATAGACAAAAAACGAATAAAGACACTAACACGAATACATCTAAAATGAATCTGATGATCTTAGGTATCAGATCTCATGGGAAGATTGATTTTTTTTTTAGTTACAGATAAAGAACATGTTTTTGCTCGCTTGTATCAGACAATATCCGTTGTCATATTCAATTATGTCTGATTATATCATGATTTAATTCGAATAAAGTTAGTTTTATGCTGGAAATATACACAGCTAGGTTTTCACCCTCAATGGAAGATTAAGTTCAGACCATTGTGGCCGAGTTCATTTGGAATTTTCTCAATATATGGAAACATACAGACATTTCAGTGATTTTATGTGTCAGAATGGTTCCCAATTATATATTTTTGGGTTCCTTTTGCTTTTTTGGATGCATATAAATAAAATAGAACTTTGTTCTTGCAAAATAATTATTGATATTAAATAATACATAACAATTCACAAAACTTCGTCTTCATAATTTATATCTACATGTTCTGTTTTTTGACTTGTATAATTTATATTTCGGGCTTTTGTATATCGTGTTCGATATGTTTCTTTTCCTTGTAAAATATTAATTCTTCTTAAAAATGTGGAAACTTCTTGTTGTACCTAGAAAATATCTGATGTGTTATAAATTCAACTAATGCCACTAACAGACGAGCACACTTGTGCGAGACTAGATAGAAACGAAAGTCAGTGGTCAGTTAAATGAAAAATAAAAAAAAATACCGATACGGTGACTTATACAACATTCCGTAAGGATAGGATGGTTAAAAAAATTCAAAATAATATTTAAAAAAATGTGAGAAAGCTCTGTGGATAGGTGCTCTTGTCTCGGAGCTGGGAATGATATCAATGGATTCTTATGATGGAACTGCATCATAAAAAATTGAATTCAAAGCGTAGGTCTATGACTCACCTCATTCGTTGGATTTAAATACATCAGCAAATTATAATTAAAGCATTCTATGAAATCATAAAATTACGATTAATTATTGAAATTTTGAAAAATCTTATGATGAAACTGCATCTTAAAAAAAATTGAATTTGAAATTTGTAATGTTATAATTTTGAAAAATGATATCTCCGAAAGTATTAGTTTGTTAGAGTTGAGAATGATATCAATGGATTCTTATGATGAAACTGCATCTTAAAAAAAATCAATTGAAATTTGTAATGAAAAAATTTATGAAGAAACTGCATCTCAAAAAATTTGAATATGTTATTAATCGTTACTACTAGTGATAAACTCGTGGTGTTCTTTTTGAAGCCTGAAGTGCAATTTTTTTATAACTAGCTTGCATCTGCGTCATTTCCTGTCTACGTGGAATCGCAGAATAAATAACTAAAATAAATTTTTATATTAGATTTACCTCTTTATTCAGATAGCAGAACAGAACAGCCACCATCACTCCTTGTAAGCCTTCGTTTATGTAGCTGGCGTATTTGAATGCTAGATAATTTGAGCACGTAGCGTGAGCTATGATTGAGGTATCAGCGAAAAGTAGAATTGGAATGCCAAATAGAAATACCAGGAAGAAAGTTGCTTTCAATGCAGCCCTGAAAAATATTAAGTTCTAACACTGCTTTCTTAAAAACAAGCCAGGCAAAAGAAATTTGGCAACAATGTCAGAAGGCTACATATACATAAAGTCGCAAAACGAAAGAGAACATCAAGAAGTTAGATTTTCCTGTCCAGCATTCATGTTTTTATGTGTTATTGTGTTAAACGATAGCCAATGAAGTTTAAAGGTGACCAGTTCTTCAGTTTTACTTATTGATTTAGTGCAAATTCACTGAATAAGTGTGTCTAGGTATAATTTACAACGTCTCATCGATGTTGTGTAACAGGAAAAAAGGACACATGATGAAATATTTATTGATTTTAACCATCAAGAAATTTTCTGCGTTGCCGGGCTAGATCATCTCATCTCTCAGTGTTCCCCAAAGAGGACAGTATCATTCAAGGGTAGTCACAAACTCAGGGTTTCATGGTTATTATTAACCATCAGTGTGACTTAGCCAACACTGAATGACTCCGAAGGCATTCTAGGAAATGGGTCTCTTCTATACCGCAAAAACAGAATTCCTTCTGTTTATTCAATTAATTTCCAATAAGAGAATAAAGATTCAATAATTTCTCCATTTTTTCCGAGATATCCTTGGAAAACTTCTGTTACTCCAAGAAAAACTGCCGATAAAAGATGGAAAAATCACATTATTCAAATAATAATTTGAAGCTTCAAATTATTAAAAATTTCAATCAGGTGCCCACCACTTACTTTGAATTTTGTGATGGTGTACCATGTTTCATTCTCTTCACGATGTTTCTGATGATATCACAGAGGAAAATAACGTTTATGAAGAGTATTGATAACCTAAAACCATCGCCTATCCATTGGTCTCCATTTTCGTCCACCATCCAACAATATGAGGCATTTTCCAACCATTTAGAAAATCCCCATACCGAAGCAGGCAAGAATGATAATACTATGAAAAAAAAAAAAGTTTTTTTAACATATTGTAGGTATCTATGACTATTTAAATGAGATTTTATTGGTATTATCTATTTTCAAAAGCTCGTGTCTGAGTGAAGGAAATAGGTTACAGTAAAGGAACTCGAGTGTTCGAGCCCCAAAACCGTCAAATTACTTTTTGATCTTTTGCTCCCTCATACCAAGATCTTTGATTAAAAAAAAATACACACGTATGATGAAATATTTATTGATTTTAACCATCAACAAAGATTCAGCGGGGCTGGACTAGAGAACCCATCGCTCAGTGTTCCCCAAAGAGGAAAGTATCATTCAAGATCAGACACAGACCCCAGGGTTTCATGGTTATCACCAATCATCAGTGTGACTTAGCCAACACTTAATGACACCGTTGCGTTCTAGGAAACTTAAATCCATCGGTCACGAACTGGTAGGGAGAGAATCCCACCAGCGGCACCTATGGAGATCCTTACGAAATCCCACCCTCTGCGATGAAGAAACCTTGAGCGATGTTCACCGACGTTCACTCTTTTGACGTAAGAGGGTCAGGGATGGCAATGCCATCTACCTATATAAGACCTTTACGGACTGAAAACGCCTGGTTTAGTGTGGTTAGATAAACCACCAACCAGTGAATATTCAATGAGGTGAACTGTGCTAATTGCCAATAACTGAAAGAAGTCTTTTTTCAGTTATTGGCAATTAGAACTATTAAATTATAAAAAGAAGATTGTATTTTATTAATATATTTTGAAGCATTAAAATAATTTGTTCGTCAGCCTATACTAAATATCAGGAATAAATGGACAATCTGCTACGATTGTCTCCAGCCTTGCTCTAGACATTTCGAAGATACTTTCCTTAGGTATTTCGAGTTGTAAAAACTATGCACCAAGTGTAAGTTGCAACAACCCATTCCACGAGGTTGAATCATTGCAGATTGCTCATTTAATCTTGATAAATAAATTATTATTTGAATTAAATTGCCTTTATGATGCAGTTCTATCATAAGTATTCATTGCTATCATTCCCAACTCTGAGAAACCAATACTTTCGGAGATATGATGTGTCAAAGTTTGAACAAGAGTGCCAAAGCTCCTGTACACAGGGCTTGAACCCATTTTTTTCCCAGGACCTACTTTCAAGATTCTTTTCAGTGTTTCTTAATCCTCACATTGAATCAGTTTAAATGTAGAACCTGAAGAAACCACAGTATCTCGAAACAATTGCCGTCATCGATAAATAAATTTATGGAAATTAAAAACTTGAATCATTATTTATTGAAAATGAATTTCCACCAAGTAAAGACCTAATCAATCAAATAAAACTAAAATTACCTGCAACAACGATGTTCATGATGCGGATATTCGGATCTTTGGAGAAATTCCGAACAATAAGTTTGTGCAGATAGAATCCATCTGCCAACATGCAAGCATACATGGCATTCAAAGTCCACGATTCCATAAAGCTCAATATTCTGCATCCAATTCCATTCTCGCTCAGTACTGAGTCACCCTCGGCTTCTACCGAAGGAATCAAGACCAATTCTTCTGATAAGACGGTCATTAGGTAACGTAAGACGATGATAACTAGAAGGTTTCTGTGTAGAACCATTCTGGTGATGCTGCTGAGCTTCCTCGAACAGAGGAGGATTAAAACGGCTGGCAGGCATAAGAGAATTGAGACGTACAGTATCCTACTGCGGAAGAACAGTCGTTTTCTGTATACTTCTGCGATGGCACAGGTTGAGTAATCGGTTGTCACATTCCATGTGCCGTTAGGAAAACATTGCTTTCGACTTTCTACTGAAAAGAGACTTAATTTAAGAAGAGTACCCGTTTTTACGTTGATACAAATAAATACATTTTCTTTTATACCCCCGAACATTTTTGAAGTTATAGGTGTTCGTGTCAAGCAACTTTGGTGTTAGAAGATTAATATCCTTACATAGTACATAGTCCGCCATATTCACAAAGCATTCAATCTCCGTTAAGTCCTAACTGAGGTCCTCAGTTAAGCATAAATAAGAATCGCAACCTCAGTTAACGTGAAAATTAATGTGAAACAAGCCTGTTTCACTACCGTTAAATACTTTAATTGAGGTTGCGATTCAGATTTATCCTTAACTGAGGACCTCAGTTAGGAGTTAACGGAGATTGGAATACTTAACAATGCTTTGTGAATACGGCGGAGTATAAAATAAAGTCGCTTCCCGCTGTCTGTCTGTTCCTATGTATGCTTACATCTTTAAAACTACGTGAAGGATTTTGATGCGGTTTTTTTAATAGATAGACCGCCGTATTCACAAAGCATTCAATCTCCGTTAAGTCCTAACTGAGGTTCTCAGTTAAGGATAAATTGGGGATAATAAGGGACAATAAGGGGTAAAGGTGGTAAAACAGGCCTGTTTCACCACCGTTAAATACGTTAACTGAGGTTGCGATTGATATTTACCCTTAACTGAGGACCTCCGTTAGGACTTAACGGAGATTCAAACACTTAACAATGCTTTGTGAATACGGCGGAGAGTGATTCAATAGGAAGGTTTATATGTATAGGTAATACATGCATAATATATTAGAGAAACACTGATAATTTTAGAGGTTTCTAATGTGATGTCGTAAATAAACACATTTTTATGCGCTCACATTGCAAACGCTGGCTGAACCCTACGAGATAGATCAAAATAACGTAGTACAGTATGGTACACCTTAAGAAGGTCTACAATAAAGTCCGCGATGGTATATGTCTATCTCTTAAGGATATCCCACAATAACCATTTTTTATCCTTTACATTCTACGAGAAATAATGGCTTGATTACGAAGCTATTTTAAGCAATACAGCATTGATCCTTATCCAATTAAGTACCTTAAATGCATTGTGCATTTAATATTGGTCAATATGGCCCTTTACAGCTATTGCAGATATTGCAGATTTAAAATGCAGGGACATAGCGGTTGCTGTGGTACCGACCGGGGGTCCGGCACAGCCAAGATAGGGATAGAAATCGAATACAGAGAGCCAGAGAATCATCTGTAGAGCATGAGCCTCGCCTCAGCCAGGATATATGTATGGATTCCCCGAATTCCTCTGATACCAACGGATTTACTGATCCAATTTAAACGCCTACAATTTCCGGTAAAGATATATTTTGCAATGACCATTAATACATCGCAGGGTCCAACTTTCAACACTACAGGCTTATATTTGAGCGTTGAGTGTTTTTCACATGGCCAATTACATTTCGCTCTTTGAAGAGTAACCTCTAAAGAAAACATATTTGTATTGTCTAACGACAAAAATGCTGTGAACGTTGTATATAAAGACATTCTGTAGTATATTTAGTATCAGCATTTCAACCGTGCGAAGCCGGGGCGGGCAGCTAGTATGAGATAAATTCAGTCACGAGTGATATTTCATTAGACTATTTCACGAACAAAATTACCCATGTTGACGTCTGTCATTTATATTTATCATTTGTCAAACCGTCCGTATTCATGTTTGAGTCGTTGAAAACAGCAAAGTTATAAGACCAATCAATAGCCTTACTCTCGTTCAACTAACTGTTTGTTTGTGTTTGCTGTCATTTGCTATAGTTTGATAGATAAACCTTGTTGTTGGTGTCAAACAGACGCAAACAGTTAGCAAGTGTTTGCAATCCAAAGTTTGCCTATTATTCAGAGACAGTTGATGTTTTCGCGATAACACGAACTGTCTTTGGCCTGTGGTTGGCCAGATTTTGATAGGAGTGAAATAGTAATTTTCAACATGTGATTTATCGAAATACGATTGATACTATCATACTTACACACACATTCAGGAGACTTAGAACTGTATGCTTGATTGGAGCACGTCATTTTCCGTACCGTAGAAGATTTTGTTGCTGGAAAACAAGTCCAACCATCCCAAGTCCTTGGACAACCATCCGCATTTCCTGTGAATGCAAATTTTGGTCATGAACATTTTGAATCAATCTGAACCCCTAGATTCTTTTAAGCAATCAACTAAAATGAGAAATGTTTTAGTCGATAATTATATTTCACCTATTTCGTCCAGTTCTTGGCAGCATCTTTCAGCTTGAACACAGCAGTCCAACCAAAGATGGAAGAATTCCTCGTTATTGAAAGTGTCTCTGATGAGATTTACAGATGTGGCGTTGGTGTAGTCTACAATTATTTGAACACCTTCTTTATTCTAAAAACACCTTGTTTTATAAAAAATATTAAGAATGTGGGTACTGTTTCATAATATTGAGAATGAGTAAGATAGAAAAGGCCCTTATGAAATAATTTATATTAACCGATAACTCACCAATAATACTGGCAAATCATATGTGATATTTCCGCATACAAAATGTGATCTTCTGCTTGTAGCCTTATACTTGAACCGTATAGGATTTGCGTAGCTGTAACATGCTTCGTTGACATGAAATCTCCAGTAGTTTTCATCTATAAGTCTGTTTCTGAAATTACAGGTTCGACTGTTCTGAAATATGAAATTATTTGTTTTTCTTTATTAAGCTCTGTATTGAACATTTCTATATACTTACATTGTAGAAAAGTTCTGGGCAAAAATGACTGATTATACTTGATACAGGTTCGATTTCTGGAGGACCAGTCTGAAAAACGAATGACGCCAAGTTATATGATCTCCGAATAAATAAAAGAATCTCACCAAAATAACCTATTTCACCAAAAATCATTTAAAATTATCGGAGATATTGAAAATTATAGCTTACATGAATCTAATAATATAATCAGTACGGACCTGTCCTACTACGAGAAATTAACAGAAGAATCAGAGTCTCGCAAGCTCTAGGGCTTTGGATTGTCCATTTAGAATATTTAGATGTTTCATTTTGCATTGCCCGCTATTTTGGCAGCTGTGCTATTAGGAGCTATCATTTTTTGGGCGCATGTTCTAGGGGAACATCGTCCTATCATTTCGTCCAAATGTCTGTAATTTTCGAATTTCGAGCTGAAAATTGGCTAATAGACTAATTCGGACTCCCTGATCACGAATCCGGTGTCAGATTTTTGGGTGCCGTCCGGCCGTCCGGCCGGCCGGCCGGCCGGCCGTACTTCCGGCCGTAGGCACGATAACAGGAGCACCGAAGGTCCTATCGACTTCAAACTTTCAGGGTAGGCTTCTGATCAAAATGCGACGGTTAAGTTCGTTAACGGGCAAAATCGGCCGGACGGTTTAGGAGTTATAGACATTTAAAATTTTGAGGTTATTTCCCTGATATTTCAGGAACTAAAGAAGATGTTGAATCGAAACTTGGTAGTCAGTTCGAGGATATAAACGCGCAACTTTTGGCAAAATTCTGTTATGATCGAAATGTTGGTAATTTTTAAAAAAATATTTCTTTTAATTTTTTCGAAAAAAAATTTTTTTTTTCGTGAACTATTCATCAGATTGCAACAAAAACTTGTACTAACGTCAATTGTAGTATTTTGCAACATTGTGCAAAATTTTGGCTCTATACGATTTCAATTTCTGGAGATATAAGACAAAATGTGTCAAATTTCCTGGGTCTCTCTCATTATTTTCATCGATAATTATATAATAATCAATAATATTAAGGTATTCAACATGATCATGGGGTGGAAACTCTCTCACTAAAGTCTGGGCAGAGTAATATAGTTCGCGAGGTGCCCGTGAAATTTTGTAGATGTCTCTTCCTCCGCGTTTTGTGGGTCACGTGATGGTTTAACAGCTGTTCGCATTTTCAATTTGGAGATTGCTTGCATAGACAAGAGATATTGCTTGTTGTTGAAATTATAAAGTGTTCTGTTTTGCGTAGTTTTGGTTTTGTTTTTAAAGATGGTTAGCTGTATAGTGAAAGACAGGAAAGACTGTTTGAACAGGAGTAGGTTGCACAGGCTTCCTAAAGATGATGAGGTAAGTTCGTTTTTATGTATTTTTAATACTTTATTGCGTACTGAATAAAAACTGTTTCAAACGACTCAAGGACTTACAAGACACTTTGAATGTGTTTCATCAAAAAGATAGTTACCAAAGGGCCAGAAAATACCCACTAAAAGCACTTATACAAACACTAACAGAACAAAATACGAATAGAAAATGGAACATCCATATTTAATCTCTTTTGTTTCCTTGCATATGATTGTTTAAGGCTGAAGGATCTTATTTGTATACATGTATGAGCAATGAAGTACTTAATTGTGATTAATTTATTGATACTTTGATATATCCAAAAAACTTTTATGTCATCATTTTCAGGTTTGGAAAATATGGCTGGAAAGAATAGGACGCCTTGATGCTGACTAGGGCTGCAATTTTAGTGTACGGACATCATCGAATTTGTTCCAGTCATTTTGATCCATCCAACATTGTAATAAATATTAAGAAGCAATTCATTGTACGACCTGTTGCCTTTCCTACTCGAGGCTTGACGATGGATGTTGGAGTACAAGGTAAATGAATTTTTTCCATTTTATTGTTCATATCTTGAATGATTATAGTTGCAGGAGCTTGCACACTACCTCATTAGAATGTGTAGATTCAAAAACTTGTTTTCTCGACCTATCTGAAATACTTACTAACCATGCTTTCTTGTAAAATTAAAGCAATTCATTGATATTTGAATTTCTTTTAATAGATCCAGATTATATTATCGGAAATGGTTCCACACCAGTGCAAGCAGGACCTTCATGTTCATGTAAGATTTCCATTTATTGATACTATTTCATTTAAAGTTATAAATTTCAATGTGATATGTTAATATTATGCATGATATAAAATGCTTGATGATTTTTCTTATTTGAATATCTATTCCTAGATGTCCAAGATGTGCTTGAGGTAGAATATGAGTCTGAAGTTGAACCTGTAATTCCTGCTACCCCAAATAACTTATTTTATTTACTAATCTTGAATGATTTTTGATTATATAAAATTGAATTGTTATAATTTTCTCTTCAGGAAAAACCAGAAGGACACGATTCTCTAAGGTATCGCCAGACGCTAGGGAATACTACAAAATTGCCACTGATCTGCACGTAAAGTGGGAAGGATTGCTGAAAAGAATAAAGGCCTGAAATTTGTAGTGAAAGAGCTACAGAATGCTTGCCATTCTCATGAACCGCTCAGCCACTCGATGAACACACCAACCTTTAATTTTCTCTTGTCTCAAATAAGGTGTAAAAACCTGAAACCCAGAGGAAGGTGCTGTACTTTAGATGAGAAAATTCTTTTTTTGACATCATTTAAAAATAGCCCTAAGGGATACAAACTACTCAGCAACATTTTTGCGGTTCCATCCAGCAAAACTTTGTCAAAATTATTGCATTCAGTAAATTTCAGTACAGGTATCAATTCTAATATTATGGATTCAATACATAATATTAGAATTGATTCAATATCTATATCTACTATATTTCATATTTGATTTTTTCCCAGAGGCTATGGAAATGTATAAATTTGTGACTGCATTTTCATGTACGAAATGTTTTCCACATTATCCATTTTTCATATTATAATTCACATTTGGTTTTGTCCTTCTAAATGTATATTGGAAATATTGTGATAATTCATTAGCTCCTTCATATTCAAGATAATGGATTATTTTAATGTATAATATATTTCCACATTTCGTTGTACTTGCGTAATGATATCCATTTTTGGTGCTCTTGTTTATACTTTATTTCACATTTGATTTTGTCCTTGTAAATGCATACTAAAAATTTTGCAATCATTTATTTGATAGCTCTTTCATATTCAAAGCTATAGATTAGAGAAGATTTCATGAAGAGAATATCTTCCACATTGCGTTGTACATAATATACTTACTGCTATCCATTTTTTATATTATATTTCACATTTAATTTTCTCTTTTCTTCTAAATGATTCGAGATGTATTTTTAATTTTTATATATATTATTTAATAATTCTTCTAATAATTAGTTCACATCAAATGAACAACTTCAATTCATGAATCTGAATAAATACTTTTATTAAAAGTTTCGGGATTTCATTTATTTCCTTTCCATTAGAACTAAAACCATGGTTCCAAAAACATTGTCAAAAGCCAGGTGTTAGACGAATTATCGTCTATTTGGTGTTTGGCAGTGTTTTGGAACAATATGTTAAAATAGAATATAGGATATTATAATGCGAAGTACATTTGAATTTCCCGCTCGGATGTATTTCTTGAGGTGCCCGCGACGTACCGCTAGTGTTCCACGAACCAAAATAAGGCGAGAGTGGCCCATCTATATATATCTCTTGTCTATGAACATGATACTGCTTTTTTTCTTTTTTTCTTTACTGGTCAGTACGGGCCACAAGGAAGATGAACATGCGCCCAAAAGCTCCTGTCCACAGGGCTTGAACCAATTTTTGATAGATAACAACGTAAAACATGGAAGGTCAATAATATAAGATTCAACAACGCATCGAAATTGAAATAAAAATTCTTAAAGAACATTGACGTGAAGTCAGAAGCTTTTGCGCACATGTTCTAATGTCTAATCACGCCCTCATGTAATACTGCATGAACCTTCAAGCCGTCTTTTTTGGCGCTCTTGTTCCTCGGAACAGAGTGCTTATTAATTTGCCTAAATGTCTGTAATTTTCGAATTTTTTGCTGAAAATAGTCTTAAACGATTTGGTTCGACTCAATGATTAAGAACCCGTGGTCAAAATCGATGATATCATTCCCAATCCTGAGAAACCAATACTTTCGGAGATATGTTTTGTCATCGTTTGAATAATATATAATACTAGCTGACCCACGCAACTTCGCCTGCGCCAAATCGGTTTTTGCGGTTGCAATTTTATTTCCAAATGCGAAAAATCTTAAAAAAAAAACCTTAGAACCCGATTGCAGCGCCTCCTACCGGGAAGATTGAACTTCCAATTTATCTAGGGACCCACTCAAACACGTAATTCTGAAAAATACCTAGAACCCGATTGCGGTGCCACCTACCGGGTTCAATTGCGAATACGAACTACCCACTCAAACGTATCTGGTTAAGAAAAGTGAGAAAAGGTGAGAAAGACAGGAGACCGGCTTCGTTCTCATCCCTACTCCGTGCTGTTTACTGGGACGTGACACCGGTATAGTCTGGCAAATGAGTGTTGATCCAGAAAGACGTGGAAATATTAAAAAATCTAGCACTGAGTATAGCAGGAATAAACTGCCTTGATACTTCAATAAAAATAAATATTTGTACGAAAATCTTAGCTTTGCCATAAGCTCAGGGAAATTTTAATTGAAATAGAGTGAAAAACATTCACAAAAAATACGGCGACTTGGTTTTAATTAGCTCTTTCTCTGGGATAACTTACCAAGTGATAATTGATCAGTTATCGAGCGGGATCGTACTTCTATGTTTTCACAGAATGTTATAATTATTCTATCTAAGCTTTATTATATGATCTGTGTTCATACTCGTACATGTCATCCTGTTCTATAAGAGAGAGTCAAATTCATTTCAGCTATTTTAATTTGATTTCTTCCATGGTGCAGTTCTCATTCTCAGATTGCTCATTTAATCTTGATAAATAAACTATTATTTGAATTGAATTTCCTTTATGATGCAGTTCTATCATAAGAATCCATTCAAATAATTCCCAACTCTGAGAAACCAATACTTGCGGAGATATAATTTGTCTGTTTGAACTAGAGCCGCAGAGCGCCAGAAAGCTGCTGTCCACAGGGCTTGAACCAATTTTTTATTTTATGGATATTTTTCACAGTTTGGGAGAGTTAACCCAGAAATGAACCACTCAGTAATGAATAAAGCTCCTAAAGTATCCTTTAATGAATTACTTGGTGAAAATGCAATCAAGATATCCCTCTCATCTCAGATTGAATACATTTGAAGTGAATATTTCCATCTACTTACGATCTCGTTAGATATAATGAGTTTAGCACTATTCAACACAAGTACGAACAAAAATACAATCATTCTACTCCTACAGACATTAAAAAAAAGTATGTATACTCAAATGCTTCGTTTTTAAGGTTTATATTAGACAATAGAATCAGTTGTCATCCTGAATACATCGATTTAACAAGATAGGTTATGATTACGATAAGTGAACAAGTGTAATCCTCCAAGTAATAAGTATCACAATTTTTATCATAGCAATGACGGGTGTTATCACTATCTCCTCTCTCGAATGAGCTCATTTTGAAGGAGGATTATCGTTATTCAGGGTGTTATTTTGATATTCAAAGAAAAATACCATTTTTCAATATAAATGATCGGATGCTTATTTCATTATAAAGAAGAAGCTATGCCGTTAATAGTGGAAAATAACATCAGGCAAATGACCACCACGACCACGCTTACAGGACCATATCCTTTTAATGAAATTTTCCATAACCAAATCGCAAAGTGGCTGCCCTATGTCCTCGATAGCCTCACGAATTCCATCTTTGAGGTCTTGAAACTACACTGGGCTATTGGCGTAGACCTTCTCTTTCACGTGGCCCCAAAGGCAGAAGTGGCAAGGTGTTAAATCACAAGATCTCGGTGGCCAATTGTGATCACCTCTTCGAGAGATAATACAGTCCGGAAACTTTTCCCGCAAAAGATTAATGGTTTCGTTGCTTGGGTGGCACGTAGCACCGTCTTGTTGAGAGTAAACGTTGTCCAGATCAATACCATCCAATTCCGGCTATAAAAAATCATTAATCATCTCTCGATAGCGCAATCCATTCCCCGTAACTGTTGCTCCATCCTCATTTTGGAAAAAGTAAGGTCCAATGACTCCGCCGGACCATAAACCGCACCAAACAGTCACACGTTGAGGATAGAGTGGCTTTTCAAAAATAACTCTTGGGTTTTCCGAGCCCCAAATGCGACAATTTTGCTTATTGACAAAGCCACCGAGGTGGAAATGGGCCTCATCACTCAAGATGATTTTTGGATGGAATTCCGGATCATTATCATGCATTTCAACGACCCAATCAGCAAAGACACGACGTTGTTGATGATCGGCCGGCTTGAGTTCATGTGTTAACTGAACTTTATAAGCCTTAAGACCCAAATCTTTATGCAAAATACGGTGTGATGACGTTTGTGGAATGCCTTATTCCAAAGAACGACGAGGAATGGACAAACCTGAGTTTTCTTCAACACTTTCGGCTACAGCAGCAATATTCTCGGCTGTTCTTGAGCGACGTGCACAGGTTTCATTCTTCACATAACTAACTTGTCCCAACAGCTCGAATTTTTCCACCAATTTCTTTATTGCGGTCCGACAAGGTGCTTCACGACGACCCAAAAATGTTCGAGTTTTACGAACCGTCTCTGCCAAATTTTCACCATTTTTATAGTGAATTTTAATAAGTTATTGAAGCGTGTATCGTTCCATTTTTATTAATGGCGTAGTTTTTACTTGTCAAGTGTCAAAAAATGACAGCTTCAAAATTGACATCTACCGAATTAGCGGGCTATTCAAAATAACAACTCTTATTGGAAAACCCTTCATGTCAGACGACAAAGATTGTAGTGGACAAGGGTGTAGTTACTTTTGTAGTGCTCATTATAAGTCCCCAGTGAACTCAAAATAGAATATACAACTTGGTAAAGAGGGAAATCTCATTCAATTTGATATTGCACTCAGGTGAAAAAATTTAAATGACATAACACTTGGATTTCGAAACAATTTATTTGAAAAAGTATTCACTATCTCAATTGCCAAATTTTACAAAATTTCACTTGACGATTTCGATGATATTCCGTAAACGATATGAACAAGTACAAACGCTAAAATTACATATGACGTATCGAAAACTTGAGCTGAACTATCGGAGTTGCAAAAATTGTGTTCGTCACAACAAGTTATGCACGAATGGAGTTTGGTTCTTTCGCCGATCACTATACAGCCTGCTTCACAAGATTCACTGCAGTTTCTCTGGAGCAGCCAGAGTTTAGGTTTACCGGTGATCTCATCAGTACTAGTCGACATCGATATTCTCCTTACCTGCAAACGAGCTGAATTAGGGATTTTGCTATTGAAAAAAATCAGGTCGGAAATTATACGATTGGGGTGCCACAAGGCCCAATTTTTGGACTTTTGAAAATCTTATATTATTATCAGATAGGGGTCCAATCTGAAAATGGACATGGAGTGGTACTGGCATTGAAACTTTGGAGCTGAAAAAGTCTTTATGTTAGAAGTGGTAATTTTGGAATATCGAAAACTTTTTAAAACCCCCTAAAAATATGAATGTTTTTACGGTTTTATTTGTTGTACAGATTTCTCAAAGATCCAAATATTCGATGAATATTTCCTCGAATATTTGATGAGAAGGGTCTTAAACGATTTGGTTCGACTCACTGATCAAGAATCCTTGGTCAAAATCGACTCTGTCGGCCATTAACACGATAACTCTCGAACGGAATGAGCTAGACAGTTGAAATTTTCAAAGCAGGTTTTTGGGTGATAAATATCTCAGTTAAGTTCGGCAAAATCGGCCGAATGGTTTCGAAGTAACAAAAAAAAAATTTTTTACCTTACAAATTTCAAATTCAAATTCAATTCAGTTTCATCATAAGAATCCATTTATATCATTTTCAACTCTAACCAGCTTATACTTTCAGAGATTTGATTTTTCCAAATTTCAATAATACATCGTACTTTTACTATGTTTTCACTGAATGCAAATGCTATCTGTTTGTTTTCACTGTTCATAAATGTAATATGATCTACCTATGATATCCATATGATGATGGAAATATATAATTTGGTAAGTTTATAAAATTGGGTTCAGAATATCTCCAGTGAAAACAAAACTGGAATATTGGCTAAGTTTCAATTGATATAATACAATTATCAGAGGAGACTTGAGGAATGAATATCTCGGATAAGTTCGTTATTTAATTTTAATTCAGTTAGTTCTATTTTATAAGTATCCATTGATATTATTCCCAACTCTGTGAAACCAATAATTTCGAAGATGAATTGTCAAAGTTTGAACAAGAGCGCCAAAGCTCCTGCCCACAGGACTTTCCCACTTTTTCTATAGGTAGAAATCATATCATATTAAAATAATTCCACTCTAAAGCAAACTTATTTGTTATTGTGTGATATAAATGGATTCTTACGATGAAACTGCATCTAAAAAAAAATTAATTTGAAATTTGTAATGATCAATAATTTTTTTTTGTTACTTCGAAACCGTCGGGCTGATTCTACTCTATAACGAACTCAACAGAGATATTTATCTCTCAAACCTACTCTGAAAATGTCAACTGTCTAGCTCATTCCGTTCGAGAGTTATCGTGTTAACGGAGGGTCGGCCGGACAGAATCGATTTTGACCACGGATTCTTGATCAGTTAGTCGAACCCAGTCGTTTAAGACCATTTCATCCAAAAATTCGAAAGTAACAGACATTTGGGCAAACTGATAAGCCCTGTGTTCTGAGGAACAAGAGCGCTAAAAATGGTAAACTGTAGACATAAAGACTATGGTTTTCACCACGTATGGTACGAAGGAAAAAGTCCATACTCTAAGTGGAGTGGTTGGATTCAGGAAGGAAAACTCATCTCCACATTTACTAAGATGTTGTTAGTTAGAAAATGAATACATGTTTCGAAAGCTTAAGCTTTCATCGCCAGTTCAATAACAAGGGAGAAAAAGATCCTGTAATAATAAACAATATTGTAGGAAAACCACGACAGAAAATTGTAGGTGGTAACAGATTTGCTGTAACCGAGTGTAAGTATGCCAGGCTATTGCCCCTTCACAATCATGATTTAGGTACATCCACCGCATTATTCTTGGTGTGTAGCCCCAAGTAAATCTAGCCACATTTATGCACACCATAAGCGCCTCTCTTCCTCTGCTAGTAGCAATCTCAGCATGCTTAATCCAGAGAAGCTTACTATCTGGGGTTATTCCCAGATATTTTACTTCCCCTTAATGATGCCCCCTTTGAAGTGAAGGGAATTCATAGTTAGAAGTCCCTTTTACGTGTGAATAATATTATTGGGTTTTGTTGGGTTTATGCCCAACCTCTCTGATCAAGACCCAGGGCCTTTGTGATTAATTGCAGGATGAATTTCGAAAGACCTCAAATATTTGCAGGTTAGGATTCAAGCTCAAATTAGAAAATATAGTTCGTTAACTACAAATGGGGGGGATATAGTCAGGGAACAGAGAGGTAATAGGAGAAATTTTTATGATAACATATTAAGCTGTGTCTCGAAGCAATTTCGCAAATACCTGACACTTCTTCTGATCCTTAGGGCATTTCATGTTCATCCATGAGTAGTTTCCGTGAAGATCCAGACAACTTTCTCCGTCTATCATGGTGTCGCACCTGTAACACCAGAGGTCGTGGTGCTTCTCGCTCGCCCATTTCGTCCTGTACTGAATCTCGCTGGAATCTGGGAATCGATAGAGGGAAGCTTTCAGTTGTTATGGTTACAAAATGATGCTGCTAGAGCGACTGCCTATCCGATCTCGGTGGGATGATGATTATGCGTCCTTTGGACGTAACGTATTTTCAAAGGCCTCAAAATTTATAGGATTATCGATATAATACTGTATTAACTAAATATGCTGCTCCACAAAAGTTGAGGAAGTTCAGAAATTTTGAGTTTCCATTTTTGGCGCTCTTGTTCCTCGGAACAGAGTGCTTATCACTTTTCCCAAATGTCTGTAATTTCGAATTTTTGGGTGAAAATGGTCTTAAACGATTTGGTTCGACTCACCGATCTAGAATGCGTGGTCGAAATCAATTCTGTCCGGCCGGCCGTAGGCACGATAACTCTCAAACGAAATGTGTTAGAGGAGTGAAATTTGCAGAGTAGGTTTGGAACGTAATTATCTCCGATGAGTAACGGGCGAAATCCATCAAGTGGTTTCGGAGTTATGGCCGTTTTTATTGAAAACATTTTTTATGAATATTTCTGGAACTGATCACTCGATCTATCTAATAAAAAAAATTTTTGGGTTGGCACTGGGAAATATTTTTGACCCGGAATCGAAGGAAAATTCTTCTTTCCCGTCCGAAATCTATGATTTTCATATCTCGATAACCAAATTTTCCACGATTATTGGTCGGTGGACGACGTTTAGATTTATGTATCTATAATATTAGGAAATGAGTGAATCCGTCAAACGCCAAAAAGTTTTCTCTAGTATCTAACCCATACAAAAATCTAGAATTTTCCGATTAGATCGCCACGGCTTTGGCTAACAATATATACACATATTCGAAGATTCCGAATCTGTAATAAGTTTTTCCGTATCTCGATTCATTTTGGTAATATGGCGTAAAATCCGACTGATTAGTCCATTTTCCGGAGGTAGGGCCAGAAATTGCGACTTTTTTCGTCATTACTCCGAAACTAATCGAGATACGGAAAATCTAATTACAGATTCGCGATCTGCGTCCCCGATTTAGTGAATAACCAAAGCTGCGTCGATCTAATCGGAAAATTGTAGATTTTTGTATGTGTTGGATACTAGAGAAACTTTTTGGCGTTTGACGGATTCGCTCATTTTCTAATATTTTCCGAACGGATAGAGATACAGAGGAAATAGATACATAAATCTAAACGTCGTCCACCGACCAATAATCGGGGAAAATTTGGTTATTGAGATGTGAAAATCATAGATTTGGGACGGGAAAGAAGAATTTTCCTCCGATTCCGGGTCAAAAATATTTCTAAGTGCCGACCCAAAAAATTTTTTTCATGGTATATCGATACGGAGCTCGTGTCTAATTAAATCGAGGTCAGTGATCACGAATATGTAATTAGTTCTTCCCTAAGTGGTGTACTTTGGGAAAATTATCACTTAAAGTGAAAACATTGACGAAAATAGGTCAATTTTGGAACTTTCTACCGCCCAAAAAAAACGGAGTAGGGTGTTGCTGATTTTTAACGTCATATTTGGATCCTTTATCTATTGAATAATCCGAACAATAAATGTCCAGGTCGTACGATTCGGAAATTATGATTTTTTTCCAAAGGTTTTATTTTTCGGAAAATTCTTTCCGCGATATTTCATCGGAAAATTTTTATAATAAATATCTGATCGTAGATTCGGAATCTACGGCCCCGAATCCATAAGAATAAGTACCCGTTTCATAGTTTTGCGTCAAAAAATTTTTTCTCGAAAAATGGGATTTTCTTAAGGCTAATGTATTAAAAAATTGCCAAAATTCGACCAGGCTCCGATTTCGATGCAAATTACGTCATTTACTAATTCGGGGCCGTAGATTACGAATATATGATCGGATTTTTCATTCGAGAATTTTCCGCGGAAATAGCGCGAAATGAATTTTCCGAAAAACAGACCCTTGGGAAAAAAATCATAATTTCCGAATAGTACGGCCTGGACATTTTCTGTTTGGATTATTCAGTAGATAAAGGATCCATATATGAGGGCAAAAATCAACAACACCTTACTCCGATTTTTTTGGGCGGTGTGAACTTCCAAAATTGACCTATTTTCGTCCATTTTTTCACTCTAAGTGAAAATTTTCCCAAAGTACGCCACTTAGGGAAAAACTAATTGCATATTCGTGATCAGCGACCTCGATTTAATTAGAAACGAGCTCCGTATCGATATACCATGAAAAAATTTTTTTAGTTCGGCACTTAAAAAATTTTTGACCCGGAATCGAAGGAAAATTCTTCTTTCCCGTCCGAAATCTATGATTTTCACATCTCGATATCAAAATTTTTCCCGATTATTGGTCGGTGGCGACGTTTAGATTTATGTATCTATTTCCTCTGTATCTCTATCCGTTCGGAAATATTAGGAAATGGGTGAATCCGTCAAACGCCAAAAAGTTTTCTCTAGTATCTAAACCATACAAAAATCTAGAATTTTCCGATTAGATCGCCGTGGCTTTGGCTATTCACTAAATCGAGGGCGTAGATTCCGAATCTGTATTTAGTTTTTCCGTATCTCGATTAATTTTGGTAATATGGCGAAAAATCCGACTGATTAGTCCATTTTCCGGAGGTAGGGCCAGAAATTGCGACTTTTTTCGTCATTGCTCCGAAACTAATCGAGATACGGAAAATCTAATTACAGGTTCGTGATCTGCGTCCCCGATTTAGTGAATAACCAAAGCCGCGTCGATCTAATCGGAAAATTGTAGATTTTTGTTCGTTTTGAATGATAATTTTTGAAGCATTAAAGATTGCTCATTTAATCTTGATAAATAAACTATTATTTGAATTGAATATAAATTTATTAGAAAATATCTAATTACATATTATTAATCAGTGCACTCGAATTAGTAAGTACTGTGACTTTGGTAACGATCGGAGGAGAAAAATATTTGACGTGAAGTTGGCGGTTATTCGCGTCAATTTTACCCCCACTCCTTCGATAAAGTTGAATAAAAAAACGCTAGTCGAAAAAATTTAACGAATACATGCTGGAATCTTTTTCAACAGAATTTTAGTGGAAAATTTGCAGAGAAATCCCGTTCCTTCTACGAACAATGCTGAATTGGGGTCGGTGCAGAAAATCCCGACCTCATTTCCCCTACCAGCTACTGTCGTTTATCCTTGGAAAGTCCCATATTTCATATGAAGCCCACATTACCCAGAGATTTACGGCGCTAATCTATGGCCGAAGACCCGCGTACACCATTAGGGCCGTATGTTTCAGGCCCGTCCGTAGGAATGCCTTTATATTCCATACTACCGGCCTGATCGAACGGATATTCATTATAGATTTCGTAACTTAACGAAAAGATCCAAATCTAATGATACGTTTACTGGAGTAACGCTCCTTTAAGTTTTTCATTGGTTAAAATGAAAAAAAAAAATAAGAGAAAGCTATTTCGGATGCTCCGAGATTCGATCCCGCCGCCCCACGAGGCTCGGAAAGCTATAAATTCCCAAGCCAACGCCTCAGCTCACTCGGTCACGTTGCCTACTTGAATCAACTCTGATTATACCCATTAACCAACTCAACTGACGCATTCGGGCGCGCAACCTACCCTGAAAATTGTAAGTCGATACCTCTTTCCGTTCGAAAGTTATCGTGGTAACGGACGGCCGGTCAGATATAATTGAATTTGACCTCGAATTCTTTATCATTTGAGGACATTTTCGGGAAAAAATTCGAAAATTACAGACATTTGGACAAAACGATAACACACTGTAATAGAACATGCGCGCAAAATGGACCTATCTCCAATATAGAGAAGAAATGGTACTGTCTAGAATGCGGAGAAGTATATTTGATTGGAAAAGTTCAACAGGTACCTAATTCCAAAAAGACCGGAGAAAAATAATTCTGCTGCAACTTGTCGACACGATTTTCTGCTTGTTGGCTTCTTCAGGGCAAGAGAACTAAGAAACCAAGGAATAAATGAAAAGAAATCTGAAAACAGGTGACAGCACAACAGGTTTCCATCTTTTCTTTGATTTCTTGATTGCCTTGCCCTGAAGAAGTCAACTAGCAGAAACACAGTCGGCAAGTACCAACAGAATATTTGAGGAATATCAATGCTAATGTCGAGAGAATAGAAAAGAATCATTTGGAAGATGAGCAGAAACTTACCTTCAGTATGAAACAAAAATTCAGAAAGTACAATATGATTTATTCGTAATTTTCATTAACCTATATCCTACTTTTATAATTCTTATGTCCGAGAATATATATTTATTTCTTCTAGTGGTTCTTGCTGAACAATGAATTGAATAACAACAAAATCAATTTTATTTCAATACTAGCTGACCCACGCAACTTTGCCTGCGCCAAATCGGTTATTGCGGTTGCAAATTTATTTCCAAATGCGAAAAATCTTAAAAAAAAAACCTAGAACCCGATTGCAGCGCCTCCTACCGGGACAATTGAATTTCCAAGTTATCCAGGGACCCACTCAAACACGTAATTCTAAAAAATACCCAGAACCCGATTGCGGCGCCACCTACCGGGTTCAATTGCGAATACGAACTATACCCACTCAAACGTATCGGGTTAAGAAAAGTGAGAAAAGGTGAGAAAGACAGGAGACCGGCTTCGTTCTCATCCCTACTCCGTGCCCTTTACTGGGACGTGACACCCGGTATAGTCTGGCAAATGAGTGTTGATCCAGAAAGACGCGGAAATTTTAAAAAATCTAGCACTAAGTATAGCAGGAATAAACTGCCTTGATACTTTAATAAAAATAAATATTTTTTTGTACAAAAATTTTAGGTTTGCCATAAGCTCAGGGAAATTTTAATCGAAATAGAGTGAAAAACATTCACAAAAAATACGGCGACTTAGCTCTTTCTCTGGGATAACTTACCAAGTGATAATTGATCAGTTATCGAGCGGGATGAAAAATGATTAAATACTAAAATGACTATTAAAATAGGGGTTGGTGATAGAAGGGTGAAAATTTAGGGTTGTATGTATTTTGTAATGCCACATTATAAAAAAATAAAAACAAAAAATTTCGTCCAAAAATAAAAAAAATTTTTTAAGGGTGAACAACCCTTATCACTTAGGGGTATGAAAAATAGATAGTAGCCGATTCTCAGACCTACTGAATACGCATTTGGTAAAAATCGGTAAAGTGTTTCGGAGGAGTACGGTAACTAACATTGTGACATGGCAATTTTATATATTAGAAAAAGGTTGTTATGCAGAAGAAATGCAGCTATTCAATTCATTGACCAAGGAGTCATATCATTTATTCTTCCAAGGATTCCAAAGAAAACAACCAATTCAGTGAATTCACTAATGTTTTAAATTCGAAATACACGATATCTCATGAAACAGTAAGCCTCAAGGAGGCGTTGCCAAACTATGTTCCAGGCTATCTCTATAGACGGCCGTGATTACATCCTCTTTGCCATTATTCTTCTAATCAACGTTCCATACACCGTCGGTGTTCGAGTCCTTTGATGTCCAAAGATCCTTTCGGCGGTTTTTCAGATTAACTACTTCAGTTAACGGTCTTGAAGGTGACAAAGAGGTCAAAGAATCACCCCCGCTTCTCGCTAAACTACGTAATAAACGTGATCTGTACCCCGAAACTTAGGCTATATAGAAAGAATTATCGAAGTTCGGTTACAGTGTAGCACCCATAAAATATTTCGAGCCTTTCAGTTGGTGTTTCCTTTGGTAATGGAAGCTGAAGTAGCACTTTATTTTTATTGAGGTTCATTTTTATGCATGCATACGACTTTCAAAGTGCCTCAGGTAAGCTTATACTCGTAAAGCATGTCGTACAAAAAGTCTGATTACTGTTCATCTCAAGAAGATTCAGGTGAGACGGTAAAATCTAAGAAACTTCTTTTTCCGCTCTTGTATAGAATTCCACGTTATTAATTGATATACAGAATGGTCCAACGGAAACCTAACACCTCGATTTTCCGATTTCAAAATGAAAATGTGGAAAATCACTCGGACCCATCAATTTTCGATTCCAAGGGCAAGAACTTTTCCGCTTTTTTCATCCCCGTAACTTCAACCCCCTAACGGGGGTGAGCACAACCCCTTGATTTTGAATAAGGATGAGGGGTGTTGCTATAACTAATTTTTTAAGATCGTATCGATTACCAACTGACCCTTAAGTGTCTCGAGCATATTATTCGTATTCGATACATTTCAAAGGTATGTAGTAATGTTATTAAGTTTTCGTCCAAATAAAATTGGTTCAAGCCCTGTGGACAGGTGCTTTCCAGCGCTCTTGTTCAAACAGACAAATTATATCTCCGAAAGTATTGGTTTCTAAGAGTTGGAAATTATATCAACGGATTCTTATCAAAGAACTCCATCTTAGCAGAAATTGAATTCAAACATCATAGAAGAATTTAAATTCAACAAGAGTGCCAAAAATTATCAATCCAAAACCAATAGACGAATTCTACCCAACAACGAACTCATCCGAGATTTTCATTCCTCAATTCTATGATGAACGATAATATATATCTTTCCTCAAATCCACTCCAATACACCAATATTCCAATTTTGTTTTTAGTGGAGATATTCTGAACTCAATATTATTAACTTACCATTACCATTCCCATCATCATATGGATTGACCATCGGCATGAAAATATCAACCAACAAAAAGTATGATAACATATTCGAATTCTCATAATTCTACGATTGCTGAAATTAATTAGACAATGTCATGTCTCAGGAAAATAAGTTGACATTATAACAATTCGTACATAGAATAATTATATCATTCTGTGGAAACGTAGAAATACGATTTATTATTGAAATTTTAAAAAATCATATCTCCGAAAATATTAGCTTGTTAGAGTTAAAAATGATATCAATGGATTCATATGGTGAAACTGCTTATTGAAAAAAATTTAATTTGAAATTTGTCATGTAAAAAATTTTTTTTTTGTTACTCCGAAGCCATCTGTCCGATTTTGCCTAATAACGAACTTAGCCGAGATATTTATCTCCCAATCCTACACTGAAAATTTCAACTGTCTAGCTCATTCCGTTCGAGAGTTATCGTGCCTACGGCCGGCCGGACAGAATGAATTTCGACCATGGATTCTTGATCAGTGAGTCGAACCAAATCGTTTAAGACCATTTTCATTGAAAAATTCGAAAATTACAGACATTTGGGCAAATTGATAAGCACTCTGTTCCGAGGAACAAGAGCGCCAAAAAGTATTAATTTCTTTCCCGAAAAAGTAGACGAACCATGTTTTGATCTACCTTAGGCCCAGTTTCATAATCGAACTTAAAGTCTACTTTTTCGACAAAGTCTCCTTTTACTAAGTAAAATGAGAGTAAAAGGAGACTTTGTCAAAAAAGTAGACTTTAAGTTCGATTATGGAACTGGGCCTTAGTCTACTTGGATTTTTAAGAACGTTACAAGGTTGTCAAAACGAAAACGAAAGGGTGGAAATGATAAAATTATTTTTAGGAAAAACGACTCTGCGTCAACAACAGCGGCTTTATTTAACGAACGACATCTGGAAAAAATTTTTCGGCTTGTTACGTTGTGCAACTGGTTGCCAAATTCGACGCTACTGATTCAGTCGGAAACAAAAAGAAGGTGCATGAAAGAGACGAAGCGAGGTACGTGGCTGTCTTAGGTCTTCTGGTAATGGATCCGACCTTGAGTACTAAGAAATTGTCCGATGTATCTGGTGTTTCACGTACAACAATCTAGAGAATCCTGAAACAACATAAATTACATCTAGATACGATGGAAAAAAATTAAATGCTTGGGCGGGTACTTATGGAAATCACATAATCGGCCCTTTCTTATGCCTGGTATTCTCACTGTCCAAATTTATTCAGATCTATTGGAGAACGCTATTTATCCAGCCCTCGTGCAAGTATTGGAGAATGCAGAAGACCATCAAACGATCATTTTCCAACAAGATGGCGCACCTCCTCATCTCGTTCAACCGGGGAGTCAGTTCTTAAATGAAAATTTTCTTCACGCATGGATGGGAAGAAGGGGACAGATTGAGTGGCCACCCAGATCACCTAATCTGGCTCCACTAGTTTTTTTTCTATGGGGTCAACTGAAATCCAAGATTTATGCTACCCAGCCTGGATTGTTTGCGAACTCGGATCATTTATGAATGCCGTCAAATTACACCAGAAGTGCATGTACGTAAACGTTTTCAGGAAAACTTAAATTACTGCATGGAAGTGAATGGTGCCCATTTCCTTCATCTCATAATCTTATAATTTTAAATTATGACATTCCTCAAAGAAATTATCTCATGCAACACCTCCTACATCCTAAATCTTTTAGGAGGTGTTGTCTCATGTTATCATGTGAAATAAATGAGGATTCCCCATTTGCTCACGATCAATTATTTGTGTCACTTTATGTCAGATATCTGAGGGTTCACTATCAGAGCTGAATGATAATTTGTCAAGTAGATTAACATAAACAGTGATTGTGAATATCACAAATACATATTTCTTTATACGATATCGCAGGGACCTCACTAAGGGTGGTTTTCGCAGGAAAATTACTTGGAAAGTTCATGTGCTCTTGAGGAAGATCCAGTCTTTTTTCCCCTCATCAGCTGATTTTGATATGGCGACCTCAGTCAAAGAGTGCTGACATTATGGATTCTATTTAGAACACATGTCAATATTCTAAGATAAGTCTTTGAAAGAGTTAAAAACCAGTGGTGATGCAAATATTATGATTAAAGTATTAAGATGTATACAAAGAATAGGTGGAGTAGATTTTGATGAGAAAATAGTAAGACCATTCTGTAAAATTCGCATCAGCTTTTTTCCCGGAAGAGTAATCTAATCACGTAGCTAGACTTTACATCAATTTAAAGGACAGTTAATCCTCTAGGACGAACATCAAACGTCGGGAATTGAATGAGATATAATTCTAAGCTCCGGGCTTCATCTAATAGAGATGCCCCATCCCCCTCACTTTCCAGACAAGGAGGAGTTTCCGATATCGATCGTATGCCTCGTGCGTCTGCTATTTTTAGCGTAATGATGTTTAAATACATATGGGACAGGGAGATTCATCTAGTCCCTCAGGGGCTTCAAGCCTGGATGAAGCGAGGCTGGTAGTTCGAGGAAAGTTGAATTTTTCAGGAAGCCTTGGGATGTGAGGATCAAAATAGATATTGCAATGAAGGTTGGGATATCCGTGGAAGCCACTTATGTTTCTTGTGGAGGGTTCAGGGTAATCAGTAGATTGAACGACTCTTATTCCTTTATTTATTGCCATTGGGAGGCTGTTGAAGTTGTAGATGGGAAGGAGGAGAAGTCCACAGTGAGACAGTGATCATTATTGTTAAATCTACATGAATTTTAGTACAGGGGTTACTTATAAGGATCAATTTTAAATAATTGACAAAGGATCATTTATGATCATTATTTTCAAACTCTCCTACTTTCTGTCTGAATAACACCAGAGATCCCAAATTCAGAGGATGAGATGTACTTAGTAGACTCATGGAACGTAATAAGTTCTATTCTCCTAGCTTTCATACATTCCGCCGTATTCACAAAGCATTGTTAAGTGTTTCAATCTCCGTTAAGTCCTAACTGAGCTCCGCAGTTAAGGATAAATCTGAATCGCAACCACAATTAAAGTATTTAACGGTGGTGAAACAGGCTTGTTTCACGTTAATTTTCACGTTAACTGAAGTTGCGATTCTTATTTATGCTTAACTGAGGATCTCAGTTAGGACTTAACGGAGATTGAAAGCTTTGTGAATACGGCGGTGTATCTTTTATGAATACTTGAAATACGTCAATATTGCCACGACTGACTGTTGTTTGTGTTAGACCAGATTCTGATCAAGCAAGTAGCTCGTGCTGCAGCCTAGAGAGGCTAATTGCACCTTGGTCGATCTCCTATTAGCTGACAGGATCTCATGTTTAATCCCCCTCAGCTCGGCTTGCTAGCCTCCATAGGGTCTCTTAGTCAATCCCCTGCAGCTCAGGTTTACTTAACTGAGCTAAGTCCTGCACCACCGACATGACATGGGTCTCATGTAACATCCCCACTGCCTTGTCGGTGTATTACCTACATAAGGTCAATATTCCTATCAAGTAGGATTAGACTCTTGACTAGGTACCTCGCACGGTTTCCGTCACTCAGGGTCGTGTCCTCACCCCCATAGTGAAGTCTCCATCGTGTGTGGGCTAGACAGTCAAATGTGACATGTGAGGCAGTTCCATCTGCCTACCCACATTTCCTACAAACAGGGTTTTTTCGGAGAATTCCCATCTTGTTCAGGTGCTTTCTCAGGGTACAGTGTCCGGTTAGTAGGCCAGTTACTGCCCCATCATTAGCTTACTATTCCACTGGTCCGACTGACTGACTGAATGACTTATCATCAAACCCTCTAGGTTACTTCCCGAGGTCTTAGAAAGCTGGAATTTGGTATGCAGACACAAACAACAGACGCTTTCTCGGTAAAACTTAGGGTCTAAACCCCAAAGAAATCTCGGGATATACACTGCTGTCGTGATACCTGCACTAACGTACGGGGAAGTGACGTGGTGGCCTAAAGTTGGATAAACGACATTAAGAAACAAACTTGCTAGTCTGCAACGTCAAGCTACGCTTGGTGGGGGGGGGGGGCAATGACAACAACCGTCATAGCTATATTGTGTTTTACCTTAAACCTTCTACCATTGTTCCTACCTATATTGGTGCAGCAAGGCTCGAGGCACCAATACTGCATGCAGTGGGGAGTACATTTAATACATTAAATGACAGTAACTTGCTTTGAAAAATCATTCCATACCTCCATTGTGGACAGGGAGAAGACTGTCAAAGAGTTTGTGAGGCTGAGTGGGGGGCCTATTCCTGTTTACAAATGGCTCTGTATCAACTGCAGGTGTCAGTGCTAGAATATATGGAGCAAGACTTAGGAAAACTTTGATGCTAAGCTTGGGGTTGCACGCCACAGTATTTCTGGCAGAAATCGTAGCTATCGTGGCATGTGCAAGGGAGCATATTATGAGGGGCACTTCTAAATGGTCCATCTATATTCTCTCAGATAGCCAGGTCATCATAAGAGCTTTACAGTTCTATAAGATAAGCTCTAAACATAACATAAGGGATAATGAGGAGGCTGATGTTTACCAAGCCAGGAGTGGTATCTCCTCTAATTGGCCTTGAACCAGCTTGTGGATTCTCCTTCAAGAAAGTCCGAGAACCCCCCAGTAATCAATCAATCACATTTAATGTTAATAATGATATTAATCTATGCATAATTTCAACTCAAAGAGCTGCTTTAAACATGTGACTGTTTCCGCTTTATTTGTTATATAAAGTGTGTTACCATTTATTCATTCATTTTTTTAGTATTATCAACTATTATGACCTCGTCCACTAGAAATTTTGTCGTCTCACATATGTTTCGGAGACGATGGTTCCATCTTCAGAGACGAAGCGTTACTAAAGCATGCTATCAATTTCTACACTCAAGTATGGTTTTACATTATTAGTCATACACCGATTAGTGATAATAATGAGTTGTTAATAGGGATTAGATCATTATTTAGTGAAATATATTTTCTCTTATACATTTCGATCCCTTCAAGTGTTCCTAAGGTCAATTATTTAAAAGTTATCAACAATTTGACGGAATTTTCTGAAATTGTGTGGCCGTCTATTAAAACGTGATTGCAGCTATTGTTCCGAATGTGTCTCGTATACTATTTATTTTATACCATGTGAGAAGGTTTCTGGTTATTTGCCCGACTTTGCTATTGTTGCAATCGAAACATTTAATTTCATATATACACGATTTCAACATGTTCAGAATTTTATCGATGTAGCTTAATTTTCGTGGAAGTTTTGAAACCCAGTTTTATATTAACCTTTTTAATGATATTCTGGAGTTTATTTTTTTCTCGGGTGGAACGTGAAAGCTTGGAAACCGGTTTTATTCATTTCGTTAGGGTTATGGCACTGAAGAGATATTTATCGTTATGTTTGTTGATAATTTTCTAAACCAGTTGATGACTCTACCCGTTTCTTTTGGCAATTTTGAAAATCATTTTTCTATATTTCTTGAAGTTTACATTGTTTAGCGGAATATTAAAATGCCGGTTGATGAGAAAATGTAAGCTGGCTGTTTTAAGTGACCAGGGAGTAACTGAATTAGACGAAAAAAAAAAATGTAACACTCTATAAGAATATTCTTAGGCTGAGTTCAATTTTCACCACATAGTTCTACGTTCAGTAGATCACTAGCTCTGAGAAAATAGAGGTGAGACTAGAATATGTTGATGAATGCATGTGAAGGTGATGAAATGTTATTTCAATTTATATTTATCAGAAATTATTTCAATTTTATCAGCTATAAAAATTTTCAATTGTGATAAATATTCTCCCTCGGAGGTAAAGCGGAAACTAACCCCAAAATCGTGAAAACCATTCAACAATAACTGTGCTTATACTCACGTGTTGGTAGAAACATGAGATAAAACAATAATATTACGTTTAAACATGGAAAGTTCTCAGTAACACTTTTCATCGTTGATATAATATTCTCACATCATGAAAACAATATTATTTGACATGCATTGTCTGTCTTCAGCGCCATGCTCAATGCTTTGCGCAGGAATAGAATCAGGTCATTCACTGATCCCACAGGACGAACTCCCGATTTTCTGCATCCCCGTCCCAGACAGTGGCGCCCTCAAGTAAGATTTGATAGGTAAACACTGCAAGGATATTTTCCCGAAAAATATTTTCCAAGCAAGGAAAACATCGCAAATTTTTTTTTTCGATTGAAATTTCTTTGATAAACTATCTCAATCCGTTTATGGCATCAGTTCCTTCCTAACAACATTTGTTCGTGACATATGACTTTCTGAAAAGTCCTGGAAATGGTGCTGTTTTCAAAATCTTGTTTTTCGAAAAATTCAACAACTACGACCCAGAAATTCTCGTTATTTGTAATTGAAAGTTGTACTTTAAATCTACTGCAATTTCAATTATGCACCTCCACCGTAGATAAAATTACCTTATCCGAAAAGTTATCTATCTTTAAGAAAAAAAAACTTCCTATCTCGATAAAAAATAAACTGATTGCGATTGGTTTTTTCTGATAACATATTCCTCCTCTACGCCCTCAAATTAATATATAAAGGTATACAATAGGTCATAGATCGAAAAAGAATATTTTCGCGAAAAATATTTTCCATAGGTACACAAATATGTACATATATGGAAAATATCGCAAAATTTCACTAATTGAACTTTCAATAAATAAATACATGTTTCGTTGTGTTGAGTTATATATTTTTTTTTCAAAATATTTTCCTATGACTATCTCTCGGACATTGACAAATGCGTCATAACTTCATGACAAATTTCTCAAGCTCGTTGCTTGGTAACTGTAACTGTAACCAAAGAACGAGCTTTCGATTGTCACAAAATTATCTCGTCTATTATCAATGTCCTAAGGATATTTCTACTGAAAATATGTATTAGGAAAATATTATTTTTGGCGCTCTTGTTCCTCGGAACAGAGTGCTTATCAATTTGCCCAAATGTCTGTAATTTTCGATGTTTTTGATGAAAAAGTTCTTAAACGATTTGGTTCGACTCACCGATTAAGAATCCGTGATCGAAATCAATTCTGTCCGGCCGTAGGCACGATAACTCACAAAAGGAGTTAGAGGATTGAAACTTGCAGGGTGGGTTTAGAGCGTAAATATTTCGGACGAGTTCGAGTGAAACGAGTGAAATCCACCAAGCTGTTTCGGAGTTATGGCCATTTTTAGTAAAAACATTTTTTATGAATATTTCCGGAATCGATCACTCGATCTATCTAAAATTTAGCATCAAATTGTAGAATCATGACCTTTATATATGCATGTGAAGTATGGCAAGGAACGTATGCCGTAGGCACGATAACTCTCGAATGGAATGAGCTACACAGTTGAAATTTTCCGAGTAGGTTTGAGAGATAAATATATCGGTTGTGTTCGTTATTGGACTAAATCGGCCCCATGGTTTCGGAGTAACGAAAAAAAACATTTTTTTTACATTACAAATTCCATATTCAATTTTTTTTAAGATGCAGTTTCATCATTAGAATCCATTGATGTAATTTTCAACTCTAACAAGCCAATACTTTTGGAGATATGATTTTTCAAAATTTCAATAATACATCGTACTTATGTTTTCACAGAATGTGAATTCTATTTGTCTGTGTTCTATTTGTATTCACTGTTCATTCATGTCATTTTATTTGTTTATATAATTCGTTCTTTGAAAATATTTTGTGTTGAAAAACAAGGTTCCGCATCTTGAATTTGTGAATATATACAAGACTGTTTTGATACCAAAAATTATATTGCCTTGTTGCATATTGAATAATTTATGTGCAAATATTGGGGATGATGCTTCAGAAGATTTAGAATTGGATCATTTTAATGATGTAGTTTATGAAGGCAATAGGAGAGAACAACATAATGAAATCATCAAAAGAAATTACTGTTCGTTGACCACCGAGGTTAATATTACATTTTATTTCCTTAAGTAGTGAGACATGTTTCTACATACAGTATTTTCATAATGTTGCTAGCAAAAAATGCTGAATTATTGATCTACATTTGTGTATCAAATATTCTTTCTTGAGTTAAGATTCACAACACAGAATGAATGTGTTAGTGGTATGAACTATTAAATTATAAAAAGAGGATTGTATTTAATAATATATTTTGAACTACTAAAATAATTTGTTCGTCAGCCTATACCTATTCAAATATCAGGAATAAAAGGACAATCTGCTATGATTGTCTCCAGCCTTGCTCTAGACATGTTGATGATATTTTCCTTAGGTATTTCGAGTTTTGAAAACTATGCACCGAGTGTAAGTTGCAACAACCCATTCCACGAGGTTGAATCATTGCAGATTGCTCATTTAATTTTGATGAATAAATTTAATGACAATTTTTGAAGCATTGTAGATTGCTCTTTTATTGGTGCTCTTGTTTAAATGATAATTTTTGAAACTTTTTTTTAAACGACACTTTTTTAAAATTCAATTTCTTTCATGGTGCAGTTCTATCATAAGAATCCATTGATATAATTCCCAACTCTGAGAAACCAATACTTTCGGAAGTATAATTTGTCTGCTTGAACAAGAGCGCCAAAAAGCTCCTGTCCACAGGGCTTGAACCAATTTTTTCATAAAAAATGTAATGTGCCTCTATCGCATGGAAATATACGAGCATTATCATGGCTTCTATTCGATCCAATACATAACTTTCACATCTATCAAGCCTATGAACTAATGTCGAATTTATGAACCACTCCGATGATGCACTAATGCGCTCTGAAACTGCGGCCTGCTGAAAACCGCCAGCAGGAAATCGATTAACCTGGAACACCCATTCGAAACAGGAACTCACGACCCGGAACGGCTAGCAAAGTTAAACAAAACTGCAAACTAGAGGAATGGTGAACTAGCAAGTAATTTATCGCTAAAAGTTCAGTTTCTGGAAACAGTGCCCGCAGTCTGAACTTTATATGGAGTATTGAAATATCCTGCATTCAACTGTGACCAAAACGAACTAAAGGGTTTTCCAATAAGAGGTGTTATTTTGAATAGCCCGCTATTTCGGTAGATGTCACTTTTGAAGCTGTCATTTTTTGACATTTGACAAGTAGAAACTACGCCATTAATAAAAATGGAACGATACACGCTTCAAGAACGCATTGAAATTATTGAAATTCACTATAAAAATGGTGAAAATTTGGCAGAGACGGTTCGTAAAACTCAAACATTTTTGGGTCGTCGTGAAGCACCTTTTCAGACCGCAATAAATAAATTGGTGGAAAAATTCGAGCTGTTGGGACAAATTAGTTATGTGAAGAATAAAATCCGTGCACGTCGCACAACAACAGCCGAGAATATTGCTGCTGTAGCCGAAAGTGTTGAAGAAAACCCAGCTTTGTCCATTCCTCGTCATTCTTTGGAATTAGGCATTCCACAAACGTCATTACAACGTATTTTGCATACAGATTTGGGCCTTAAGGCTAATAAAGTTCAGTTAACACAAGAACTCAAGCCGGCCGATCATCAACAACGTCGTGTCTTTGCTGATTGGGTCGTTGAAATGCATGAAAATGATCCGGAATTTCAACGAAAAATCATCTTGAGTGATGAGGCCCATTTTCACCTCGGTGGCTTCGTCAACAAGCGAAATTGTCGCATCTGGGGCTCGGAAAACCCAAGAGCTCTATCCTCAACGTGTGACTGTTTGGTGCGGTTTATGGTCCAGCGGAGTCATTGGACCTTACATTTTCGAAAATGAGGCTGCAGCAACAGTTACGGTGAATGGATTGCGCTATCGGAAGATGATTAATGATTTTTCATAGCCGGAATTGGATGGTAATGATCTGGACAACGTTTACTTTAAACAAGACGGCGCTACGTGCCACACAAGTAACGAAACCATTGATCCTTTGCGGGAAAAGTTCCCGGACCGTGTTATCTCTCGAAGAGGTGATCACAATTGGCCACCGAGATCTTGTGATTTAACGCCTTGCGACTTCTTCCTTTGGGGCCACGTGAAAGAGAAGGTCTACGCCAATAGCCCAGCGTCGATTCAAGACTTCAAAGATGGAATTCGTGAGGCTATCGAGGACATAGGGCAGCCACTTTGCGATTTGGTTATGGAAAATTTCATTAAAAGGATATGGTCCTGTAAGCGTGGTCGTGGTGGTCATTTGCCAGATGTTATTTTCCACTATTAACGGCATAGCTTCTTCTTTAGAATGAAATAAACATCCGATCATTTATATTGAAAAATGGTATTTTTCTTTGAATATTAAAATAACACCTCTTATTGGAAAACCCTTTATGAGGAACGGTTTGGTACCCTATCGTCTATTCACTCGACCACGCGAGCTGTTGAAAATCTTGCCAATAAAATCATTCAGCAATTAGTTGCTTATTATTTCTGCGAAGTTCTAAGTTGAGTTATTCACGCGATATCATGGAAGGGTTGAAGTACATATAGAAGAGAGCTATTTTAAAGATTTCGACAAGAAAGTAATATTCAACTGGACTAACTCAACGTGAAGTAGCCAGAAAATAAAAATCCTCCACGGAAATGGATTTTCCACGTCTTCGAATTTTCCTGAAATTATTCCCTACCTAGTTATTTAGTTCGACCGAGAACAGCATCTGGGATGGAAGTTTTAAGGGGTCTAATAACGATGCAATATCCTAGAATAACGAGAGACGAGGAGGGATTGAATCGTCTAGCACTCTAGCGTATAAATTTATCCAGCTTCTTCTGATCAATTTTCTTTGTGACACAATGTTAGTGGGATTTTCGGAGGAGTAGTGATTTGGAATTTGAGAAGTTTTATGGAAAGATACGAGGGGTGGAAAATGTCGGAATCAAAAAGAGCATAGCACTACATACTTTTTCAACCTCTTATAGTTTTGACCTGGATAATACTACTAATACTACACAAAGCTGTAAGCTACGTCACTTACCTTTTTCCCAGTTATCATCAAAGTCATATTTAATTTAAAGGGTTTTCCAATAAGAGGTGTTATTTTGATGTTCAAAGAAAAATGCCTTTTTTCAATATAAATGATCGGATGTTCATTTTATTATGAAGAAGAAGCTATGCCGTTAATAGTGGAAAATAACATCAGGCAAATGACCACCACGACCACGCTTACAGGACCATATCCTTTTAATGAAATTTTCCATAACCAAATCGCAAAGTGGCTGCCCTATGTCCTCGATAGCCTCACGAATTCCATATTTGAGGTCTTGAATCGACGCTGGGCTATTGGCGTAGACCTTCTCTTTCACGTGGCCCCAAAGGAAGAAGTCGCAAGGCGTTAAATCACAAGATCTCGGTGGCCAATTGTGATCACCTCTTCGACAGATAACACGGTCCGCAAAAGATCAATGGTTTCGTTGCTTGTGTGGCACGTAGCGCCGTCTTGTTGAAAGTAAACATTGTCCAGATCAATACCATCCAATTCCGGCCATAAAAAATCATTAATCATCTCTCGATAGCACAATCCATTCACCGTAACTGTTGCTTCAGCCTCATATTCGAAAAAGTAAGGTCCAATGACTCCGCCGGACCATAAACCGCACCAAACAGTCTCTCTTGGGTTTTCCGAGCCCCAGATGCGACAATTTCGCTTGTTGACGAAGCCACCGAGGTGGAAATGGGCCTCATCACTCAAGATGATTTTTCGATGGAATTCCGGATCATTTTCATGCATTTCAACGACCCAATCAGCAAAGGCACGACGTTGTTGATGATCGGCTGGCTTGAGTTCTTGTGTTATGTAACGTGCCAATCGTCCACTTATAGACGATTGTAGAGCATGAGAATCTACTTTTGATTTTCTAGGGGTGGGAGGCTAAACTGGCTCAATTCGGCAACAAAACTCCCTCCCAGGTTTTCACAATATATATATATTAAAATTGAAAAATTACAATAGGTCGACCCTTTTTCACTCTACACAGTCCTATACTACTTAACTTAATAAAAAGCAACGTTGTGGCCTCCTCGGATTTCGATATTATGATCCTGATCCTTATGTCCCATTTTCAAAGAAACCACTTCCAATCCGAAGGTAAGTGTCTTCTGGTTATTTTTCCATCCAAAGGAAGTACTACGTTGATTCCTCCAATTCCAAGGGTAGGTGGTATATCTGGATGATTCCTCGGTACAAATTCCAGCCAAGGTACAGTTTCAATCTCAGCCAAGGTATAACTTCTATGAAGCCAAGGTACAATTACCATCCAAGCCAAGGTATAACTATAATCCAAGCCAAGGTGCTATTGGGGAAAACGAACAAAGGAATTATAATACGAACAACTTATACAACTCCTTCTCGGGTTTCTGAACTTAAATCCACAATTAATCAATCACAAAATATATCACAAATTGAACCTGAGAAGGAGTCCTGTTCAGAATATCAAACAACTTCCACGGAATTTACCAAATCTGAGATCGCTTCCACAAAATGGATGACACTGGAAAAACTATGATCTTTAAAATTCAATTTTCTTCCCTGGTGAGGATTCTGACCTATAATGATATCAAATTAAGCACTTACCGAGAATTTCAGCACAATTCTCGCCGATAATTCAACTCGTAAATCTAACGATAAAAATGCTGTTAAATCGAAATCTTCCGGAATCGCAAGAAGAACAGAAGAACTTTTCAGCCTTTTCACGAAACATGAAAACGCCGACGCTCTGGTTTCACGCGCAGGTTCCCGGTAGTTGTTCGACGCGTAATTCAGGATACGATCATAACAGAGGCGGATCGTCCACTTGATTTATCCATAGACGTGCTATATCGTTGCAGTTAACCGAACTTTATAACCCCAAATATTTATACAAAATACGGTGTAATGACGTTTGTGGAATGCCTAATTCCAAAGAACGACGAGGAAGGGACAAACCTGGGTTTTCTTCAACACTTTCGGCTACAGCAGCAATATTCTCGGCTGTTCTTGAGCGACGTGCACGGGTTTTTATATGCAAAGATGTGCCAACTATGATCTATAAATTCGTGATATTTCCTATATAATAAGATCATGAATGTGTGCCTTCTTCGCCTAACAAATAGTTAGCATATCTTTGAACATAAAAATTATCTGCGGGTTGAAACTGTATTTCCATATAAAAATCAATTTTACCTCAGACCACTGTGCAGTGCCTAAGGATCCAAGAGGGCAGCATAGCTATAAATAATTCGGATTGTTCAAATGTCAACAGATTATCGGAGCAAGGCTCCACTTATGCGGTATAAGAGGGTGGTCTATCTGGCTGTCTCATATTAGCCATCGCGTTCATGAATTCATTTTATAACACATATATACCTAGCCATGAACGGATGACAGCCCACGTTTCAGATGGGTCTTACCAACATCTTATGACTGATACTCGACCCTCTCGAGAGTTCTCTTGTGTACTTTCGAAGAATCGTCGACCACCCTTTGATACCGCTTAAGTGAAGCTTCCCTCTACAATTTGCTGCCAAATGAAAAATACAAAGGATTTATAGGCGTCCAGCCCTATACGCTAAAATGTATGTGAAACCAGCCTTAGGCACTACATAGGAGGCTTGAGGTAAGTTAATTTTTCATATGTCAAGACAGTTTAAAACAGCTGACAAATTTTATATGCAAAGATGTGCCAACTATGATCTATAAATTCGTGATATTACCTATATAATAAGATCATGAATGTGTGCCTTCTTCGCCTAACAAATAATTAACATATCTTTGAACATAAAAATTATTTGCGGGTTGAAACTGTATTTCCGTATGAAAAATAATTTCACCTCAGACCACTGTGCAGTGCCTAAGAATCCAAGAGGGCTGCATAGCTATAAATAATTCGGATTGTTCAAATGTCAACAGATTATCGGAGCAAGGCTCCACTCATGCGGTATAAGAGGGTGGTCTATCTGGCTGTCTCATATTAGCCATCGCGTTCATGAATTCATTCTATAACACATATATACCTAGCCATGAACGGATGACAGCCCACGTTTCAGATGGGTCTTACCAACATCTTATGACTGATACTCGACCCTCTCGAGAGTTCTCTTGTGTACTTTCGAAGAATCGTCGATCACCCTTTGATACCGTTTAAGTGAAGCTTCCCTCGGAGAATTTGCTGCCAAATGAAAAATACAAAGAATTTATAGGCGTCCAGCCCTATACGCTAAAATGTATGTGAAACCAGCCTTAGGCACTACATAGGAGGCCTGAGGTAAGTTAAATTTTCATATGTCAAGACAGTTTATAACAGTTGACAAATTTTATATGCAAAGATGTGCCAACTATGATTTATAAATTCGTGATATTACCTATATAATAAGATCATGAATGTGTGCCTTCTTCGCCTAACAAATAATTAGCATATCTTTGAACATAAAAATTATCTGCGGGTTGAAACTGTATTTCCATATGAAAATCAATTTTACCTCAGACCACTGTGCAGTGCCTAAGAATCCAAGAGGGCTGCTTAGCTATAAATAATTCGGATTGTTCAAAGGCCAACAGATTATCGGAGCAAGGCTCCACTTATGCGGTATAAGAGGGTGGTCTATCTGGCTGTCTCATATTAGCCATCGCGTTCATGAATTCATTTTATAACACATATATACCTAGCCATGAACGGATGACAGCCCACGTTTCAGATGGGTCTTACCAACATCTTATGACTGATACTCGACCCTCTCGAGAGTTCTCTTGTGTACTTTCGAAGAATCGTCGACCACCCTTTGATACCGCTTAAGTGAAGCTTCCCTCGGAGAATTTGCTGCCAAATGAAAAAAACAAAGGATTTATAGGCGTCCAGCCCTATGCGCTAAAATGTATGTGAAACCAGACTTAGGCACTACATAGGAGGCCTGAGGTAAGTTAATTTTTCATATCGCACGTGTATTTCAAAAGTGACACAAGTCAAAAAATGAGGATTCTGAGATTTTTGCTGTTTCCGTTTTGTGATCATCTCAGAAAGTGAGAATTTGTGTTCTCAGTTCAACGCTCACTTTTAAAAAGGAACACTTTCATCTGAAAGTGAGCGGTGAGCGTTGAACTGAGAACACAAATTCTCACTATCTGAGATGATCACAAAACGGAATACAGCAAAAATCTCGAATCCTCATTTTTTGACTTGTGTCACTTTTGAAATACACGTGCGATATGTCAAGACAGTTTAAAACAGTTGACAAATTTTATATGCAAAGATGTGCCAACTATGATCTATAAATTCGTGATATTACCTATATAATAAGATCATGAATGTGTGCCTTCTTCGCCTAACAAATAATTAGCATATCTTTGAACATCAAAATTATCTGCGGGTTGAAACTGTATTTCAATATCAAAATCAATTTTACCTCAGACCACTGTGCAGTGTGCAGTGCCTAAGAATCCAAGAGGGCTGCATAGCTATAAATAATTCGGATTGTTCAAATGTCAACAGATTATCGGAGCAAGGCTCCACTTATGCGGTATAAGAGGGTGGTCTATCTGGCAGTCTCATAGTAGCCATCGCGTTCATGAATTCATTTTATAACACATATATACCTAGCCATGAACGGATGACAGCCCACGTTTCAGATGGGTCTTACCAACATCTTATGACTGATACTCGACCCTCTCGAGAGTTCTCTTGTGTACTTTCGAAGAATCGTCGACCACCCTTTGATACCGCTTAAGTGAAGCTTCCCTCTACAATTTGCTGCCAAATGAAAAATACAAAGGATTTATAGGCGTCCAGCCCTATACGCTAAAATGTATGTGAAACCAGCCTTAGGCACTACATAGGAGGCTTGAGGTAAGTTAATTTTTCATATGTCAAGACAGTTTAAAACAGCTGACAAATTTTATATGCAAAGATGTGCCAACTATGATCTATAAATTCGTGATATTACCTATATAATAAGATCATGAATGTGTGCCTTCTTCGCCTAACAAATAATTAGCATATCTTTGAACATAAAAATTATTTGCGGGTTGAAACTGTATTTCCGTATGAAAAATAATTTCACCTCAGACCACTGTGCAGTGCCTAAGAATCCAAGAGGGCTGCATAGCTATAAATAATTCGGATTGTTCAAATGTCAACAGATTATCGGAGCAAGGCTCCACTCATGCGGTATAAGAGGGTGGTCTATCTGGCTGTCTCATATTAGCCATCGCGTTCATGAATTCATTTTATAACACATATATACCTAGCCATGAACGGATGACAGCCCACGTTTCAGATGGGTCTTACCAACATCTTATGACTGATACTCGACCCTCTCGAGAGTTCTCGTGTGTACTTTCGAAGAATCGTCGACCACCCTTTGATACCGTTTAAGTGAAGCTTCCCTCGGAGAATTTGCTGCCAAATGAAAAATACAAAGGATTTATAGGCGTCCAGCCCTATACGCTAAAATGTATGTGAAACCAGCCTTAGGCACTACATAGGAGGCCTGAGGTAAGTTAATTTTTCATATGTCAAGACAGTTTAAAACAGTTGACAAATTTTATATGCAAAGATGTGCCAACTATGATTTATAAATTCATGATATTACCTATATAATAAGATCATGAATGTGTGTCTTCTTCGCCTAACAAATAATTAGCATATCTTTGAACATAAAAATTATCTGCGGGTTGAAACTGTATTTCCATATGAAAATCAATTTTACCTCAGACCACTGTGCAGTGCCTAAGAATCCAAGAGGGCTGCTTAGCTATAAATAATTCAGATTGTTCAAAGGCCAACAGATTATCGGAGCAAGGCTCCACTTATGCGGTATAAGAGGGTGGTCTATCTGGCTGTCTCATATTAGCCATCGCGTTCATGAATTCATTTTATAACACATATATACCTAGCCATGAACGGATGACAGCCCACGTTTCAGATGGGTCTTACCAACATCTTATGACTGATACTCGACCCTCTCGAGAGTTCTCTTGTGTACTTTCGAAGAATCGTCGACCACCCTTTGATACCGCTTAATTGAAGCTTCCCTCGGAGAATTTGCTGCCAAATGAAAAATACAAAGGATTTATAGGCGTCCAGCCCTATACGCTAAAATGTATGTGAAACCAGCCTTAGGCACTACATAGGAGGCCTGAGGTAAGTTAATTTTTCATATATCAAGACAGTTTAAAACAGTTGACAAATTTTATATGCAAAGATGTGCCAACTATGATCTATAAATTCGTGATATTACCTATATAATAAGATCATGAATGTGTGCCTTCTTCGCCTAACAAATAATTAGCATATCTTTGAACATCAAAATTATCTGCGGGTTGAAACTGTATTTCAATATCAAAATCAATTTTACCTCAGACCACTGTGCAGTGTGCAGTGCCTAAGAATCCAAGAGGGCTGCATAGCTATAAATAATTCGGATTGTTCAAATGTCAACAGATTATCGGAGCAAGGCTCCACTTATGCGGTATAAGAGGGTGGTCTATCTGGCAGTCTCATAGTAGCCATCGCGTTCATGAATTCATTTTATAACACATATATACCTAGCCATGAACGGATGACAGCCCACGTTTCAGATGGGTCTTACCAACATTTTATGACTGATACTCGACCCTCTCGAGAGTTCTCTTGTGTACTTTCGAAGAATCGTCGACCACCCTTTGATACCGCTTAAGTGAAGCTTCCCTCGGACAATTTGCTGCCAAATGAAAAATACAAAGGATTTATAGGCGTCCAGCCCTATACGCTAAAATGTATGTGAAACCAGCCTTAGGCACTACATAGGAGGCTTGAGGTAAGTTAATTTTTTATATGTCAAGACAGTTTAAAATAGCTGACAAATTTTATATGCAAAGATGTGCCAACTATGATCTATAAATTCGTGATATTACCTATATAATAAGATCATGAATGTGTGCCTTCTTCGCCTAACAAATAATTAGCATATCTTTGAACATAAAAATTATCTGCGGGTTGAAACTGTATTTCCGTATGAAAAATAATTTCACCTCAGACCACTGTGCAGTACCTAAGAATCCAAGAGGGCTGCTTAGCTATAAATAATTCGGATTGTTCAAAGGCCAACAGATTATCGGAGCAAGGCTCCACTTATGCGGTATAAGAGGGTGGTCTATCTGGCTGTCTCATATTAGCCATCGCGTTCATGAATTCATTTTATAACACATATATACCTAGCCATGAACGGATGACAGCCCACGTTTCAGATGGGTCTTACCAACATCTTATGACTGATACTCGACCCTCTCGAGAGTTCTCTTGTGTACTTTCGAAGAATCGTCGACCACCCTTTGATACCGTTTAAGTGAAGCTTCCCTCGGAGAATTTGCTGCCAAATGAAAAATACAAAGGATTTATAGGCGTCCAGCCCTATACGCTAAAATGTATGTGAAACCAGCCTTAGGCACTACATAGGAGGCCTGAGGTAAGTTAATTTTTCATATGTCAAGACAGTTTAAAACATTTGAAAAATTTTATATGCAAAGATGTGCCACCTATGATCTATAATTTCGTGATATTACCTATATAATAAGATCAAGAATGTGTGCCTTCTTCGCCTAACAAATAATTAGCATACCCTTTGATACCGTTTAAGTGAAGCTTCCCTCGGAGAATTTGCTGCCAAATGAAAAATACAAAGGATTTATAGGCGTCCAGCCCTATACGCTAAAATGTATGTGAAACCAGCCTTAGGCACTACATAGGAGGCCTGAGGTAAGTTAATTTTTCATATGTCAAGACAGTTTAAAACAGTTGACAAATTTTATATGCAAAGATGTGCCAACTATGATTTATAAATTCATGATATTACCTATATAATAAGATCATGAATGTGTGTCTTCTTCGCCTAACAAATAATTAGCATATCTTTGAACATAAAAATTATCTGCGGGTTGAAACTGTATTTCCATATGAAAATCAATTTTACCTCAGACCACTGTGCAGTGCCTAAGAATCCAAGAGGGCTGCTTAGCTATAAATAATTCAGATTGTTCAAAGGCCAACAGATTATCGGAGCAAGGCTCCACTTATGCGGTATAAGAGGGTGGTCTATCTGGCTGTCTCATATTAGCCATCGCGTTCATGAATTCATTTTATAACACATATATACCTAGCCATGAACGGATGACAGCCCACGTTTCAGATGGGTCTTACCAACATCTTATGACTGATACTCGACCCTCTCGAGAGTTCTCTTGTGTACTTTCGAAGAATCGTCGACCACCCTTTGATACCGCTTAATTGAAGCTTCCCTCGGAGAATTTGCTGCCAAATGAAAAATACAAAGGATTTATAGGCGTCCAGCCCTATACGCTAAAATGTATGTGAAACCAGCCTTAGGCACTACATAGGAGGCCTGAGGTAAGTTAATTTTTCATATATCAAGACAGTTTAAAACAGTTGACAAATTTTATATGCAAAGATGTGCCAACTATGATCTATAAATTCGTGATATTACCTATATAATAAGATCATGAATGTGTGCCTTCTTCGCCTAACAAATAATTAGCATATCTTTGAACATCAAAATTATCTGCGGGTTGAAACTGTATTTCAATATCAAAATCAATTTTACCTCAGACCACTGTGCAGTGTGCAGTGCCTAAGAATCCAAGAGGGCTGCATAGCTATAAATAATTCGGATTGTTCAAATGTCAACAGATTATCGGAGCAAGGCTCCACTTATGCGGTATAAGAGGGTGGTCTATCTGGCAGTCTCATAGTAGCCATCGCGTTCATGAATTCATTTTATAACACATATATACCTAGCCATGAACGGATGACAGCCCACGTTTCAGATGGGTCTTACCAACATTTTATGACTGATACTCGACCCTCTCGAGAGTTCTCTTGTGTACTTTCGAAGAATCGTCGACCACCCTTTGATACCGCTTAAGTGAAGCTTCCCTCGGACAATTTGCTGCCAAATGAAAAATACAAAGGATTTATAGGCGTCCAGCCCTATACGCTAAAATGTATGTGAAACCAGCCTTAGGCACTACATAGGAGGCTTGAGGTAAGTTAATTTTTTATATGTCAAGACAGTTTAAAATAGCTGACAAATTTTATATGCAAAGATGTGCCAACTATGATCTATAAATTCGTGATATTACCTATATAATAAGATCATGAATGTGTGCCTTCTTCGCCTAACAAATAATTAGCATATCTTTGAACATAAAAATTATCTGCGGGTTGAAACTGTATTTCCGTATGAAAAATAATTTCACCTCAGACCACTGTGCAGTACCTAAGAATCCAAGAGGGCTGCTTAGCTATAAATAATTCGGATTGTTCAAAGGCCAACAGATTATCGGAGCAAGGCTCCACTTATGCGGTATAAGAGGGTGGTCTATCTGGCTGTCTCATATTAGCCATCGCGTTCATGAATTCATTTTATAACACATATATACCTAGCCATGAACGGATGACAGCCCACGTTTCAGATGGGTCTTACCAACATCTTATGACTGATACTCGACCCTCTCGAGAGTTCTCTTGTGTACTTTCGAAGAATCGTCGACCACCCTTTGATACCGTTTAAGTGAAGCTTCCCTCGGAGAATTTGCTGCCAAATGAAAAATACAAAGGATTTATAGGCGTCCAGCCCTATACGCTAAAATGTATGTGAAACCAGCCTTAGGCACTACATAGGAGGCCTGAGGTAAGTTAATTTTTCATATGTCAAGACAGTTTAAAACATTTGAAAAATTTTATATGCAAAGATGTGCCACCTATGATCTATAATTTCGTGATATTACCTATATAATAAGATCAAGAATGTGTGCCTTCTTCGCCTAACAAATAATTAGCATATCTTTGAACATAAAAATTATCTGCGGGTTGAAACTGTATTTCCATAACAAAATCAATTTTACCTCAGACCACTGTGCAGTGCCTAAGAATCCAAGAGGGCTGCATAGCTATAAATAATTCGGATTGTTCAAATGTCAACAGATTATCGGAGCAAGGCTCCACTTATGCGGTATAAGAGGGTGGTCTATCTGGCAGTCTCATAGTAGCCATCGCGTTCATGAATTCATTTTATAACACATATATACCTAGCCATGAACGGATGACAGCCCACGTTTCAGATGGGTCTTACCAACATCTTATGACTGATACTCGACCCTCTCGAGAGTTCTCTTGTGTACTTTCGAAGAATCGTCGACCACCCTTTGATACCGCTTAAGTGAAGCTTCCCTCGGAGAATTTGCTGCCAAATGAAAAAAACAAAGGATTTATAGGCGTCCAGCCCTATACGCTAAAATGTATGTGAAACCAGCCTTAGGCACTACATAGGAGGCCTGAGGTAAGTTAATTTTTCATATGTCAAGACAGTTTGAAACAGTTGACAAATTTTATATGCAAAGATGTGCCAACTATGATCTATAAATTCGTGATATTACGTATATAATAATATCATGAATGTGTGCCTTCTTCACTTAACAAATAATTAGTATATCTTTGAACTTACAAATTATCTCCGGTTTGAAACTGTATATGAAAATCAATTAACCTCAGACCACTGTGCAGTGCCTAAGAATCCCAGAGGGCTGTATATCTACTTATATCATGAATGTGTACTTTTTCTCCCAATAAATAAGACAGTTCGTATTTTAGAACAAAATTGAAAGGAACAAACCAAAATGTTAGCATGTATGAATAGAGTCATGAGGAAGTACAAATATAATCATTGAAGGATATTGTGGGAGATATATTCATTTTTAAATTGTTTCTTTCTGGGATTTTTCTCTCCTAAAACTCTGAAAAATATCTATTGAATAAAAAATTATTATCGTTTATTATCCGATTGCGACATTTGAGTTTGTTTATAGGCATAATCGGCTTAACGGTTTCGAAGTTATACCCATCTGAAATTTGGTTGTTATCTCCTCAATAACTCGAAAAATACATAACCCATCCAATTCAAACTTGGTTATAAGTTGTAGAATGATAACGCAAAAATTCTTGCGAATTTTCGTGAGGATCGTATCACTAGAAAATTTTTAAAAAGTCATTGAAAATTCTATATATAAGAAACTATTCGTCTGGCATCGCTGAAATTTTGCGATAGCCCTCAAGACCTAACTCTACTGCCAAGTTCCAAGTTTGAACACGATCCGATCCATATTGTAGGAGATCCTAGCAGCCTTGTATGACTTCAGTAGCTGGATGGGTGACCGTTGACTCGATAACTTTCGAACGGTAGGAGATAGGGACTTGAAATTTTCAGGGTAGGTTGCGCATTCAAGTAGGACAGTTAAGTTAGTTTTTGGGCATGATCGAACTAACGGTTTCGGAGTTATACCCACCTGGAATATTATTTCCTCGATTACTCAAAAAATAGACTCGATTGACTCCACGTCAGTGCTTGAACCAATTTTTTTTCGTAATTTTAATTTAAAAATTTTCTGGTGGTACGGTTCTCACAAAATTTTATACACGCTTATGTCGATATTCTACAACTAGTTACCAAGCTTCAATTTGATCGAGTCTTTATTTTTTGAGTTATTGATGAAATAATATTGCAGGTGGGTATAACTCCGAAACCGATGGACAGACTATGCCCAAAATCGAACTTAACTCTCCCATTGGGATGAGCAACCAACCCTGAAAATTGGAAGTCCCTATCTCCTTTAGTTAGAATGTTATCTTGGCAATGATCACCCATCCAGCTACTGAACTCACACAAGGCTGCTCGGAACTCCAACAATATAAATCCGATCGTGTTCAAACTTGGAACTTGACAGTAGAGTTAGGTTCTGAAGGCTCTCTCAGCGACGTCGGACGAATAGTTTCTGATTTATATAATTTTTTTAAAAATTTTGTAGCGATTCGATCCTTACAAAATTTTGCAAGAATTTTTGCGTTGAGATTCTACAACTGATAACCATGTTTGAATTGGGTCGGTTTTGTATTTTTTGAGTTATTGAGGAAATAACAACCGAATTTCAGATGGGTATAACTCCAAAACCGTTTGGCCGATTATGCCTTTAAACAAACTCAAGTGTCGCATTCAGATGCACCCTTACCCTAAAATTTCAAGTCGCTATCTCTTCCTGTACTCAGATTTTCGTGACATAAATAATATTTTTTTTCAAATTGTCTAGTTAAACGATTCTCACAAAATTTCGCAAACGTCCTTAGTCTTGCATTCTTCAACTACTCAAGTTTCAATTCTATCGGATTTGTATTGGTTAAAAACAAAATTATTAGTCGGAAACCATTGGACCGATTATGCCCATTAACGAACTTGTCGGTCATAATGTAATGCGCCACCTACCCTGAAAATTTCAAGTCGCTATCTCTTTCCGTTCTCAAGTTATCGTGACAACGGACGGCCGTCCGGACAGAATTAAATTTGACCTCGAATTCTTCATCAGGTAGTCTAACCCAATCGTTTGAGACCATTTTCGACAAAAAAATCGAAAATTACTGACATTTGGGCAAAATCATAACGCGATGTTTCCCAGAACATACCCGCAAAAAAACCTCAGGACACGGCGTACGAATTCATTTCGAAAACGGATAACGTAAGAGAGAGAGAGATGGAGCTAGTAAGACCTAGATACAAAGGCAGCGTAATTCAAGAGCATGTTCAGAATACAATAGATTTTATTTAAGATTTTATAACTTATGCTAGAATATTTAGAATTGAAAAACAAATATTAGTCTAGTCAACAACTGCTTTTTCCTTGAGCCAATTCCTTCATGGTTGGTAGAGGGCAGAACTGTACTAATACCGAAATCAGGTGATCAAGGACAGCCAAACAACTACCGCTCAACACGCTGTATAAAATTCTCACAAGTGTTCTTCAACATAGGATTCTGGAATCCATTGGACCAGTAGGGCATAAAATCCACGAACAAAGAGAAGCGAGGAAAGGAGTAAAGGGGCGCAAAGACAACCTCCTTATAGACAAACCATTTGTCAAGAAGCGAGACACTACAAACGCGACCTAAATACATCATGGTTGGATTACGCGAAAGCATTAGACACATCGGCGCACAGCTTAATAATACAGCCATTAATAACTGAGTTGGGGTCAAGTAGAATAGGGTACAAGGCCGGGCCACCAGGCAGAAGAGAACATCTGATCTCACACCTCCTCTACATCGACGACTTGAAACAGTACGCTTCTTCCAAGGCAGCACTACAACAACGACTGAATATCGTTGTCGAATAGACCTCAGCAATAAGAATTTCATTCGGTCTGGACAAGTATGCTGTTTTTCATCTAAGCAGAGGAAGAACTGAAAAAACAAAAGAAGACATCGACCTAGAAGGGGGAATAAGCATTCGACATCTCGAAGAGGAAGAAACATACATACCTTAGGATGAAATAACGAGGTGCACTGGAGACAACCCAAATCAAGGATGCCTTAACAGCTAGCTACAAAAAGAAGATCTGAGATATATGGAAGTCACAGCTGTCCAGGTAAAATAAAGTATCAGCTACGAATAGCTTAGCAGTACCGATAATCATCTACTCATTCGGGATAGTTAACTGGACAGTGAATGAAATTCTTGAGCTAAACGGAACCACTCGTAAAGTGATGAACATGAATCGTAGCTTGCATCCCAACTGATCGATTCAAAGGATATACCTTCCACAGACGCAGGGTGGCAGAGGTTTGCAAAGTTTGGAATACCAACACCACCAACGAACGTTGGAAATGGCAATAAGGATATTGAGAAGGGAAGACCTGCTTCTGAAAATGGTGGCTCATCATGAAATTAGAACCCAAGGAGCTTTCCTATGTAGGGCTGGTCAGAGAGCTTTGGAGAAGTCCAGTATAACTGGCATATCCATCGGTCATGAGCTAGAAGGAACACCTATCACGCTTACAGACCAAAGAAGAGTTCGCAGAGAGATAAGACAGGTACAACTGAAGACCCTACTCGAAAATCATATGAGTAAACACCTGCACTCCATATTTTCCAGGAGTTTGCAAGATCAGGGCCTGTCGGAAGAATTATCTTTCGCCTTTTTGAATCCCACTGGACTGAAATCGAAAACGGAGGTATTCGTTATGGAATTCCAAGATGAGGTGATGAATACAAGATGGTTTAAAAAGAACATCATGAAAGTGGACACCCCAACAACGTGCAGAGCATGCCACAGCCAGCAGGAAATCTTTATGCATATTTTGTCTGCTTGCATAGTCCATGCCCCATCAGGATATGTAGAAAGACACAATAAGGCACTCCGAATTCTCTACTTCCATCTGAGAGAGGTTTATGGTATAGACAACGAACCAGTGCTACCATTTGTGCCTCTGGAGATTGAAGCAAGCAGTTGTTGAAAATGACAGAGCTCGCATCTACTGAAACTATACGATTCCAACAACTCGGCAGATCCACGCCTTCAAGCCAGACACACTCTTGCTGGATAAAGAACTCAAGTAATTGTTTGTCGTCGAATTTTCCTCCCCCACAGAAAATAATGTGCTGATGGAAGAAGAACAGAAGAGGGAAAAATACAAGGATTTTATGTTCGAACTGGGGATCCTGTATCCAAGGCATACAGTCAGGGTGGTCGTACTAATCATAGGATGCCTAGGCGGAATGAGGGCGAACTACGTGACCGAATTGAAGATTATTCCGGGCCTGCAAATCTCTGGCCGAGGATTTAGCGCTGTAAGGGCAGGACGAAGAAACACAAAAGAACGTGCGACAGGTTGTTTAGTGAGTAACCAATCAACAACTGGAGTCTCACATTCCTGAGAGAAGCGGAACCTCTCAGGGCGGGCCTTTAAGAGGTTTTTCCTATCGGGCGAAAAAAAAAATTATTGTCTGCAGTATTGAAACTATTAAATTACCTCAACTTGAGTTCGGTGGGAGCAGAGAATAAAATATACTCTTCATTCAACGGTGAGACAAAAATAAGAGATTTTCAATCCCATGAGTTATGTCAATTTTATGGAGTAAAATTATCCCAGCTATTTTGTAGAGTTACGTGAGTTAACTCAAAGTCGAACACTCTAATATTTTCTAACGACAGTCTTAGAGTAAAATAAAAAATTTTTTTGGGTTTTCAAACCGCCGAATAATATGAAAAAATAATAGTTAGTCACATACCACAATAGAAACTCCTTCTTCTCTGAAATACGACGATAACTCAATATACATTAATTTGCAACTTCACTTACCAGAGGTGTTCTTGATCATTGGATTACCTCTATTGTATATTTTTGAACGAATTTCCAACCATGATTACCAGTTTCATTCGATTTCTTACTGGAATCTGGAATGAATCAAAGAATGACATAAAGCAATAATTTCCATTCACGAACACAGACCATAAATTTCACACAGATACAGACACCGGCGTTATTATTGTTTTAAATTGAAAAAATTTATATAAATCATTCAAGCATTATCACGTATTCATATATTTCATTAGTCTGTGCAAATGATCGTCCTCGATCTATAATTCAAATCTTTTCAGAAGGTTTTGCAGTTTTCACTTCGACCTAGATAAGAAGTAGCTGAAAATGACAATTTAACCAAAATCTGATAAAAGTACAGTTAATAATGTTATATTCCGCTGAATTGGATACTTTTAGTCGAAATTGCCATCGATATAGTCCGTTTTGATAACTTTTTAATAAGATATGAATAATTTTCTTACCATTACAATAGAAACTCCTTCTTCTCTGAAACACGGCGATGAAAATAAACTTGCAACTTCACTTCCCAGAGGTAACATCTGAAACAAAATATTATGCAATTATATATACATCAAAGTAGAGTTCTTAATAATTGGATTACCTGTATTGTATGTTTTTAATCAAATTTCCAACCATGATTATCAGTTTCATTCGATTTCTTACTGGAATCTGGAATGAATCAAAGAATGACATAAAGCAATAATTTCGTTTCACGAACACAGACCATAAATTTGTCACAGATACAGACACCGGCGTTATTATTGTTTTAAATTGAAATAATTGATATAAATCATACAAGCATTATCACGTGTTCATATATTTCATTAGTCTGTGCAAATGATCGTCCTCGATCTATAATTCAAAGCTTTTCAGAAGGTTTGCAGTTTGCAGTTCGACCGAGATAAGGAGGAGCTGAAAATGACATTTTGACCAAAATCTGATAAAAGTACAGTTAATAATGTTATATATTCAGCTGAATTGGATACTTTCAGTCGACTTTGCCATCGATTTAGTCCGTTTCTCAGCTTTTTAATAAGATATGAATACTTTTCTTACCATTACAATAGAAACTCCTTCTCTGAAATACGAAGATGAAAATAAACTTGCAAATTCACTCCCCAGAGGTGGTAACTAAAACAAAATATGCAATAATATATCCATCAAAGTAGAGTTCGTATTCATAGGATTACCTGTATTGTATATTTTTAATCAAATTTCCAACCAGGATGATCAGTTTCATTCGATTTCTTACTGGAGTCTGGAATGAATCAAAGAATGACATAGAGCAATAAATTCCTTTCACGAATACAGACCATAAATTTCACACAGATACAGACACCGGCGTTATTTTCGATTTAAATTGAAAAAAAATTAATATATCATTCGAGAATTATCACGTGTTCAAAGATTTCGCTAGTATGTACAAAAGATCAACCTCGATCTATAATTCAAAACTTTTCGGAAGGTTTTCAGTTTTCACTTCGACCGAGATAAGGAGTAACTGAAAATGACATTTTGACCAAAATCTGATAAAAGTACAGTTAATAATGTTATATATTCAGCTGAATTGGATACTTTGCCATCGTTATAGTCCGTTTTCACAGCTCTTTAATAAAATATGAATACATTGCTTACCATTACAATAGAAACTCCTTCTCTGAAATATGATGATGAAAATCAACTTGCAACTTCACTTCCCAGAGGTGCTATCTAAAACACAATTATGCAATTATATATCCATCAAAGTAGAGTTCCTAATCATTGGATTACCTCTATTGTATATTTTTAAACAAATTTCCAACCAGGATTATCAGTTTCATTCGATTTCTTACTGGAATCTGGAATGAATCAAAGAATGACATAAAGCAATAATTTCCTTTCACGAACACAGACCATAAATTTGTCACAGATACAGACACAGGCGTTATTTTCGATTTGAATTGAAAAAAAAAAATTGGTTCAAGCACTGACGTGAAGTCAGAAGCTTTTGCGCGTATGTTCTATTGTCCATTCTCCTGTATTGGACACTCTTCTTAATCGAATTTACCATGATGAATTCTATTGTCTATTCTCCTGTATTGGACACTCTTCTCAATCGAATTCACCATGATGAATTCTATTGTCCATTCTCCTGTATTGGAGACTCTTCTTAATCGAATTTGCCATGATGAATTCTATTGTCCAGAATGGACAATAGAATTCATCATGGCAAATTCGATTAAGAAGAGTCTCCAATACAGGAGAATGGACAATAGAATTCATCATGGTGAATTCGATTAAGAAGAGAGTGTCCAATACAGGAGAATAGACAATAGAATTCATCATGGTAAATTCGATTAAGAAGAGTGTCCAATACAGGAGAATGGACAATAGAACATACGCGCAAAAGCTTCTGACTTCACGTCAGTGCTTGAACCAATTTTTTTTTCGTGACTTTTTAAAAATTTTCTAGGGGTACGGTTCTTGAAATTTTTTTTTTCGTCATTTTTTTCAAATTTTCTAGGGATACGATTCTTACAAAATTTTAAACACGTCTTTAGGTTGATTTTCTACTACTAGTTACCAAGCACCAATTCGATCGAATATTTATTTTTTGAGTTATCAAGGAAATAATATTCCAGGTGGGTATAACTCGGAAACCCTTAGACCGATTATGCCCAAAATTGAACCCAACTCTCCCTTTCGGATACGCAACCTACCCTGAAAATTGCAAGTTTCTATCTCCTTTTGTTCGAAAGTTATCGAGGCAACGGTTACCCATCTACTGAACTCACACAAGAATGCTCGAATCTCCAACAATATTTAACCGATCGTATTAAAACTTGAAAATTGGCAGTAGAGTTAGGTTATGAAGGCTCTCGCAAAATTTCAGCAATTTCAAACGAATAGTTACTGATATATAAAATTTTTTTTTTTTATTTTCAATGATTTATTAAAAATTTTCTACAAATGCTATCCTCACCAAATTTTGCAAACATTTTTGCGTTGGCATTCTACAACTAATGACCATGTTTGAATTCAATCGGTTCAGTATTTTTCGAGTTAATGAGGTACAAAAACCACCAAATTTCAGAAAATTTCAGATGGCTATAACTCTAAAACCGTTAGGCCGATTATGCTCATAATCAAACTGAAATGTCGCGTTCTAGTGCACATCCTAACCTGAACATTTCAAGCCGCTATCTCATTCCGTTCTCAAGTTATCGTGACAACAAAAATATTTTTTAATAATTTTTTTAAAATTTTCTAGCCGTACGATTCGCACAAAATTTCACAAACGTGCTTAGGTTCATATTCTACAACTACCCACCAAGTTTTAAATTGATCGGATTTATAATGGTTGAAAACAAAATTATTACTCGGAAACCACTGGGCCGATTATGCCCATTAACGAACTTGTCCGTCGTATTGAGATGCGCCACCTACCCTGAAAATTTCAAGTCGCTAGCTCTTTTCGTTCTCAAGTTATCGTGGCAACGGCCGGACGGACGGACGGCCGGACGGCCGTACGGCCGGACGGACAGAATCAAATTTGACCTCGAATTCTTCATTGGGGAGTCGAACTTAATCGTTTGAGACCATTTTCGTCAAAAAATTCGAAAGTTACAGACATTTGGGCAAAACTATAACGCGATGTTCCCCAGAACATACGCGCAAAAAAAAATTCATATAATATCATTCAAGAATTATCACGTGTTCAAAGATTTCGCTAGTATGTACAAAAGATCAACCCCGATCTATAATTCAAAACTTTTCGGAAGGTTTTCAGTTTTCACTTCGACTGAGATAAGGAGGAGCTGAAAATGACATTTCAACCAAAATATGATAAAAGTACAGTTAATAATGTTATATTCTCCTGAATTGGATACTTTTAGTCGAATTTGCCATCGATTTAGTCCGTTTCACATCTTTTTAATAAGATATGAATACTTCTCATACCATTAGAATAGATACTCCTTCTCTGAAATACGGCGATGAAAATAAACTTGCAACTTCACTTCCCAGAGGGGATATCTAAAGCAAAATATTATGCAATTATTGCAACCATGATTATCAGTTTCATTCGATTTCTTACTGGAATCTGGAATGAATCAAAGAATGACATAAAGCAATAATTTCCTTTCACGATCATAGACCATACATTTCACACAGATACAGATACATCAGGCGTTATTGCGCGTATGTTCTGGGGAACATCGCGTTATCATTTTGCCCAAATGTCTGTAACTTTCGAATTTTTTTACGAAAATGGTCTCAAACGATTCGGTTCGACTCCCCAATGAAGAATTCGAGGTCAAATTTGATTCTGTCCGGCCGGCCGTCCGCCCGTTGCCACGATAATTTGAGAACGGAAAGAGCTAGCGACTTGAAATTTTCAGGGAAGGTGGCGCATCTCAATACAACGGATGTTCGTTAGTGGGCATAATCGGCTCAGTGGTTTCCGAGTAATAATTTTGTTTTCAACCAATATAGATCTGATCGAATTGAAACTTGGTAAATAGTTGTAGAATATAAACCTAAGCACGTTCGTGAAATTTTGTGAGCATCGTATCGCTAGAAAATTATTAAAAAATTATTGAAAAATATTTTTGTTGTCACGATAACCTGAGAACGGGTAGTGATAGCGGCTTGAAGTTTTCAGGTTAGGTTTTGCATCTGAACGCGCAATTTGAGTTTGTTTATAAGCATAATCGGTCAGACGGTTTTAGAGTTATAGCCATCTGAAATTTGGTTGTTTTTTCCTCCTCATTAACTCGAAAAATACTAAACCGATTGAATTGAAGCATGGTTATCAGTTGTAGAATACCAACGCGAAAATTCTTGCAAAATTTCGTGAGGATTTGTAGAAAATTTCTGAGAAATCATTGAAAATTAAAAAAGAAATTCTAAATATCAGTAATTATTTGTCTGAAATTGTTGAAATTTTGCAAGAGCCTTTAGAACCTATCTCTACTGCCAAGTTTCAAGTTTTTACACGATCGGTTAAATATTGTTGGAGATTCGAGCATTCTTGTGTGAGTTCAGTAGATGGGTAACCGTTGCCTCGATAACTTTCGAACGAAAGGAGATAGGGACTTGCAAATTTCAGGGTGGGTTGCGTATCCGAATGGGAGAGTTAAGTTCGTTTTTGGGCATAATCGGTTTCCGAGTTATACCCACCTGGAATATTATTTCCTCGATAACGCAAGAAATAAAGATTCGATCGAATTGAAGCTTGGTAACTAGTAGTGGAAAATCAACATAAAGACGTGTTCAAAATTTTGTAAGAACCGTACCCCTAGAAAATATGAAAAAAATGACGAAAAAAAATTTTTTTGTAAGAATCGTAGCCCTAGAAAATTTCAAAAAAATTACGAAAAAAAAATTGGTTCAAGCACTGACGCGAAGTCAGGAGCTTTTGCGCGTATGTTCTATTGTCCATTCTCCTGTATTGAACACTCATAATCGAATTTACCATGGTGAATTCGATTAAGAGTGTCCAATACAGGAGAATAGACAATAGAATTCACCATGGCAAATTCGATTAAAAGTGTCCAATACAGGAGAATGGACAATAGAACATACGCGCAAAAGCTCCTGACTTCACGTCAGTGCTTGTTTTCAATAATTTTCTATGATTTTTTGATAATTTTCTAGTCATACGATCCTCACGAAAATTCTCAAGAATTTTTGCGTTATCATTCTATAACTAATAACCATGTCTGAATTGGATCGGTTCTGTATTTTTCGAGTTATTGAGGAAATAACAACCAAATTTCAGATGGGTATAACTCCAAAACCGTTTTGCCGATTATGCCTTCAAATGCCGCATTCAAATTCTCAACCTACCCTGAAAATTTCAAGTCGCTATCTCTTTCCGTTCTCAAGTTATCCTGGCAATGGACGGCCGGCCGGACAGCCGGCCGGACTGAATCAAATTAGACATCAAATTCTTAATCAGAGACCATTTTCGTAAAAATTACAGACATTTGGCAAAATGATAACGCGATGTTTCCCAGAACAAACCCGCAAAAAGAGTACTAGTTTGAATGAATGATATTTTAATTTCTATTGAAATAATAAATTAAAGTACACATAATCTTATATTTATAAAAGAAAGTCGTGTTAGTTACTTCACTTATAACTCAAGAACGGCTATACCGATTTGGCTCAAAATTGGTGGGGAGGTAGCTTAGAACCAGGAGACGGACATAGGATACTTTTTTGTGTTATACAGGGGGTTTTTCTTTTAACGTCAATTAAAACTTGCTGTTTTCCATGCCACAATCGTACAATTTCATTCATTTGTGTTAAAAAATAAACTTTAGAGGGATACATCATTGAAAATAAATCATTACTGTACAGGGTGTTTTTTTTTCTAATTGTACAATTGTACGTTCAATTATTGAGACATAAAGGGATTGTATAGAAACGGTGAATATAAATTATCTATATTTTATGACAAACGTGTATAATAAAATCTAAAATCTGCTTATTTATTGCCTCTAAGGCGGAACAGAGTTCGCTGGGTCAGCTAGTTAGTTATGAAAATAATAATCCGATATGGTTTGTTCGCACTCATATCCTATATATAGAAACGGCCGTCATGCACGTCAAACAAAGGGTAGAAAACTCGTATTAATATCCGGAAATCCGGCTGCCATATACAGAACAAATCCGATATAGGTACTTACCGTGCATGCATTCCAATCTGAACAAGGCGCCCATAATGGAAATCACAAAATTGGATTCGACAGCCGATTCAATATCGATATCAATGGATATACATTGATTCAAATCGTGTAAGGCTCCCGCGGGTTCAAATATAATCGTGACTATTTCGACAGAATCCGATATCGTTTATCATGTTTTCATCAATGAAATTGATGAAAACATGTTTGTAGCGGCAGCCAAAGCAACAGGTAGGTAATTTGTATTCGGATAAGAACGGAAGTTGGGATTCGATTATCTTCTTCGACATTCGTGAAAAAGGTGGTATGCTAGTATTTTTTAATGGGTTATTTCAGGGCTGGCAAATTTTGAAAGATAAGTATGCATTCAGAAATTAAATCTTTGTTGAATAAATCGCAAGAATACCATTCAGACCGCCAAACTTCCTTGTCACTTTTATTCAAATTGAGAAATCAGTTGGATCATAAAGTGCTACGTGACTTCAATCTGGGAATCTCATTGCCTGGAATATAGGAGAGAATTGGAAATTAATGCGGAAAGGAATGAAATTCATTCGAAGAATTTGAAACAGCAGTCTGCCTGCGAATGTGGGGCGGGACAATGTTTGAAAGAACTGGCAACCAATGAATAGGTGTAGATCTAATAGTTCCAGTAATGATCCTCATAGATTAATTCAGCTGTGTATCAATTTTTTTAGTATGAGCACTATTAAACCATACGGGGCAACAATATTCAGCGGCAGAAAAAACCAAGGCTAAGGCAGCCGTTCGAAGAGTAGCTCTATCAGCACCCCATGAAGTACCAGATAATTTCTGCAGAATATTATTTCTCGTTTTCAACTTCAGACGCAAGTCATCCAAATGGGCTTTGAATTTCAAAGAGGAATCTAGTTTCACTCCTAGGTATTTAGGATTAAAATTATATCCCAAGAAAGAATCACCAAAAGCTACACTCAATGTTCTTTATTTTTGATGATTGTTCAAATGGAAGTAAGGAACCTGAGTTTTATTTGGATTCGGACACAAACGCCACTGAAATAAGTAATTTTTCAAGATTTCTACATCTGCAGATAGATTATTTTCTATAATTTGGAAATCAGAATGACTCAGAGGAAGTGGCAGGAATATCACACAGATAACATTGAAAAGAAGAGGTGCTAAAACTGAACCTTGTGGGACACCAATATTAAAATGTTTGTAATTATTACTACTATTATCAACAAAACCATGCAACCTTCTATCTGTCAGCATATTTTCGAGTAAACTTTCTAACAATAATAATATCCTGCACTACGTTCATGAGGTATGCACGAATTTGAGGATCTTCTTCCGAAACCCCTAAATTTACAGGGTGAGAATCCTGTTAGCCCACTCAACTTTAAGGAAAGGAAGTCCTGTACCTACCCAAAACCTAATTGACGTAAAAGCCATTACACGGTTGGATTCCTACGAAATTAATCGAATTATTCTGGTTAGATATAATATCATTCGCGTAATTTTAGCAAGTAATTGCGTGAATATCTTGGGTTGTAACAAGCGTCAAAACAAAATATAGGTATATGTATGTATTACCGCAGAGACATCTCTAAAGGGAGGAAAGGAATACTGTTTGCTTGACATTCCCAGGAGATGTGGACTCTCATGGTCTATCATTTAAATGAGATGGAAATTAAGATTTAATTTAATCAAGAGAAATCGTGATTGAGTCTGTTCACAAATATTTTATTTAATTAAATTCGTGACGTAAGGCCATAGGTTCAGGGTGCCTCCTCCTCAGGTTTCTTCATAAGTCTTCTCGGAGGTCTCATTCAATCAAATTTTGTTTCAAGATGATAAATAATCTTTGAGATTTTTCATAAAAATGACAAAATTCTCAGAATTTATCAAGTGCCGAGGGGTATTCGATAAGATGATTTTTTACTTTATAGATTTCAAAAAATTGAATATCAATCTGACGTTCAATAATTTCCAAATTGATTGTAAATCTGAAAACACCACATGTAGGGTATTATCGATTATAAATGCACAAGTGCATAAAAATTACCGATAATTTTACAAGAAAGCGTGTTATCTCAAAATTGCAGGAATTTCTTTTAATATTTCGGCGAGCCAGAGTCCGAAGGACGAGGTCTCTTTCGCCAAAATATGAAAATAACCGAATGCAATTTTATAAGATAACGTGCTTGAATGTAAAATTATTACTAGCTATTATTATTAGTGACGTTTATCTTTCAAAATGAACCAAACGACAGCAAACGCAAACAGTAACCAGTTAGTTGAACGAAAGTAAGGCTATATTAGTAAACAATTATTTATTTTATTGAAGTTGAATTAATCCTTAGAAGATTTTGTCGAGTGAAATTAAGTGTGTTCTGTGTCCCGCAAAAAACTGACAAAATGTTTTCATTCACTGAAGAAACGGCAGCTTTCCTAAAATACTTTTTTAGATCGTGAAAGAATCACACCTATCATACCTGAGGGACACTGAAGACACCGCGACTGGACTTAGCCCCCATTTCATTATGGTAGGTACCATAGACTATAACTGGGTAAATTTCAGGCTTTCCTAAAATATGTGTTGTCTGCCAGCCACTGGCTCTTAGACTCTTTGGCTTTACAAAATCCATCCATGAACTGTCGCCATATATACTGTCTGTTACATTCGGTAGTTTTTGGCTCATTATCAATTATATTTTCCTCGATAAACTGCAATTTTTGCTCTGCAGTGCAATTACCGCTGTAATGTTTCGATAATTGCATTCTTGTTATGAGAAGTTCTATGTATGAGGTGAAATTCGTTGTAATCAAGAGGTGATTGGATGAAATTTGAAACATGTTTCAATCAAAAATTATCATTGATATGAATATCATAATTAAAATATCGTCTCACATTGCGTTGAGCTTTGTCCCCAAATTGTCGTGTAAAATAGTAATCACACTGCTATATGATAACTTTGAAATATCCCTCACTTTGATTTTGCGGTCGGTAAAAACAATTTTCCAATTTGTTATACTATTTGCAGAAAGTTTAGTTTAAGCGTTAACCATTTTACGACTTACTCCCTAAGTCATTGATATAACATATGAACAGAACGGGGCCCATAACACTACCCTGCGGGACACCCGTAGTTACAGCTTCTTGGACACGCTGTACCTCCATTGGATTACCTATTATACCATATCTTCTCAGCTTTCCAAGCAAGAGAGGATGATCCAAGCAATTAAAAAGCTATGATGGATCAAGAATGAGTCAAGAGCTGTATGTGAGTGAATCAGACCTCCACGTTAAATTTTAGACCGTTCCCTAGAAATCCCACAATATTAGATTTCAAATTGTTTCCGTTTTGAAGCCAACCCAACATTTATGCACACCGGAAGCCCGGAAAATGTAGGAGCTTCAGATGCGTAATCGGAGGTGGAAATATTCCCAAATCCACCTTTTCCAAACCTTCCTCAGAGCCCCGCCAGACTAATTAATGTAGACGGGGCCCCAAAACCCAGACCAAACAAGGAAAATTTCATCTGTTGCGCGTATCCGAGCATTTTCCGGCGAAAAACAAGTTCGTTCCTCGATTCAAAGCTGATTAAACGACTAGGGACGCGTCTCATTCGTTGTTTCTCTCTGTATATTGCAACAGGACCTCGGGAGCTCCGCGAGTGCTTCGAGTTTTGGGGCGGCTCCACCGTCTACAGCCTCATCCTTTCTGCTAGTCCGGGAACTTTTTGATCAATGTAGTTCTGGTGTCATCTACAAAGTTTAAGATTGTAACCATTTCACTGAACAACTTGCTCCCTGAGTCATTGATATGAACAGAAGGGGACCCATATCACCACCCTGCAGGACACCCATAGTTACAGCTCTATCATCCGAAAAATACATATGCCCCTCCGTTTGGATTACAATACGCTGTATCTCCAATGGATTACCTCTTATACCTTATCTTTTCAAGCAATAGAGCATGATTCAAGCAATTAAAAATTTTTGATGGATCAAAAATGAGTCAAGAGTTGTATGTGAGTGAATCAGACCTCCGCGTTGAATTTTAGACAGTTCCCACAGTATTAGATTTTAAATGGTTTCCGTTCTGGGGCCATTCCATCATTTATGCACGCCGGAAGCTCGGAAAATGTAGGAGCTTGAGATGCGTAAACGGAGGTGGAAATATTCCCAAATCCACCTTTTCCAAACCTCCCTCGGAGCCCCGCCAGACTAATTAATGTAGACGGGGCCCCAAAACCCAGACCAAACAAGGAAAATTTCATCTGTTGCGCGTATCCGAGCATTTTCCGGCGTAACACAAGTCCGTTCGTCGATTCAAAGCTGATTAATCGTCGAGGGAGCCGTCTCGTTCGTTGTTTCTCTCTGTATATTGCAACAGGACCTCGCAGCTCCGCGAGAGCTTCGAGTTTTGGGGCGGCTCCACCGTCTACAGCCTCATCCTGGGCAGTGTCAGGCTGTCTAACACTTCGGCAGGAGTGCGGTGTCCCATCCCGAAAGTCCTGCTCGGAAAAGTGTTTCGCGGGAGATCGTGGAAGGGATTTTTGCGAGTGTTTGTGCCGGAAAAGGAGAAATATTTAGTTGTCGCCTTTGGAATGTGAACGTTTCGAAACAACGTAAGTTCTTTGATTGGCGTTTTTCCGGCTGAATTTATACGGATGGAAATGTTAATTTTAAGTGTTGAGATCGGGATTTTTATGATGAAATATGTCGGAGTGGTGATAAAGCACGATAAAATACTTTCTCACCGGAAAAACCGAGATATCGTTAGGAAAATCACGAAGTCAGCAAGAATGGGAAAGAAAGTTTCGCAATAGTATAAATCAACAGGTTTTTCCGTGTGCTGTCTATTACTGGACGCTCATACTTGACAGTTTTTGCGCGTATGTTCTGGGGAACATCGCGTTATTATTTTGCCCAAATGTCTGTAACTTTCGAATTTTTTGACGAAAATGGTCTCAAACGATTTAGTTCGACTCCCCAATGAAGAATTCGAGGTCAAATTTGATTATGTCCGGCCGGCCGTCCAGCCGTTCAACCGTTGCCACGATAACTTGAGAACGGAAAGAGATAGCGGCTTGAAGTTTTCAGGTTAGGATGTGCATCAGAACTTGACATTTCAGTTTGTTTATAAGCATAATCGGCAAAACGGTTTTAGAGTTATAGCCATCTGAAATTTGGTTGTTTTTTCTCTTCATTAACTCGAAAAATATTAAACTGATTGAATTGAAACATGGTTATTAGTTGTAGAATGCCAACGCAAAAATTGTTGCAAAATTTCGTGAGGATATAGTATTTGTAGAAAATTTTCGAGAAATTATTGAAAATAAAAAAACAATCTACATATCAGTAACTATTCGTCTGAAATTGCTGAAATTTTGCAAGGGCCTTTAGAACCCAACTCTACTGCCAAGTTTTAAGTTTTAACACGATCGGTTTAATATTGTTGGAGATTCGAGCAGCCTTGTGTGAGTTCAGTAGATGGGTGCCTCGTTGCCTCGATAACTTTCGAACAAAAGGAGATAGGGACTTGCAATTTTCAGGGTAGGTTGCTTATCCGAATGGGAGAGTTAAGGTCGTTTTTGGGAATAATCGGTTTAACGGTTTCCGAATTATACCCACCTGGAATATTATTTCCTCGATAACTCAAAAAATTAAGATTCGATCGAATTGAAGCTTGGTAACTATTAGTAGAAGATCGATATAAAGACGTGTTTAAATTTTTTTAAGAACCGTACCCCTAGAAAATTTGAAAATGACGAAAAAAAATTGGTTCAAGCACTGATGTGAAGTCAGGAGCTTTTGCGCGTATGTTCTATTGCCCATTCTCCTGTATTGGACACCCCTAATTGAATTTACCATGGTAAATTATGTTGTCCATTCTCCTGTAGCTTACTGTGTCAATGTTAGTTTCTTTAGAACGCCTTCGCAGATCGTTTTGTGCTGATGAGCTGTAGTTGTAAATTGTCTAATTTATATTTGAATTTCATTAATTTCAATTTTGAATAATGGTTCATTAATGGAAATGCACAAAATAACAACTTTATAAATTATTATTGGTTAGGAAGATAACACCCGAACACAAACGATTGATAAGAGGTTTTCAGGATTTATTCAATACCTATGCATTGATCTGTTATGAGCAAGAATAATTAGTCTGTGCGATGGATATTTTAGGAATTACGACTTTTTGAACATAGGCGTCGTATGTAGACAAATCTCTAAATTAGTTACTGTATCGTGTTAGTAATATTATTTCTGCATTCTCTGTCTCATGCTAATCCAGAAAAAGGTATCGTTCATCAAAATCGGTCCAGTAGTTCGGTTTTTATAGCCGTTTTCCCTCCCCGACCCATTTTGATAGGTCCGCTACGTGAGAAAATCACTGAAAATTTTTTTTCGTGCTAGTTCAAACATCGTCCGATACGTTGTAGGTAAAGATCCACGCTTAAGAATAGGTAACCCTTATTGTCCTACTATCATTTTTTTGGCAGTTATGAAGCTCGGAAATTCATCTTCTTAAATCGGTCATAAAAAAGTCAATTTAGTTGAAGGAGCGTCATGTCAAAACTTGTACATGTATCAATTTGAAATTTTCAGGACGTATTCTTTATAAGTTTATCTGTCCTGAATAGAAATAATCAGTCTGTGCGAATGATATTTTCGAAATTACGACTTCCGGAACATAAGCTTCGTATTTAGACGAAAACTTTCTACTTTCGATTTGTGTCATTTGGAAAATAATTCTCATAGAAAATATCTGTTTACATTTTCTTATTCTACGGGTTCGATTCTTTGAACCTTATAATTTTCATGTAATTCGAAGAAAATAAATTTTTTGGCCAAAAAAATTTCCTTACATATGTATGCAAAAATTGTCAAAATTTCGATCCCCCAATTTTAATTAAATCATGACTGTTCTTTATAAATTCGAGGTCGTAGAATCCAATGGCCCTAACAGTTTTTCTCTATTCTCCATATATCGCGAGTTAATGCCCGTAGAAAATCCGCGAAAATAGACCCGCGTTCCGATCCGCGGTTTTCCCAAACCGCAGCATCTGCGCATCTGAAACTTCGGTTATGTGTAGATGAAGGATGTATCTACATGATATGTGAATTTCATCTCGTTAACTTCACTAATTAAGGATTAGTGCATCTTGCAATTTAGGTCATATTTTGGAAAATTTTTATTCCGAGCTGCGTCATTTGGAGAGTAAATTTTTCAATAAATATCTGATTACATTTTCTTATTCTGCGGACTCGATTCTATGAATATTATAATTTTTGTATCAATCAAAGAAAGTTTTTTTTTTGCGAAAACGGACTTGACGTGAAAGAATCGACGAAATATTTTTTTCGTCCTAGATCAAATATCTTCCAGTACTTTGTAGGTAAAAGGTCCGTGTTCAAGAATAGGTAACTCTTACTGTCCTACTATAATTTTCTTGGCAGTTATGAAGCTGATCGTACCTACGGTCGGCCGGCCGGACAGAATCGATCTCGACCTCGGATTCTTGATCAGTGACCATTTTCAGCCAAAAGTTCGAAAATTACAGACATTTGGGCAAATTGATAAGCACTCAGTTCCGAGGAACTAGAGCGCCATAATGCATTGATATCATTCCCGACTCTGAGAAACCAATACTTTCGGAAATATGATTTATCAAAATTTGAACAAGAGCATCAAAGCTCCTGCCACAGGAGTTTTCCACATTCTACAAGTAACTACCAAATTTTAGTTGGATAGGATTTGTATTTTTCGAGTTATTGAGGAAATAACAATAGAATTTCAGATGGGTATAACTCCGAAACAGGTTGGTTGATTTTGCTCATTAACGAAACTAACCGAACCATTTGGATGGGCAACCTACCCTGAAAATTGCAAGTCGTTATCTCTTTCCGTTCTCAAGTTATCGTGGCAACGGTTGGCCGTTTGTAGCGTTTCTTCAACAAGTCTCGGAGACGAGCTCAGGCGGCGTACGGTAGTTAATTCGATAGCAATATTGAAAATATATTGGTTCATTAAAGCAGTATCGCCTCATCATAAACATTTCATGATGAATTAACTCGCTTAATTGATAAAATGATGACGGATATTAATATAATAATGAACTTCACAAACATCGTTATCATAAAAGTGGAGTGATATTCAGTGAACCCATTTTCCCTTCATTTTTGCGATGTATAATGCATGGAAAAACTTGCAACGATTTCTCCAGACCACAATACACACCAACAAATAACAAGTTTTTTCTTCGATCGTGGGAAAAGTGACACTATTTTGACCTGTTTTCTATGCGCAAGGCTCAACATTCCAGAATAGTGGGCAGTTGCTAAGCAATTAGAAAATAACAGTGCGGTAATATTCTTACCGCACTGCTGTAGCGTGCGGTAATGTTACAAATGGATTATAACAATAAAATGAAACAAAGTATGGTTTTGATTTTTATATTATTTTAATATAAAATTGTATATTTCGTATTTTATGCATTTTAAGTAATACTATTTTATCTATATCTACTTACTTTCGTCGATAAAAATATGTTATCTGGGGCCTCTAAAATGAATTTGGAACTTGTTCCTGGGTTAAAATTTTGGATTTTTTCGGTTTGTATCCTATAGCTTGACGTTTTAAAAATGCTCTCAGTTTTTGATACTGGGCAATATTAATATTATTTTTAACAGACAAAGTTGATCGAAGCATGGAATAATGTGCCCACAACGTCGAAGATTTCATTGTTTTAGCCAATTCAGCAATTCAGCTATCAGTACATTCTCAGGAAAGGATACACTGTTGTTTTTTCTGCAAAAATCCATGAAGCGTTTCTACGCAAGTTCATACTTCTCTCTGGATTTCGCCGGAAGTAAATTAAGTGAAGCCGCCTTCGCGGCTTCTACTAGTTCAGGAGGAGTGCAAGGTAACAAATAAGCACTATCAGTGTTATTAATTCTTTTTAAATTCCTTATCAAATACAACGAATCAAACATAACTAGCTTGAAAATTATTTTACTTTTGTCATAACAAAGTAATTTCCATGGTTACCACTTCTATATTTCAATATGAACATAGAGAAACCTATTTAAATTTACTTGATTACATCTTGAATGAAATATTTCTGAATTAATTTTTTAAATATAAATCAAAGATCCAAGAAAAAATAGTATGTATAATTCGTGGGAAAAGTATATTCCCCAACTCCTGTGTTACCAGACTCGTCACTACGCTCCTCGTCTGGTAATTATCACAGTCGTTTGGGAATATTATGCTTTTCCCACTGATTATACAATATACTATTGGATGCATTACTCCTTGATGAAGCATTTGTGGATTTTCTGAGCGCTAAATATAGTCTAGTCAACTGCTTTTTAGGACAAAATTTTTGCGTATTCTCTGAAAATGATGATTGAGGTGGCAATTCGGAATGGCATGTAAATAGTTTATGATAAAATTCCAAGGCCGCTCGCAAAAATTGCAATAGTTATAAACAATCAAGTGACAAAAAAGAAAGAGAGGTTTTCGCCAATATCTCAAAAAATATTCGAGATAATTCAAATTTGAAAAAATATTGCTTCAAGCCCTGTGGACAGAAGCTTTCTGGCGCTCTTGTTCAAACAGACAAATTATATCTCCGAAAGTATTGGTTTCTCAGAGTTGGGAATTATATCAATGGATTCTTATGAAAGAACTTCATCTTAGCAGAAATTGAATTCAAACATCATAGAAGAATTTGAATTCAACAAGAGTACGAAAAATTATCAATCCAAGACCAATAGACAAATTCTACCCAACAACGAACTCATTCGAGATATTCATTCCTCAATTCTATGATGAACGATAATATATATTCTTTCCTCAAATCCACTCCAATACACCAATATTCCAGTTTTGTTTTTACTGGAGATATTCTGTTCACAATATTATTAACTTACCATTATCATTCCCATCATCATATGGATTGACCATCGGCATGAAAATATCAACCAACAAAAAGTATGATATCATATTATAATTCTCATAATTCTACGATTGTTGAAATGAATTAGATAATGTCATGTCTCAGGAAAATAATTTGACATTATGACAATTCATACATAGAATAATTATATCATTCTGTGAAAACGTAGAAATACGATTTATTATTGAAATTTTGAAAAATCATATCTCCGAAAGTATTTGATAGTTGGAGTTAAAAAATTGGTTCAAGCCCTGTGGACAGGAGCTTTCTGGCGCTCTAGTTCAAACAGACAAATTATATCTCCGAAAGTATTGGTTTCTCAGAGTTGGGAATTATATCAATGTATTCTTATGATAGAAATGCATCATAAAGGAAATTCAATTCAAATAATAGTTTATTTATCGAGTTTAAATGAGCAATCTGAGAATGATAACTGCACCATGGAAGAAATCAAATTAAAATAGCTGAAATGAATTTGACTCCTTCTTATAGAACAGGATAAAATGTACGAGTATGAACACAGATCATATAATAAAGCTTAGATAGAATAATTATAGCATTCTGTGAAAACATAGAAGTATTACATACATTATTGAAATTTAAAAAAATCGTATTTCCGAAAGTATTAGCTTGTTGGAGTTGAAAATGATATCGATGGATTTTAATGATGAAACTGTATCTTAAATAAAAATTACAGACATTTGGGCAAATTGATAAGCACTCAGTTCCGAGGAACTAGAGCGCCAAGAAGTCCCGCCTTCTCTCGTTCCGAAACCGAAAACCCGACAGCGTAGACACACCGGCAATCGGGCTCCTCGTACGATCTTGTCGATCTCCGGTATTAGAATAAAACGTCGGTACTTACCTGGGATATATATTCTTAATTTTCACTTTTCGACATAAAATCGGTTTATTTGACGGTTTTTTACCCTTGTCTCTCTAAGTTGATTTTGACGTTTCTCGAACCAACTATTAGCAAGAGACAATGTCATATCTCAGGAAAATAAGTTGACATTATGACAATTCATACATAGAATAATTATATAATTCTGTGAAAACGTAAAAATACGATTTTTTATTGAAATTTTAAAAAATCATATCTCCGAAAGTATTTACTTGTTAGAGTTAAAAATTATATCATTGGATTTTTATGATAAAACTGCTTATTGAAAAAAATTTAATTTGGAATTGTTCTGTAAAAAAAATTTTTTTTTTGTTACTCCGAAACCATCTGTCCGATTTTGCCCAATAACGAACTTAGCCGAGATATTTATCTGCCAAATCTATTCTGAAAATTTCAACTCTCTAGCTCATTCCGTTCGAGAGTTATCGTGTCTACGGCCGGACGGCCGGACCGGCCGGACAGAATGAATTTCGACCACGGATTCTTGATCAGTGAGTCGAACCAAATCGTTTAAGACCATTTTCATCGAAATATTCGAAAATTACAGACATTTGGGCAAATTGATAAGCACTCAGTTCCGAGGAACTAGAGCGCCAAAAATTCCGAAAATCTAAAATTGTTTTCGTTTCCTGTCATAAATTGGGCTTTTCAGGCGCGAAAATGCAAATATCTAGCGAGAATACGCTAAAGAATGGCCTGCCCTAAGCGAGGGCTCATAATCATGTGACATCATGACTTCCAATCTGGATCACGCCCTCTTAATGAATCACTTTTAATTATGTTCTCTTAACATTCCCCTTTACTTCGTTTCCCTATCCAAGTTCGGATAATATTAACGCCTGAGAAATGGCCAATTGCAACTCCCGAAATATCTTTAATCATTTCCAATTCAGAAACTGGTAAAAAAAAACTCCCACTGGTTAAAATTCAGATTGCATCTCCGTCTCCTTCGTGACTGTATTTAAAACAACTTTTTCCATCTAAAGTTTGAGTACTCCGGAATTGAATTCCATCTCCTAAAGCACTCCAAATAATGAATCAAAACAATCAATTCGTTTGAAAAGTGCCACTTGTTCAATTAGTCTGTTCGTAGTTCATCTGCTTGATTGCTTTCCGCATTATTTGTAATGTAATATTTTCAGATGTTCGTAACTTAATCCCTGCAATTCTATCGTGGCCTCTAACGAAGCTGCAGTTTCAGCTGCTTCGGATATCTGGGAGAATCTCGTGTCCATGGGGAAACTGGCTTGGGAGAATGTTCCATTGATCTTCGAGAAGACCTTAGGTGGGTTTTGCAATCATGTGATTGGATTTCAAAGGGAATCTAAGCGGTATTTCGGTTCCAATATACTTTCGGCATCTTAGAAAGGGCTGCAGCGAGGTGCTATGGAAATGATTCATCCCATTCCACGTACAATATACAGGGTGTCCCAAAAATACCACGCGAAAGTGACACTGGAGATAGATTGGCATTAGGTCTATCAGATAGCATCAACATGACCTCAGTAAAAGTCCGCTGGTTTTCGAGATATCACCACTTTTGTGTATTTTTTAAAAATCTCCAGTTTTCGGTCTTTTATCGCCTAGCATTGCTAGAAATTACTTCAAACTCATGTTTTTTTTTACCTAGGCTATCCTGAATAGTTGCTTTACACAATGAAGTAATAACTTCACCGACAACTAGAACAAAATCCTTCAAAAAATGTCTAACTTGTTGTATTTTATGATTTTTATGCCGAAGTTGAAACGTTAACTTAAGTTTGACTGACTGCTGTGAAAAAAAATTATATCAGACTGAATTGACAAATGATCGCAAAAACAGGTCCATTTCATGCCCTTTTCAAAATGATACAACACTACCAATATTTTTTAATCAGAACCAGAATTGCTACTTATTAAAAAAAAAAAAAACCCTTATCGGCTATCTCGCTCCCACATTCATTGTTTTGTAACATGGAAACCGGTCCGACTTTCACAGACTAGGGGTCTTCGAATAGTCTAGTCCAGGGGTCACCAAATGGCGGACCGCGATCCGGATGCGGATCGCGAACCTTTTTTTTGCGGACCATTTTTCCAGAAAACATGTATTCTTGATTAAAAAAATTCTGATAACTTTTCGTTTTATTTACTAATTATAGATATTGGATTTAGATTAACTAGTCAAATTCTTATGCCATCATAATGCTATCAACGACCCGCGACAGATATACAGATTTTGTGAACGGACCTCCAATGAAACTAATTGGTGACCCCTGGGTTAGATACTAAAGAAAACTTTTTGGCGTTTGACGGATTTACTCATTTCCTAATATTTTCCGAACGGATAGAGATACAGAGGAAATAGATACATAAATCTAAACGTCGTCCACCGACCAATCATTGGATATCGAGATGTGAAAATCATAGATTTCGGACGGGAAAGAAGAATTTTCCTTCGATTCCGGGTCAAAAATATTTCTAAGTGCCGACCCAAAAAATTTTTTTCATGGTATATCGATACGGAGCTCGTGTCTAGTTAAATCGAGGTCGCTGATCACGAATATGCAATTAGTTTTTCCCTAAGTGGCGTACTTTGGTAAAATTTTCACTTAGAGTGATAAAATGGACGAAAATAGGTCAATTTTGGAAGTTCACACCGCCCAAAAAAATCGGAGTAAGGTGTTGTTGATTTTTGCCCTCATATATGGATCCTTTATCTACTGAATAATCCAAACAGAAAATGTACAGGCCGTACTATTCGGAAATTATGATTTTTTTCCCAAGGGTCTGTTTTTCGGAAAATTCATTTCGCGGTATTTCCGCGGAAAATTCTCTAATGAAAAATCCGATCATATATTCGTAATCTACGGTCCCGAATTAGTAAATGACGTAATTTGCATCGAAATCGGAGACCGGTCGAATTTTGGCAATATTTTAATACATTAGCCTTAAAAAAATCCCATTTTTCGAGAAAAATTTTTTGACGCAAAACTATGAAACGGGTACTTATTCTTATAGATTCGGGGCCGTAGATTCCGAATCTACCATCAGATATTTATTACAAACATTTTCCGAGGAAATATCGCGGAAAGAATTTTCCGAAAAATAGACCCTCGGGAAAAAAAATCATAATTTCCGAAGCGTACGACCTGGACATTTATTGTTCGGATCATTCGATAGATAAAGGATCCAAATATGACATAAAAAATCAGCAACACCCTACTCCGATTTTTTTGGGCGGTGGAAAGTTCCAAAATTGACCTATTTTCGTCAATTTTTTCACTTTAAGTGAAAATTTTCCCAAAGTACGCCACTTAGGGAAAAACTAATTACATATTCGTGATCAGCGACCTCGATTTAATTAGACACGAGCTCCGTATCGATATACCATGAAAAAAATTTTTTGGGTCGGCACTTAGAAATATTTTTGACCCGGAATCGAAGGAAAATTCTTCTTTCCCGTCCGAAATCTAAGATTTTCACATCTCGATATCCAAATTTTTCCTGATGATTGGTCGGTGGACGACGTTTAGATTTATGTATCTATTTTTTCTGTATCTCTATCCGTTCGGAAAATATTAGGTAATGAGCGAATCCGTCAAACGCCAAAAAGTTTTCTCTAGTATCCAACACATATAAAAATCTACAATTTTCCGATTAGGTCGACGCGGCTTTGGTTATTCACTAAATCGGGTACGCAGATCACGAATCTGTAATTAGATTTTCCGTATCTCGATTAGTTTCGGAGCAATGACGAAGAAAGTCGCAATTTCTGGCTCTACCTCCGGAAAATGGACTAATCAGTCGGATTTTTCGCCATATTACCAAAATTAATCGATATACGGAAAAACTAATTACAGATTCGGAATCTACGCCCTCGATTTAGAGAATAGCCAAAGCCGTGGCGATCTAATCGGAAAATTCTAGATTTTTGTATGGGTTAGAATCTAGACAAAGGACTCACAGCTCTGGCAATGTGTTAGTTGTTGTATGCATTTTATCAATATTTCACAGGAAATAGGTCATAAATACTTCTACAAGGGTTGAAGTATTACAAGATATTTTACTTGCAATTATCTTTCCGTGGAAAATATTAATTTCAAGGGTGAGACCACCCATGCAAAAATAAACCAGTTAACCCAAAACATTTAAGTTTTACAAGCGAGCTGCTTTGTTTAGAAATACAAATGAGCGCTTTCCAACATGTGAAGTCATGGGACGCAACAGTGGTGATATCTCGAAAACCAGCGGACTTTTACTGAGGTCATGTTGATGCTATCTGATAGACCTAATGCCAATCTATCTCCAGTGTCACTTTCACGTGGTATTTTTGGGACATCCTGTATACAGGGTCGTTCTTTTTTAACCTCAACCGAAATTCAATCGATGATTATATTCATATGAATGTTAGAATTTTCTCCAATCACTAAAGAAAGCACTGTCTTGTCATGTGCGTTAGATGAATGTGTAAACTAACAGAGCGCTCATGTATCTGCCACAGAGGAGAATATACAGGGCGATTGTCTTGCTTATTCCTTTCGAGAGTTATCGTGTCTACAGCCGGTCGGACAGAATCGATTCTAGGGCTTCACACGAGACGAGAGTAGGCGAGAGAATACAAAATCTCGTCTCGCTCCCGCCAATTCCCAAAAAACTAAGTCTCGTTCTCGTCTCGTTATCAGTTGTCTCGTCTCGTCTCGCTTAATTCTGAATAACTATAAAAAATATTATAATATATAAACGAAATAGTTTCCAATAATGAATTATTTTGTAAAGCTATACCTATTACCCTCTTATACAAAAATATTTGTACATGTAAATATTATTTTTAATTTTAAACACTGATGATTTCAACTTTTAAATTACTCGATGACCTAGAATTCAAACATAATCACGCTTGCGTCACATCATTTTTCAATTATGTACGTGTTTTTGCCATGATCATACCTGCTATGGAAAATAATCTTTCAACAGGTACGGATGTAGCCATTAATAAATCATCGGCCATCTTGGATTGTGTAGGAAGAACTTTTTCATCACTCTCCACCACTGTAAAATATTTTGATTTCTATTTGCTCTTTGTAACAGCAAATATTCTTCAAACTCAGCTTTCCACTATTTCAAAAGTTTTGTTGATGTTTTTTAAATAGGCTATCGATGTCGATACAGTTTTCAATGGAATTGAACAATTTGGTATAGTTTTCAAAGAATAACTTCTCAGTGGGTAGATCTTAGAGGGTGTTCTTGGCGTATTCCTCATAACACTTTTCGAAACATTGAATAGCTTCATTACTCTACCAGTTTTATTATACGTAGTTCCACACAGGTGTATACAATAATTGTTCACATCTTCACTACAAGGAGCACAAGATAATACATTTCTCCAGATGTTCACATACAGACGAAATTTTCAAAGCATTGGGTTTTAGGGGCAATAAAAGATGTCCGTTAAGTATTGAATTCATAATGGTATCTGTTTTTATGGTGGTGAATTCTATTTTTTCTTGAAAAATAATCTCAATTATCGCAAGGTCATAACGAATTGATAATCTTCTAAAAAATCGTATATTTCTAGAAAGATCGATGCATAATATAGACAAAATAATATATCGGTAATTATAGTGGAATCTCTTCATATTCAATTGTTTTCTGTGGATGTTGAAAAAAGTCGAGTCATATATGAAACTCCATACAAAAAATTTAACGAGACTCTCGAGTATGTGGCTGTATGTGGTCTCGGTATCGCCTATAATATTTGGCGCTCTAGTTCCTCGGAACTGAGTGCTTATCAATTTGCCCAAATGTCTGTAATTTTCGAATTTTTCGATGAAAATGGTCTTAAACGATTTGGTTCGACTCACTGATCAAGAATCCGTGGTCGAAATTCATTCTGTCCTATCTAATCAATCGAAGAATTGTGAGCGAAGTGAGAAAAATCTCAGTTGTTTGCTCCGAAATTAGTTTTTCTCAGAAAATTCTTACATTTCGGAACTGAACATGAAGCAAGAGATCTGAGAGTAGTGAGACTGCTTTTCATCCATAGACATAGATATAACTCTCGAACGGAATGAGGTAGGTAGTTGAAATTTTCAGAGTAGTTTAGGGAGATGAATATCTCGGTTAAGTTCGTTATTGGGCAAAATTGGCCAGATTTAATTTGATTTCTTCCATGGTGCTTTTCTCATTCTTCTGATTGCTCATTTAATCTTGATAAATAAACTATTATTTGAATTGAATTTCCTGTAGGATGCAGTTCTATCATATGAATACATTGATATAATTCCCAACTCTGAGAAACCAATACTTTCGGAGATATAATTTGTCTGTTTGATCTAGTTTTGACAACGTCTCGTCTCGTAAAAGCGAGACGACACGAGAAAAATCTCGATCACGCATGAAGCCCTAATCGATTCTAACCACGGATTCTTGATCAGTGAGTCGAACCAAATCGTTTAAGACCATTTTGATCGAAAAATTCGAAAATTACAGACATTTGGGCGAATTGATAAGAACCGAGGAAAAAGTGCGCCAAAAACAAAGAACTAATAAATGAAGTCAATCAATGATGAAGCAGCAAAAATAAAACCTCTCGAAAACTGTCCAAATTCAAGAATTACTCTTTTGGCAGGCCAAAGAGCCGTCAGAAAATTCCATATCGACATTTCTCCATCCCATCCTGGTCCCATAATATTATTCTACCGCACTAAATCCATGATTCCTGGAAATCAAGGCAATCCAGACGTCGATGCGTCGTCCGACGTCTGGAATTAATTGAATTCCTGCCTGCTTTCGTGTCGAACCGATTTCTCATCTGTTATAACAGGCCTCGGACGCAGACCTGCGCCTCTACGTGCCTTCCTAAGAGGAAGAGATTAGGAAAAGATTAGAATTAGCTAATTTCAGTCGGAATTGGAGCGGAAGATATCGACGGGCTCCAGGACTCCCCCGACATTTAGGGGAAGATTCGAGGATGCATTATAATCGTTATTTGAAAACAAAATTTCGTGTTTCACCTTCTATCCTGTTAGGGACGTTTTGTGGACGTTTTGTGGACGTTCGGGAATGCAGTGAACACGAAAACATTGCAACAAATTTATTTTCCTTAGATCCATTGGATTTCGAGGACTATTTCTCTCCTATCAAAATCTGACCAACCACAGGCCAAAGACAGCTCGTGTTATCGCGAATACATCAAATTGGCAAACTTTCGATTGCAAACACTTGCTAACTGTTTGCGTCTGTTTGACACCAACAACAAGGTTTATCTGTCAAACTATAGCAAATGACAGCAAACACAAACAAACAGTTTGTTGAACGAAAGTAAGGCTATTGATTGGTCTTACATTTTTGGTGTTTTCAACGACTCAACCATGGTACAGACGGTTTGACAAATATAAATATAAATTGCAGACGTCAACATGAGACAGTTTGTTCGTGAAATAGTCCAATGCAATATCACTCGTGACTGAATTTATCTCATAAGTCTGTCTTTTATTTCTTAACTCAAATGGGTTGCTTGGAGAAACCACCACTCGGCCTTCGGACTCGTGGTGTTTTCGAGTAACTCAGTTTCGTTAAGAAATAAGTCGACAGACTTATCGCGAAAATTCAGCCACTTGTGATATTTCTACTGATAATTTTTTACCAAATATAGTAACCAATCAAATTACTTAATTTTGAGTCATGTGTCAAATTCCATCCAATCACCTCTGAATTAGAGCAATAATACCCTACATGTGGTGTTTTCAGATTGACAACCAATTATTGTATTGACTATTTCACCCATATCAAAATCTGACCAACCACGGGCCGTTTGCTTCACATGCAAACTCGAATATTTTGGCATTAGATGCAGTTTACTGGCTTGGCACCATTCGTTCATTGTTGGGGCCTTTTTCAATCAGAGTGGGCGATTCTTTTTCGGATTTCAAATCAGTTGTTAGTGGTATCCCCCAGGGCTCAGTTTTGGGACCACTCCTTTTTCTGATCTACGTTTCGGATCTCCCAAGCTCACTTTCAGGCTTTTGTGCACAATACTTTTTATTAAAATTTTAATGTGATTTCGTCATTGGTTATTCGGAATAAATATGTCAAATGAAGGAAACTATTTTTTTGCGCTCTTGTTCCACGGAACATAGTGCTTATCAATTTGCCCAGATGTCTGTTATTTTCGAATTTTTGGCTGAAAATGGTCTTAACGTTTTGGTTCGACTCAATGATCGAGAATCAGTGGTCAAAATCGATTCTGTCGGCCCGTCCGTCCATTAACACGATAACTCTCGAACGGAATGAGCTAGACAGTTGAAATTTCAAGAGTAGGTTTAGGAGATAAATAACTCGGTTGAGTTCGATATTGGCAAAATTGATTTCGGAGTAACGAACAAAAATATTTTTTTTTACAGTCCCAATTTCAAATTCAATTTATTTAAGATGCAGTTTCATTATAAGAATTCATTGATATCATTCGTGACTCTGTCGAATTAATACTTTCGGGGATATGATTTTTCAAAATTTCAATAATTAATTGTAATTTTAGGATTTCCTGTAATGTATGTATATCCAACAGGAGGTCAGATAACTGAGGTGAGTCATAGACCTACGTTTCGAATTTAATTTTTTATGATGCAGTTCTATCATAAGAATCCATTGATATCATTCTCAACTCTGAAAAACCAATACTTTCGGAGATATGTTTTGTCAAAGTTTGAATAATTACTAGCTAGTAGTTTGACAGGAGCGCCAAATTCTCTGTCCACAGAGCTTTATCATATTTCTTGTGACTGTTTTCGAGGCTGCGAAGATTAATGTTCACCGAATCTGCCCAACACTAATAAATTATTTTGAAAATACACAATTTTGTTATAGAAATTCGATTCTGGCTTGTTAGAAAGGTTAACTGAATCTGTTTCAACAGAAATTAATCTTAAAAAAATTGCCAGAGCTCCTAAAAACAGCCGAGATATTCACGTAATTTTCAGATTAAAAATGCGTATGGCATCCAGTGGTTGGGTTCATAGAATAGACTTTTATTCTATGGATGGATCGTAATTCAAAATTCCCGCCTATCCTAAATAATATGGTCCATTACGCCCGTCATCCATGAAGTTTTTTACGACGTAAAACGAGCTGGAAATTAAAAGAAATTCATGAATCCCCATCGGTCTCACTTAACGCCGAAAAATGAAAAATAATCACGGTCAATAAAAACGGCGTTTACCGTGCTCTATCCATAGAAATTAAGCGAATGACATCCCTAACTCATCCGCCCTTTTTCCTCCCAACTTTGTAGAGTTTGCATTAATTAGAGATGGGTGAATTCTGGAAAAGTAATAACTTCATCACCATAAAACCCACTTTAATTCGGAGCGAATTCAGTGAACTTTCAAATCGGATTGGGCTCCTCCTCTGACGGTTGCATAAAAATATTGATTATGCCATGAACATTTCCGAGATTTATGGGCCTCAAAATATACCACTTCAAAGAGCCATTGGAATATTTGGAATATTGTTAGTTATCGCTTCAATTTATTTAATTATATAACATAATACACGGACTCAATTGATGTACATACATTGTTCGAATAACTGCTACATATTCAATATTAAATTATTGCATTTGCTAGTACAGGATGTAGTCTAGTCAATAAGTGCTTTTTAGGTCAAAATTTTTGCGTGTTCTCCGAAAATTATGATTGAGGTGTCATTCGATTCGGAATGGCATGTAGATAGTTTTTGAGAAAATGCTAAGGCCGCACAAAATTTTAAACACGTCTTTATGATGATTTTCTACTACTAGTTAGCAAGCTTCAATTCCATCGAATATTTATTTTTTGAGTTATCAAGGAAATAATATTCCAGGTGGGTATAACTCGGAAACCGTTTGACCGATTATGCCCAAAAACGATCTCAACTCTCCATTTCGGATACGCAACCTACCCTGAAAATTGCAAGTCCCTGTCTCCTTTCGTTCGAAAGTTATCGAGACAACGGTCACCCATCTACTGAACTCACACAAGAATGCTCGAATCTCCAACAATATTCAACCGATAGTGTTAAAACTTGTAACTTGGCAGTAGAGTTAGGTTATGAAGGCTCTTGCAAAATTTCAGCAATTTCAAACGAATAGTTACTGATATATAGAATTTTTTTTTCAATTTTCAATGAATTTTTCTAAATTTTTTACAAATACTATCCTCACGAAATTTTGCAAGAATTTTCCCGTTGGCATTTTACAACTAACTACCATGTTTGAATTCAATCGGTTGAGTATTTTTCGAGTTAATGAGGAACTAAAAACAACCAAATTTCAGATGGCTATAACTCTAAAACCGTTTGGCCGATTATGCTCATAAACAAACTGAAATGTCGCGTCCTGGTGCACATCCTAACCTGAATACTTCAAGCCGCTATCTTTTTCCGTTCTCAAGTTATCGTGACAACAAAAATATTGTTTAATAATTTTATTAAATTTTCTAGCCATACGATTCGCATAAAATTTCACAAACGTGCTTATATAGGCATATTCTACAAATACTCACCAAGTTTCAATTTGATCGGATTTATATTGGTTGAAAACAAAATTATTACTCGGAAACCACTGGGCCGATTATGCCCATCAACGAACTTGTCCGTCGTATTGAGATGCGCGGCCCACCCTGAAAATTTCAAGTCGCTAGCTCTTTTCGTTCTCAAGTTATCGTGGCAACGACCGGCCGGACGGCCGGACGGACAGTATCAAATTTGACCTCGAATTCTTCATTGGGCAGTCGAACTTAATCGTTTGAGACCATTTTCGTCAAAAAATTCGAAAGTTACAGACATTTGGGCAAAACTATAACGCGATGTTCCCCAGAACATACGCGCAAAAACATTTTTTTTTCTATAATTTTAACACCCTGTATCTCGGAGAGAAAGCATTTCTCGACATATGTTTATATCACAAATTAGGGCTCATTTTTGACGTAGAATACGTGGTTAAAATTTCTTGGTTAATATCTGGACCACCCTGTATATACTATCCGTCTATTTGAAGAAATTATAATTAATTACATAGGGGTAGCTCCGAAGTTCTAATTATTAAATAATTTTAACTCAGTTGAATTGAATTTATTTGATAATGGCAATTAATTAATTGCCAGTTTGCCTTAAAACCCGCCGTCATCTTCACTCGAAATATTCAGAATATTTCATATCGAATTAACTTTCAAATTAAGGAGCCTGTGATTTGGAGCATGCTCCCTTCCTCCATTGATTATTGATCTTCAATTTCCGTCTACGAATGTTGCCTTGATGTAATCAAAAAGAGGGGTGTTCTTGAGTATCAGACAAACGTTTTAATAATGTTCCTCCTCTCTCCAGAGTCGAACGGGACTCCTATTGGCGACTGAGAAGAATCTTTTGTATACCTACCTACCTTAATATTCGATAAATCAAGTGATGGGTCGGTTGGAACAATATGAAAACATAAACTTCAGTGATATAACAGACGATAAAATATAGAAGCACATTTCTGATTTTGTTGGCACGAGAATTGTAAGGGAACAATGCTGCTTGAAATATTATTATCCTTTGTTTCGAACTCATTTTCCGCACCAGATCAATTTATATAAATCCCATTTTTGTTATGTTCCCGAGTATTGATAAAGGAGTCTTTTGTGTGCATCTGCCAACTTACTTCCTCCTTTCATCAATATTCAGGGTGAGTCTTTGACCACTGCATTGATTTTAACCAAAGATTCCTCTCATCAAATGAAACACTTTTTTCATTTAACATTTTTCCAAATTCAGCTCAGGTAAAAAGATACAGGCTGTTGAAATTTTGAAAAAAAATCAGTTTTTATTTTGTAGCTTTGACATCCTTTTTTCGAATAAAATGATTGTTGGCGTAAAGTTTCCTATAACTATGATACATATTTTCCAAATATTAGTTATTTTCTACTTCTACTGGTTTTCTAGTTATGGACTCGTGGATTCATAAAACTAAACGAAATTAGCATAATGAAAGCATATAAAGTTTTTCTCGAGTCATTTCAAGAATATTCCATCGTTTTAGAACATTATATTATTCTTCATCATTTCTCCTTAAACGCACCGTTTTCGAGATATTCTTCATTGAATGTTTTAAAATGGAAAACTCCAGAAATTTCACTACTTTTATGGATCCGTCCCTGAGCGTTGGAATCCCGAATCAAGCCGTAAACCACGTTACCATGCCTTATTCTCGTCCGCCAACAATGTCATAGATAATTTATATGCGGTAGAGTATTAGCACATCGTGAAATCTTTAAACGCTTGTAACTTTTTACCTGAGCCGAATCTGGAAAAATGGTAAATGAAAAAAGTGTTTCATTTGATGAGAGGAATCTTTGGTTAAAATTAATGCAGTGGTCAAAGACTCACCCTGTATATTAAAATCAATGCCACTTTTCGTTGTGATATTATAACTCAAGAACGGGTTCATCTATCCAAACCAAATGTTTAGACTTTGTTCGGACTATTTAGTAGATGGTTTATGTAAAGTTTGCACAAAATCGGTCGAGCGGTTCTTCATTTATTGAAGGAAACTTTTTGAAAATGTTACTGTAAACGTGATGTTTTTTTGGATGTTAGAAGGGGGGTTTGGGGGAAATTTCGAAGGGGTTTATCGAGGAAAAATACGGAAGTTTCGTAGATTTTCGCGTTTTCGGAGCGAAAAGATGGTGGTGTATTCAAAAAAAATCGCGAAAAGACGAAAACACGCCGATTTTGGCAAAAAGAGCAAAATAGTGGAAAGGAATTCGCAGGAACGGTGGTGTTTGGAACAACGATATTTGCGGGAACGCGAAGGCGAGATTCGAAATTAGTCCGTAACGGAGCCCTCTTTTGGGAAAATGTGTCTTTTCGCGAAAATCGACAAAATTCCGACGTTTCACGTATTTCTGTGGCGAATTTTAACGCTGCTCCTTCAAGGTCGACGTTTTCGGTCTGAACGAGCGACGAGAAATGTCAAATCGAATTTGAATTTCGAACGGAATTACTCGAAAATCGTCTAGAAAAATAGGTTCAAGCCCTGTGGACAGGAGCTTTCTGGCGCTCTAGTTCAAACAGACAAATTATATCTCCGAAAGTATTGGTTTCTCAGAGTTGGGAATTATATCAATGTACGAGTATGAACACAGAGCATAATAAAGCTTAAATAGAATAATTATAGCATTCTGTGAAAACATAGAAGTACGATTCATTATTGAAATTTCGAAAAATCATATCTCCGAAAGTATAAGCTTGTTGGAGTTAAAAACAGACAAATTATATCTCCGACAGTATTGATTTCTCAGAGTTGGGAATTGGGAATGGATTCTTATGAAAGAACTTCATCTTAGCAGAAATTGAATTCAAACATCATAGGAGAATTTAAATTCAACAAGAGTGCCAAAAATTATCAATCCAAAACCAATAGACAAATTCTACCCAACAACGAAATCATCCGAGATATTCATTCCTCAATTCTATGATGAACGATAATATATATATCTTTTCTCAAATCCACTCCAATACACCAATATTCCAGTTTTGTTTTTAGTGGAGATATTCTGAACTCAATATTATTAACTTACCATTACCATTCCCATCATCATATGGATTGACCATCGGCATGAAAATATCAACCAACAAAAAGTATGATATTATATTATAATTCTCATATTTATACGATTGCTGGAATGAATGACAATGTTATTAACTTACCATTACCATTCCCATCATCATATGGATTGACCATCGGCATGAAAATATCAACCAACATATGTAATATGTAATAATTCTCATATTTCTACGATTGCTGGAATGAATGAATTAGACAACGTCATGTCTCAGGAAAATAAGTAGACATTATAACAATTCATAGAATAGCCACAGAATAATTATATCATTCTGTGAAAACATACGATTTATATTGAAATTTTGAAAAAACATATCTCCGAAAGTATTAGCTTGTTAGAGTTAAAAATGATATCATGGACACTCTTAATTCGAATTTACCATGGTAAATTCGAATTAAGTGTCCAATACAGGAGAATGGACAACATAATTTACCATGATAAATTCGATTAAGGGTGTCCAATACAGAAGAATGGACAATAGAACATACGCGCAAAAGCTTCTGACTTCACGTCAGTGCTTGAACCAATTTTTTTTTTCGTCATTTTTTTCAAATTTTCTAGGAGTACGGTTCTTACAAAATTTGAAACACGTCTTTATGTTGATTTTCTACTACTAGTTACCAAGCTTCAATTCGATCGAATATTTATTTTTTGAGTTATCAAGGAAATAATATTCCAGGTGGGTAAAACTCGGAAACCGTTAGACCGATTTTGCCCAAAAACGAACTCAACTCTCTCTTTCGGATACGCAACCTACCCTGAAAATTGCAAGTCCCTATCTCCTTTCGTTCGAAAGTTATCGAGGCAACCCATCTACTGAACTCACACAAGAATGTTCGAATCTCCAACAATATTTAACCGATCGTGTTAAAACTTGAAACTTGGCAGTAGAGTTAGGTTATGAAGGCTTTTGCAAAATTTCAGCAATTTCAAACGAATAGTTATTGATATATAGAATTTTTTTTTCAATTTTCAATGATTTTTTAAAAATTTTCTACAAATAATATCCTCACGAAATTTTGCAAGAATTTTTGCGTTGGCATTCTACAGCTAATAACCATGTTTGAATTCAATCGGTTTAGTATTTTTCGAGTAAATGAGGAACAAAAAATAAGCAAATTTCAGATGGCTATAACTCTAAAACCGTTTGGCCTATTATGCTCATAAACAAACTGAAATATCGCGTACTGATGCACATCCTAACCTGAAAACTTCAAGCCGCTATCTCTTTCCGTTCTCGAGTTATCGTGACAACAAAAATATTATTTAATAATTTTTTAATAATATTCTAGCCATACGATTCACACAAAATTTCACAAACGTGCTTAGGTTCATATTCTACAACTACTCACCAAGTTTCAATTCGATCGGATTTATATTGGTTGAAAACAAAATTATTACTCGGAAACCACTGGGCCAATTATGCCCATTAACGAACTTGTCCGTCTTATTGAGATACGCCACCCACCCTGACAATTTCAAGTCGCTAGCTCATCTCGTTCTCAAGTTATCGTGGCAATGGCCGGACGGCCGGCCGGACAGAATCAGATTTGACCTCGAATTCTTGGGGAGTCGAACTAAATCGTTTGAGACCATTTTCGTCAAAAAATTCGAAAGTTACAGTCATTTAGGCAAAATGATAACGCGATGTTCCCCAGAACATACGCGCAAAAATTACGTTTGAATTAGAGAATTTTTTGTTCATGGTAACCAATTCATCTTTTGCATAATATCACTTTCCTGCCGCATAGCAACACTTATCCTCCTTGGCGGAGAAATAGAAATTTTCGATGATCCTTTCAATCGAAAAATGACGTTATTATTGTACGTTTGAAAGAGTTTAGCGATGTGTGTATCATAAAGTTCTCTATTTTTTCCAGATGTCGAAGATACGTCGATCTTCCATGCTCCAGACCCAAACTTCCGAACCTCTGATAGTCGTCGAAGAAAACGAGGATCCCGAAAGCCACGAGAGGGATTCCTGCAGCTCCGGAGATGAATCCCCCACCATGAACCCCCTTCTGCTCACACCCTTCATCCGAGAGATCCGGAAACACTCCCTCCCAACCCCACAATGCAGTGGCATCACAGCAAGCCAAGTCCGCCGTCTGTCCGAAAGGAGCGAAACAGGAGGACCTGGCCCCAGACAGACAGAATTCCTCGCCACCTTATCCACAGCTCCTCAACCAACCCCTGGAGGAAGGCGACATTCAGTGGTCACCATCTCAAGAGTACCCCCAGCTCTGTTCGGTAGAAGCAGAAGGGAATCGGTGGCCGTGTTTCCGTCAAGATTGTTGCCTAATAGAAGAGAATCAGTAGCATGTCCGCCTTCAGAAGCTCTGGGTAGTGTACATAACCTCCAATTAGACATAATGGACGACATAGTTCAAGCCAGAAAGGTAAGGATGAAGCTTTGGAGCACTAGCAGCGAGAAAGTCTGCGAGGTGCAATCTGTGGGTGATACAGACCCCGAGAATGTCCAGAGGTTCCATGGTTCCTCCAGGAGGTACTCGGATTTTGTTGGTACGACTCTAGCGCCTATACCCAGCTCCGGGAAACGTAGGGCTTCGGAATTTCCGGTGTGTGGCACCTCCTCAAATGCAAGTAAGCTCAAATCTTCTGGAATAGTTTGTTCTAATACTGATCTTATGTCTATTTTATCTTCTCTTTCAACCTCCGCGATGGAAATCAACCGACAGTGTGAAACTAGATGTAATGAAGACGTGCCGAGTAACTGTGTAGAAAGGAAAAGAAAACTATTGAAGAACACAAGGTCTAATAGTTTCGATATAGCAATAATTTATAAGGCAAAATCATCCGATACGATGGAAGAGAAGTCTGCGCCTTCGAATTGGTTCGTCAAGCGACACCAGCCGAAAGATCAAGATCAAAAAACGAATTTATCCTCATCGCTCACCAAGAAAACCCAGGACTCTTTTAAATCTCCGAAAGTTGTGTCCAAAGAACCTGGTAAGGTGGTCTGGGACGAAAAAAGTGGTTCAACGGTAGACGTGCAGGCCCTCGGAAGCGCCATAGAAGTTTTCTTGCGTAAGACCACTCCTGACGCAGGCTCGTCTTCAGCATCACCCTCAAACTCCCCAAGTAAAAAAATCAAACAAAAGAGCCCTTCTGGGAGATCGCGAACAGCCTGGTTCTCCAGTAGGAGCGACGAAGACTCCACGGAAACCTGCGAGTCTTCGCTGTGTTCCACTCTGAAGGATCTGTTTGTGAAATAAGATTATTTTCATATTATTGTGCCTACTATCTGGCATCGTGTTAGATATAAATGTTACAATATTAATGTGTCTTAAATTCAGTCTATGAGATGAAGATGTTCTGTTGGTGCACAAATATCAGAGTTTTAAGCTAGCAATATCTTTGTTATTTCAAATTTAACTAGTCTATCTACGACTCCTATCAGATTTTTATGGGGACTATATTTTTTATTCTTCCTTCTTCTAGTTCTTTCGGATAATATACTAAAATATGGTAGTATTTTGCCATGTCTCAGGTTCATAGACAAGATATATTCCAGATGTAAATCAATTTTCATTTTAGCAATTTTCGTGAAACATATGTACGCCATTTTGTCGAAAGCAATATAACCGATTTCTATGCATGGATCTTTCACTGAAATACACATTAACTTCACGGAAAGTTCTATGAATAGTTTATTCAATATTATATTTTATATTTTGCTTCTAAGCAGTTTTATTGACAATGGAATAATTCAATGCACATAAAATTCTGTGTCAGCAAAACTTAATCATATTAAATTTTGACGTCCTCATTTGGCGTAAAGGGTTTTTCTATCTGATTTTGCAGAGACTAATTTAGAAAAGTTGGGAAAGCACTGATGAGAGGTGAATCTGCTTCTGCGCGCTTGGTCAAATTCACAGCCAGGTACTGAACTCATCCAAGGCTGCAAATTTTTATTATATTAAAAGCAATAGGTACCTACTGACTTGCCATTTTTGGCTAAAAATCCGAAAATTACAAATAAAAAAATGGGTTCAAGCCCTGTGGACAGGAGCTTTCTGGCGCTCTAGTTCAAACAGACAAATTATATCTCCGAAAGTATTGGTTTCTCAGAGTTGAGAATTATATCAATGTATTCTTATGATAGAACTGCATCATAAAGGAAATTCAATTCAAATAATAGTTTATTTATCAAGATTAAATGAGCAATCTGAGAACTGCACCATGGAAGAAACCAAATTAAAATAGCTGAAATGAATTTGACTCTCTCTTATAGAACAGGATGAAATGTACGAGTATGAACACAGATCATATAATAAAGCTTAGATAGAATAATTATAGCATTCTGTGAAAACAGAAGTACGATTCATTATTGAAATTTAGAACTTCATCTTAGCAGAAATTGAATTCAAACATCATAGAAGAATTTAAATTCAACAAGAGTGCCAAAAATTATCAATCCAAAACCAATAGACAAATTCTACCCAACAACGAACTCATCCGAGATATTCATTTCTCAATTCCAGTTTTGTTTTTAGTGGAGATATTCTGAACTCAATATTATTAACTTACCATTACCATTCCCATCATCATATGGATTGACCATCGACATGAAAATATCAACCAACAAAAGTATGATAATATTCTAATTTTCATATTCATACCATTACTGGAATGAATTACAATGAGACAACGTCAAAGTTGACATTATAACAATTCATAGAATAGCCACAGAATAATTCTATCATTGAAATTTTGAAAAATCATATCTCCGAAAGTATTAGTTTGTTAGAGTTAAAAATGATATGAATGGATTCTTATGGTAAAACTGCTTATTGAAAAAAATTTAATTTGGAATTTGTTCTGTAAAAAAAAAAAATTTTTTTTGTTACTCCGAAACCATCTGTCCGATTTTGCCCAATAACGAACTTAGCCGAGATATTTATCCCTCAAACATACTCTGAAAATTTCAACTGTGTAGCTCATTCCGTTCGAGAGTTATCGTGCCTAAGGACGGACCGGCCGGCCGGACGGCCGGACAGAATGAATTTCGACCACGGATTCTTGATCAGTGAGTCGAACCAAATCGTTTAAGACCATTATCATCGAAAAATTCGAAAATTACAGACATTTGGGCAAATTGATAAGCACTCAGTTCCGAGGAACTAGAGCGCCAAAAATAACGAAAAAAGTGGGAAAGCCCTGGGGACAGGAGTTTTTGCGCTCTTGTTCAAACTTTAGCAAATCATATCTCCGAAAGTGTTGGTTTCTCAGAGTTGGGAATGATATCAATGGATTATTATGATAGAACTGCATCATGAAAGAAATTAAATTCAAGAAAGTGCCATCTAAAAGAAACAAGAGTGCCAAAAATTATTGACTGATTCTATCCAACTGACTGATTATCCAACAAAATTATATCATATAATCCTCATAATTCTACGATAGATGAGGTTATTTCATTGGTCATTTTGCATTCATACTTCGTTTTCTAGAACAGGAGAGCTATTTTATATCATGAGAAAGGAACCAGTAATATATTTGACATGTCTCTTGTAGGAAAATAAGATGACATGTATCAACACAGATCATATAATAATTCATAGATAGAATAATTACAGCATTCTGTGAAAACATAGAAATACGATTTATTATTGACATTTTAAAAAATCATATCTCCGAAAGTATTAGCTTGTTCAAGTTGAAAATGATATAAATAGAATCCTATGGAGAAACTGTATCTTAAAAAAAATTAGTTTGAAATTTGTAATGTAAAATAATTTTTTTTTCGTTACTCCGAAACCATTTGACCAGTAACGAACATAACCGAGATATTTATCTCCAAAACCTACTCTGAAAATGTCAACTGTCTAGTTCATTCTGTTCGAGAGTTATCGTATTAACGGAGGGACGGCCGGATCGGCCGGAAGGCCGGACAGAATCGATTTTGGCCAAGGATTCTTGATCAGTGAGTCGAACGAAATCATTTAGGACCATTTTCATCCAAAGATTCGAAAAATACAGACATTTGGGTGAATTGATAAGTAGGTACTCTGTTCCATGGTGGAATAATACACCATGCTCTGTTCCGAGGAACAAGAGCGCCAAAAAGCAATACCTACTCACTCTCCACTTTCGGCTAAAAATTCGAAAATTACAGACATTTGGGCAAATCGATAGCCACTTTGTTCAGGATAACAGGCGAACCAAAAAATAAGAAATAACGAAATGAGATTAAAAAGAAGATAATAATAATAATAATAAACCATATAATTTATGGAGTGAATGAATTTTCCGCTCGTGAAAGTCGAATTAATTTAATATTTCATGGCGCATATATCAATGAATCGTCTTCATTTTATTTTAGCATAAAAAAAATAGGCTAATCCTCGGACCGAAACAAAATATTTACAAATCTTCATCGGTTCAAAACAACATCCCAAGCGGGCCTGACCGTCCCACCGACTTCATTCGCATTCGGGAAAGCCCTAAAACTCGTTCAGATTCAATATCCAGCGCTCCGAGATGGAATAATCTAATTTCCAAATCAATTTCTGGGACGCTTTGCCCATTTCTGCTTTTGTCGAACATCGAATTTTCCTTTATCGATTTACCATCATCGTGTCGTTATCGCGGGATACCCTGTTTTCCTCTCCATGCTCTGCATTCGAACAAGAAAAATCATTTTCACTATTCTTCTTTGGCAGCTCTCACGATCGACCCAATTTGTTCTGGGAATCGGGAACATAGAATAATTGAGGGATATTTGGATGCAGGGTTTCTGTAAGCGAGTATTCAGCCCCGGAAAATGAAAAGCATATTATGTAAAGGGTTTTCCAATAAGAGGTGTTATTTTGGTATTCAAAGAAAAATGCCACTTTTCAATATAAATGATCGGATGTTTGTTTCATTATAAAGAAGAAGCTATGCCGTTAATAGTGGAAAATAACATCAGGCAAATGACCACCACGACCACGCTTACAGGACCATATCCTTTTAATGAAATTTTTCATAACCAAATCGCAAAGTGGCTGCCCTATGTCCTCGATAGCCTCACGAATTCCATCTTTGAGATCTTGAATCGACGCTGGGCTATTGGCGTAGACCTTCTCTTCCACGTGGCCCCAAAGGAAGAAGTCGCAAGGTATTAAATCACAAGATCTCGGTGGCCAATTGTGATCACCTCTTCGAGAGATAACACGGTCCGGAAACTTTTGCCGCAAAAGATCAATGGTTTCGTTGCTTGTGTGGCACGTAGCGCCGTCTTGTTGAAAGTAAACGTTGTCCAGATCAATACCATCCAATTCCGGCCATAACTGTTGCTCCAGCCTCATTTTCGAACAAGTAAGGTCCAATGACTCCGCCGGACCTTAAACCGCACCAAACAGTCACAGTTTCTTGGGTGATGATCTTGTGATTGTACCCTTTGATAGTTACATGAAATAGAAAACATTATGCATAAAACTCATGTAAGTAGATAGGAAAATAGTCCCGTAAATCAACAGAAGTTGGAAACAGAGCCCAGATCAAAGAAAAACTACCTCAAATAAATTTTCCACAATTTTCTGTGGTCTTTCCATGTCATTTGAAGGGCAGTAATGAGATACTTATTTTATACCGTTATGCTAAAACTTACTTTAAAATTAAACTAATTAATTACTTCTCGGCTGTTTCCTCCAATCAGTCTTACCATAGAAATATAATAATATTCTATCTCGATGAGTCTAACCTTTGTTCTTCTCCTCCATCTCAGAAAATACACGTTCACCATAGAAGTCATAGAAGACCCATTCTTGAAAGTCTGAATTTCCTAAAATAACACGGTGATCCCATATCCATCCAACTTTTAACGAAACCTAATCATGGCGATATACTACCATTCAATTGGATACGGTGTCTCAACAGATTCAGTGTTCAAATAATGATACTAAATGACTATAATGTTCAACCAAATGTTACCAACATCAGGAAGGGGTATTCGCTGGTCGATACCGTTATTGCCTGAAAAATATTTGTACATAGGGATAAATATGTAGAAGAGGGGTAGTTATATATGTTGATTCTGTTGCACAAAATTACGATTCGCATAATAATATCTTGATTCGACCTACGTAATTTTGTGCATTCAGAGTCTTCGATCAATTATAAATATACTGATATTCATAGACGGAATCATCATATCAGTGTTGTGAACTGACAATCTCGACTTTAGATTGTAACCATATCGTATCGTGTTACAAAAATCTACATAATCTTTACGAAATTTTTATATGATATTTTGCAGATAATCATTTCGGATTATTTCCTTGTTAAAATCAACAAATATTGTATTTATTTTATATATTTACTGTTACTGATATCATATGTATTCCGATTAATTTTCAGTATTTTTACATGTCTTGAAATGTTTCTATTTTTAGTGTTCAAAGTTTTGTAGATTTTTGTTCAATAGATCTACGTGTATTTTAATTGTTCAAAGCCAAATTCAATATTCATTGTTATCACTGTCTAGAAATAAATATCATATATTTCATCTATAAATAAACAATCAGAGGTGTTTTAATAATTTCTTTCAATTTACATCTAGAAGCCACAAGGGCAGATCTGGACAACTTTTCTGCGTGCGGTGAAGCATAGTGATATCCAGGGGGTGCGTCCCAATTATGGGAAAAGAAATATATTTTTATATTTATCTATTTTGGGTAATTGTTGGATCGGTCTGAGGGGGTGTATTTACCCCTGTTAACCCCCACAGCCATTCGTTAGAATATTTCGAAGAAAGATTGGAGATATACAATTGAAATTTTGTAGTTAAGCTTTACTAGGAGAGATGATATTCTTGGAAAAAATTTCAAATTCGTTCGACTTCCAGTTTCACCGGAAATGATACCATAGTTGGTTTTTTAAATGTAATACCCAGTTTTTCATTGATAATCAGATTACCCATTGAATTCTATATTGTTTTGATGTGTCACTTACATATTATTCTCAGAAAATTCGTGTGAAATCTGAAAAAACCCTTCAAATTTTCTGAAGTAGGGGTCTTCATTCCAATGTTAATAACTTGTAGATTTTTGCATGAAAATTCCTAACTATCAGAAGACATACCAGTGCTTCCCTTCGTTAATTAAAAATTCAATTAAACATACAGGGTGTTTCTATTTCAATGTCAAAGTCAGTCATGACAAAACCCTCAAAACACATTTTTTTCAAATAGATCAGCTGGAATCTACGTTACAAAATATGTATTTTTTATAAAACATACTACAGCTTTACTTACCGAATATCTCGGGAAATAAGCATTTTAGAGCCGTATTACGAAAAATACACTATTTTTTTAACGTAGATTCCTGCAGACCAATAAAAAATGGGTTCTCATTTGAAAAAAATGAGTTTTGAGGTTTTGTCATGACTGAGTTTGACATTGAAATAGAAACACCCTGTATGTTCAATTCAATATTTAATTAACGAAGGAGAAGCATTGGTTCTAGAAGCTAGAAAATTAGGAATTTTCAAGCTGAAATCTGAACTCGACTTATTAATATTATTTTGGCAAAAAAAATCATAATCTCCCGATTCCAAAACCCCTAAATTTTGAAGAACAGAACATATTAATTGGTATATTTATTTACCATAATTCCAATTCCTTACATAAAATTAGGAATGTAGTAATTTATTGCTGAATTGAATATAGCATGGCGCCATCTATCCGAAAACTACTGAACTAAGGAATTATTACGGATGTTGGTAAAGTAGAAATTATACCTATTTACCCCTTAATGTTCGAATTTACCGTACTTTTAAATCACTCTCTAAAATAATATAAATATAAACGAATATCTAATTTCCAGAAAAATCTCATTATAGGCACTGATTAATAAGTTATTATATTCTGTACCCACATGATGAAAATATTGTATAACGAAACGCAGTACTCAAAAAAAATTGTTAAAATCTCGATAATGAAATTTAATCATGCATCCACCAATTCAATTCATAATCAAATTTCATAATGAATTGAGTATAAGTTAATCAAATGTAATCGGTAACGGGTATTTTTAGTTGAAAATTCGACAAATTTAGGAATTATTTATATTTGACAACTGACAGAATGGCTGTCATAGGTCATAGAGTACATTAAACCACAGATTATAATCTGTGATTAAACAATGCTTCATCAGCTTCAGTGCAAGGTGCAAGCAAAGCGTATATTTTTATTCTGTGGTGCGATAAATCACTTCAATATCAATTGCATCATTTTTGAGTGATTATTATAATTATTTTTATTGCAGATTGTAGAATTTCGACATAATAGTTGAGCACGTAATAACATTTTATCAATGAGCAATAATTTAGGACAATTCGCTGGGGGTAAGAACCCAGCGTGGGGTAGAAACAACACTCCACAAAACATGGTTCCTCAAAATAACCAAGGCATGAATGTGCCGCAAATGATGAACCAAATGGGAAACATGAGTAATTCCGCCGTTTTGCAATTTCAACAGCAGCATCCTCAGGTATTCCAGAACGCTTTGGGCATTCAACAGCAAAACTTAGGATTAGGATTGCAGCAAATGAATAATGCTCTTGGGGCGTCGCAACTAGCATCGAACCAAATCTTTCAGCAAGTTAGTTCTGTTTCGTACCCAAATCCGAGAGCTTTGAACACTGCCGCATTTCAAACACCACAGAATTTGCCTCTGTCTCAGATGAGCGGCAATAACACAAACACCAAGCAAAGAGTATTTACAGGTACTGTAACCAAAGTACATGATAATTTTGGATTTGTTGACGAAGAGGTTTTCTTCCAAACAAATGCTTGCTCAAAAGGTTTAAATCCATCAGTTGGAGATAGAGTTTTAGTTGAGGCTTCTTATAATCCTTCTATGCCTTTCAAGTGGAATGCTACTCGTATTCAAGTGCTACCTACTTCGACAGGTAATAATCAGCAGCCGTCAAACCGTCATTCTAGTAGTAGCTCATCATCGAAGAGCTATAATTCTTCTGGATACAACGCTGTACCCCCACCTGAACCAAACAGTAAGTTCTAGAATTGGCACCATGGAAAATGGACTTGTGTTCCAATAGTTTTATTTTTTACAGGTAATTTCAGCAGTAGTAGAAGTAATAATAATAGACCCAAAGCTTCAGCTGGTGGTAGAGGAAGAGAAAGATCTCGCGATAGGGATCGTGAAGATGAAGAAATTGAAAGGAAGAGGAGACGTGAGGAGAGGCAGAGAGAGCGTGAAAAGGAGGAGAAAAAGTCTCCTGTCCGGAAAAGGTCTCGATCGCCGAAATCAAGAAGGAGACCAAGAATTGTCCCGAGATATATGGTACAAATTCCGAAGATCGCTTTGAATCTGTAAGTTCTAAAACATTTGAAAACAGATGGAAAAATAGTGTTAACGGGTTAGTATATTTCTCTTTTTGCAATTCAGGTTCAACGCAGATGTTCTTGAAGTACGAAGAAGGTACGCCCATATGTACATACCATCGGATTTCTTCCATAGTAGTTTCGAGTGGACGAAAGCGTTTCCATCAAACAAACCATTCTCTCTGAGTAAACCTTGTTCGTACCACATTATGAATAAAGAAGCAGAATCAGTGGTAGAAAATGATGCCATATTAGAGCCATCAGATGCAGATTATCTGTTTTCAGCAAAGGTACTGTGAAATTCGATTCATTCCTTCTTGAAATCATTTTTATGCAGCTTGAAAAAACTGGGCTTGTTTACCCCTTCATATAACTCTGTCTGATTTTCATATTTTTACATGGAAAGTTTTGTTTGGTTATATAACACTGCACTCTAATCTATGGGAGAAATAAAGGTGTAAAGATGTATCAATTTTTGTTGAAAAATTATTAGAAAGGTCATCAAATCGGAAGAAATGGAAGTTCTATTTCACTCATATTTCTAGTCCATCTTGTTGTCTATAGTCTCAACTGAAATGTACACATCTCCAAGTAGAAATAATCCAAAGGAAATTTCACTATTTACACACTGCAGTTTAATCACAGAACATAAATATCCGACCATATTTATCACTACATTGCATTAATTCACATTTGACACCGTTATACACAAAAATACCACGAAATACCCGCGAAGAACAATGATGGTTAATTGCAGAATCAGAAGTAATCGTCCATTTACAATAACAAAGGGTGCGTTTTTATTTTAAAACTTTTTTAAAATAAAAACGCACCCATATGTTCGACTGAATCTCCTGGCTTACGACTCAAAGCGGTGTTGCCATTTTATCATGTTCCAGGCCTGTTAGCTATAGTGGGCTATGGTATTTCTAAGACGACACTTTAGAGCTCACATAAATAAATATTTAAAATTTAGCTACAATAAAGTTGGCTTTTAAGAACGATAGATAAAGTTCCCGATTGTTTTAGGTTATGTTAATAAACGTGCCAGGCATGGAAGAATTTTACCATAAATGTTGCTCTATGGCTGAAGACGAGGATAAAAAAGATAAAGAAGTAGATGAAAAAAATTATATACACCCGTCACGACTCATCAACTTTCTGGTTGGTCTGAGGGGAAAAAACGAAACAATGGCGATCGGTGGGCCCTGGAGCGAATCTCTGGATGGTCCCAATCCGGAAAAGGATCCTTCCGTTCTGATCCACACGGCCATCAGGACTTGCAAAGCGCTCACAGGAATCGATCTGTCGAACTGTACTCAATGGTAAGTATTGTTGAGATCTTTTGCAGGATCTTATTCGAAATTTTACGGGATTTGACATTCATTTGAAAAAATCTCATTGCGAGATTTTCCTCCGGATATTAATTTTTTTTTAACTTAATTTTTCATTTTATCGGTGTTAACTTGAAGTGATTACTTAATGATTATATTCTCAATGTAAATCAAAATTCTTGAATAGTATTTAAATATATTTTCTCTTTCTTCGTACATTTTCTGCCGCAATGTACTACAGTGAGTAGTATGCGAGTTTTTTCTTTTTGAAGGTGGAAAAATTTGGGGCATAGCGAAAGAACTGGAGAATTTTGAAGAAGAAATAATGAACTTTACTATAATATTTGCAGCGATTTCACCAGATGTGTAAACAACAGTGTTACATTATCTAACCAGCGCGTTATGAAATCAAATCCAATTTATTTTGAACAAAGTAGTATACAGGTATGGCAAGATTCGTTCTAGGGAAATAAATATAAATGAGACGAAAATAGATGGCAAGGCTCCATACATTAAATAAAGACAGTCGAGGGATAAATTAGCTTCAATCCTTTTCTTAATATAGCGAAATTTTCCTCGCAAACTTGGCTATAATGTGGTAGAAAAAAAAGGTAGGATCATTTTTCAAATTTTTTTTAAGACGCAGTTTCATCATAAGAATCCATTGATATAATTCTCAACTCTAACAAACTAATACTTTCAGAGATATGATTTTTTCAAAATTTTTACATTACAAATTTTGAATTCAATTTTTTTTAAGATGCAGTATCATCATAAGAATCCATTGATATCATTCTCAACTCTAACAAACTAATCATTTCGAAGATATGATTTTTCATCATCTTTACATTATAAAATTCAAATTTAATTTTTTTTAAGATGCAGTGTCATTATAAGAATCCATTGATATCATTCTCAACTCTAACAAACTAATACTTTCGGAGATATGATTTTTCAAAATTTATACATTACAAATTTCAAATTCAATTTTTTTTTAGATGCAGTTCCATCATAAGAATCCATTGATATCACTCTCAACTCTAACAAACTAATAATTTCGGAGATATGATTTTTCAAAATTTTTACATTACAAATTTCAAATTTAATTTTTTTTAAGATAGAGTTTCATCATAAGAATCCAATGATATAATTCTCAACTCTAACAAACTAATAATTTCGGAGATATGATTTTTCATAATTTTTACATTATAAATTTCAAATTTAATTTTTTTTAAGATGCAGTTTCATTATGAGAATCCATTGTTATCATTCTCAACTCTAACAAACTAATACTTTCGGAGATATGATTTTTCAAAATTTTTACATTACAAATTTCAAATTCAATTTTTTTTTAGATGCAGTTCCATCATAAGAATCCATTGATATCACTCTCAACTCTTAACGAACTAATACTTTCGGAGATATGATTTTTCAAAATTTTTGCATTACAAATTTTAAATTCAACTTTTTTTAAGATGCAGTTTCATCATAAGAATTCATTGATATAATTATCAACTCTAACAAACTGATACTTTCGAGGACATCATTTTTCAAAATTTTTACATTAAAAATTTAAAATTCAATATTTTTTAAGATGTAGTTTCATCATAAGAATCCATTGATATCATTCTCAACTCTTAACGAACTAATACTTTCGGAGATATGATTTTTCAAAATTTAAAATAATTAATCGTAATTTTATGATTTCATAGAATGCTCTAATTATACTTTGCTGATGTATGTAAATCCAACAATGAGGTAAATCATAGACCTACGTTTTTAATTTGATTTTTTATGATGCAGTTCTATCATAAGAATCCATCGATATCATTGCTCGCTAGTAGTTTGACAAGAGTGCCAAAGTCCCTGTTTTTTGAAAAACCGCTAACATAATTATCATTTCTCGAAAATGAATAAGATTTGCTCAATTGATGTTACCATAGATATAATATTATATTATGATTATGGCTATGAAGGAACATAACATTTTGGTTTCAGCCTGTACTCTCAAATGTTGGTACTCACCCCAAGTAGAAAATAATCCAAAGGAGAATTCACTACATAATATTTAATCACATAATGTATATCACTGTATCACCCATTCATAAAATATATTATAATTCAACCGGCACTAACCTTTGAAAAAAAACCGCCTGGTTAATGGCAGACAAGGTCGAAACTCAAAGTGTACGTCTCGAGACCATGTTGCCATTTAATCATGTTCAGGGCTTCTTCATAAAGATGGCTCTGCTGCAACCCAACTATCTCTGTGCTACATTTCTTCCCGATACATGCATTATCTCTAGAACGAATCTTGCCAGTCGTGTATAGGGCAACGGAGTATTATTGCGATAGGTAATTCCAGTTGCAGATCGACGGAACGTTACATTTAAGTCCCTTTCTGTTCTTGAAAAGCAGGTCTACAAATTCATGCTCACCCCGTTCTGTGTTCTTCTTCATTTAGGTACCGATTCGTGGAGCTCTATTACCATCGCAGCGAGTCTGTTCACAAGGGGAAGACCATACCAGCGCGGGTCGAGACGGTGGTCATCTATCTACCCGACGTTTGGAGCTGCGTACCGACTCGTCTCGAGTGGGACAACATTGTGCAGTCCTACCAAAAGATCCTAGAACGCGAGCTGAAGGCTGACCAGGAGCCGACGGACGAGGCCCAACCAGATGAAAAGGCATTTTTATTATTTTTATCTGTGTATACATACTCATAAAAAAGTTAGGTTAGGCATTATTAGGTGTGCAGTGTTGCAGGTGATATGGGGCACCATGCCTCCTCGCACTCTTCCGGAGTAAAGGAATTAAGGATATGTGTCCTCAATGCACATCAGAGAAAATTTTGTGTGGATGGCGTATGGAAGTGTGTTTGCGTGTGAATTTTTTTTTTATGGGATTTATTGCCGGTTTCTTACATTTCTTTCCGTGATCTGTAGGAAGAAGAGCCGAGTTTGGATAAGACGGATCCTTCGCATTACTCACAGCTCGATGTGAAGGCGATGACGGTCAACGATTTCAAGAAGGAACTGAACGCTCGGAACGCCAGCACCAAAGGATTAAAATCGCAACTTGCAGCCAGGTTGGGTAAATTATTGAAGGCGGAGGCCGAAAAGGACAACGATGAAACTAAAGAAAGCGTTGTTGATTCTGAACCCGAGACTGCACAAGAAGAAAAGAAGCCTGAGGTAAGATCTTTCGTATTTCAGTTTTTCTGGCCCACTAAATTTTATAAAGGGTTTTCCAATAAGGGGTGTTATTTTGAATAGCGTGCTATTTCGGTGATGTCACTTTTAAAGCTGTCATTTTTTGACATTTGACAAGTAGAAACTACGCCATAAATAAAAATGGAACCATACACGCTTCAAGAACGCGAAATGATTAAAATTCACTATAAAAATTGGTTCAAGCCCTGTGGACTGGAGCTTTCTGGCGCTCTTGTTCAAACAGACAAATTATATCTCCGAAAGTATTGGTTTCTCAGAGTTGAGAATTATATCAATGTATTCTTATGATAGAACTGCATCATAAAGGAAATTCAATTCAAATAAGAGTTTATTTATCAAGATTAAATGAGCAATCTGAGAATGCGAACTGCACCATGAAAGAAACCAAATTAAAATAGCTGAAATGAATTTGACTCTCTCTTATAGAACAGGATGAAATGTACGAGTATGATCACAGATCATATAATAAAGCTTAGGTAGAATAATTATAGTATTCTGTGAAAACATAGAAGTATGATTCAATATTGAAATTTAGAACTTCATCTTAGCAGAAATTGAATTCAAACATCATAGAAGAATTTAAATTCAACAAGAGTGCCAAAAATTATCAATCCAAAACCAATAGACGAATTCTACCCAACAACGAACTCATCCGAGATATTCATTCCTCAATTCTATGATGAACGATAATATATATCTTTCCTCAAATCCACTCCAATACACCAATATTCCAGTTTTGTTTTTAGTGGAGATATTCTGAACTCAATATTATTAACTTACCATTACCATTCCCATCATCATATGGATTGACCATCGGCATGAAAATATCAACCAACCAAAGTATGATATTATAATATAATTTTCATATTTATACGATTGCTGGAATGAATGACAATGAGACAACGTCATGTCTCAGGAAAGTGAGTTGACAAACCCTACTCCGATTTTTTTGGGCGGTGTAAACTTTCAAAATTGGCCTATTTTCCTCCATTTTTTCACTCTAAGTGAAAATTTGACCCGGAATCGAAGGAAAATTCTTCTTTCCCGTCCGAAATCTATGATTTTCACATATCGATAAACGAATTTTCTACGATTATTGGTCGGTGGACGACGTTTAGATTTATGTATCAATTTCCTATGTATCTCTATCCGTTCGGAAAATATTAGGAAATAAGTGAATCCGTCGAACGGCAAAAAGTTTTCTCTAGTATCTAACCCATACGAAAATCTACAATTTTCCGATTAGATCCACGGCTTTGGCTATTCACTAAATCGAGGGCGTAGATTCCGAATCTGTAATTAGTTTTTCCGTATCTCGATTAATTTTGGAAATATGGCGAAAAATACGACTAATTAGTGCATTTTTCGGAGGTAGGGCCAGAAATTGCGACTTTTTTCGTCATTCCTCCGAAACTAATCGAGATACGGAAAATCTAATTGCAGATTCGTGATCTGCGTCCCCGATTTAGTGAATAACCAAAGCCGCGTCGATCTAATCGGAAAATTGTAGATTTACGTATGTGTTGGATACTAGAGAAGACTCTTTAGCGTTTGACGGATTCGCTCATTTCCTAATATTTTCCGAACGGATAGAGATACAGAAAATATTGATACATAAATCTAAACGTCGTCCACCGACCAATAATCGGGGAAAATTCGTTTATTAAGATGTGAAAATCATAGATTTGGGAAGGGAAAGAAGAATTTTCCTCCGATTCCGGGTCAAAAGTGCCGACCCAAAATATTTTTTTCATGGTATATCGATACGGGGCTCGTGTATAATTAAATCGAGGTCGCTGATCACGAATATGTAATTAGTTTTTCCCTAAGTGGCGTACTTTGGGAAAATTTTCACTTAAAGTGAAAAAATTGACGAAAATAGGTCAGTTTTGGAACTTTCCACCGCCCAAAAAAATTGGAGTAAAGTGTTCCTGATTTTTTACGTCATATTTGGATCCTTTATCTATCGAATAATCCGAACAATAAATGTCCAGGTCCTACGCTTCGGAAATTATGGTTTTTTTCCCGAGGGTCTATTTTTCGGAAAATTCTTTCCGCGATATTTCCTCGGGAAATTTTTTTAATAAATATCTGATCGTAGATTCGGAATCTATGGCCCCGAATCTATAGGAATGAGTACCCGCTTCATAATTTTGCCTCAAAAATTTTTTCTCGAAAAATGGGATTTTTTTAAGGCTAATGTATTAAAAAATTGCCAAAATTCGACCGGTCTCCGATTTCGATGCAAGTTACGTCATTTACTAATTCGGGGTCGTAGATTACGAATATATGATCGGATTTTTCATTAGAGAATTTTCCGCGGCAATACCGCGGAATGCATTTTCCGAAAACCAGACCCTCGGGAAAAAAAAAACATAATTTCCTAATAGTACGGCCTGGACATTTTCTTTTTGGATTATTCAGTAGATAAAGGATCCATATATGACGGCAAAAATCAACAACACCCTACTCCGATTTTTTTGGGCGGTGGAAACTTTCAAAATTGGCCTATTTTCGTCCATTTTTTCACTCTAAGTGAAAATTTTCCCAAAGTACGCCACTTAGGGAAAAACTAATTGCATATTCGTGATCAGCGACCTCGATTTAATTAGACACGAGCTCCGTATCGATATACCATGAAAAAAATTTTTTGGCCGGACCGGCCGGACAGAATGAATTTCGACCACGGATTCTTGATCAGTAAGTCGAACCAAATCGTTTAAGACCATTTTCATCGAAATATTCGAAAATTACAGACATTTGGGCAAATTGATAAGCACTCAGTTCCGAGGAACTAGAGCGCCAAAAATGGTGAAAATTTGGCAGAGACGGTTCGTCAAACTCGAACATTTTTGGCTCGTCGTGAAGCATCTTGTCGGACCGCAATAAATAAATTGGTGGAAAAATTCGAGCTGTTGGGACAAGTTAGTTATGTGAAGAATAAAACCAGTGCACGTCGCTCAAGAACAGCCGAGAATATTGCTGCTGTAGCCGAAAGTGTTGAAGAAAACCCAGGTTTGTCCATTCCTCGTCATTCTTTGGAATTAGGCATTCCACAAACGTCATTAGACCGTATTTTGCATAAAGATTTGGGTCTTAAGGCTTATAAAGTTCAGTTAACACAGAACTCAAGCCGGCCGATCATCAATAACGTCGTGTCTTTGCTGATTGGGTCGTTGAAATGCATGAAAATGATCCGGAATTCCATCGAAAAATCATCTTGAGTGATGAGGCCCATTTCCACCTCGGTGGCTTCGTCAACAAGCAAAATTGTCGCATATGGGGCTCGGAAAACCCAAGAGTTATTGTTGAAAAGCCTCTCTATCCTCAACGTGTGACTGTTTGGTGCGGTTTATGGTCCGGCGGAGTCATTGGACCTTAATCTTTCGAACATGAGACTGGAGCAACAGTTACAGTGAATGGATTGCGCTATCGAGAGATGATTAATGATTTTTTACGGCCGGAATTGGATGGTATTGATCTGGACAACGTTTACTTTCAACAAGACGGCGCTACGTGCCACACAAGCATCGAAATCATTGATCTTTTGCGGGAAAAGTTTCCGGACCGTGTTATCTCTCGAAGAGATGATCACAATTGGCCACCGAGATCTTGAGATTTAACACCTTGCGACTTCTTCCTTTGGGGCCACGTGAAAGAGAAGGTCTACGCCAATTAGCCCAGCGTCGATTCAAGACCTCAAAGATGGAATTCGTGAGGCTATCGTGGACATAGGGCAGCCACTTTGCGATTTGGTTATGGAAAATTTCATTAAAAGGATATGGTCCTGTAAGCGTGGTCGTGGTAGTCATTTGCCTGATGGTATTTTCCACTATTAACGGCATAGCTTCTTCTTTATAATGAAATAAACATCCGATCATTTATATTGGAAAATGGCGTTTTTCTTTGAATATCAAAATAACACCTCTTATTGGGAAAACCCTTTAGATCTCCATGTGACGTTGAACACACTATACGAATCAATTTTCTCTCAAAACTGAATCTAAGAAATAAACATCCACAAAAACAGAAAGTTAATCTAAACAAATAATAATAAAAAAAAATTCTAATTGAATAACTATTTTACAGATGGAGGAAAAAAAATTGGACGAAAAAGAAAAGGCGCTTCTTCAGAAGCGATATACATTACCTGATCAACAGCACATCATAGTCCATCCGTCCAAGACCGCAAAATCAGGCAAATTTGATTGTACTGTTATGTCCTTATCCCTGCTTCTAGATTACAGACCTGAAGATACGAAGGAACACTTTTTCGAAGTGTCCTTATTTGCAGAACTTTTCAATGAAATGCTCATGCGTGATTTTGGTTTTAACATATATAAGTAAGTCCGGCATTCTGCGGTAAATTCAAGGATATAGGCATCTAATTCAATTCATCGTTTTAGATCGCTCTCTCAACTGCCAGAAAAGCCAAAGGAGAAAGAAGAGCCGAAAAAACGCGAGAAGGAAGATCGCAAAGGCGACGATAAGAAAAAACACGAAGAAAAGAAGAAAGACGAAGACAAGAAAAAGGATGTAGAAAAGAAAGAGGACGATGACAAACAGAAAGAAGATGACAGAGATAAGAAAAGCGACGACGTTAAAGATAAAGACCGAAAGAAACCTGAATCTAAGAAAAGTGATAGGAAGTCTTATGAGAGTGACGAGGATGAAGATGGCGACGAGGATGACGATAAGGACAAGAAGAAGGATAAAGATAAGAAAAAGAGTCGAGTAAAGTTGTACACGAAACACAAGCATCTCTTGTTGTCTTTCGTTTACTTTGATCAAACTCATTGCGGTTACATTTTTGAAAAAGATATCGAGGATCTCTTGTACAATTTAGGGCTGAGTCTCTCTAGGGCGCAAATCAGAAAATTGGTGGGAAAAGTCATCAGTAGGGATAGTTTACACTACAGAAAATTGACAGATAAGGCTAAGGACGAAGAGTCTCCGATAAAAGAGGAGCTAGAAGACGCAATTGTTAAAGAACTGGCTGTGGGAAATCATAAACTTCTTCCGGTATTTATAAACGAGAAGGAAAGCACCACTAGATTGGAAAAAGAGTCAACGCAAGAAGCGAAAAGCACTGAGGGTGAGTGGGAAAGAACTCAAATGTGTTGATAAAAGGTTTGCTTAATCTAATTTGCTTCAGTTCCGGAAACATGCAAATAGACCACATTAGTTAGGTAAGGCGGGAAATTTGAATTACGATCCATCCGTGGATCCGAGCACTGAATTCCCCATGCATTTCTTATGGACCTAAAATTTACGCGAATTTCTCGCTTGTTTTTAGATACTTTGGCTAATTTCTTAAGGTTTATTTCGGTTGAAATAGATTCTGTGAACCTTTCTTAACCATCTAGAATCAAGTTTTCATAACAAAATATTATATTTCCAAAATAATTAATAAATATAAAAGTATTCACGAAATTCGATTGAAGTATGTCTTAGCTCACTCGAAATCAGTCAAAAATAATAACATAACCCTAAATCGGCCTTGTAATGACGCACAACAGAAGTCATCTACGACATACGGTAATCTTTCGAACTACAATGGTTTCAATTTTGATTTAAGAATAAATTGATGTAGATTTTAATGGGGAAATAACATGAAAACATGCACTAATGATGAAGGTACCCAATACTTGATGTCTCTGTACTAACATTCTCCTTAGGGTAAAAATTTGAATATGAATCTCCCGCCAAGAGAATGATTCTAACCTAAATAATGTGATCTATAGACCACATTAGTTAGGTTAGAATCATTCGCTTGGCGGGAGATCCATATTCAAATTTTTTAACAAGGAATTTCAACTTTGATATGAAACCACCCTATTTAAAAGAGACTGTTAGTACAGAGACAACAAGTATTGGGTACCTTCATCATTAGTGCATGTTTTCATGTTATTTCCACATTAAAATCTACTTCTATTTATTCTTAAATCAAAATTGTAACCATTCTAGTTCGAAAGATTTCCGTATGTCGTAGAGGACTTCTGTTGTGCATCATTACAAGGTCGATTTAGGGTTATATTATTATTTTTGACTAATTTCGAGTGAGCTAAGACATACGTCAATCGAATTTGGTGAACACTTTTATATTCATTAATTATTTTGGAAATATACAATTTTGTTATGAAAACTTGATTCTAGATGGTTGAGAAAGGTTAACAGAATCTATTTCAACCGAAATAAACCTCAAGAAATTAGCCAAAGTATCTAAAAACAGGTGAGAAATTCGCGTAAATTTTAGGTCCATAAGAAATGCATGGGGAATTCAGTGCTCGGATCCACGGATGGATCGTAATTCAAATTTCCCGCCTAACCTAACTAATGTGGTCTATAGTAGCTAGATCTGATGAATATTTGTGTAAATTTTTGCCGCATTCTGAATTATTCAGGATTTTAACGATCAAAACATCTATACATAAATGTTATTCTTCCTTGTAGGTATGGTTATGTTCCAAGGTGCTCTTGTTGATGTTGGTAAATTGATGTTGCAACTAGAAAGAAGCGATAAAGCACGTCTTGAAGCAGATTCTCGTGTATCAAGCCTTAAGAACGAGAATACTAAATTAAATGAGAAATATGATAAAGCGAATCAGAATATAAAACGTGTCAATTCCGAATTGAAAGATTATAAAGAAAAATTTAGGAGTAGCGAGGATACTTTATCGAAGACTCTGGTAAGTCGTTTTGAAAATTTCTTCGAAAACTTTTTCTCCTTATTGTAATTATTGTATTCCATTTTATATTTCAGGCATACTCAAAGTTGTATCAAGCAACGCTGACTGAAATTCGCGACAAGATTGATCCCGTCCTAAAAAGTACCTCGATCAATAAAGAGGAGACCATGAAAAAGGAAAAGGAGAGTGATAGAGATAAGAAGGACAAGGATGAAGGAAAATCACGGTGGGAAAAAGATGTGAAGTCTGAGATGGATGTTGATGAATCCGTAGATGAAAAAAAAAATTCTAAATAGGTTTTATTATGTATCTTATTCAGTTTGAATTGTAATATAAGTTAAGAAAGGGTGTGATTTGTTTTATTTCCTTATCTGTAAACTATTCATTGTTTATTTCTGGGAGATATTGTTGAAATAAATAAATAAATATTGGGAATTGACACCTAAGAGATGGACAAAAAAAGGAGTTTACCGAAAAAACTAAAATCCAAGGTTCAAAGAAATATTCTGACCGTGATATATTCTGGAATGTTAATATTCCACTGAATCTGAAAAAATATTTCCATTGATTCGAGATACAAAAGAGCATCACATACTTTCACAGAAAAAAAATACATAAATCTACTGAATTTCAAGGTTAAATGACTGGTATTTGGGTCTTGAAGCTTTATTGAACAAAAATGTGTACAAACATAGTGCGTCTTCTATTTTTAATAAATAATGTAGAGGTTTAGCCATACCGTTGCCATACCTAATGGCCGGAGCTGGACCAATCACAAATTTTTCGGTTGTCACCCCTTAGCCACTACCCTAGATCCGCCCCAGTTGCTGGCATTCAGAACGTCACCGTCGAAACTGTCATTTCAACGTAAGAACGTTCAGTGGTAAGAACTGATAAGAACAGTTAAGTAAATTACAGAACAGGTTTATAGAACTTAATACGTGAACCGGTTCTCAATATTTTTGTTTGTAGTTCATTTTCTACAGGAGTAAACCAAAACAAAACATTTTAAATGGAAATGTTGATAAAACTAGTGAGAGAACGGCCTCTTTTTTACGATCATTGCAATCTTGATTTCTCCAATCGTGAGAAGAAAATTGAAGCATGGATTGAAATCGCAAATATAATTGGATCTGAAAATGGTGAGTAAATAATGCTAACTCTCGATCGATATTTCTTCTCCACAAAGACAAGACAAGGGTCAAGTAGGTATAATATAGCATGGATAATTACAGGAAAATGAAATCAGGGTTCCATGTTCCATCCCTTATGATTCATGAATGACATGTTTATGTGTCACAGTTCAGTTCAGAACATAGCATATGTAGTACCAGTGGCGGCACGTATTTTTGCGCATGGTCTTGATGATAAAAAAGGAATACCCACTATCGATTAACATACCCATAGTTTCAAATCCTACAAATATTATACATTCCAAATATTTTGTTCAAATCCGGAATAGATCTTATGTAATAAAAGTAAGCTAACAACACCGCTAAGCGAATAAATCGCGACAGTGTTGCCTATAGTTATATATTTTTCAATGACGAGGAATAGGGCGAAGAAAACACTTTAATCATTCCTTGTTCGGAAATACGTAAAAATATAGTGATGAAAAACCAGCTCGATGGCCAAATGAATGCTTCTGGAGCGTTGTAAAGTAGGAGATGAAACCAAATAAGAGAAATTTATAACTGGTCAGCACTGTTCTGTATAGTTCTACTATTTCGGAAGAGCTTTTTGCGATATTTGTTAACAAAATGAAAATGAAACAATTGGAAAGTCACTGACGAGAGGTCAGTCTTTTTTGACGCGCTTGTTAAAATTAATAGCCATATAGCGGTCACCTATCCTGGTACAGAACTAACCCGAGTAGAGTTTTCCAAATAACTTAAAAAATACTGATCTGAACGAATTTAAGCTCGTTAGTTAGTTGAAAAATATCGACAAGAAGACGTATGCAAAATTCCGTGAGGATCGAAAGACGAGAAAATTAAAAAAAAATTATTTAAAGAAATTCGGTATCTCAGTCTACGTCAGATTTTGCAAGAGCCGAGAGGGGCCGAGACGAGTTTAGGTTTGATTGAAAATCGAACGATATTTTTATACAAATTTAATATATAGCATGCCTACTTAATATTCGAGGATTTGCAGAAGTCGGATCTATAATGACGGAATTATTGTAGACATATTTTATTTCCTGGAAGCCAAATTGTCCTGGGCTAGTTAAGTACCTGGACCTGGATTTGTGACCGCTTTGGCTATATATAACTTCGAACAAATGCGCCAAAGCTCGTAATCTTAGAGCTTTTCCAACTAGTTTTTGATTACACCATTTGTCGAACAAAAGTTTTTAATCATGAATTAAATAATTTTCAGGTAACTATTGGAGAATCAAGTGGAACTGTCTAAAGGATAATTATTATAAATATAAGAGATATATAGAAAACCCTTCCAAAGAAACTTACAAAAAATACAGAAAGTGGCCTTGGGCTGAACATATGAGGTTTTTAAACGAGTTTGCTAAACCTAGTCAAAAGAGACTGAACAAAGACCCTATAGACTTAAATCAAGGAGATGATAATGAAACAATAACTAATGAGGAAATTAACTCTGATGAATTTAAAGAAATTCCTCAAATCAAAGTTTCTAAAACTAGAAAAAGGAGAGGACAATTTAGACCTGACTTTGCAGATAAGTTATCAGAATACTTCAAACTGAAGGACAATCGAAATAAAGAAATTGATGAAGTGGATCAGGATTTCTTGAATTATGCACAAAAATTCAAACGACTGCCTGTCAGATCACAAAGTATCATGAAATTAGAAATCGTAACTCTGTTTGCACGATATGAATTACTCGCTGAAGCTGAGAATGTTTTTAATGATGAGTCTAATTCTAATGGAATTTGAAATTCTGAATATTCCAGTTTTAATGTTTTTAAAATAATTAATTTATTATATAATTCTGTATACAAATTGAAAATATGTACATAAAATTATAATTAAGAGTAAATAGTATAGCACTTTTAATTATGATTTTCGCTTTTTTAGCAACTTTTCTTGTCGATTTGTGTCCCCAATAAATTCCTATTTCAAATTTCTTCATACTAATGAAGATGTTTTTCACTGTGTGACAATCGTAAGAATTAAATCTAGTGACGAGAGAAGTGCCATTTAGCAAGAAAAAATAATTCTGGCAACGCTGTATGGTCTAATTCGAATTTCAAATTCCGACGCCAGCGCCCTAAAGAACAGAACAGGTGACAGGTGGTTTTCAATTTGCAAATCAGTTTGGTGTTTAGTGAGGTTAAGGTGTAGATTTTAATCTTAGGAATAAGTTGATGTTTGTATAAATGGATATGTAGATTAGTTTTATTCGCCGATTTTTCCTATTTCTTCGTCCATCTACTATCATTTTTAGAGACGAAGGGCAACTAATTATTGGTATCATCTAAGTTTTACAGGTAATAAACTACCAAACATATTTTATTTTCTTAGTTTTGATATACACAATATCAGTCATTCGCGAATATTTCGAACAATAGAAGTTGAAGAAGACCAAACAATGGTGCATGTATTATTTTTCGAAATTCAACCGATCTACCCATATAATTTCGAAGGTTTTCTAATGAGAAATAAACAGTATTTGAATTGGCATATGAAACAATAGCTTGAACCACCCTTTTTAGCGTGATGGATTAAGGCCATAAATTGGTAAATGCAATATAAATAGCCAAGAGGCGGCTAAACTTCAAACTTTTTGATATATAAGTTTGGATCAAATTATTCCAAAATCGGAAACAGCATACAGAACATACACAAAGGTATAATTTTTTTCAAGTGGATATTTTTTGTTTGATTCCAAACAAAACTTATTCCAAGTCAACAAATCCTTGTTTTGCTTTTTGGTTCTCAATGATTAAACTACAATATTATATTCTCTTCTGAGTTTCTTGAGAATTAATAGGTAATATTTTCATTCTATGTTCCAATGATTTGTTTCTTTGAATAAAATTTTCCTGAAATCAAGATCTTTATTATTAATAGTTGGATATAATATGTTTATGTATTTGATTCAGACATTGTTTATCTTGAATAATTATAATGTAAAATTATCTAGAATATACACCAATAAGAGAAAAAAAACCTTAAAACCTAATGGGAAATGTGGACTACTCCCTACTGAAAACTATAATACAAGGGAAAGTAATGGGTAAAAGTGGACCCGGAAGGATAAGAATCTCATGGTTGTAAAACCTGAGAACGTGGGGAAAAGCTCGGCAGAACTTTTTTGAGCAAAACGGATAGGTACCATAAAGAAAAAGAATAATGAATTGATTCAGACATTGTTTTTCTTGAATAGTTGAACTTTTTAAAACTTTTAATAGTGTTATGCAAACTTTTTAGGCTTCCTTCATATCAACCGCAATGTCTTTTCATGACTCAGAATTATCTGATTTACTGGAGAACGATGACAGAGAGGCACTTTATCACAATGTGTATGTATTGTTAATATTACTGTAAGTATCCCTAATAATATCTTTTTAGGCAGAGTATTGTCAATTATGTTCAGGAAGATATATATGAACCTGGTCTATTGGTGAGTAGTTTTTAATTTAATTTTATCACGAAATTATTCATTATTAGAGATTCATTTGAATTTTGCATCGTTTTCCATTATGACTGATTTTCAAATTAAATAAAACAAGAGCGCCAAAAATGTGTAAATTGATATTATCGCTATACATATATACATACATATATCGTTTATGTCGCACAAAACTGATCGTTTATTATCCCATGAAATTTAAATTTGTGAACCACGTTTATTGGAAATTTATGTTGATGTTCCTGATGTATTTTTTTCAATTAAAAAATAATAAACAGAAAACAAAAAGATTATGAAACCTAAAATACATTCAATAATATAAATATCGGTTTTGCAAAAGCTGTTTACAATCATTTAGAAATATTTGCAATACCAAATCGAATTATTCATCCTATTGGATATTTCCTTCAAGGTTGCCTTCAAAATTATCCTTTTTTCCAGCATGATATCCCAAATTCATTCGGTGGATTACCTTGTGAAGAGACCTTGACATTGAAAGAAGAAATTTTGAATGGGCTGACTCTTCCAGCCGATTTATCATTCCCCCAGGAATTGCCTGCTGTGTATTCTGTACCGTTGAAAGTATGTAATGAAGAATATGCAGGACCTCATGAATTTGATGTGTCCATAATACCAAATGGATCAAAAAATCCATGGGTGGTAAGTTCATGTCATATTATTCAAAAAAATTATAGATGCACTGACATGAGGTCGGTAGCTTTAGCTACTTAGTAACGCCACTTTGATTAACTGTGGATTCACATTTTTTTTGTGCATGTGTAAAGGATAAAAGAATATAAAACAACTAGCCGACCCACGCAACTTCGCCTGCGCCAAATCGGTTATTGCGGTTGCAATTTTATTTCCAAATGCGAAAAAATTTAAAAAAAAATACCTAGAACCCGATTGCAGCGCGTCCTACCGGGACAATTGAATTTCCAAGTTATCCAAGGACCCACTCAAACACGTAATCCTAAAAAATGCTTAGAACACGATTGCGGCGCCACCTACCGGGGTCAATTGCGAATACGAACTACCCACTCAAACGTATCTGGTTAAGAAAAGTGAGAAAAGGTGAGAAAGACAGGAGACCGGCTTCGTTCTCATCCCTACTCCGTGCTGTTTACTGGGACGTGACACCGGTATAGTCTGGTAAATGAGTGTTGATCCAGAAAGACGCGGAAATTTTAAAAAATCTAGCACTAAGTATAGCAGGAAAAACTGCCTTGATACTTTAATAAAAATTAATATTTTTTTTGTTCAAAAATTTTAGCTTTGCCATAAGCTCAGGGAAATTTTAATCGAAATAGAGTGAAAAACATTCACAAAAAATACGGCGACTTGGTTTTAATTAGCTCTTTCTCTGGGATAACTTACCAAGTGATAATTAATCAGTTATCGATCAGGATGAAAAATTATTAATTACTAAAATGACTATTAAAAAATAGGGGTTGGTGATCGAAGGGTGAAATTTTGGTGTTGTATGTATTTTGTAAGGGCACATTATAAAAAAATAAAAAAAAAACATTTCGTCCAAAAATTATTATTATTATTATTTATTATTATTTATTAACGACAGTAGACGGTAGACACCGATGAGACCGCCGTGTTTGTTCGAACAATTATCTAAAGCATTTAATATCACAGAAAGGTGTATCGAAAGGTCTTATATCACTTTACAAAATACATATATCACATTAAACTATCACAGTCGTTACATTATTCTTCTTCCCTCCCCCATACATCTATACACCATAGTGCACAAAAAAGGATGTGGTCTGAGTCCTCATTTCCTGGTCAAAACGATTCTTGAATTGATTTATTGAAGCAGAGTTAACAACACTCTCACTCAGGTGGTTCCAATGGTATGCCACTCTATTGACAAGGAAATTTCTCCGCAGAAGCTTGTTGCATTTTTCCTTTGAGAGTTTCCGATTATGACCTCTCAGATTCGTATTTAGACCAAGATGGAAGATGCCTCCCAGACCGCAGGCGTAATGGCCATTGAGTATCTTGTACGTTTCGATGAGATCACCCCTAGTTCTTCTGTCCCTCAAAGTCGTCAGACCCAGTTTCACCAGCCTCACCTCATAAGGCAGGTTTCTAAGTTCTTGAGGTATCTTAGTTATTCGTCTCTGCACTCTTTCTATCCGCTCTATATCTTTGACGTAATATGGATTCCAAACACCCTGAGCATATTCAAGCCTTGGCCTCACATATGACTTGTAGAGTTTCAAGATCATTTCTGCTGACATATCTTTAAAGGCTGTTTGAATAAGATAGATCATCGAATTGGCCTTTTTGGTCATCTGTGTGATATGTGCTTCCCATTTGAGATCAGATGTTACGATTATTCCTAAGTCTTTTTGTTTTGAAACCGATGTTATCTCCGCTTGCTCAAAAAAGTAGTCTAATTTGGGATTTTTCTGGCCTATATGTAAGACAGTACACTTAGAATCATTCAAAGGCATCCCCCACTCTCGTGTCCACTCCTTGATGTTATTAAGATCCGTCTGTAATTCAGCATGATGTAGCAGTGGGTTCACATACACGTTTCCATCATCAGCAAATGAAGCATCTTTAGCGAAAAGTCCCTGGTAGAGATCACTTAAATATGCTATAAACAGTAGTGGTCCCAGAACCGACCCCTGGGGAACACCGCTGAGGACTTTATGTTCTTTCGAAAGTGAAGAATCCACACGTACCTGGAAAGTTCTCTCAGTGAGGAAACCCCTCAGCAACCTCAAAAGCTTGCCCCTAATTCCAAAATGTTCCAACTTGTAAAGCAGAAATTCTGTTGGTATTTTGTCAAAGGCCTTTTCAAAGTCCAGATAGACCACATCAATTGGCTCGTAGTTGTCATCAGCCAGAGTCCACTCATTCAGCCTAGTAAGGAGGTTAGTGAATGTAGATTTTCGAGGAAGAAAGCCATGTTGTTGTGCCGGTAGGACATTATCGAGCAGAAATTTTGTGAGTTCTTTAGTTATTATCTTTTCCATGCATTTACACAGTGAACTAGTTAGGCTAATTGGTCTGTAATTCTCTGCAAGATGTTTGTTACCTTTTTTGTATATTGGTGTTACCACTGCTTTCTTCCAAACCACAGGGAACTCTCCTGTATCCATTATGCTATTAAATATATCAGTTAATGGCCCTTTCAGTGGTTGTACACATTTCTGAAGGAAGAATGGTGTGATCTCGTCTAGCCCGGGACTAGATTTTGGTTTAAGCGATCCAATTGCGGTTTCAACTTTTTCTTCTGTGAATATTATGTTGCCCATCTGAACTCTGGAATAGGTCTCCAATGGGAGAGCGGGTTTCACTGCATTCAAATCCACCACTGTATATACACTCTCAAACTGTTCTGCGAAGCATTCAGCAACATCTTGGCTTGTTTCGAAAGGTTGTTTGGTTGTTTTATCAATTATATTGAAGTTGTTATGCTTGGAGTTGAGAGTGCGACTTATGTATGCATAGAACTATCTACTATTTTCCAAAAGATTGTGTTCATAAGTTTTCCTTGCCGTCAATATACACGATTTAGTTTTATTGTTTTGTTGTTGGTATATTCGATAACTCCCTTCAGATTCTGCAGTTTTATATTTGTGCCATAAATCTCGTTTTTTCTTAATTTCTTTGAACACTTCTTGGGTCAACCATGGCTTTTGATTATTTACTTTTTGAGGTCTAATCGGTACATGAATGTTAACTGTCCTATTAATAGCTTCATAAAGAGTGTCAATATTTATTTGGTTAGCTACTTCATACAATTCATTCTGGAGCGAGTTATTGATAGCCTCATAGTCAGCTTTCCAGAAATTTCGTTTATAAATCTTACGAGTTGGCTGAGTTGTAACTTGGAGTTGTGTTTTAGCTGTGAAGACAATGTGATCACTCCTTCCTAGTGGTGCATGCTGATGGATATCAAAGATTAGTTTTCTCTCGTTTGTTATAAGTAAGTCTAAAAGTGATTGTTGATCGTTTCTAATTCTTGTAGGAAAATCAATATGTTGGTGCCCTCTGTGATTTTTATAACTCTCCAGGAAGTCATAACTACATTGATTATGTGGATGAATATCTAGTTTATCCCATTTGATTTCAGGGTAATTGAAGTCTCCCATTATAAAAACAGGTTCTTTTAATGTCATAGCACCTTCAATGGTCCGTATTAGACTTAAATTAAGCTCTTCTGTTGTTGCTTTTTTTGATCTGTATACACACGCAACCAATAACTTAATATTAGCAATTTTAATTTCAAGCCATAATGATTCAATTGCACCTGTTGTTTCGAACTGCTGGCTGATAACCGCATGTACATCATGTTCTGCTATGGTACGTTTAATGAAAATGCAAACACCACCTCCACCAGTTCCTCGATCTTTACGGAACATGGTGTATTCTGGCATAGATATAAGGCCATCAGGTATTTGATCAGTTAACCATGTTTCTGTAATCAAAATTATATTAGCACTGGTGTTCTGAATACTGGCTTTTAGTTCATCTAGTTTGTTTAACATGGAACATAGATTACTATACCAGAAGGAGACTTCAATAAGGGACGCTTTTAGTTTTTTGTATTATTTCTTTCCTCATTCTGAGAGAAAACTATCTTTGGAATATTATTAATGTATTTGATTCGTATGTTTGTCTCACCTTTTAGTTTTCTTTCCTCCAGGTTTTTGAGTACATTCTTTAAGTATGTTCTTTGAAGAGGTGTTTGATCTGCTTTGAAGTAAATGTTATCTTCATTAAGTTTAGCCTTGTTTCTTAGGATTTCTTTAGCTACCAAAGGTGAAGAGGTAATAATTCTTATGGGTCTGACTTTTCCCTGTGATGGTGCTCCAAGACGGTATACTCTGACATCGTGTTTTTTAATATTCTCTTTTACTTTCTTAACCATGTTCAATGCCTTGTCCAAGTCACATTCTTGCTCATTTTCGTTCTGTACAGAATCATTTTCTTTTACTCCAAAGAGCAGGACATTCGAGGCACGCTTTTCTCGTTCAGCTAGTTCACACAATGTTGGTTCAACTATGTTATTTTCAGTGGAAACTATCGTATCTGGTGTATTAATTTGTGTTTTCATTTCCACATTTAGTTGATCGACTTGCTTTTTAAGATTTGAAGTATCTGCTACTACCTGTGCATATGTTGGAGCATGATTTTCAACCTTTTCTTTAAGTTCTTGGGTTTGCTTTTCTAAGTTAGTGATTCTTTTATTCATATTGGGCAGATCTCTTACATTTGCGTTGAATAACTCCATGCAACCTGTGCAAAAGAATTTCAAACAATTTCGAGTGCTACACAATACTCTAATCTCGCTCGAAGTAAGATGGTTACAGTCTCTGCAGAAGATTTTCCTGCACACATCACATGCACAACCGAAAAGTTCCTTGATTTCTTTTGATTTCGTTGTGTCTAGAAAATAACAGTCTTTTCCGCAGTCAGAACATTTCAACTTGGACATCGCGTGTTTATCTTCTAGGTTATGACTTGTAAATTTCAATTTTTAAGAGATATAATAACTAGTTTGGACAACAATCCACCAGTTCCTTGGTTGATCTGTATATTCATGTAGTTCCTCAAAGAAACTTGGTTTTCCAAAGTTGATATTTAAATATATTATCCGAAAATCACCACAGCACAAAACTTAGACAATCGTTCAAAAGTGAGGTTATTCATAGAAACAAAATTTTAAGGGTGAACAACCTTTATCACTTAGGGGTATGAAAAATAGATAGTAGCCGATTCTCACACCTACTGAATACGCATATAAAATTTGGTAAAAATCGGTCAAGCCGTTTCGGAGGAGTACGGTAACTAACATTGTGACAGGGAAATTTGATATATTACATGTATTAGAAACGTTCTATTGGGCTGTTTGAATAGAATCCTAAATTTTTACTTTAAGTTTATTTTGTGTTTCAGTTTTCTACCCCTCTTAACAAAGTCTTCATAGACATGGGGGCTCATTTTCCAGTGGAATTCCGAGTCAACTGTGCCAATCCGGAAGGTCTCTTTATCCGAGTGACCCCAAATTTCAGTAGCCTGCAACATTCGCAGGAACTGGTCTACCGATGTGTTCAACACGAGCAACCTCAATTTAACAAGGGTGGGTTCACACTTCATTAGTCTGAATTTATTTAGAGCCAGTTCCATAATCAACCTGAAAAGCCTCCTTTAAGTTAAGGTCGCTATTCAAGAAAGTCTCCGTTAAAGTGGCTCTAGTTTCATAAACTCAAACCAACCGTCTGTTTGTTTAAGCTTCGTTTTATGTGTCACCGCTTTATTCCCTACGGTTGGCTACTCTGAGAACTAGTGTTTTTGGCGCTCTTGTTCCTCGGAACAGAGTGTTTATCAATTTGCCCAAATGTCTGTAATTTTCGAACACATAATCTGTCTGTGTTCACTGTTCATAAATGTCATCTTATTTAGCTATTAGAGACTTGTCAATTCGTAGTTTGAAAATATTTTCTGTTGGAAAACAAGTATCCGATTCTTGAAATTGTGAATATATACAAGACTGTTTTGAAACCGAAAATCATTATGACTGATAACATATTGAATAATAATTTATGTATGTATAAATATTGGGGATGATGTTTCAGAAGATTTAGAATTGGATCATTTTAATGATGTAGTTTATGAAGGCAATAGGAAAGAAGAACATAATGGAATCATCAAAAGAAATTACTGTTTGTTGACCACTGAGGTTAATATTACCTTTTACTTCCTTAAGTTGTGAGACATGTTCATATATACAGTATTTTCATAATGTTGCTGGCAAAAAAATGCTGAAATATGGATCTACATTTGTATATCAAACAATTTTGCTTAACTCAAGCAAAATTGTTTGTTATACAAATATAGGGTCCTTCATAAATGGCTTCGTATAATTAATATACTTATGCATATATTTCACAAGTCAAATAGACCCCAGGAGGTTCATTGATTTGCCGAGAAAGCAAGAGCAGACGCGTTTCTGGCTTCTTGGCCTTCATCAGTACTCTGTAGCTTCTCAACAAATTCAACTAAACTGACCCGGGTTAAGCCTGTCAGAGCCGGCTTGGTCGATCATACCTAATCGCCCACGCCACCTATGAGACAAAACACGGAAATCAGCCTTTCCCCCACCAGCGTTCATGGCCATTGGGAAGATACTGTCTGAGCTCTGCGGGACTCGTTTCTCGATTAATATCGAGTGAATGGTGGCATATGATTTCACGCTTCAAATATTCACTGGTGGGGGAAAGGCTGATTTCCGTGTTTTGTCTCATAGGTGGCGTGGGCGATTAGGTATGATCGACCAAGCCGGCTCTGAGAGGCTTAACCCGGGTCAGTTTAGTTGAATTTGTTGAGAAGCTACAGAGTACTGATGAAGGCCAAGAAGCCAGAAACGCGTCTGCTCTTGCTTTCTCGGCAAATCAATGAACCCCCTGGGGTCTATTTGACTTGTGAAATATATGCGTAAGTATATTAATTATACGAAGCCATTTATGAAGGACCCTATTGGCAGGAACGCTCTGGACTTGTTGATTTACATTGTTAAGCTTTCTTATCTTTCTTAGATGTCCCACCTCATGTCTGGCAGCACATCATACGTTGTCCCTCAAATGAAAAAGTCTTCTACTTGGGAGACCGTGAGGGAAATCAGAGACTCTCCTTACTTTTTCCTCTCTCTCGTCCTCAGGCTGGAACCGACGCTGTCAGGGAAATGTTTGTTTTTGTATGTAAGAGTTCCTGTCCGACTGGAATGAATCGGAAACCAATTGAAATAATTTTCACCCTGGAAAAGGATACGTAAGTATTAAGATACAAGCATGGGAATTTACATAATCCATTAGTATACAAGGTGAAACCCAAATCCCTTGTTGATTTATTAACAATGGAATCAGCAATTTTTTTAAGATAGAGTTTCATCATAAGAATCCAATGATATAATTCTCAACTCTAACAAACTAATAATTTCGGAGATATGATTTTTCAAAATTTTTACATTATAAATTGCAAATTTAACCGATTGAAAATAATCTCAATTCTTTTCTTGCAGCGGTGAAATTTTGGGCAGGCGCGTTCTTAATGTAAGAATTTGTAGCTGCCCGAAACGCGATAAAGAAAAAGAAGAAAAGGACTCTGTACCAAAATCTACAGCCAATCAAGGAAAAAAAAGGAAATTAGAATTGAAGGAAAAGAAACCGTCTACTGGGTGTGCAACAAAGGAAAATTTGCAAAGCATCACGGTGAAACAGAATTGAAGTATGTAGATAATTCTTTTAAAGACATGAAAAATAATTTCAGATTGAAGTGCCCGGCCACAGCAATATACTGCAAATTCTGAAGTTCAGTCAAGATCTGATGGCCGGAGAAATAGTGAAAAATCCTCAAAACAACCAGGTATTCTCAGATGCCTATAAAAAACTGCAAGGTAAGCGATATTGGTTGAAATCATACATTCACCTTCAAGTATTGGTTTTAATCATTTTCAGCTATTTTTTTAACCTGTTTAGAATTTTTCTTGCATATCCGTTTTATGTCTAAATGGATATACTGAATCTGATTTTGATTTAAAATTTTTCATATGATTGAAAGCATTTGTTATGTTTTGTTTTTAACCACCAATTGTTCAAGCTTATCCGCAAATAAATATGGTAAAATATACGGAAAAAGCTAATGACTTTAAATCATATAGTGATTGGTGGACAATTGACATATATTGACTCTATCCATGAATTGTTTTCACTGTAAGATTATACATAATTTGATCATCGCCCATTCACATGTTGAAACGCGTTTGGAGTTATAGTCATCTGAATTTGGTTGTTATATCCTCAATAACTCAAAAAATACCTGATCCAATTCAAACAAGGTTATTGGTTGTAGAATGACGAAGCGAAAATTCTTGCAAAATTTCGTGGGGATCGTATCACTAGAAATTTTTCAAAAATTATTGAATATCATTGAAAAAAATGGGTTCAAGCCCTGTGGACAGGAGCTTTCTGGCGCTCTAGTTCAAACAGACAAATTATATCTCCAAAAGTATTGGTTTCTCAGAGTTGGGAATTATATCAATGGATTCTTATGATAGAACTGCATCATAAAGGAAATTCAATTCAAATAATAGTTTATTTATCAAGGTTAAATGAGCAATCTGAGAATGAGAACTGCACCATGGAAGAAATCAAATTAAAATAGCTGAAATGAATTTGACTCTCTCTTATAGAACAGGATGACATGTACAAGTATGAACACAGATCATATAATAAAGCTTTGATAGAATAATTATAGCATTCTGTGAAAACATAGAAGTACGATTGATTATTGAAATTTAGAAAAATCATATCTCCGAAAGTATTAGCTTGTTGGAGTTGAAAATGATATCGATGGATTTAAATGATGAAACTGCATCTTAAATAAAAATTGAATTTTAAATTTGCTGCTTAAAAAAAAATTTTTTTTTGTCGTTACTCCGAAACCATCTGGCCTATTTCGCCCAATAACGACCTTGACCGAGATATTCATCTCCATAACCTACTCTGAAAATTTCAACTGCCTAGCTCATTCCGTTCGAGAGTTATTGTAGAATTTTTTTTTTTTTAATTTTCAAAAAATTTTTTTTACGCTTTGTGGTAACCTGGTCAATACAAAACTTCACATGCGTATAAAGGTCATGATTCCACAATTTGATGCTAAATTTCAGATAGATCGAGTGATCGGTTTCGGAAATATTCATAAAAAATGTTTTTACTAAAATCGGCCATAACTCCGAAACCGCTTGATGGATTTTGCCCATTAACGAACTTGTCCGAGATATTTACGCTCCAAACATACCTTGCGAATTTCAATCCTCTAACTCCTTTCGTTCGAGAGTTATCGTGCCTACGGCCGGCCGGACAGAATTGATTTCGACCTCGGATTCTTGATCAGTGACAGTTACAGACATTTGGGCAGATTGATAAGCACTCTGTTCCGAGGAACTAGAGCGCCAAAAACTCCATATTTTAAATTTTTCGCCATTTCCTCGTAAATGGTGCTTCTAAGGTATAAAGTGATATGAAGAAATCCATCATAATTTGAGCTTGCCATTCTATTTTTGAGGTCAAATACAGGGTGTTACATTAGAAAAAATGTAACTTTGGTCTATATCTTTGTTTTCGAACACCCTGTATGTATGGAAATAATTTTAAATTGTGCTTTTGAACACCTTACACACTCCACAAGAAAATATTCCCAAAATGTCTTCATTTACTCCCTCAAAACGAGCTACGAGACTGTTGTAGGCCACCCGGTATACAGGGTGAGTCTTTGACCACTGCATTAATTTTAACCAAAGATTCCTCTCATCAAATGAAACACTTTTTTCATTCACCATTTTTCCAGATTCGGCTCAGGTATAAAGTTACAAGCGTTTAAAGATTTCACAATGTCCTAATACACTCCCGCATATAAATTATCTATGACATTTTTGGCGGACGAGAATAAGGCATGGTAATGTGGTTTACAGCTTGATTCGGGATTCCAACGCTCAGGGACGGATCCATAAAAGTAGTGAAATTTCTGGAGTTTTCCATTTTAAAACATTCAATGAAGAATATCTCGAAAACGGTGCGTTTAAGGAGAAATGATGAAGAATAATATAATGTTCTAAAACGATGAAATATTCTTGAAATGACTCAAGGAAAACTTTATATGCTTTCTTTATGCTAATTTCGTTTAGTTTTATGAATCCACGAGTCCATAACTAGAAAACCAGTAGAAGTAGAAGATTACTAATATTTGGAAAATATGTATCATAGTTATAGGAAACTTTACGCCAACATTCATTTTATTCGAAAAAAGGATGTCAAAGCTACAACATAAAAACTGATTTTTTTTCAAAATTTCAACAGCCTGTATCTTTTTACCTGAGCTGAATTTGGAAAAATGTCAAATGAAAAAAGTGTTTCATTTGATGAGAGGAATCTTTGTTTAAAATTAATGCAGTGGTCAAAGACTCACCCTGTATAAATAAATAGTTTATTTGAGCTCCTTGATCTTCCCTCATGATGTATCAATTTTTGTTGTATAAGTATTTATCGTTGGTTTTTGCAGCTCAAATGAATCAGTGGCAACAATAAGATGCTTACTCAGGGAAGAAATAATATTAAGACAACAATGATCTCCGAAACGAATATTTTATATACACATATTGTGTAATTCCTTATTTTTCAATGCTGACCAGAACTTTAAATGTTCCCCCTTTTGGGTTTAATATTAAGAATCGTTCTGTTGATCTGATTGTCACTGCCAATAATATTCAAATGCGACATATTAGCATTCTCAAAAAAATAAACAAAAATCACATCTGAATTAACCCCTTTTCGGAAATTGAAATATTGATTAATTTTGTATTGATTCGCTACTGAAAAAAAATTGTCTGTATTGCTCAATCTGTATGGTGCTACAATTTTTATTTTTAAAGAAATATTTTTATCTATGTGATATGGTGATCAAAATTGAATATAATTAGTTAGGCAACAAGTGATAAAAAGTTTTTAAGAATGTTTATTATTCCGTAATTTAAACTAGTTTGATAATGAAAAGTGGTTATTTGTGCAACGTTAAAAATTACCTATTTGTTTTTTACAAATCTTTTTTCTATATGAATGAAGGAAAAAAACTTACAATATTGAAGATAAATTAATAGAAAATATTCGATAAATGTTATTACATATTAAAAATGATATGAACTAAAATTCTGAGCCTTGTCTTAGTTCAGAAGTTATAGTCGAAATTTTGAACTCACCTTTTTCGCCATTAAAACAATCACTCAACATACCGCCGTATTCACAAAGCATTCAATCTCCGTTAAGCCTAACTGAGGTCCCTAGTTAAGGATACATTGGGGATAATAAGGGACAATAAGGGATAAAGGTGGTAAAACAGGCCTGTTTCACCACTGTTAAATACGATAACTGAGGTTGCGACTCAAATTTATCCTTAACTGAGGACCTCAGTTAGGACTTAACGGAGGTTGAATGCTTTGTGAATACGGCGGATAAAGTCACAACACAATTTTTCTCTGAACATATACACATATATTTCGTTTAAAAAAATGGCAAATATCTGTTCGTCCAAAACTCCTGAATTTTACTGACTTCTCGAATTTGGTAGCTCTAAAGGTTGTCGAGTAATTTCGATTTTTAATAATTAAATAATCATTCATGATAGTTGACGAGAAGAGTTAAGCAGGCAGTCGATATGGTAGTTTTTAAATATACAGTGTGTCCAAGATATGGATACGTGAGAAGTTTCAAAATTTCTCTCTGACTCTGAATATATTGTTAGGTCTAAAAAACAACTGTAACTGCTCCATATCTTGGACACAATGTTTGAATTTTATTATTATTAAGTAATTCTCAATGTTTTTTTCCAACATTTATATTTGAGTAACAACCGGTTTCTGAAAGGCTGGTCAAAGTTAACAGAACTGTTAATGTCAAATCAGTCCGAGTTTTTGCGTAACTCAGATGAGGGTTAACAAGAGATTGATCACTGATTAGTTAACATTTGTGTTGATCAGCCTTTCAGAAACCGGGGGTTACTGTTCGGCTGGTGAAAATAAATGTTTGCAATTTTTTTAATATTTTTGGACAGCTCTTGAATATTAGTGCCTTATAGCAATATTATGTCTTCCATAAGTATATATCTGTAAAATCAGTTCAGAAACTTTGAACGATTCCATATACTTAATGACAATCCTGAAAGTATATATCCGAATTTGGATGTTTTATGTAGCTAATAATTATTATACTTAATGTGTTTATCTATGAAAATATTTTTTATACATTATGAATGTATTTGTTCAATTTGAAAGCAATATTAGATATTGAATTTAGAAACTCCAAAGTTTTTAACAGACTTTATAAAGCCATTTTTTGGAGAATTGCTTGGATTTTTGACTCGTTTTCCTAATTATTTAGGAACTCTTGCTCTATTCTATGTTGGAAAAACTAAATGATTATTTTAGGAGCAACATTATTCCAAGTATTTATTTCACATTTTATAATATTTATGTTTACTTTTTTTATTTACATTATAATCGTTTATAATAAATTGTTTAATCTGTCTGCAGGATTCATTTATTTGGAGGCATTTGTGATAATTGCTTCAGTTGTTTGGATACAGTTTCCAACAGTTTCTTTTTGTCTCGTTCGGCTTTTTTCAGTACGGTGAACATGGTTTTCTTCTCACCTTCTCTTAACCTATAAAATATCGGAATTTTATTAAAATTTTTTTAAATTTTAAACTACTTACTTTTCGACAAGGACAAGTGCATCATCTGGTTTGACTTGTTTGTACTTGCTTATCTCCTGGCTATAATCATGGAAATAGGTGGGCCAATCCCAGGTAGTGAACAAATCCAAAAGCTCCCTCAATTTCGAAAAATAGACTAGATCGTCTTCTTGCAAGCCTTTTACTGGTTCTGATGCGGCGAAAACTGATAACCAAAATTGTTTATTGTGTAATAAGGATAATTTACAGATGAAAACTTACGTTCGCACTGAATCAGGTCAAGAGAAATTTGGTTAAGGGCACCCAAGGAAATTTGTTTATTCTTTTCATTCATCAACAGGTTGAACATTGCTTCGGCTATATGTTCACATGCTGCTTTACACGCAATTTGAGCCACCTCCAACTGAAACAATATCAAGATCAACAGTTCTTGAATCAGATAGTTTGGTGAATGGATTAAATCCTATAATCAGGGGATGAGGAAAGACGGGGTAAGTGTATGATTGAAAACTAATCAAGGAGTATTATTGATATAGCGGATTTTGTCTTTAACTGATTAACAAGGCCAGAGCGTTCCTGCCAATAGGGTCCTTCATAATGGCTTCATATAATTGATATACTTATGCATATACAGGGTGAGTCTTTGACCACTGCATTAATTTTAACCAAAGATTCCTCTCATCAAATGAAACACTTTTTTCATTTACCATTTTTCCAGATTCGGCTCAGGTAAAAAGTTACAAGCGTTTAAAGATTTTACAATGTGCTAATACACTCCCGCATATAAATTATCCATGACATTGCTGGCGGACGAGAATGAGGCATGGTAACGTGGTTTACAGCTTGATTCGGGTTTCCAACGCTCAGGGACGGATCCATAAAAGTAGTGAAATTTCTGGAGTTTTCCATTTTAAAACATTCAATGAAGAATATCTCGAAAACGGTGCGTTTAAGGAGAAAAGATGAAGAATAATATAATGTTCTAAAACGATGGAATATTCTTGAAATGACTCAAGAAAAACTTTATATGCTTTCTTTAAGCTAATTTAGTTTAGTTTTATGAATCCACGAGTCCATAACTAGAAAACCAGTAGAAGTAGAAAATAACTAATATTTGGAAAATATGTATCATAGTTATAGGAAACTTTACGCCAACATTCATTTTATTCGAAAAAAGGATGTCAAAGCTACAAAATAAAAACTGATTTTTTTTCAACATTTCAACAGCCTGTATCTTTTTACCTGAGCTGAATTTGGAAAAATGTTAAATGAAAAAATTGTTTCATTTGATGAAAGGAATCTTTGGTTAAAATTAATGCAGTGGTCAAAGACTCACCCTGTATTTCACGAGTCAAATAGACCCCAGGGGGTTCATTGATTTGCCGAGAAAGCACGAGCAGACGCGTTTCTGGCTTCTTGGCCTTCATCAGTACTCTGTAGCTTCTCAACAAATTCAACCAAACTGACCCGGGTTAAGCCTCTCAGAGCCGGCTTGGTCGATCATACCTAATCGCCCACGCCACCTATGAGACAAAACACGGAAATCAGCCTTTCCCCACCAGTGAAAATTTGAAGCGTGAAATCATATGCCACCATTCGCTCGATATTAATCGAGAAACGAGTCCCGCATGTCAATTTTCTTGACATTTTCAAGTATACAGTTCTGAGAACATTTTCTAATACTCACCGGTAAATTAGTGAAACTCTGAAAAGTAGTTCTCAAGAACGCGATTAAATCTGAGATATGAGCGGAAGCGTGACCTTGAGGTTCGACAAGTAACCAATCGTAACTCTCCAACTCTAAAAATTCATCCAATTTCTGATTGAGCTTCTCACATATTTGACATATAGCGTCCTCTCTAGCCACTTGAAACATGATCGTTTTTCCTGGTAACAGGCCGCTTGATATTGCTTTGGATTCCTCTCTGAAGTCGGTAATCATTTTAATATTTTAACCTTAGGATTCTTCAGGCATCTCTTACCCAGTTATATTAGAGATGAATTGATCTAAATATGTCGTGGAAGCTTCCAAGTATCCCGTATCAATGATTATCTGCATTGTTTCCTGCAAACCTACTCGTGGATTCCTGAAGGTCGAAGATAAACAGCCGCTAAATGTTCTCGTTAACAGAAGATTTATGGACTTTCTGATCATTTCGTCTACTTCAAGCTGGCTGGAAAAAGAGATAAATAACAATCTTTATTCGCTGAGAAGATGGGCGTTTACAGAAAAAATATATTTCGAAACAATTTTTTACCAAATTATTGATTTGAAAAAAAAATAAAGTAAATAAGCTACCAAATTTGGAAGGTCAGATGAAGCAATATGAATATGAAACAATATGGCAATACGTGGAGTGTGTTAGGAAATCGTAGTCGTGTGTTAGGAGACAATATACATCCGTTAAATGGTTTCTTTCTGGGTTTTCTCTCCCAAACTCTGAAAAATATCTATAAAATAAAAAAATTATTATTTTGTGATTTGCTTCGGCGTAAGGAACACAAGATATTTGTCGGAAGCAATCAATCGAACAATGTTGCCTAACAAATAACAACGAAACAACATCAACGAAGAAACAACTATACCGTATCGTTTCGGATGTCGTTATCAGATATAGACTCCGAAACGTTACTCATTTCCTCCAATTCCCGCTTGACCAGGAACCCAGACCAAGCAGACCCTGTTGTTCTTGCCTACTTCATTGAGTTTTCTTCGGCACTCCCATATTAGCTTGGGAGCTCAGAGCTTTAGTAGCAGCTTGACTATCAGAGTGGATTGCTATATCACATCTCTGATGTTCAATATAAGATTATGGTATCTTACTTTGCCACGATCCAGACATAATAGAAGAAGATACGCACTCACCTCAAATTTAAATCTTCTGAAAACTTCAAACAGGCATAAATGAATTCTTTCACCTGCTGATAAACTTTGGGAACCATACATGAGAATGAAAGTGTGTGGGGAAACACAATATTATATGGTAAATCTTCGTCCCAGGGAAACGATGACAATATACTATCTAATTCTTCTTGATCAACCACCTATGGACAAACAAAGGATGCAAAAAAAGATTCCGAAGTCCATTTATAAATTTGATGACAATTAGGATATTTAAAAATTTCCAATGTGAGAATACACGATGATGAAATTATGTATAATCAATAATCATGTAATGGAAACAATTGGATATTGAATGAAAATTCAGCATCATACCTGTACAGGTTGATAGTCCTCCTTAGACAATATCTCTCTGAACACTTGCACCCATCTCTGCATCAGAACTTCAGTATAATGATCTCTCAACTCTTTGACGAAGTCTAATAGAGGTTCCACAGTGTATCCGTAATTTGTGAGTGTTGTACAAAACAACATGATAAGGTCCTTTATCCTAAGTATTAGTGTAGCGTCGGTGCAATAGGCTGAATGGTTCTGTAGTGCGGTTACCATTTTTGATAAGGCGGAACTCCACATTTCATCTAGGAACTTCCTTGTGATGAGACCGCTCGCCGTATTTAATACGTGATCTTCGGTTATGAAAAAACCTAACACCGAATGAATGTAGACTCGGAAGCTTTCTTCTGATTCATGCTGAAATAGAGGATTCGATTTCTGTATTGGTAAACGAATTAGACATGACGAGATTTCCTCAGCTACACACAGAAAGTTTCAACGAAATCGGTCCGGTCGTTCCCGAGTTTCTATAAACCGAACGCAGCGCCATCTACCGGGTTCCTATTGTGACTCTGAGAACCATTCAAATACATCAGTTTCATCGAAATCGGTCGAGCCGTTATCGAGTTCCTATAGATCGATCGGGGCGCCCCCTACAGGATGCTATTGTGAATCAGAGACACGCCGAAACAATATCACAGAGTCTCATCAAAATCGGTCCGGCCGTTTTCGAGTTCCTATACATCGATTGAAGCGCCACCTACAGGGTCCAATTGTGAATCTGAACCGCCTTGGGTTCCACTGAAATACATACACGCAAAGTTTCATCACGATCGGTCAAGTCGATCGGAGTTGACATATTTCGTAAGACACCCTGTATGGCAGCTGTTATCCTTTCGCAACGGTTTTACAAAGTTGAGAATTCTCCTCGCGATAGAAATCTCGAGGTGACATTTTACTTAAAACGCTTGCATTTTAAAGTAATCGATGCCGCGAGCAAATGAACACCCTGTATAGTAATGGTTTATTTCCAACGATGTATGCCTCGAAAGTATATTTTCCAACACGAATGAATGAAATGGTATGTTCATAGCGTTAAAAAAAAAGCAAGTTGCAATTGACATTAAAAGAAAAACACCCCGTATAGAGATTTCTGAAAAATACATTATAAGAATTCATCCAAGGTTCCTATTTAGATAACGGTTTGTTTGTGACATGAATCAATTCAATCGTGTAAAATTGTGCCGTGAAAAAAGAACACCCCGAATAGTAATGGTTTATTTTCAGTGATATATGCTCGGAAAAAAAAAGAAAAACACCCTTACTTAAAGTCGGCAGATATACCGTTATTCGAAGTTAATATTCCGATAGAAATTGAAAAAAAAAACACGAAAAAGTGTAATTCCCTTTACCGAGATTCGAACCCGCCTTCTCTCGTTCCGAAACCGAGAACTCGACGGCTTAGACCCCCGGGCTATCGGGCTCCTCGTGCAATCTTATCGATCTTCGGTATTAGAATAAAACGTCGGTACTTACCTGGGATATATATTCAAAATTTTCACTTTTTGACATAAAAGCGCCACATGGGGATTTATTTGATGCTTTTTTTTTTTTTTTTTTTTCAGGCCCGAAAACTGCCTAGAACGGCCGTTTCGGATTAATTTTGACGTTTCTCAGACAGACTTTTAGCAGGGAAAATTCCCGGGGTCGAAACCTCCAGAACTTGTACCGATTTAGTATATTTAGACTTATCCCAGACGAAAGATTTCGGTCGTGTTTGTCGAACCGATACTTCTTCTCCATCTCGACAGAGAATTCGGAGTCCGACCCGCCCATCTTCGAAGCCTCACGCGAAGTAAAGTCGATTATTTGTGTTCTGTGGTCGATACCTCGTTTTTCGAGGAAAAAAAACACATTTTCGTTCCTAACTCGAAAACGGCGATAGATATCGACTCGGGGTCTTTGGATCCACCCCTTCTCCCTCCCAAAGTTTCTTTTTCCACCCCTTTCGAACCTCGACCCGTCCTCTAGATTTTTAAAACAATTCCCAAAATTCCCGATTTACTTAGGAAAAATCGTTTTTTGTATCATTTCACTCAATGAAAACTGGTCATATTTGAGTTTTGATTTGAATATTTCCCAAGGTTCATTTCAGCCCTATCTACGCTAATAAATTATGAAAAACAAACCATATTTGTAGGAGGTTGTAGAACCAATCTAGCTTGTTTGGTTCTCTCAGCTCTATAGTAAGTTTCAAATGTGGATTTAGTTCCTAATACTGTCGAAATATGTAAACTCCTGTATATAGGGGAAAAATCGATTAATTCCTGCGCACTGAGGTCGTCCTCTGAAAAAACCATATTCAAACAGGAAAAAAGATTATATTGCAACTGCACTACCTGAAACTTGATGAGTAATACGCTTCTTTTTTCTTACAACCAAGGTAGGATCTTCAGTCAGTTGTTCTCTGGTCTGAAAAGTAAATGAAATTACACCAAGAAAATTGATTGGAAAGTTTATGTTGAAACCCCTGATCTAATCTGCGTAATAACAATAACAAATAGATATTTTGGTGATTGTCCAATTCACAATTTTATGTTCATTAAACTCACATGTTTCATAGCTACTTCCCCAACTTTGGGTGAAAATTTCCTTATGTTCTCTAAAAAATCTTTCAAATCGGACATAGATGCCGACTCAATGCTCTGACGAATCCTAAAAAATCCATAAATTTACAGTTTTATCTCATCATCATATTGAATACGTTACTTTGGTATGCTCTCTCGCAATTGATATGAAAACCTGTAACTTGCTACATGGGGAAGAAGTAAATGCTCTAATTCCTCTAAACTTTTAAGAGCTGGATAGTACCTGAAAGTAAATTTATTCGATATCCAGATCCTTTTTTTGTTATATATCGAATACCTTTTCTCTGCAATTTGTTTTTGTAGTTTCGAGTAAGTAGTTAATACAGGTAACCATAACTTGAATTGCCCTATAACTGCAGCTATATTATTTTGTACTTTTCTTCCATTGATCAGTTCATTTCCAGATTTCATGATTCCTTGAGCAGAAACATTCAAATGATGATTCAGTGATATCACATTACCCTAGAAGAATAATTCAATTATTTATTATAATCCCAAAACATTTCATCTCAAATCTTGCTTCATAATTTTTACTGAATGGAATATAATTTTCACGAAAATGGAATTGTCAATACTTTATAGTGTTTATTCCAATAAAGGAAAAGCGCCTTTAATTCTTAATTTGAACAACTAAACTACTTATAGCTTCGATTCTCAGTTTTATTATGGAATCTTACATTTAATTTTTTAGCCTGTGATCGAACCTCCAGCAATTCTGTTATAGATTCAATAAACCCTTGATAATAGATGTTGCATAGTCTCTCTATATCTTTATCGTGTTGTTTTATTCGTTTCTCCAACTGGTCACGGAACTCAGCATGTTCATCATTGTCAAAGATCGCCCTGAACAAACATAAAAGTGTGAATAGAGAATGCTATAAATTCATATTCCGGTACCACCCACCTGAAAGTGGGGCCGAAATAATCGTCGATCCCTTCAATCTCTTGCACGTATAGATCATATTGAGTATTTCCACCAAATGGTAGGTTTTTACTGGTAGTACCGTTGACTGGCCTTGATTGCATGTTTACTAAATATCCAATATTTCCATGGATTTTGAAAATTTCCTATGTTCTCATTTATCAACAGAACTCAAGTTGACAGCACAGGTTGACAGATGATTCGTGTCAAAACAAAACTGTCGCGAAAAAACGTCAACATTTGACGTAGCGTTGTAACGTTATTTGCTAACCTGTTATCCAAAGCAATAACTGCTAGTTATTCATTCTGAGCAATAACAGGTTACACAACGTCTACTTTTTCTTGAATTAACTCAAGTTTGCGTTTAACCCGAGTACATGAAAATAGCTACACACTTGCGTAATTTGCAATTAAGAAAAAATAACGTCTCAACTTGTTATTCGTGAATAACAGGTGATAACCGTTAAAAAAAAAACTTAGCGTTTCCTACCGATATAGAAACGAACTGTAATGACGGACAGATCTCTTCGTATGCATATACGGCCATCTGACGGTGGTAGAATATAGTGTTTATTTAATGCATATTTTCGCCAATAGATCTCGCTGCATATTTTCTGGAAAATTTTGAACAGTTCAAATGGAATAATATTAATTTTGTTTCCACATGAGCTTCATATTTAAGAATCATATTTATGTAGTTGGGTTATGATGGAAATATTCTTCATAACATAAAAATTATACCTAAGTATCTCCAACTGAAATAAGAAATAACTTTCTTCCCTGAAAAGTATTCATAAAGTTCTGTATATACAAAGAAAAATTGAAATTGTTGCAAAAAGAGTTCGGGTGAGGTTTATTAGGTCAACAAAACCAATGAGAATTATATTTATAAGAGAATTTATTTCTGAAACAATGCCATATAGTATATCACCTTGGCTTCATCACTTTTGACTGGATAAATATTCTAGGGACGTCAACATTTTCCTTTTTGTTTATCGTCCTACGATGAACATAACAGTTACTTATAATTTCGAAACCAACTTTTTTGAAAATATCCTCCATAAACTCAGTGTCAAAATAGAAACTTCTGGAAAAAAAAATTTCGTAGTAAGTCACTGTAAACATCTCGTGAAAGAATTAATGAGCATATCGTTCTTAAATTTATTAGATAATCAACCTTGTAAAACAGTATATTCTGTACAAACCTTGTTCCATCTTGCCTCATATAAAAGTTATCAGCTATCTTGTGACCTGCCTTGAACCTTATCTGTGCCATATCATAGAGTCCGTAATCCCTGAATAATAAAACACCCCCTGGCCTCAATAGTTCAAAGATGATTCTAAGCGTTGATATGAATTTATCAGGGTGTATAGCAGATAGGACAAAGATTAAAGTTACGATGTCAATTTCATTTCTACCTATCTCATTATAAACAACTTCACTGGTGATGTCACACTGAAAAACCCTAATATTCTCAACATTATATAGTTCATTCTGTTTCACAAATTCCACTGCTCTTGGTGACAGATCACAAGCATAAATAAAAAACCTCAAATTGTCTTTCACTAGGGGAAATATGAAATTGCCTACACCACATCCTATTTCGAAAATGACTCGTTTTTGGACGGTATTTTCTTCGTTTAGCAACTCTTTAAATTCTCTGGTCGTCCAGTGTCTATCTTTGAAGAATCGCTCTTCATTTCTTTTGTAAAAGAGATCCCAATATTTTTTGGCGTTCACCTCTAGATCATGGGCCTTGAATTCAGGGACTAATCTGGAGTTTTGTCCTTGTAATTTGAGTTTTTCTTCATCTGACAAAGATTTTGGTATTGATGAGAATTCCATAATGTAAACATGTATGTAAATAATCAGGAAAAAGTGTGAGGTTAAGTAAAAATAAACATAGAATGGAGAATTATTTCTCTATTCTATGATATACATAAACCACCGATGTATTTTCCTTATTTCTATGTGCCTAGGCAACTGAGGCCATCTACACAATTATCTATCTTTTATCTGCAAACTGTTTTTAGACATTTACAAAACCCATCATTGAACCTTTTTCAATAGAAATAAATGAAACAAATTTGCTGATGCATCCAAAAACAGGCGAGAGATTCGCGTAATTTTCTGATTAGAAATCGATATGGAATTCAGTGGTTGGAACCATAGAATAAAGAATATTATTCTATGGACAGAACGTTATATAAAATAAAATTCCCGCCAATCTGTGCTAACAATTAAATAATTTATTATTATTATTATTATTAGTGTACTGTGTTGTTGAGAGGAGTAATTTAAAAATTTGAATTAATGGAGGAGTTAGTAGGTAATAACTCTGAAGGAAATATAGGTTCCGATTCATCTTTAACGGACCTTATCATTCCTGTTACTCCTGATATACAGAAAAGAAAAAAATCTAAAAAGCGAAAAACGCAGTGGAATTGTGCAAATTGCCGTATTCTACCTAAAGCAGAGACTAGAAGTATCATGGAACTAAAACATCCAGTATGCACCGCGGTCAATAAAGTATATGTTTTCCATTCTTTCGAAGAAGTCGTGATGTATAATTCCAAAAGGTACCCGTTGAACAATTACCTGAAAATAATAGGACAATATAAAGCAAGCCAATGTCACATACCATTTCTCCAGGACTGTGATCCTGATGTTAATGATAGGAAGTTCACAATATTCCTCAACATGAAATCACTTCAAGTAATGCCTAAATTGGATGAGGTTATTGAAGTTTTTGGTCATCTTGACTTCCAAACGGTGATGAAAAAAGATTTGCCTATTGTTGTGATTCATTTTTTCAAGACTCTTGATGGAAATATATCAAATTATGTCAGATGTCTCAAGAGGATAAGGAGGTTTGTTCCTGAAAGTTGTCTTCAGCTTAGTAAAGAGCAAGAGAAGGTTGATGATTCTTTGGTAGATTTTCTCCATAATTTGAACATGAGCATAATTTCTATCAATGGTGAATAAATTGTATAAAAGGGAAGTGTTGATAATGTTATTTTAGTGATTATAAGGTAAAATAACTAAAAAACATGGAATTTTTAAACTACGTATTTAATTAATCTGAATCCGTGCTAGAACCGTAATCACCAACAAGAGAAGCCAGCTTCGATTTTTTTCTATCAATTCCACATAATTCTCCATTATCAACAATTTTAGATCCTTCTTGAATACCATTGGTATCATTTGTTTTAACATTGTCCACACCCGATAATTGTTCTACTCCATTGCTTTGGTAGTCACTACTTTTTCTCTTCACCAAATTACACAAATTTATTTTTCCCAACGTTAGTTCCTTCACAGCTTTTTTTTCTTTAGATGGAGTGAAACTACTGGGCAGACATGTGCTGGACATAAGTTTTCGTCTATTCGAATCTTTTGTTTCTATTGCATTAGAAGTCTCATATTTTTTACTAAGTAGCGATGCCATTTTTCGGTCTTCTGCTGTTTCTGAAACGAGTGTTATATCCAGGCTGGATTTCTCCAGAAGAGCTCTGTCTTCTGCTGCTGAACTCTTCAATTCTTTGCTCTTATGCTGCAATGAAAACGTATGTATGTTTTTCACAAATTCGATTGATCAAATATATGTTTTACTCACCCTAAATACTTGTCTTAGTCTTTGATTTGCACTATAAGAGTCTGACCATACAGATTCATTTCTGTTGAAAAGTTGTACTAATCTTGGTTTTGCAGATTCTGCAGTGGTCAAATCATTGGTACCATGTTCCAATTTGAACATAGAATCATCAAATAGCCTTTTTTGTGTTTCTTTAGTTTCTGGTACCACTTGTTCGTTTTGCAGGGGATCCCATCGGTTTTCTTGTCTTCGAGCCCCAGATAATATCAAATAATCCAAGTTCTGAAATTTTGTACATTTTAGAATATGCAATTTTACAGTAGCCAATCGCAGAACTTACTGCTGGATCTGTCTTTATCACAAAATGGTTATCGCATAGGTGGCATTTCATTTTGAATTGGTATACAGGTGTGGTATAATACATTCCAGCTTTCGTCTTTTCAGCATTGTATCTGACTCCCATACCGATATGATTGTTACAGCCCTCGCACCATATGTTATATGGCATTTCAAATCTTATGATTATTATACCTTGATCTATTTTTCTGGCCCTTTCACGGAGGGCATGGGTCCCCAGAAATTTGTTCAGTCCCCCAACTTTAGGGTTGTAGTCGGGGGGGTAATACTTATTTGTGCCTTTTCTTTCACCCATAATTAATCAGAATTATTTTCTTGATCCTAAAATTGAAGGAATAATTTTCGCCTGTAGCAGAAAACAGTGATTTTTTTTCCAGTTATCTAGTATGCTTTAATCTTTCAATGTTTTCCTAATTTAAATTTTAAGTAGTAAAATATAACCTCAAAGGTTGACATTTGAATTTTTCAGCTCTATGGTTTTCTCACGCACGCTCTATGGTTTGTACCATAGAATATAAAAGTTCTTCTCTTTTTCCCTGTAATACAATAAATGGTCACATCCATAAGATTATTACACATGTTATGTTAAGTGTCATAAAAATGTACGAGGGTTTTACGATTTAAAAAGTGAAATCAAACAAAATTTTTGGCGCTCTTATTATAGATAAGGTGGTTCTATATCAGTTAGGATTAATTTCAAACAGTTTCTCTACTTTATCGCACCGAAAATAAAGAATAGGAAGGTGTGCTATTTCCAGCAGTTTAAGGGTTGAATATTTTACATTAATCATATTGGAAAATATTCATATATGATCATGGTCGATCCATTAAGTTTACTCCGTCAGTATAATGTGAAAAAGAAGGACATTATCGAAAGGGATGGTCAGATAATATTCGGGGAATTTTCATGGCCTAAAAATGTGAAAACCAATTATTTGATAAATGCATCGAGGTAAGTATTGCATCCCATAATTTAGCTGCAGTGTTTAATCTAACATCTTTCTTTAAGATCTAGAAAGGATCTTCCAAAAGAATATTATACTTTAGAATGTTTACTTTTTCTTTTGAAAAACACAAATTACACCCATCCAGTGTATGTAAGAGAAGCAGCAGCAGAAAATATTCCTTTTGTGAAACGACCAGACCGTAAGGAACTTTTAGCATATTTGAATGGACAAACCAAAACTTCGTCTGCTATCCACAAAAGCGCCCTACTTGAACATCCAACACAAGTAAGTTCTAGATAGTATTCTACCAGAATACTGGTATTCATTACTATTACAGGTAAAAAGATCAGCTGGTTACGATGCATCAGACATTAAATCAAAGAAACCTTGTTTCGAGGATTCTCATGTCAAAAAAGTACACGAGAAGCTTCCTGCAAGACTGGATGCACGCAAAGAATCGACATTTACTGTTACAGATAATACTAAGTAAGTGGTATCATTAATTCAGATGGACTTTACTATTAAACTTTATGCTTTTTAGATCTCTATCGGAGATTTTGTCAGCTGAAAAAATTGCAGCTATAAAAGCGAAACGTTTGGCTAAGAAAAGAACTACAATTAAAGTAAATGATGATGTAGAGCAAGATCATGATATTAACGCGAATTTAGAATTTAATGTTGATATAACAAAAGATACCCTAAGTACAGAAAGGCAAAGGAGGACTTAGATCCACCACACCTTGCATCTAGTGCTGAAGTAAGTACAAAGAACTTCTCGTGAGATGTGATAAAACCTTTATATTGAGAAAGGAACTTGTTTTCTGAGTATATAGCAAACTTCAACTAGGTTCATTATATATTGATGAGGATTATTTTAATCATTTGTTAAAAATCTATGAGGAAATAAAATATAATTATTTTATTGTCTAAATTTGTGTTTTTCCTGAAATGTAGGTCTTAATGAAGAATTATTAATAGTGGATAGTGGTATAAATAAACTTGTATTGGAATAATAGGTAGTTTTGTTTCATTTTCATTATCTGAAATCGAATGAAAATATTTTCAATACTAAGCATTTTGTTTTTTCAAAATCTTAGCGTGGGGTGGTAGTTTCCATTCTATCATAGATATGAGGAGATGATGAGATCTTCTTGACAGATGGTAGAACTACTAAAAATAAATGTTATCAGCAAAAATCGTCATTCATCATATTTTTGAACAAGAAGAATCTGACATATTTCTATCAATAAAGAACATATTCCATTCCAGAATATGAAATATTTTCTACTGAACAAAATGTATCCACAAAGAATTTGAACAATTCAGCATCAAAGGTCTATCAAGTTTTGTTACAAATAACAATAATTCAAACTTTCCGCCGAATTCGAAGTACCGAGTGTCAGCGGAAATTTCCGAACTTTCACGGGAATTCTTTTATATTCTATGGTCTGCACAGAACATAGAAACTATGAGTGCAAAACTGTTATTTTTCTTTAACTGTTATCAGTTATTACGTTATTTCAAAATAGCAGTTATTGTTAACCTGTCAAACTCACGACAATATAATTTATTTATACTGCCATTCCATTATGATAATTCATGGGGAATGGGGACACATGCATATTTCATATCCTCCTCAAAAAATAGAATTATTGATTATTTCATAAGGAAGGATATTTGTGGAATATACGTTGGCCATTGGCAATCTGTTATTGATAACCCCAAGTTATTTTGAAGAAATTTAGAATACAATATATAAAATAAAACTACTCAAATTTTGAGAAGATGATAGGAGCGGAGCCCATTTCATATAAACAAAAAAAAAATGCGTGATGCCTTGTCGTGATTCGTGATCAGACAGCGTGACACTGAAGTCCTGACAGTGAATTTCTGAATTTATATTCTGTGCATGTATACTTAGTTATCTGTGATTCTGTGTTTCTGTGGTTGACGCTGTTGACAGAGTGTTCTGTGGTGTTGTCTATGGTGTTGTGTGTTGATTGATGTTTCAGTCATAATAATTGGTAATTATCAATTATGTATTAAGTGTTCCTAATGAAATGATGTATGAAAGCTTATAAATCCACTAATTTGAGAATTTAATGTACAATTATAGGAACGATTACATCGCAGAAAAACGTCCCTTGCAACGTCAACAAAACTGATATTTTCTTGTGTGAGGCTATGGTAGATTTGTTTCTTGGCTCTGTAGTTATAGAGAATACGGTGTAAACATTAAGAGTTATTTTCTAAAAAAAGTTTTGGTGAATTTTCTTCAAAATGAGGAATCAGCCTATAACTTATGCTATACGAAGTACAGCAGGAGCTGTCCCAGTTCGAAATGAGAAAGGTAAGTCCTAATCTGAGATTTTATAATTTGTATTTCAGTTTGCTTAATATCCTTCAAAATATTACGATTTTTACCCCTTGTAGGTGAAATTTCTATGCAGAAAGTCAAGGTACATAGGTATGTTTCTGGTAAAAAGCCTGATTATGCCCAAGATGCCCACTCAGATAGCGAAAGTGACGATGATGACTTTTTGGATAAAAGAAATCAACAGAATGCCCCTGCTTCTCCAGAACATCCTAAGAGCGACGAGGAATTGAACGACCCTCGATTGAGGCGTCTTAAAATAGCAGAAATCGAAACAGAACATCGACCAGAGAGACGAAGACATATTATTGAAGCTGAAGTTTTAGAATCTTCAGATGAGGACTCAGATAAAGAAGAACAGTTGAATCTAGTTGGTAAGTCCTGTTTTGATGAATATTATGAAAGATTTACTTGATTTTGATTGAATGATATTAATTAAAATTGTTTTCAGAGCACAAGCATATGCTTGAGGCAGGTCCCGATGAGGATGAATCAGAAGCTGAATTAAGTGACACAGAGATTGAACGTAGAAGGGAAATGTTGAAGCAAAAGATGGTTGTTAAAACTGATGAAGAGTATTTAATTAAAGAAGATGAAAAATCTGATTCTGATTCAGAAGAATCTTCGGAATATGAAGAATATACAGATTCAGAGGAGGAAACTGGTAGGTGTCATTGTTTATTATATTCAGGAAATTTTATTTGGAAGTCGCTACATTCTTAATCCTAGAATGATTGTTGAAACATCAGTAATATCTTGTTTCAAGTGTTTCAGCAAATTTTTGTTAGATGGATACATAGATGTCTAGATACCGCAACACTACTTTTTTTTGTTATATCTAAAATTAATGAATCACTTTTAAATTCTCTAAACGTGATATCTCCTCAAACGAGAATATATGAAGCCACAGGGTTAACAAACTAAAACTGAGGTTAAAAGTTTTTGGTTTATTGAAAATCCTTCATTATTATTAATATTGTGACAACAAATACCCCGTGGGGTACTCAGATACACCTGTATCCATTCCAACAATTTTATAATTATTTATTTATTTAGACATTCTGTTGCAGGTCCACGATTGAAGCCCATATTTGTAAGAAAAAGGGACAGAATAACTATAATAGAGAAAGAAAAAGAAGAGCAGAAACAAAAACAGGTGGAACAAGAGGCCCTCAAACAGGCTGAAGAAAGAAGAAGGCAAACGTTGAGACTCGTTGAAGAAACAATAAGAAAAGAGCAACAACTAGCCTCCAAGGAAAATAACGAACCAAATTTGAACGACATAAACACAGATGACGAAAATGATGAGATCCAGTATGAAGCCTGGAAACTCAGAGAATTGAAGAGGGTCAAGAGGGACAGGGAGGAACGGGAAGCCCTGGAAAGGGAGAGATTAGAGATAGAACGTTTGAGGAACATGACAGAGGAGGAGAGGCGATTGGAGCTCAGATTGAACCCGAAACAGGTCACCAACAAGGCCGTCAAGGGCAAGTACAAATTCTTGCAGAAATATTACCACCGAGGTGCCTTTTACTTGGACAGGGAGGACGAAGTGTTTAAACGCGATTTCGCACAAGCCACCTTGGAGGATCACTTCGATAAGACGGTCCTGCCGAAGGTTATGCAGGTTAAGAACTTTGGGAGGTCGGGTAGGACCAAATACACGCATCTGGTGGATCAGGATACCACTCAGTTCGATTCTCCGTGGTCTAATGAGACTCCGCAGAATTTGAAGTTTCATAACAGCCAAGCTGGGGGTGTTAAGCAGACCTTTCAGAAGCCGTCGTTAAAGAAGAGGAAAAGTGATTAGGTTTAGATGAACGTTGTACATAGTGGATGCTTTGCTTCATGTATATATTGTTTGATTTGGGTTTTGTATTGTAATTTTGAATTTATAACAATATTATTCAGTTTCCAATAAATATGTTGATTTATCTCAACACGAATTTTATGATTTTGTATGTACTATCCACAGCGGGACGAGCAAAAGTTTTTTTTAATATTCGAAATACTATAGACCACATTAGTTAGGTTAGGCGGGAAATTTGAATTACGATCCATCTGTGGATCCGAGCACTGAATTCCCCATGCATTTATTATGGACCTAAAATTTACGCGAATTTCTCGCCTGTTTTTAGATACTTCGGCTAATTTCTTAAGGTTTATTTCAGTTGATATCGATTCAATAAACCTTTCCCAACAATCTAGAATCAAGGTTTCATAACAACATTGTATATTTCCAAAATAATTAATAAATATAAAAGTGTTCACCAAATTCGATTTACGTATGTCTTAGCTTTAGCTCACTCGAAATCAGTCAAAAATAATAACATAACCCTAAATCGGCCTTGTAGTGACGCACAACAGAAGTCATCTACGACATACGGAAATCTTTCGAACTACACTGGTTTCAATTTTGATTTAAGAATAAATAGAAGTACATTTTAATGTGGAAAGAACATGAAAACATGCACTAATGATGAAGGAACCCAATACTTGATTTCTCTCTACTAACATTCTCTTTTAAATATGGTGGTTTCATCTCAAAGTTGAAATTCCATGTTAAAAAATTTGAATATGGATCTCCCGCCAAGCGAATGATTCTAACCTAACTAATGTGGTCTATAAATGACATTTTCCGTAAGAGGGACATTTAAAATTTTTCTTTTGATTGTGCGAATTGCTGTTACCCAAAGCAACATCAAAAACTGACTCCTAGGTATCCTAATAATACGATCAATTCTAGTTGCATGTCCGGAGGATATTTGGTGCCACGTTAAAATATTGGGAATATGGTCTGTCTGGATAGTAAAAGTATTTCTAATACCGTACTCGGATTCAAATATCCGGCCATAAGGGCGTCGTTGGAGTGGAATTGTTTCAGTAATATCTTTAATGAGAATCTTGCCAGGTTAAAAGATTGGTAATATGGTCAGTCTGGATAGTAAAAGTATTTCTAATACTCGGATTCAAATATCCAGCCATCAGGGCGGCGTTGGGAGTGGTATCGTTTCAGTAATATCTTTAATGAGAATCCTGCCACGTTAAGAGATTGGTAATATGGTCTGTCAGGAATGTAAAAGAATTTCTAATACTAGGTTTCAAATATCCTGCCATCGGGGAAGCGTTAGGAGTGGAATTGTTTTAGTAATATCTTTATTGAGTATCCTGCCAGGATGACTAAACCAAAGCATTTCCATAGCATGGTATTGAATCTCCTTAGATGGGTCGTAATGAAGCTGATGTATAGATTCTTTGTTTAGCATGTGATTACACCATTGATTAGGGAAGAGAGGAGATACAGTACTTCGTAACGCTATCGATTTGAAACCAAAACTTTGGCAGTTTGGTGGACGTTTGTTTCTTGTGTTTATCTGAGTGTTTAAGGACTGCTTTGTTATAAAACCGCATTACGCATAATGGTACGATGTGCATTGTGCAGCTTACGGATGTTAAAGCAACAGCAGGAAAAAGGAGTCCGGTTCTGTGGTCATGTGGTGGACATTTGGTTTCAATGCCAGGGAATATGTTATCCGTTCTCTCCCTTCTATACATCTTCTTATAGTCTTAATCAGCAAGTCAAATGGAATCGTTGGAAACCATTTTAGAGTCCAAATTCGAATGTTATAATCATTTGGGTAAAATGATGCTTCAACATCTGTTAGGAGGGGCAGTGTAATAAGTCAGGTACAAGGATAAATAAAACAGAAATATATTAATAAATAATATTCGCTACGTGCACAGCATGCTAATGAATATCTCTCCAGAGTCCCCCGGTTTCGGCGCTCAAACCCTTCACTCTTCACTTCAATTTATTCCTGACGGTGATTGCGTGCAGAGATAGCCTCTTGAAATCATGCGCGAAAGTCGAGAGATACTGAAGCAGGCAGAAAGCGAGTATCCATTCGCTGAGTGCACTCATGAAATGCCAGCCCCATCCGGCCTCATCTGGTTTCCATTTAGTGTTTATCGTTTTCCCAGCGTTCTCATTTCCTGCGGAAAATTCACGCACATTAGGCTTTTCTCTCCGTTCTATGTTTTGCAGGATTTGAATCGGAATAGGAAAAAAATCTACCATCCAGGCACTGGGCTCGCCCAAAGTTGCTTGGCTTGCGGGATAAAACATTTCGTGTCTGTATTTTTGGCGCTCTTGTTCCTCGGAACAGAGCGCTTATCAAGTTGCCCAAATGTCTGTAATTTTCGAATTTTTGGATGAAAATGTTCCTGAACGATTTGGTTCGACTAACTGATCAAGAATCCGTGGTCAAAATCGATTCTGTCCGGCCGGCCGTTAACGATAACTCTCGAAAGGAATGAGCTAGATATAGTTGACATTTTCAGAGTAGGTTTGGGAGATAAATATCTCGGTTAAGTTCGTTATTGGACCTGGTAGTTTCAGAGTAAAGAAACAATAATTTTGTTTTAAATTACAAATTCAAATTCAATTTCTTCTAAGATGCAGTTTCATCATAAGAATCCATTGATATTGTTCTCAACCTTAACAAGCTAATACTTTCGGAGATTTGATTTTTCAAAATTTCAATAATACATCGTACTTCACAGTTTTCACAGAATGCGAATTCTATATGTCTGTATTCTGTCTGTTTGCGGTAGTTCCATTTTGAAAGATAAACGTTATTAATGTCAAACGAAACTGAAAGTGTATTTCTGGAGAGTTTTGTTGATGTAGGCATGTAAACAATTTCAAATTTGGATTCGCTAAGTTCATAAGCAGAGATTTTGGTTAGTGAGTCGAAAATGAATGATGCAAGGAAGTCGAGCATAATTTACGAGTCATTCTCTAATTATGGAGAGTCAGAACGGGATTTCCAACTAATGTACAGGCAGTTATTCCTTAGTAACACTATTTAAGATTTCCTCTATAAGTATTCTGGTTTGAGTTTTCTCTGGACTGATCACATTAGATTTGTTCCATAAATGAAACTGGCTATTTCATTTTCTCAAATTTTCGGAATGACTCCTCATAGTTTTGAAATACTTGTAGCCAAAATTGGAGCGTCATATAAAGATAAGATTCAAAGGGATTTTAAATTCTTTCAAAATGTAGTTCTATCATAATAATCCATTGATATGATTCCCAACTCTGAGAAACCAATACTTTCGGAGATATGATTTGTCAAAGTTTGAACAAGAGCGCCAAAGCTCCTGCTACAGGGCTTTCTTCATTTCATCCAAAAATTCGAAAAATACAGAAATTTGGACAAATTGATATTTACTCTGTTCCAAGGAACAAGAGCGTCAAAAAGGAGTTATTCCGAACTTAAAACTTAATAAAGTGTTTTCCAATAAGAGGTGTTATTTTGATATTCAAAGAAAAATGCCATTTTTCAATATAAATGATCGGATGTTTATTTCATTATAAAGAAGAAGCTATGCCGTTAATAGTGGAAAATAACATCAGGCAAATGACCACCACGACCACGCTTACAGGACCATATCATTTTAATGAAATTTTCCATAACCAAATCGCAAAGTGGCTGCCCTATGTCCTCGATAGCCTCACGAATTCCATCTTTGAGGTCTTGAATCGACGCTGGGCTATTGGCGTAGACATTCTCTTTCACGTGGCCCCAAAGGAAGAAGTCGCAAGGTGTTAAATCACAAGATCGCGGTGGCCAATTGTGATCACCTCTTCGAGAGATAACACGGTCCGGCAACTTTTCCCGCAAAAGATTAATGGTTTCGTTGCTTGTGTGGCACGTAGCGCCTTCTTGTTGAAAGTAAACGTTATCCAGATCAATACCATCCAATTCCGGCCATAAAATACATTAAGCATCTCTCGATAGCGCAATCCATTCACCGTAACTGTTGGTCCAGCCTCATTTTCGATAAAGTAAGGTCCAATGACTCCGCCGGACCATAAACCGCACCAAACAGTTACACGTTGAGGATAGAGAGGCTTTTCAACAATAACTCTTGGGTTTTCCTAGCCCCAGATGCGACGATTTTGATGGTTGACCAAGCCACCGAGGTGGAAATGGGCCTCTTCACTCAAGATGATTTTTGATGGAATTTCGGATCTTTTTCATGCATTTCAACGACCCAATCAGCAAAGACACGACGTTGTTGATGATCGGCCGGCTTGAGTTCTTGTGTTAACTGAACTTTATAAGCCTTAAGACCCAAATCTTTATGCAAAATACGGTGTAATGACGTTTGTGGAATGCCTAATTCCAAAGAACGACGAGGAATGGACAAACCTGGGTTTTCTTCAACACTTTCGGCTACAGCAGCAATATTCTCGGCTGTTCTTGAGCAACGTGCACGGGTTTTATTCTTCACATAACTAACTTGTCCCAACAGCTCTAATTTTTCCACCAATTTCTTTATTGCGGTCCGACAAGGTGCTTCACGACGACCCAAAAATGTTCGAGTTTTACGAACCGTCTCTGCCAAATTTTCACCATTTATATAGTGAATTTTAATAACTTCAATGCGTTCTTGAAGCGTGAAGCGTAGTTTCTACTTGTCAAACGTCAAAAATTGACAGCTTCAAAAGTGACATCTACCGAAATAGCGGGCTATTCAAAATAACACCTCTTATTGGAAAACCTTTTACATACCTCCATCCTTTCCTACCAGAAAACCTAGTGCACCGAAAACGAACACTAGCACGAAAAACACCAGTGTCCCGGCAGCTAAAAATACCCTTATCCAGTTAAGTGCCCTGCTGCCCAGAAGCGGATAAATCTTAAACGAAATATAACTCTGAAACGTAATCGTGAAGTTTAGTTTTCTGTGATGTTCGAGGATAAAGTCGTTCTTTCACCTGTAGACTGATATACACGCCTCCAACTCCGAAGGCGAGAACTGCACCAATTAAATGTACGATTAGGGCATTACTTTCCTGAAAGTTGCCAACTATACTGATTCCCAAAGCCGAAAGGAATCCCATGATGCAAGTTTTGCCATTCAGTCTTTCCACGACGAGGGGAACTTCGTTGTTTTGATGTAGATCTCGAAGTTGAAGGTATCTTAAGTAAATAGATATCCCAACTGGAACGAATGGAATAAGGTTAGGAAGTTCGGATGATACTTAATTGAAAATGAGTGAGATAATAGAGATTTTCATATTTTCTATTGGCAGAAAGCTTTTTCGATGGTACAATTATCTTCAAGAAGTTTTAAAGTATATAATACAACTTGGTTTATAATTCACAATATTTTGTTGTTCGTTAGAATATTTCAAAGAGGGACTCGAGATCTGCCCGCCCCGGCTTCGCACGGTTGAAATGCTGATACTTAATTAACTACAGAATTACTTTATATACAACGTTCACAGCATTTTTGTCGTTAGACAATACAAACATGTTTTCTTTAGACGTTATTCTTGAAAGAGCGATATATAATGGGCCATGTAAAAAACACTCAACGCTCAAATATAAGCCTGTAGCGTTGAAAGTTGGACCCTGCGATTTATTAATGGTCATTGCAAAATATATCTTTACCGGAAATTGTAGGCGTTTAAATTGGATCAGTAAACCCGATGGTATCAGAGGAATTCGGGGAATCAATACATCTATCCTGGATGAGGCGAGCCTCACGCTCTACAGATGATTCTCTGGCTCTCTGTATTCGATTTATATCCCTATCCCAGCTGTGCCGGCCCCCCGGTCGGTACCGCCGCAACCGCTATATCCCTGCATTTAAAATCTGCAATATCTTCGAAAATATTAATTTAAATTACATGCTGTAAAGGGCCATATTCATCAATATTAAATGCACAATGCATTTAAGGTACTTAATTGGATAAGGATCAATGCTGTATTGCTTAAAATCGCTTCGTAATCAAGCCATTATTTCTCGTAGAATGTAAAGGATAAAAAATGGTTATTGTGCGTTATCCTTAAGAGATAGACATATACCATCGCGGAGTTTTTTGTAGACCTTTTTAAGGTGTACCATACTGTACTACACTATTTTGATCTATCTCGTAGGGTCCAGTTAGCGTTTGCAATGTAAGCGCATCACATTAGAAACCTCTAAAATTATCAGTGTTTCTCTAATATGTTATGCATGTATTATACATATAAACCTTCCTATTGAATCACTCTATATATAAAAAAAAACCGCATCAAAATCCTTCATGTAGTATTAAAGATCTAAGCATACGTAGGGACAGACAGACAGCGGGAAGCGACTTTGTTTTATACTATGTAAGGATAATCAGATTACCCATTGAATTCTACCTGTATGAATGTGTCACATTAAAACAATGTAGAAATCTGAGTAGAATAAATTTATTGCAATTTAAATATTATATAGAAATGAAAGAAGTGGGTTAAGGAAAACTTTCTATAGGGATCTAACATACCTAAAATTTTGCTTTTATTACCTGAATGTTAACTTTCTGTTTTGTTGACATATATTTATATTTTAGGTTGAGTTCTTTGTCTACTGATTATGAACACTGCAAGATTTATTCAACTCTTGTCCACTACCTTATTGTGAACGTACTCATAAGGTTCATGGTAAGATGTCCAAAAGTATGGTGTAGCATAGCCTTCTTTATAAGAGCCCGGAAGGTGATTAAATGGCAACGTACGTAGATGTACGCTTAGTTCCCCATTTTTCAAGAGTATTAAGTTTGTTTACTAGTACCGGTTGAATATATATACAATTGTTTTCGTGATTTAGTGCAATACGAGTGATATCTAGTCTGTAATTAAATAGTTTGTAGTGAATCTACCTTTGGATTATTTTATAGATTCTATAGACGGCTGCGCCATTTTAAATTTGGACATATCCGACATTTTTGGAAACGAAAGCATGCTTTAGTAACGCTACATGTCAGAAGACATCTTTTCCGAAACATATGTAAGACGACAACATTTGTGGTGGATAAGAGTGTAGTTACTCGTGCAATATGTATCTTTATACCAACAGACATTTTAAATTCCGATAATGAAAGCAAAAGGTTAGATATAACAGAAACTTTCCATACTATTTCCATTATCTACCAGAATATCTATGGTTGTTTAATTTTTTTCGAACGTTTATACTCTTAAGGATATACAGATTGCAAAGAACTTACCCAATAAGGCACCAAGGTTGAGCAATTGTCCAAAAATACAACTTTCTGGGGAAAAAGTTCCGGTATCACTAATGTAGGGAAATAGAGGTGTAACATCATCATGAGCCACTGCTATCGAATACCTTGAATCAAAATCAATGTGACCAAAATGTATAGGTATACAAGGTGAGTTTAACACTGGTATATTGGCGCTTTTGTTCCTCGGAACAGAGTGCTTATCAATTTGCCCAAATATCTGTAATTTTCGAATTTTTGGCTGAAAATGGTCTTAAACGTTTTGGTTCGACTCACTGATGATCAAGAATCAGTGATCAAAATCGATTCTGTCTGAATTTGCCCTAGGTACGGTATACAAAAATATGTATGAATTATTCTCAGAATTTCAATCATTCATGATCTTATGACCTACGATATACCAAAAGAACTATGAATTATTCTCAGAATTGCAATCACTCATGATCTTATGATTTTTTCATTTTAAAATTCTTGTGTGGTGCAGGGTGCGAGGGTGATTGGATGACACCTTGGGGATATATATTGTATTCTGTTGTAGGGGGTACCGTTGCACTGTGACCTTAAGCTTTATTATGATCCCCCATCAGAGCTGTCGATGTCACCACCATCTACAGCTCGCCTTCCAGTTCTGGAGTTCTGATGAACTCCAGTATCAGGGAAGGCTTCAAGGAGGCTACATCTTCGCTTCTGCAGATTTCTTGCCCAAAGCATTCCTGGTTTGAGATGGCGAGGCATTCCGTTATCAGGTGATCAGGAGTTTCATCCTCCTCCCAACAGAATCTGCACTCGTCAAATTCTGCTACCTCTAATCTCATCATATGCTTCCTAAGTCAGCAGTGCTCTGCGAGGAAACCAGTGAGGAGGTGCAGCATGTTCTTACTGAGGTCCAAGTATATCTTGGATCTGACAGTATCAAAGTTCCCGAGGATACATTCCTGGGAGAGATAACCAGAGTATACCTCATTCAGTTTCTTGTTCCGTCCGAATTTCACTTTTGTAGGTGTATCTACCTAGCTCACAGTAGGGCCAATAAAAGGGGTTTATGCTCCTTTCTTGCCAAGTGTGTTGGCCTCCTCATTTCCTTCAATTCCCGAGTGACCAGGGACCCAGACCAAGGAGACACTGTTGTTCTTGCCTACTGGGGATATAATATGTTCTGATATGTAAAAAAATCATAAAATACCTACTAAAGTAAATCATTTTCGTTGGGAAATTAGAGAAAACCCTATCAATCGATTTCATCAACATCGTTCACGTTGTTCAGACTTTCAGTGACATATACATGTGCAGTTCAATTTGATAATAACCTGATAATATTTTTGAGTACTTACGAGAGTATAAACGTCACAGGAAACAGTACAGCTATACAAATAGGCAAATAATGTAGTCTCTCAAAAACCATTTCTACTGTAAAAAATCTCACTCAAACATCCTGTATCCACGTATAAGTACTAACATACTATCCAACCAACAACGTTTCCATTGAACTATTTTTTTCTATAGTGTATCGATCACTTTTCCATTGAAAATTCCATAATCTCCTCAGCGATCACTGTCTACATTCCATCTGATAGCTTACGATAAGTATAAAGATATCCTGATTATTCTATTCAGGGTATTACTTCGAAAAAAAAAGAATAATGATGAATGATGGGATTGTACGCTTTCATTACGAATTTCCGTATCGATTATATGAGAATTTTTCGAACTGTCCCAGCGATGATGCATATTTTAACAGAAATGAGATAGAGCGATTGATATTGGGAACGAATTATTGTTTATTCAAGATAATATTGGTGTAACGATCTGGTTGCTAGTGCTCAACAAATTGAGGATAGGAAAAGTCAGCGTTGATGATGACCTAATGTCGAGTAAGATCCTGCTTGTACTATATCCTTATCATAGACAAGATATACAGGCTGTCTCGGAACATAGTTCACTGACGTGGAGGACCAATCTCGTGGACTTAAAAACTGAAAATATTTCGGATATGAAGTTAACTGTTTTGGTGATACAGTGTGATTGAAATAGCTGTTTCTGCTCAGGATACTCGTACACTCGAAATTTTCTGATTGGGTTAATATTTTTCAATCAAATTTTGTGCAGGTGTTCAATACTAAGAACTCGCAAGATCGTGAGTAGATGGGCAAAAAAATCCAGGCACTTATTCAGAAAAATTGGTTCAAGCACTGACGTGAAGTCAGGAGCTTTGTTCTATTGTCTACTCACCTCTATTGATGGACACTCTTCATTGATTGTAGCATCCATATATACCGTTTTTGTCAGCTTTTATAATAATATATTAATTCAATTAATACCATTTTAACGACATACGTAAGTACCAAGAGAATCTATGATCACATACAGACCTGTTCTGTTTGCGCATAGCAATATTGCTACGAAAAAGATATTGCTTCCACAGCAAGAAATATTGCTATTCTGATCATCGATTTTGAGCAATATGATCTGTCATTTTTAGAAACATATCGTTATCGACATTGCTATCTCAGCAACCTCATAATAGTACTTGCTAAGAGGATAACAAGATTTTGAATATGACAGAGAACTACTTTCTCTTGATTTGGCCGATTACGCCCAACAACGAACTTAACTCTCCCATACGGATGCGTAACCTACCCTATCTTTTGTCTTTCGAAAGTTATCTAGGCAACCCATTTAGCTACTGCCGGGTTGGTCCGGCAGATGGCAGATGGTCTTGAATGCTAGTAAGTGCCTTGTATTGAGCATAGGTCTGAAAAACCCTCAATACACCTACACACTCAATGGTGTTCAGCTGCAGCGGACAAATAGACAGAAGGATCTTGGTGTGATAATTTCGGAAGACCCTAAATGGGAAACTCACATCTCTGCAATCGTCGGGAAAGCAAATTCTATGGTATACCTGACGTCATTGGCTTTCGGGAACACTGATGCCCAGATGATTCTACGGCTATATAAATCATACATTCGGCCTAAGCTGGAATATGCACATTCTGTTTGGAATCCATATTTCAGAAAAGACATAGAGTTGCTTGAATGTGTTCAGGCATATGTGACAAGGATGCAGAAGTTGGGACTAACAACTCTGGAAGAAAGGAGGGCAAGAGGAGATCTGTTTGAAACTTACAAAATTCTCAGTGGTCATTATGCAGCCAATCTTCAAGTGTTTGTTCATAACCATAACCACCAACTGAGAGGGCATTCCAGGAAGCTGTCTAAGGAGCGATGCAGTAAACTGCCAAGGAAAAACTTCCTAACAAATAGAGTAGTGGACAACTGGAACTCTTTAAGTGATGAAATAATGAGCGCTGCTAGTGTCAATGAGTTTAAGAATAGATTGGACATTGTGATGTGAACCGGTGATGTGTGCATGGGACTTTCTATGATGGAAGACGGTTCTTTCTTATTCTTCTTCTTTTCTTTTTTTTATGCTATTGAACTGTTAATTTCGTGCATTTTTTGTTGGATTTCATTGACTGTGTTTTGAGATTTATTTTTTGCTATGGCTGTGAATACTGAAGGTGATACAGTGAGCTCATCGGCGAAAGCCGCTTATTACTGTTACAAATAAATAATAAATAGGTACTAATAATAATAAATAATATTCCAGATGTGTATAACTCCGAATTATTCATCAGGTAGTTGAACCCAAAACGTTTGAGACGATTTCCGGCAAAAAAATCGAAAATTACAGACATTTGGGCAAAATGACGCAATGTTCCCAGAACATACGCAGCAAAAAAAATGTTTACCTATTTCATTTACTTTATTGTTAATAATTCTGCCCGTAATGTTAAAAGTCTGCTGCGTACCGGTTTTAATAATATCAACAACCTCAGATCCGTGACGCATCTCAAAAGAAGGCGCTTCGTAATAAATGTTGGTGTCAATAGCTATCAGTTCTTAGCGTTAACACCTGACTACCAGTTTTTTTTTTCTGCGAGTATCACTTCGGATGTAAACACGCCTCGAATTTTAATTTATTCCATAAGGAAGGTATTGTTTTTGTTTATCCGCTTCTGATGGGCGGTTACATGATTTGCGGCAGGGCCTTGAACAAGATCAACAATCTACAATCTAGACAGGTTTTTCTTGATCCATCGATGCTACATCGAAGGTAGTATAGGAGTTTGGAGTTTCCAAACTTCCAATATTCGATAAACCGTGCTGAGATCTCTTGCAGTGTATCGACATCTACAGGCTTAAGGTGGGTTCAAAATATTCGATATTTGATTCGATTTTTTTCTCAATGAATGTGTGACTTACAATTATTTTCCTTTGTGGTCGTTTTGACTGATATTGATTCAGAATGATGATGAGAACAATAGCGGATCTTTTACATATGTTATTCGACACCTAATTCTCATCCTTCTAAATCTAAATATCCGATGAGCCTTATTTTTGTTTGATTTTGACTTTTTCAACAACTCGTGCGGTCTGTAACATTCTCGTGTTCGAATCTCGTATGACGAACATACAATTCGATTAGAAATAGGTATATGAAGTATTTTCCGATTAGAGATTGAATGTTTGCGTTCAACTCATGTTCTAGGGAACAGAGTGCTATTATTTTGCCCAAATGTCTGTAATTCTCGACTTTTTTGCCTAAAATGGTCTGAAACGATTGGGTTCGACTCTGATGAAGTATCTCAATCGAATTTATCATAGTAAATTCTATTAAGAGTGTCCAACACAGGATACATACGCGCAAAAGCTCACGACTTCAAGTCGCTGTTTTTAAACGTAACTCATCAGCTTAATCGTTTTAGCATTCAATGCACGAGCGCGTTAAAGCTCCAGACGACGCATTAGTATTTTTCTAAATCTACCATTCGTATGATGTCCGATTACTTCTTGAAGGATATTATTTTTTGCTTGACCCCATACCAACGGATTAAATTAGTTCATCGCGTGTTTAAACCCATTTATTCTTTCGTTGCTTCGTATCAGCTTTACTCATAATTATTATGTCCGGTTGAATTATCCTCCTAAATGTTTTTCCTGATTTTTTATTTATTCTTATCACGCAATTCTTAATTGAATAAGAGTTTTACTTCTCTGTGACTTGATTATACCCAGGAAGGCCGTGGATTAGCATTGTCTTACATTAAGCGAAAACTCAAAAAAATGTGGGAAAGCCCTGTGGACAGGGGCTTTGGCGCTCTTGGTCAAACTTTGACGAATTATATCGTGATGAAATTTTGCAGTACATTTTGCAGTAAGGGCTGCTGGATTTGACGAATTTGACGTGCAATTTCTTCTTTGAGTTCCTCAGTTGTCTCAGGATGGTTCGCATAGACCTTACTATTCAAAAAATCCCAGAGTCCAAACGAGTTAAATCACAACTTCTTGGCGGAATTACTCGACCTGAAAACATGGTTTGTAACAAAGTCATTGTTTCCCTTGCGATGTGACAGGTAGCGTCATCCTGTTGAAACCACATCTCATTTGAGTGTAAATCTTCCTTCAAAATCCGTTGAAGAGAGCTGCTATCTATGAATGTTCGGTTCCTGGCTACGATGTCGAATGGAGGTGCTTGGTCGTGCTGCCCATGGAGGTAGGAGGAAGTGGAGGGAGCATGTGCTATATTTCCCTTGTAACGAAAGTGTCACATAAAATCGGCCATATTGGTATGGGCAAATCCTTTGTTATAAACATGAAATTGTGAGTTTTCTATGGTTGGAATTCCGGATTCCTTTGTAAAATTGGGACACACCAATATGGCGGAGTATGTCACAAGTTTCGATTACAGTGACTATATTCTTAGAATATAGTCACTGTAGTTTCGATCTTTATGCCCCCTGCACTTCCTTCTACCTCCATGGTGCTGCCACACTGTCCCTCACACCTGCGATGTTTTCCGCCGATCTTTTCGGCCGATGACGGGTGAGGTCTCTGTCATCTTTCAACGAAAACGTCCGCTTAAATATTTTGATCAAATTCTCAATAGTAGGCCGCGACGGTCGATTATGCACGCCGAAATGATCACGTAACTTGCGAATCGTCACAGTAAACTTTTCCCCATTTTGGCGCTCTAGTTCCTCGGAACTGAGTGCTTATCAATTTGCCCAAATGTCTGTAATTTTGGAATATTTCGATGAAAATGGTCTTAAACGATTTGGTTCGACTCACTGATCAAGAATCCGTGGTCGGAATTCATTCTGTCCGGCCGGTCCGACCGGCCGGCCGTCCGGCCGTAAGCACGATAACTCTCGAACGGAATGAGCTAGAGAGTTGAAATTTTCAGAGTAGGTTTGGGGGATGAATATCTCGGCTAAGTTCGTTATTGGGCAAAATCGGACAGATGGTTTCGGAGTAACAAAAAAAAAAAAATTTTTTTACGAAACAAATTCCAAATCAAATTTTTTTTAATAAGCAGTTTCATCATAAGAATCCATTCATATCATTTTCAACTCTAACAAGCTAATACTTTCGGAGATATGATTTTTCCAAATTTCAATAATAAATCGTATTTCAACGTTGTCACAGAATGATATTATTCTATGTATGAATATGAATTGTCATAATGTCAAATGATGTTCCTGAGACATTATCTAATCAGTCGAAGAATTGTGAGCGAAGTGAGAAAAATCTCAGTTGTTTGCTCCCAAATTAGTTTTTCTCAGAAAATTCTTACATTTCGGAACTGAACATGAAGTAAGAGATCTGAGAGTAGTGAGACTGCTTTTCATCCATAGACATAGATATAACTCTCGAACGGAATGAGGTAGGTAGTTGAAATTTTCAGAGTAGTTTAGGGAGATGAATATCTCGGTTAAGTTCGTTATTGGGCAAAATTGGCCAGATTTAATTTGATTTCTTCCATGGTGCTTTTCTCATTCTCATGATTGCTCATTTAATCTTGATAAATAAACTATTATTTGAATTGAATTTCCTTTAGGATGCAGTTCTATTATATGAATACATTGATATAATTCCCAACTCTGAGAAACCAATACTTTCGGAGATATAATTTGTCTGTTTGAACTAGAGCGCCAGAAAGCTCCTGTCCACAGGGCTTGAACCCATTTTTTATATTGGGTTTTCACTATTAACAAACGTTCTTTCAAGTTATAACGCACCATTTTCGTAAATGTCTATGTTTTAATCGAACAAACAACAAATATGGCTGGCTCAACAATTGACAGTCGAAAATGGCGCGCAATTCGAAATTCAAGTTCTTGCTGAGACACCCTTTATATTTCGGCATAAATACTAGTCAGAATCGGTGGGTGTGACCCAGCTCAATTACATCGTGCGAAACTGCATTAGATCCTCATGCAAATATCGACTAATCCAATTATCGGTTACCGACGAATTTGCATCCTAATCGTGTGAACGCGCCTTTAGCCGGAAATGAAAATCCATACACGGGAAACGTAATGAACTAGCGACCTATTCCGATATTATGATACCTATCTATGGTTGTTTCGTTAATGAATTCGTAGGATAGAATTATTGGTTATCGGGCGTATCGATGATCTGATGAGACATCGGCATTTGCAATTCTATGGGGGATTGGAAATTATACCGTGGGGGTCACGGGATAATTTATGGTATTGGGATCGGCGGGAGTATTCGTTCTTTGTGTTTATTTATGCAGGGTGTTTTCGGCGCTCTAGTTCCTCGGAACAGAGTGCTTATCAATTTGCTCAAATGTCTGTAATATTCGAATTTTTGGCTGAAAATGGTCTCAAACGATTTGGTTCGACTCACTGATCAAGAATCTGAGGTCGAAATTGATTATGTCCGGCCGGTCCGGCCGGCCGTATGCACGGTAACTCTCGAACGAAAGGAGTTAAAGGATTGCAATTTGCAAGGTGGTTTTGGAGCGTAAATATCTCGGACAAGTTCGTTAATGGGCGAAATCCATGAAGCGGTTTCGGAGTTATGCCCGATCTTAGTGAAAACATTTTTTGGCGCTCTAGTTCCTCGGAACTGAGTGCTTATCAATTTGCCCAAATGTCTGTAATTTTCGAACTTTTCGATGAAAATGGTCTTAAACGATTTGGTTCGACTCACTGATCAAGAATCCGTGGTCAAAATTCATTCTGTCCGGCCGGCCGGCCGTCCGGCCGTAGGCACGATAACTCTCGAACGGAATGAGCTAGACAGTTGAAATTTTCAGAGTAGGTTTGGGGGATAAATATCTCGGCTAAGTTCGTTATTGGGCAAAATCTGACAGATAGTTTCGGAGTAACAAAAAAAAATTTTTTTTTGACAGAACAAATTCCAAATTAAAATTTTTTTCAATAAGCAGTTTTACCATAAGAATCCATTCATATCATTTTAAACTCTAACAAGCTAATACTTTCGGAGATATGATTCTTCAAAATTTCAATGATAGAATTATTCTGTGGCTATTCTATGAATTGTTATAATGTCAACTTTGACGTTGTCTCATTGTCATTCATTCCAGTAATGGTATTATGAGAATCATAATATGAGGAGCAACTTATCAAAACGCATTAAGTCCAAAAACCATTTTATTGGGAATCAACGAAAAACGATTTTTTCTTCCTCCCTGGCTTATAATTTGAGTATGTCGAGTTTGTTTGATAGAAATTTACATCTAAAGGTAATAACTAATCTCATTTAAATCAATATTGATCAGATATACACAGAAAATGTAAAAAACGTTTGGACTTAATGCGTTTTGATTCATCTCATTGTATATAATGCGTTTTGATGTGGTTGAAATTGAAAATAATGCTGTTTGTTGCGATTTTTTATACATTTAGAGAAAACAGTCTGCACAGTAAGTGTTGGCCTGTAACCTAATTAACATGAGCAAATCGATAAAACATGTTTTTGGTTATATTTTATTTCTTTTAAAAATGCAAACGTAAACATAATTCATTGCGATGCGGCTTACATACTTTGGATTTGAATTACAGAGGGACATAATGCCATTTGGAAGATTTTGTTTACATAGGGCTATAGAGCAACAGAAAACATTTCTGAATCCGCTTCAAACTCAATTTCGGCCAAATTGGACATAATGCGTTTTGAAAAGTTACTCCTCATATAATATCATACTTTTTGTTGGTTGATATTTTCATGCCGATGGTCAATCCATATGATGATGGGAATGGTAAGTTAATAATATTGAGTTCAGAATATCTCCACTAAAAACAAAACTGGAATATTGGTGTATTGGAGTAGATTTGAGGAAAGATATATATTATCGTTCATCATAGAATTGAGGAATGAATATCTCGGATGAGTTCGTTGTTGGGTAGAATTCGTCTATTGGTTTTGGATTGATAATTTTTGGCACTCTTGTTGAATTTGAATTCTTCTATGATGTTTGAATTCAATTTCTGCTAAGATGAAGTTCTAAATTTCAATAATGAATCATACTTCTATGTTTTCACAGAATGCTATAATTATTCTATCTAAGCTTTATTATATGATCTGTGTTCGTACTCGTACTTTTCATCCTATTCTATAAGAGAGAGTCAAATTCATTTCAGCTATTTTAATTTGGTTTCTGCCATGGTGAAGTTCTCATTCTCAGAGTGCTCATTTAATCTTGATAAATAAACTATTATTTGAATTGAATTTCCTTTATGATGCAGTTCTATCATAAGAATACATTGATATAATTCCCAACTCTGAGAAACCAATATTTTCGGAGATATAATTTGTCTGTTTGAACTAGAGCGCCAGAAAGCTCCTGTCCACAGGGCTTAAACCAATTTTTTTCACGTCTATATTTGCGCCTATTTTCATGGCTATTTGTTGGGTGAATTTCCCTCCAAATGAGTGGCACTATTACACCGCACTTTTTCTCGCTTGATTCAGGCAGTAATTTCAGAGCTGCAAGCATTGAATAAATTGACATATTTACCTCAAGTTCTTGTTTTGTTCGTATATTTTCAAAACAATACCATAGTGTTTTAAGAATGTCTGAAGAAACGTTTAATATGCTACTACATAGAGTACAAATTCACATACAGAAAAAGGCGAAAACTTCATATAACTCGGGGATAGCCATCACAGATTATCTTTCGTGAGATTAGTTAGTTTAGGTCTTCAGAGTTATAAACATAAATTTATTATTGAATTTACGAAGGCTGTGATTCAAAGGATAGAATAAACTAGGTTATGTTAAGAAGACGTCAAGTCAGACAGATAATTATTGTGTTGGTAGACATGACATTTCGACAAAAAGGCTTGAAATCCCCACGATTCAGGGGGAACAAATAGAACCAGTTCTATTTATTTTCAAGCCTGAAGCAGTCTACCAAATAGTCCCGGGCGCATGCGTATTTCTTCAAAACTTCAGGCGCAGTCAGTCAGGCTGACAGATAGGCACTAAAAAGGCATAGTGTAATAGGGGTTATAAAGGGTATAAGAAACCAATACTTTCGGATATATGATTTTTCGACAAGAGCGCCAAAGCGCCTGTACACAGGGCTTTCCCACCTGTTTTCCTTTAATAATTTGGTATGTTATATGCGAATGAACTCCTTGTATTATTGAAGATATCTTATACCCATTGGATAGTGGAAAATTTAGTACCTAATTTCGTTTCCGTATCACGATGCTTTGTGTGAGTCATCGTTACGGTATTATAAGACGTAAATCGTTCTATACTGCCTCATTATTCATTCCGATGAATCGGCATTCTTCAGTTGTGCTCTCACGAACCCAATATACTCGACCACAATCCTCCGTACGAACTAAAATCGACCACAAGTCACATATTTCCCGGATACAGTCGATTCTATACGTCGCCGGAGATATTATTACCCTCCTAAATCCTCCCGCTTAACTCATAACTTTCGATATTCCAGAGATGCCCGCAGCGATAGTCCTGGTCCTATCGGGACTTCTCATAATCGGCTCGGAGGGCGTCCCCCACCTCCCGGGCCGCGGCTCCCCCTGCCCGGACATATTTCGATACGACGAGGTCTCCGGGGGAGGTTGGAGGGCAAGGCTGACTTTGATCTCAGAATCCGATCTGGATGGGGTATGGGTGAGGCTGCTCACCAGGCCCAAGTTGGAGGATGTGGCGGTTTCGGTGAGTCTTGGGGATTTGAGGAAGTTAGTTAGGCTCCCGTGGGGGTAGTAGTTGGGACGGAGGTAATTAGGGAATCGGGAGAGTTTGGCGATTTCGATAAGTACGAAGTCGAAGTTGAACTTCTCGGTTTTTTATCGAGGCAACTATTTTCAACGTAATAACGTTAATTGTCGATTCGGGATGTTTTCTTCTTTTTCGATTTTATCTTATTTCAGTTGTATTAGATTATTTCTTTTCGTTACTTCATTTTTGAAGTCTTTTTGGCGCTCTAGTTCCTCGGAACAGAGTGCTTATCAATTTGCCCAAATGTTTGTAATTTTCGAATTTTTTGATGAAAATGGTCTTAAACGATTTGGTTCGACTCACTGAGCAAGAATCCGTGGTCGAAATCGAGTCTGTCCGGCCGGCCGGCCGATTTTTCATTTGAAGCAATAATATTTGCATCATATACAAGTCACCAGCATCCAACTCAATATATATAATTTCCAGGACGACTTCTTGGCTAAATACAACGGCACAGACGAAGTAAGATTGGCCAACAGAAACTACAACCTTAAAGCAGCTAGTCCATCAACTATCACAGTTAAAGGAAAACTTTCAAACGGGGAAGTGCCTGAACTGATTTCGGTTGTACTCAATGGGAAGTTGATTTGCTCCTCAGAACAGATGTAAGTTATCTGGAAGTATAATTTTAATTATTGCCGAAATTCTTGAACTCCCCGGTAAATTTTAAAACGGAATATTCACAATGGTTAGTAAAGGGTTTTCCAATAAGAGGTGTTAATTTGATATTCAAAGAAAAATGCCAATTTTCAATATAAATGATCGGATGTTTATTTCATTATAAAGAAGAAGCTATGCCGTTAATAGTGGAAAATGACATCAGGCAAATGACCACCATCATCTTGAGTGATGAGGCCCATTTCCACCTCGGTGGCTTCGTCAACAAGTAAAATTGTCGCATCTGGGGCTCGGAAAACCCAAGAGTTATTGTTAAAAAGCCTCTCTATCCTCAACGTGTGACTGTTTGGTGCGGTTTATGGTCCGGCGGAATCATTGGACCTTACTTTTTCAAAAATGAGGCTGGAGCAACAGTTACGGTGAATGGATTGCGCTATCGAGAGATGGTTAATGATTATTTATGGTCGGAATTGGATGGTACTGATCTGGACAACGTTTACTTTCAACAAGACGGCGCAACGTGCCACACAAGCAACGAAACCATTGATCTTTTGCGGGAAAAGTTTCCGGACCGTTTTATCTCTCGAAGAGGTGATCACAATTGGCCACCGAGATCTTGTGATTTACCACCTTGTGGCTTCTTCCTTTGGGGCCACGTGAAAGAGAAGGTCTACGCCAATAGCCCAGCGTCGATTCCAAGACCTCAAAGATGGAATTCGTGAGGCTATCGAGGACATAGGGAAGCCACTTTGCGATTTGGTTATGGAAAATTTCATTAAAAGGATATGGTCCTGTAAGCGTGGTCGTGGTGATCATTTGCCTGATGTTATTTTCCACTATTAACGGCATAGCTTCTTCTTTATAATTAAATAAACATCCGATCATTTGTATTGAAAGATGGCATTTTTCTTTGAATATCAAAATAACACCTCTTATTGGAAAACCCTTTATTACTCTACGGAGTTAATATTCGAACACAACCCTCTATAGTTGGTACACCTTTGAATTTGTTCGTTGCAGCAATGGAAGTAGTTTGTACAGTGGAGATTTCAACAACAAAAAACTATTGTCAACGGTTAGCACCCAAAGTATATTGACCCAGAACAAAAGCAACAGCAGTAAATGCGGAAAAGCTCTTTTACTAAATTCCCTCATACCCAACGACAACATCAAAGTCCTCCCAGGAGAATGGCCTTGGCAAGCTGGCCTCTTCAAGGAGGTCAACGGCACTCAGACTCTACTCTGCGAAGCCACCCTCATCTCGGAAAACACCTTAATCACATCCGCCCACTGCGTCACGTGGCAACAATCGAACCTCCCAGTGTCCATAGGACTCCTCACAGCCAGGCTGAAGAATCTCAACGTCCAGGAGACCAACGAAGAAGACGTTTACAAGGTGAAGACTGTAGTCATACATCCCGACTTCGACGAGAAGACTTTGAGGAACGATGTGGCAATTGTGAAGCTTGAAAAGAGTGTGGAGACCGACGAATCAGTGCAGCCAATCTGTCTTCCGACATCTGGTAAGCTGCCGGAAGAGTCCTTCGTGTTAGGTTATGGTTTCAAGGGAGACGGGAGCTTGTTGAACTTGGGGGTTGCTAAGACTGTGCCGTTGGATGACGATAAATGTGTGGATATGGAACCGTCGTATCAACCTTTGATGAATGATGACAACTACTGTGCAACTTTTGTTCAAGGTGAGGGTCATAGACCTAGGTTGTTAATTTTTGAAACGGAAAAAAAATATAGTAGACTGAAACCCATTGTAAAAGGAAGAGAACATAACAAAAATGATGAACGGGTGATCTGAGGTCGGGAAGGGGAAGGGGGTCAGTTTTTAAGGGTAAAACACGGTTTATCTCGATTTCTGGCAAAACTACATGTCCTATGGAAAACAGTTCGCAAAGTTGTAGGTAATAAAAAGATATACAACTTTTGTATCATCATCTTTTTCACATAACCTCAAAATCTGCACCTACTCTTAGATGTTGTTGTACAACATTCTCATTGATCTAAAGGGTTTTCCAATAAGATGTGTTATTTTGATATTCAAAGAAAAATGATATTTTTCAATACAAATGATCGAATGTTTATTTAATTATAAAGAAGAAGCTATGCCGTTAATAAGGGAAAATAACATCAGGCAAATGACCACCACGACCACGCTTACATGACCATATCCTTTTAATGAAATTTTCCATAACCAAATCGCAAAGTGGCTGACCTATGTCCTCGATAGCCTCACGAATTGCATCTTTGAGGTCTCGAATCGACGCTGGGCTATTGGCGTAGACCTTCTAGCTCTTTCACGTGGCCCCAAAGGAGGAAGTCGCAAGGTGTTAAATCACAAGATCTCGGTGGCCAATTGTGATCACCTCTTCGAGAGATAACACGGTCCGGAAACTTTTCCCGCAAAAGATCAATGGTTTCGTTGCTCGTGTGGCACGTAGCGCCGTCTTGTTGAAATTAAACGTTGTCCAGATCAATACCATCCAATTCCGGCCATAAAAAATCATTAATCATCTCTCGAGAGCGCAATCCATTCACCGTAACTGTTGCTCCAGCCTCATTTTTGTAAAAGTAAATTCCAATGACTCCGCCGGACCATAAACAGCACCAAATAGTCACACGTTGAGGATATAGAGGCTTTTCAACAATAACTCTTGGGGTTTCCGAGCCCTAGATGCGACAATTTTGCTTGTTGACGAAGCCACCGAGGTGGAAACGGGCCTCATCACTCAAGATGATTTTTCGATGGAATTCCGGATCATTTACATGCATTTCAACGACCCAATCAGCAAAGACTCGACGTTGTTGATGATCGGCCGGCTTGAGTTCTTGTGTTAACTGAACTTTATAAGTCTTAAGACCCAAATCTTTATGCAAAATACGGTGTAATGACGTTTGTGGAATGCCTAATTCCGAAGAACGACGAGGAATGGACCAACCTGGGTTTTCTTCAACACTTTCGGCTACAGCAGCAATATTCTCGGCTGTTCTTGAGCGACGTGCACGGGTTTTATTTTTCACATAACTAACTTGTCCCAACAGCTCGAATTTTTCCACTCAATTTTTCTTTATTGCGGTCCGACAAGGTGCTTCACGACGACCCAAAAATGTTCGAGTTTTACGAACCGTCTCTGTCAAATTTTCAACATTTTTATAGTGAATTTTAATAATTACAATGCGTTCTTGAAGCATGTATCGTTCCATTTCTATTAATGGCGTAGTTTCTACTTGTCAAATGTCAAAAAATGACAGCTTCAAAAGTGACATCTACCGAAATAGCGGGCTATTCAAAATAACACCTCTTATTGGAAAACCCTTTACTTAGCAAGCTATTCATCAAAATTGAAATGGATATGAATTTGAACAAGCGTGCCAGACTGAATTCACTACAGTACCATCTAAACTTTTTGTCTCAAATTTTAAATTTATCAAAACATTGTGTCATAATGAAAATATTATTTCAGATCATCAGGTTTGCATCGGTAGTTCTGGCAGTGGTGTCATGGACGTCAAATCAGATTCTGAGTACACCTGGGAGTTGAGAGGAGTGCTCAGCATAGGCAGGGCTCTGCACGAGAGTTTCAGGTGCGATCAGACCAGCCCCATCTTGATTGCTGATGTATCGAAATATCTGAGGTGGATCAAAACGAATATTATATCGTGAGAAAACCTTTTGAAATGTATGAAGTCCCCTGAGGCTGTAGAAAATTCTCAATGTATATTGTGGAAATGAATTAATAGAATTATTATAGGTTTTCCTTTCAATGGACGAAAAAAAAAAGGTTGAAAAAGAGTTCTATGTAAGTGTGGATATTTTATTGTGTTTCATATATAACCACCGAATAAAAACTTGGATTATCTTCTTGTTGTAATAAATTCGAAATAATAATTTGTTTTATTTATTGTATACCTGAAACAGCAACTGAAGTACAAGATTTGGTGGTTACATATTATAAAATAAAAATTGGTTCAAGCACTGACGTGAAGTCAGGAGCTTTTGCGCGTATGTTCTATTGTCCATTGAACACTCTTAATCGAATTTACCATAGTAAATCTGACTAAGTGTCCAACACAGGAGACCGGACAATAGAATTCACCATGGTAAACTCGATTAAGAGTGTCCAATACAGGAGAATGGATAATAGAACATACGCGCTGAAGGTTCAGTTCTGGGCCGTATCTTATTTTTGTTATATACCTCCGATCTCCCAAAATTGCTCCATTCAACTTGCTCAATGTTTGCGGATGACACCAAAATCTACAATTTTCCTATATCCAACTTCGATACGCTCCAACAGGACCTCCATGAGATTAGTGTTTGGTGTGATAACTGGCTACTACCTCTGAATGTAGATAAATGCTGTATACTACATATTGGTATAAATAACCCGAGAAGGGAATATAACATCAGAGGTCTCACGCTGCAAAGTGTATCTAGTCACTGCGACCTTGGTTTGACTTTTTCCGAAGACCTACGCTGGTCTAGCCATGTATCATCTATTACTGCCAGAGCTAGACAGTTGACTTATGCCATCCAGAAGACTTTTGGGGGATGTGACATTGCCACATGTAAACTCCTCTACACCAGCTTCGTTAGACCAATCTTGGAGTATGCTGGCCCTGTTTGGTGGCCTTCCACCCGTGCCATGAACTCTGTCTCGAGTCAGTGCAGCGTTGGAATACTCGCGTACCATATGGAATGATTCGCCCTTCCTACGAAGACAGGCTCAGTATTTTCCAGTTGCCATCTTTCAACTGCCGACGTGATTTAATATTTTCCTTCAGATCGCTCCGTGGTGACTTCGGTGATTGTATTCGTGACCTGTACACTTTAAACCATAACAACTTGAGAGGACATCAGTTCAAACTGGAGAAGGAGAATTTTGTTACCACTCAACGTCATAGCTTTCTCACCAACAGATTTTTCGAGAGATGGAACCGTTTGCCGGTTTCCGTGGTCGATGCTGGGACCGTCGCAATGGCTTCAAGAACGCCCTGGATCTTTACGATGCAAGATCTTATTAATTGTGAACTGTTTCTGATATTTCTGTTTTGAGTTTATAGGAATTTCCTCAACTCTTCTTGTATTTTAATAATAATAATAATAAAGCTGCTAACTTCACGTCAGTGCTTGAACCAATTTTTTTTTTTTAATTTTGAAAAATGTTCTAGGGGTACGGTTCTCACAAATTTGTACACCCTCCTTTATGTCGATATTCTACAACTAGTTACCAAGCTTCAATTCAATCGAGTCTATATTTTTTGAATTATCGAGGAAATAATATTCCAGGTGGGTATAACTCCGAAACCGATGGGGACTTGCAATTTTCAGGGTAGGTTGCACATCCCAATGGGAGAGATAAGTTCGTTTTTGGGCATAATCGGCAAAAAACTGAAAAAAAATTATAAATTTTTGACACCCTGTGTCTCTGAAACGAAGACCCGTAGGAAAAAATGGAAGAGAAAAAAAAAAAATTTTTCATGAGGAATCTACAGTTGTCCGTTGTTACACTTATTTAGGAACACCCTGTATTACAAGTGAATATCAGAAATCCGATAATATAATCAGCGATTCCGTGAAAATGTTGCGACAATAGCCGCCGGTGAATCGATAAACCCGCATAAAGCGTTTCGAACCCAGAATGCGTTGTTTTACGATCTTGATTGTGTTCATTCTGCCTCGTACGAAGGAACAACCACAAGGGAAGTAATTATGTACATTGACAGCGTTTCCTATTCCCTCGACGCAGTCCCGTTGTACAAGAGCAATATTAATTAAGGCTATAAAACTAATTATTCAGTTATTGCAGCTATCCCGGATTGCAGAAGAATAACAAGAATAAATAATTAATGAGCAATCTGCAATGATAGAACCTCGTAGAATGGGATGGGACTCACACTCAGTGCATGCACAACCCACTATATCTATTAGCCTGGAAGATGATAAAATGGCAACACTGCTCGGAGACGTACGTCAGTCGAACGTTTGTTAATTTGTTATTGTAAAAATGGACGATTACTTCTGATTCTGGAGTTAACCATTATTGTTTTTCGCGGGCATTTCGTGGTATTTTTTGTGTATAACGGTATCAAATGTGAATTTATGCAATGCAGTGATAAATATGGTCGGATATTTATATGTTCTGTGATTAAACTGCAGTGTGTAAATAGTGAAATTTCCTTTGGATTATTTCTACTTATTGGAGATGAGATACAGAAAGTCCTCTGATTTCAAAACTAAGAAGAAATAACAACCCGTCTGATCATAAACTGGCGAGGACGCACAGAAAAACAGGATGGCCGAATGTTATGAATATTATATTATTGGACCCCCTGTATATTATTTCGTTATGAATGTTGTATAGTTGGTATTAACTAATATTAAGGACCTATTTTTTATTAATTGTTGCAGTTGTTTTCCTCAGAAAAGTGGTTTGATTAACAGGCTGTTGTAATATAAACTAGAATGTTGTCTATTCGTCCAAAAAAACCCTATTTTCCGGACTTGTCATGTAAATTACTATTTTATCATCTACTCCAGTTATCGAAGAGGACCACCAATGGACTTTTCGTATTGAAAAAGAAATAATAAATAAATAAATTTTCATGAAACCGTTTTATTTCGGGTCACTTGAGAAAGGGGTGGTGAAAAACGCAAGGACCAATTAGAGAAAAAGGTTTCTATACGATCACCCACGAGAATAAACGAGCGATTTAAGTCGTAATCCTCCCCTCGATAAAATGAATTTCCTAGGAAGTATCCCATTCCCTAAGTGGTTAGAATAGTTCGATTAAATTCATGACCAGCTAGCTACGAATATATTTTGAAATCGAGACAAAATTGATATTAAACCTTACATGTGTTACAGCTTGGGAACACCGCGAGCTGTAATATTTTTTGAATTTGGCTTTAATGCGTAAATATTCAAGAATTTTCGGGATTAAATTCAAAACGTAGGTCTATGACTCACCTCATGTTGTATTTAAATACATTAGCAAATTATAATTAGAGTATTCTATGGAATTATAGAATTTAAAATAATTATTGAAATTTTGAAAAATCATATCTCCGAAAGCATCAGTTTTTTGGAAATAGATTCCTATAATGAAACGGCATCTTAAAAAGAATTGAATTTGAAATTTTTAATGTGAAAAAAAAAAATTTGGGCGTTACCCCGAAACCTCCAGGCCAATTTTGCCGAATAACGAACTTAACTGAGATATTTATCTCCCAAACCTACCCTGAAAATTTCAACTCTCCAGCTCATTCTGTTCGAGAGTTATCGTGTCTACTGCCGGGCTTAAGAGAATAAATTCTGACCATGGCTTCTTGATCAATTTAGTCGAACCAAATCGTTTAAGACCATTTTCATCCAAAAATTCGAAAATTACAGGCATTTGGGCAAATTGATAAGAATTATGTTCCGAGGAACAAGAACTGTCTAGCTCATTTCATTCCGTTCGAGAGTTATCGTGTTAACGGACGGCAGGACAGAATCGATTTTGACCACAGGTTCTTGATCAGTTAGTCGAACCCAAACGTTTGACACCATTTTCAGCCAAAAATTCTAAAATTACAGACAACTGTTCCGAGGAACAAGAGCGACGAAAATGAACTGCAGATCAATTAAAATAAAACCGAATAAAATGGAGGAATTGCAATTGACTTACCCTTCGTTCTCCCAACCATCTGGATCTATTGGTGCTTCGTATTGGTATCACTATTTAATTGTGTCCTAAAAATAGGGCAATCTGGTTGAACCACTGTCCTAATCCAATACTTACCACCATTAAATGTAGGACAGGGTGTGTTTATCTTTCAATTATTTTCCAGTAGTTGTTCTTTGTTGTTTTAAATATTTTTGCAATTTTCATATTGCTGATCACAGTTCAGGTACTCAATATACAGAAGGTATTCCAGAACATTGTCAGAATAACATATTCAAGTGGCGCCTCCTTTTGGCATCTGCCTGTGTTGAAAGAAATATGCTTAACTGACGTTCCTACAAACGCGCAAAACAATCAGGTGTGTAAAAGCTGAGTTATAAGTCCAACCTTGGCAAATCTTTTAACGCCCATCCTTCTTCAATACAAGCTATGCAAGGAAGTTTGGCAACAACGTCAGAGAGTCCTACGACGCGATACGAAAGAGAACAATCAAGAACTTATAGGTTAAGAATTTTCGTCAGGTTTTGATTTGTAAAATATTTTGTTAAACGGTTGCAAATGGGTTTGTGCGAATTTTTAAATATCCGAAAGATCCTTATGCAATACCCATAAGAGAGTGACGTTCCACGGTAGTTACCAAATGGGTTTCATGGAAACTATCTTTTGTAAACATTCAAAACAAAATATAAATTCAATTTTCAGCCGAAATTTTGACATTTTGACATATCATTTCGATATTTTCTGAGATGATCATTGGCAATAGAGATGCAAATAAAGGGAGTCGGTGTTGCCTTTCCCTGTGCATCGCTTGTAGTCAAGAAAGCTGCGACAAAACGCTTCAAAGGCGAAACTATTTTATGATGATGTGTGTTTATCCAATAGAAGAGTCCATGAGTGGTAAACGCAATTTGGGGATTTATTATTATTATTATTTATGGGTTGTGCTGGGCAGACGAAACCCGCCCCTCCACTGCGACCAATCGGTCTGTTGTGGCACACCTATAGTATATAATCTATACTTCACCCACAAGGTCAAGTCTCTCGATGAGGGATATGAGTCTGGTGGGTGAGAACTTGTCCAGTTCCCTCAGTGTCAGTTTGTGGACTCCTAGTTCCTCCAATCTGATCATGTCCCCAGCGGGGCAGTCACACATGATCATGTCGTCCTCCAGGCAAAGTCTGCACTCGGAGTCCTCAGTCAACACCAGTGTATTGAGGTGTTTCCTGAGGCCACAATGACCCGTGTATACAGCTGTAAGGAATCTCAGGTCCTCCCTAGAGAATTTGAGCCATTTTCTGGCTCTTTCAGCTGATCGGCCAGTAATTGTTGAGCCAGCATGTCTGTGTCCAGGTATGCTGCTTCAGATTTCTTGGACCTTTTGGTCCACCCATCTGTTGTTTTCGCCGCTTCTCTGAGAGAGATACCACAGGCCGGTTCAGGTCCAATGAGCCCCATGGAAGCCCCCCGTGCCGCCAATGAGTCCGCCATCTGATTACCCTTTGTGCCCGAGTGGCCCGGGACCCACAAGAGCTGCAGCCTGCAGCGCCCTCCAAGTTCAGCGAGTGTGGTCCGGCAATCCTACACAAGCAGGGATTTGCAGTTGTATGAAGTCAAGGCAGCTTGGCTAACTGATAGGATCTTGATTGATCCGTGAGCCCAACATTTCTCAAGTATAAGCTTTGCACAGTGATCAATGGCGAGAATTTCTGCTTGAAAGACAGTCGCAAAACTAGCCAGGCTGATGGATTCACCCCTAGCAATTCTGCAACCGCTGACTCCCGCTCCCACTCCTTGGCCTTGAGTCTGAAGACAACAATGATGCTTACTACAGTAATATACATTTTCTTTTTAAATTGCAACACCCTATTTGTTTTCTTGACATGGATAGATCATACAATTCATTTGGGTAAATAATTATCGAGATATTAAGGAAAATAAATACACTTCTGACGCTCACTGTAGTATGATGTGCATGATTCATTGAATTTGTAACTGATACAATTGATCATATAACTCAAATCATAGCAATAAAATCCTTGATACAAATAACTAATATATTATTCCATAATATCGATACACAGTTGACCAGATAAATATATCTCAGAAATACAATAAAATAATTCAATATAAAGACATGTGGGTATAATATATATTTTCATTCTTCTTTTTATATAACTGCATATTCTTCATAGCATAAGAAGTTTTTCACTATATACATTCTCGTCCTTATCAGTTTTCTTGAAGTGGACATAAATAAATGTTGCAATCAATACGGTCGATGTAGAGAAGCAGTTCTCGTGAGAATCTCTAGTAAAAATATTTTTTTATCGTCTATATCTAGCTTATTATCTGAGTTTCCTAGCGAAGATTTAGGGCTGCTCTAAAATGATATACCGGATGTCCCAGAATTCACCCAACAGACGATAACATCTCTGTAAAATGGATTGAAAGAACATACAAGGTGACAATTCGGAAAAGGATGTCTCTTAATTCAAAATCAGGACAGTCAGACAACTCCAATAACGGCCATTCTATTTTACATCTCTTCTTGGTTGAACTTATTGTATATTGACAACATTTGTATCATCTGATGATTGAAATTCAACGAATTCGTTTAAGAAGTTTTTCTCGGTCTTTGTTGTGAGGATTAATTTATCACTTTTAATCGAGGGTTCTAGTTCAGGGCCCGATTCATAAATGTAGTGAAAGTTATATCAGACTTTATATCACTCAAACAATAATATCTCGAAAACGGTAAGTTTTACGAGAAATGATGGAGAATAAATTAATTTTCTAAAATTTCAGATTCTTATAATAACATAAGCTAAACTTCATCTGCTTTCTTTATGATAATTTCTCATAGTTTTTCGAACTTCTAAATATATAGCTAGAAAACCATTGGAAGTAGGAATAAACTGTTGATTAGAGAATATGTATCATAGTGATAGAAAACTCCACCCCAAAATTCATTTAATTCGGAATACCATGTCAAAGCTATAAAGGAAGAAATGTTTTTTTTTAATTTCAACAGCCTGTATCTCTTTACCCGAACTGAATTTGGAAAAATGGTGAATGAAAAGTGTTTTATTTGTTGAGAGGGATATATGGTTAAGATTAGTGTAGAACTTAAAGATTCACCCTGTATGTATTATGTATGTTGTTCCCTATGGGCTTCAAAATGTCTGATCCGATTTTGATGAACAAAAAATTGGTTCAAGCCCTGTGGACAGGAGCTTTTTGACGCTCTTGTTCAAATAGACACATTATATCTCCGAAAGTATTGGTTTCTCAGAGTTGGGAATTATATCAATGGATTCCTATGATAGAAATGCATCATGAAAGAAATTAAATTAAAAAAAGTGTCGTTTAAAAAAATGCTTCAAAAATTATCTTATAAAAAACTAGAACAAGTACAGCATTCTATGAAAACATAAGAAGTACAGAAGTACGATTCATTATTGAAAATTCGAAAAATTATTAGCTTGTTAGAGTTGAAAATGATATCAATGGATTTTTATGGTCAAACTGCATCTTAACTGGAATTAAATTTGAAATTTGTGTTGTAAAAAAAAATTTAATTTTTCGTTTCTCCGAAACCATAGGGCCAATTTTGCCCACTAACGAACTCAACCGAGATAATTATCTCTCAAACCTACTCTGAAAATTTCAACTCCCTAGCTCATTCTGTTCGAGAGGTATTGTAGAAACGAAATTTAAAAATTAAAAAATAATTTTTTTGATGCCTCATTGCAACCCGGTCAAAACAAAACTTCGCATGCATATAGAGGTTATTATTCTACAATTTGATGCTAAATTTCAGATAGATCGAGTGTTCGGTTTCGGAAATATTCATAAAAAATGTTTCTACTAAAAAGGGCCATAACTTCGAAACCACTCAGTGGATTTTGCACGTTAACGAACTCGTCCGAGATATTTACGCTAGAAACCTACTCTGCAAATTTCAATCCTCTGACTCCTTTCGTTCGAGAGTTATCGAGCGTACGGCCGGCCGGACCGACTGGACAGAATTGATTTCGACTTCGGATTCTTGATCGGTGAGTCGAACCAAATCGTTTAAGACCATTTTCAGCCAAAAATTAGAAAATTACAGACATTTGGGCAAATTGATAAGCACTCTGTTCCGTGAATGACTCCATTATTTTTTGCTTCCTCTTGAAATATTTAGCATTAATTTAGAGAGATCCTGTTGGATCAATCCAGGGACATCAGTATAAGCTTTTTAATTGTTCAATAAAAAGAAATACAATAACAAAATTTGCATCGTAATTCAAGGATCTTGCTCGCAATTTCGATATTGTAATTCGGCATAAATCACGAGAGCAATAAAAATGGAAGTACACAGTAGGCACGGAGATAATTAAAACGAAATAGGAAAAGTCGAAACGAGGCTTCGGAAATGACGGAAAAGCGGGAAATGGAGGTTATTGATTTCAGGTCACGTATGACGGGAAAATTTTAAGCCTAGCACGCTGCAAATGCAAATACCATGAACAATTGACCCATTTTAATTCGGAAACAAATTTATCATGCCAATCCACACGATGTAGTGCGTTCAACATTATGAACATTGTCAGAATCATGGAATTCTCCATCAGATTGAATTAATTTTCTATGGCTACGAGAACAACAGAATATAAAGTGAATTCTATGATCATGGAAATATGAGGGATTGGAACATTTGAGCAGCCCTGTTAAAGCATACACCTCTAATCATTACCAAATATACCCTACTGTCCGAGATACGTTCAGAAACTGAATCAGTTAAGTGACAGTTCTATAGTTCAGTCTGGAACGCACCACGAAATTCTTTAGTATGGTCACATAGAAGGCATGAGTCGGATATATGTCAGGGGTGAACACCATGCTATCGATTATTACACATAAGACGATATCCTCCGCGAAAATATTTTATTGCGCTCTGAAGGAGTTTGAAGCTTTTGGTCAGTGGTACTCCTCTAAATATACGGAGATTTGAGACTTTGCTCTGGATAGATAATTTCGATTTTAAATTATGGATAGCTCCCTTTTGATTTTTCTCTTCGTGACGAACTTTTAGTTCCTACCTCTTCTAATGTTCTTCGATTCGGGGCAATTTTGGAATAAGTAATGCTTTCGGATAAAAGATCTCTTGTCGGGATTTAAAGGCCCTGGTTGTTCAGGATGTACTCACCTTTTTAGGAAAAATCTTCATTCGGGGGAAAATTTGAATATGATTTTTTTTACATCCACAGCGTATATGTAACCAGTTGGTTTTTTCGTTAGTCTTTAATTACAGCGTAGTAAACTGTAATAAGTTAGATCAGATCCTTCTTCAATACAAGGCATGTACAAGGAATTCGGCAACAATGTCAGAGAGTCATGAGTCACAAAATGATAGAGAGGTTGCCTTTCTCTGTGCACGGCTTGTATTAACGATAACTGTAGCTAGGTTGATATTGATATACTGAAGAACCATGGCATAAATCCCGGTCTAGAGATATTCACAACGATTTGTTGTATAGATACATCACATTGAAATAATGAATTTATTTTATAACATCTGAAAAATTCGAATTTACTTACAAGGTTCAATTTTTTCCATTAATAACGATGACTCACGCACGAAGCTAGAATAATCAAGAGGAAGTATTTTAAACTATTAGTTAATCTCGTTACTCACTCATATTTCAAGGAGGTTACTCTTCACCTTCACATTTCATGCACTAATTCTACAACATTCTTCGATGGAAAACACTTCCTGGAAAGTCCTGGAAACAAAACAGCGCTCCTTCTTGCCAAATACTGCAACATTCCCCGTTCACCAGATAACAATATCTAAATCATCATAATCAATCTGTACATCTTGACGAATACCAACTGCCAAGACTTTTCGAGTACCACTTGGATATCCCGGAAGGAACCAGACACCTCATTCTCTGACGAAGACAAACTCGTTGTAATGGTTCCAGCGATTTTCCTCGATGTCAGTGCCGGGCTTCAGGTCTCCCAGGCCTGCGGTGCCAGACGCACAGCTGCCCACCATCTTGAAACCCTGATCGTAGAGCATCTCGAACGCCTGCTCAAGGAAGAAGTGCTTCAGGAAGAATCTGCTGGTGTATCTGCAAGAATAAGAAAATGGTCGTTTGATGAAGGTATAATAAAACATCAAGATTTGAGCGTTCTGACAGTAGTGTCTCGTGAATTGGGTTCTTAAATCTATGCATAGAGTTCACAACTCGAATTATTACATATGTGGTTTCACTGATTTGCCGATAGCAAGAACAGACGCGTTTGAGCCGTCTTGGTCTTCATCTGTAGCTTTGAGATTCTGTCTGGCCAGCCGTCCGTCCGGCCGGCCGTTAACACGATAACTCTCGAATGGAATAAGCTAGACAGGTCAAATTTTCAGAGTAGGTTTGAGAGATAAATATCTCGGCTAAGTTCATTATCGGACAAAACCGGCCAGCTGGTTTCGGAGTAACAAAAAACAAAAATTGGTTCAAGCACTGACGCGAAGTCAGAAGCTTTTGCGCGTATGTTCTATTGTCCATTCTTCTGTATTGGACACCCTTAATAGAATTTACCATGGTAAATTATGTTGTCCATTCTCCTGTATTGGACACTCTCAATCGAGTTTACTGTGGTTAGATTCGATTAAGAGTGTCCAATACAGGAGAATGGACAACATAATTTACCATGGTAAATTCGATTAAGGGTGTCCAATACAGGAGAATGGACAATAGAACATACGCGCAAAAGCTCCTGACTTCACATCAGTGCTTGAACAAATTTTTTTTTTCGAAAGTTATCGAGGCAACGGTCACCCATCTACTGAACTCACACAAGGCTGCTCGAATCTCCAACAACGTTTAACCGATCGTGTTAAAACTTGAAACTTCGCGGTAGAGTTAGGTTCTAAAGGCTTCTGCAAAATTTCAGTAATTTCAGACGAATAGTTACTGATATATAAAATTTTTTTTTTCAATTTTCAATGATTTTTTAAAAATTTTCTACGAACACTATCCCCACGAAATTTTGCAAGAATTTTCGCGTTGGCATTCTACAACTAATAACCATGTTTGAATTCAATCGGTTTCGTATTTTTCGAGTTAACGAGGAACAAAAAACAACCTAATTTCAGATGGCTATAACTCTAAAACCGTTTGGCCGATTATGCTTATAAACAAACTCTAATATCATTCAGATGCACAACCTAACCTGAAATCTTCAAGCCGCTTTCTCTTTCCGTTCTCAGGTTATGGACAACAAAAATATTTTTTGATAATTTTTCAATAATTTTCTAGATATACAATTCTCGCAAAATTTCACAAAAGTGATTATGTTTATATTCTACAACTATTCACCAAATTTCAATTCGATCGGATTTGTATTGGTTGAAAACAAAATTATTATTCGGAAACCATTGGGCCGATTATGCCCATTAACGAACTTGTCCGTCGTATTGGGATGCGCCACCTACCCTGAAAATTTCAAGTCGATAGCTGTTTCCATTCTCAAGTTATCGTGGCAACGGCCTGCCGGACAGAATCAAATTTGACCTCGAATTCTTCATTGGGGAGTTGAACCGAATCGTTTGCGACCATTTTCGTTAAAAAATTCGAAAGTTACAGACAATTGCGCAAAAAATAATTTTTTACATTACAAATTTTAAGCTCAATTTATTTTAAGATACGGTTTTATCATAAGAATCCATTGATATCATTCTCAATTCTAACAAACTAATACTTTCGGAGACATGATTTTTCAAAATTTTAATAATTATTCTCAATAATTCTTCGATTTCATAGAATACTCTAATTATAATTTTTTTGATGTATGTAAATCCAACATGAGATGATTCATAGACCTACATTTTGAATTTGATTACGAAAATTCTCGAAAACTGACGCACAGAAGCTAAATTGAAAACGTGGGAAAGTCCTGTGGACAGGAGCTTTGGCGTTCTTGTTCAAACTTCGACAAATCATAACTCCGAAAGTATTGGTTTTTCAGAGTTGAGAATGATATCATTGATATAATTCCCTACTGTGAGAAACCACTTGTGGAGATATGATTTGTCAAAGTTTGAACAAGAGCGCCAAAGCTCCTTTCCACAGGGCTCGAACCAATTTTTTATCTCATACTGGCTAATATTTATAATTTGTGTTCAGAAAAAATTCTGAATTTTTGCAAATTTATGAGAGAGATTTAGAACACCTCCAAACCACCAAACTATTGGTCATCAATTCAACATTTCATATTTATTATCGTCGATAAATCATGTCCATGCTTGTAAACCTCTTGATAATTGATGTAGATTGATCACAATATTTCTGAGCGACTGCGAATCGACCGTATCAAGGACGATTTCAGATCGAACTCCACAGCGATTTCCGGCGAAATAGAATTTTACCGACAAAAAAACCCGCATCCATTCTGTTCGTGACAGGTCCAATCTTCTCCACGACGTCATCCGTCGTCGACATTTGTCAGATGCTACCAATCGCGAAGCGATAAAGCGACGTCGGACGGTCGTGCAAACGACAACCCGGTACCGTAACCGAATAGGGGTTTCGAATTCGCGAAATTGGTCCCTACAACTGTTCATTCTGCCCGGAAAACCCCGCATTTACATCCTAAATCCCGGTGAAATAGGTATATGTCGACCTCGATATTCCCAGAACCCGCTCCTTTCGAACTAAAAACCCGAAGAAAATCCTAATAAACTGTCGCAGGAGCGACACACGTGCCATCTTCAGCTCGAGCTGTGCGAAATGTATGGGATTCCAAAGGGGCAAAATATCCGTAAATATTATTTGGTCTGGTTCACATTTAATGGCGTGAAATGTCTCGCGATTAGAAATCTTTTGGTTGATTTTTGTTGATCGAAAGAATTGTTCGAGCACTGCATCTTGAGATTATTACAATGCAATACAATCTTTATGGATTGCTTCAGACATATCAACAATGTATAAGGCAAGTCAACTTTACAATCATAAACAGGATAAAAATCCAAAGAGAACAAATCATATCTTAATAACGAGTGATTTTTTAACAACTTTCTTTTGGGCAACCCTGATTTTTACAGCTGATGAGGGTTTCGTGCCTTGTCTGACTGTCAAACATGTTCAGTTTGGTCTATAATTTAACTATGAATCGACTTACAAACGAACAACGCTTGCAAATGATTGAATTTTATTATCAAAATTTATGCTCGGTTAAGAAAGTGGTCGACTCTCTCAGGCGGCTATTCCGAATCTTGTGAATAAATTTGGCATCAAATTTACATTATTGGATATTAAACCACCAACACGCATACGTAGAGTGCAGACAGAGGAAAATATCGCAGCTGTATCCGCCAGTGTTAGTGATGACAGTGAATTGTCGATTCGGCGCCATTCGCAGCATTGGGCCTCTGTAACTCCACTACGTGGAACATTTTGCAGAAGGATTTAGATGTGAAACCTTTTAAAATACAGCTGGTGCAAGAATTGAAGCAGCATGACCTTCCACAACGGATAACTTTTAATGAATGGGCGCTGGCAAAGTTGGATGAAGATCCACTTTCTTATCGCTAAATTATGTCGCCGTCTAGATAGTGTGATTTAACGCCTCTAAATTATTTTGTTGGAGCTATATAAAGGCTTATGTCTATAGGGAGAAGCCCGCAATGATTACGTACTGGAAGCCAATATTGAGTAATTTAATCGTGAGATACCGGCCGATATGTTGGAGAGAGCATGCCAAAATTGGACCCGACGTATGGACCATTTGAAGTGCAGCCGCAGCCAACGTTTACATGAAATAATCTTCTAACATTAAATTATATGAATTGTTCTATCGACTCAAATGAAGATTTCATACATTTCTCTGAATTTTATGTGTTTTTTTCCTCAAATCAAATCCGAAAGCTCTTAAAAAATCACCCTTTATATTGTATATCGTTGTAGGGGGTAACCTTGCACTGCGCCTTAAGGTCTTTTGTGCCCACCCTTCAGAGCTGTCGATGTCATTACCATCTGCAACTCGTCCTCAAGTTCCAGAGTTCTGATGGCTACCTCTTCGCTCTTTCAGATTTCTTGCCCAAAGCATTCCAGCGCCAGCTCCTGTAGTGGTTTTTGAACCATCTGTGTACCATTTAATGGCATTTCTTTTAAGAACTTGGGTGGTGGATTCCCTGTCCCAGTCTTTTTTCCTACCTAGCATCTTAGTGAACATCTTTTCACTAGGAAGATTGGCTGATGAAATGTACCTGGTAAGAGAGGATCAGGCTTTCTGGTACCTGTTCCTTTCCTAGATATTCTGAGAATGGCTTCAAGGACCATTTTCTCTATCACTAGATGAAGTGGTGCAAGATTTGTGATAATCTCAAGTGCCCTGGTAGGACAGGTTCCCATAGCTCCAGTGATACACACACAGGCCAGCCTTTGTACTTTGTCGAGGGATCTTACTGGTTCCAATTGCGACTTCAAACCTTCCAGGGACCCACTCAAAAACACACACAAAATTTCACCAAAATCGGTCATCTCGTTTAGGAGGAGTTCAAACACATACATAATAACAGTAGAATTCAATCAAGTTCCAAGTTTGAACACGTTCGGATCTATATTGTTGGAGATTCGAGCAGCCTTGTGTGAGTTCAGTAGATGGATGGGCGACCGTTGCCTCGATAACTTTAGAACGAAAGGAGATAGGAACTTTCAGGGTATCCGAATGAGAGAGTTGTTGGGCATAATCGGCCCAACGGTTTCGGAGTTATACCCACCCGGAAAATTATTTTCTCGATAACTCAAAAAATACAGAACCGATCGAATTGAAGCTTGATAACTAGTTCTAGAATATGGACATAAAGATGTGTGTGAATTTTTGTGAGGATCGTACCACTAGAAAATTTAAAAAAATTACGAAAAGATATTATGTATATCACGATAACTTGAGAACGGAAGGATATAGCGACTTACAATTTTCAAGGTAGGTTGCGCATCCGAATACTACATTTAATATCGTTAATTGGCATAATCGACCAAATTGTTTTGGAGTTATACATATCTGAAATTTTGTTGTTATTTCTCCTATAACTCAAAATATACAAATCTGATCTAATTAAAACTCGGTGATTACTTGTAGAATCCCGACCCACTAATTTTCGCGGAATTTCATGAATATCCTATCCTGGAGTTACTTGAAAGTTTTTTCGACAGAATTAAAAATCCAGTGATCTTATAGACCACATTAGTTAGGTTAGGCGGGAAATTTGAATTACGATCCATCCGTGGATCCGAGCACTGAATTCCCCCCATGCATTTCTTATGGACCTAAAATTTACGCGAATTTCTCGCCCGTTTTTGATACTTTGGCTAATTTCTTAAGGTTTATTTCGGTTGAAATAGATTCTGTGCACCTTTCTCAACCATCTAGAATCAAGTTTTCATAACAAAATTGTATATTTCCAAAATAATTAATAGATATAAAAGAGTTCACCAAATTCGATTAACGTATGTCTTAGCCCACTCGAAATCAGTCAAAAATAATAACATAACCCTAAATCGGCCTTGTAATGACGCACAACAGAAGTCATCTACGACCTACGGTAATCTTTCGAACTACACTGGTTTCAATTTTGATTTAAGGATAAATAGAAGTAGATTTTAATGTGGAAAGAACTTGAAAACATGCACTAATGATGAAGGTAACCAATACTTGATGCCTCTGTACTAACATTCTCTTTTAAATAGGGTGGTTTCATCTTAAAGTTGAAATTCCATGTTAAAAAATTTGAATATGAATCTCCCGCCAAGAGGATGATTCTAACCTAACTAATGTGGTCTATATTCTCTCGGTACTGAAGTATGTCATTAAAATGGTATTAAATGTATTCATATATTATAAAATCTGAGAAAACAGTATATATCAATGCTAAATTAGATTAAGAGTGTCCAATATAGGTGAGTATACAATGAAAATGCGCGCAAAAGTTCCTGACTTCACGTCATTGCTTAAACCATTTTTTTCTGACAGCTCAGCTACCAATCAGCTTAAATTTCAGGTTCATTGGGTTCAGTGTCCAGACCAGACCCTCGTGCACGATTAATTGAATTTGCCTAAATCATAATAGCACACTGCGGGGGAGGCCGAGAGGTTTTCCTTGTTGTTTCTAACGCTCCTAACAGTCGAAACTGAATCCAACAAGTTTGCGCCAGCTATACCAACTTCATCCGAAACTTTCTGCCAAGTCTCTCTCTTATTCGCGTAAATTCGCAGTAAATGATCCTTTCAAGTCGGGCAAATATAATTTTAGTTCTATTATCCGCCCGAAAGGGGGGGGGGGCAGATATCCAGATATTCGTCACCCTGAGAAGTCGACAGTGTCGACACACGACGTGGAATCGGATAAGGAAGAAAATACGCCCCTAACGTAGAGTCTATTTGGATTTGCCTCGAGCTCACGGGTCGAAATGTTATTTTCTTGGTTGAAACGACTTTTGTTTTCGCAGACAATTCGATCAATTAAGTCTTATCTAATGACTCTAGGCGACAATTCTCGAAAACGAACTAAATGTTCGCTACTTCATCTAGAGGGTGATTTCTCTAGAGCCTTAGAATTTCCAATTTAACTATGTAAAGGGTTTTCCAATAAGAGGTGTTATTTTGATATTCAAAGAAAAATGCCATTTTTCAATATAAATGATCGGATGTTTATTTCATTATAAAGAAGAAGTTATGCCGTTAATAGTGGAAAATAAGATCAGGCAAATGACCACCACGACCACGCTTACAGGACCATATCCTTTTAATGAAATTTTCCATAACCAAATCGCAAAGTGGCTGCCCTATGTCCTCGATAGCCTCACGTATTCCATCTTTGAGGTCTTGAATCGACGCTGGGCTATTGGCGTAGACCTTCTCTTTCACGTGGCCCCAAAGGAAGAAGTCGCAAGGTGTTAAATCACAAGATCTCGGTGGCCAATTTTGATCACCTCTTTGAGAGTTAACACGGTCCGGAAAGTTTTCCCGCAGAAGATCAATGGTTTCGTTGCTTGTGTGGCATGTAGCGCCGTCTTGTTGAAAGTAAACGTTGTCCAGATCAGTACCATCCAATTCCGGCCATGAAAAATCATTAATCATCTCTCGATAGCTCAATCCATTCACCGTAACTGTTGCTCCAGCCTCATTTTCGAAAAAGTAAGGTCCAATGACTCCGCCGGACCATAAACAGCACCAAACAGTCACACGTTGAGGATATAGAGGCTTTTCAACAATAACTCTTGGGTTTTCCGAGCCCCAGATGCGACAATTTTGCTTGTTGACGAAGCCACCGAGGTGGAAATGGGCCTCATCACTCAAGTAATTTTTCGATGGAATTCTGGATCATTTTCATGTATTTCAACGAAAAAATCAGCAAAGACACGACGTTGTTGATGATCGGCCAGCTTGAGTTCTTGTGTTAACTGAACTTTATAGGCCTTAAGACCCAAGTCTTTATGCAAAATACGGTGTAATGACGTTTGTGGAATGCCTAATTCCAAAGAACGACGAGGAATGGAGAAACCTGGGTTTTCTTCAACACTTTCGGCTACAGCAGCAATATTCTCGGCTGTTCTTGAAAGACATGCACGAGTTTTATTCTTCACATAACTAACTTGTCCCAACAGCTCGAATTTTTCCACCAATTTCTTTATTGCGGTCCGACAAGGTGCTTCACGACGACCCAAAAATGTTCGAGTTTTACGAACCGTCTCTGCCAAATTTTCACCATTTTTATAGTGAATTTTAATAATTTCAATGCGTTCTTGAAGCGTGTATCGTTCCATTTTTACAATGGCGCAGTTTCTACTTGTCAAATGTCAAAAAAATGACAGCTTCAAAAGTGATATCTACCGAAATAGCGGGCTATTCAAAATAACACTTCTTATTGGAAAACCCTTTATAACATAACATATGATCTATTCACCTCTATTGGATACTCTACTACGAATTTAGCATCTATATACAGGGTGAGTCTCTGACCACTGCATTAATTTTAACCAAAGATTCCTCTCATCAAATGAAACACTTTTCTCATTCACCATTTTTCCAGATTCGGCTCAGGTAAAAAGTTACAAGCGTTTAAAGATTTCACAATGTGCTAATACACTCCCGCATATAAATTATCTATGACATTGTTGGCGGACGAGAATAAGGCATGGTAACGTGGTTTACAGATTGATTCGGGATTCCAACGCTCAGGGACGGATCCATAAAAGATGTGAAATTTCTGGAGTTTTCCATTCTAAAACATTCACGATTTTGCCGAATAACGAACGAAATTTGCAGGGTATTATTGGAGTCCAAATACTCCGGTAACGTTCGTTAATCATAATATTACACATCATTCGATCAAGTTTAAATCTAGAATTTGGCTGTTAAATAACGTACATATTCAATTCTCAGTAGGTATTGAACGAATGTTATTACTGACGTATCGACTTGTCAATTTCGACTTCGGCCGATCTATGAACATGATGATTAATTAAATTCTTTCCATGCACATCAAAAATAAAAAAACTGTTGACAACTTTCTTTGTCGAGTATAAAAAATAGACCAGTACACCTCGATCGTTGAAATATCTCGATATTTCGGCAATAACTTCACCAATATAGATCCGATCGAGTTCAAATCTGGCACTTTACTGAATCTTCCATTCGTGAGATCCTCATAAAATTTTACTCAAGTCCATGAACGAACTTAGGCAGTGCATTTGGTCTCTAAACCTACTCTGAAATGGACAGAATCAAGTATGACCTAGAATTCTTCATCAGTGGGTCACAACTAATCGTTTGAGACCA